>CAOKZL010000672.1:1200000-1879979 GCA_948472985.1 Iguana delicatissima
GCTTATAAGGGGAATGCCTTCATTTTACATTGGTTTGGTTTCAAATTAGTTTAGAGTGCTAGTCTGGTCTGGTCATGCCAGACTAATCTTATCTCTTTGTATGATAAGAGTTACATGCTTGACAGATGAAGGGAATGCTGTGGATGTAGCATTTCTTGACTTCAGTAAGGCCTTTGACAAAGTTCCCCATGATATCCTTGCAAAGAAGCTAGTAAAATATGTGCTAGACAGGGTTACTGTCTGGTGGATTTGTAATTGGCTGACTGACTGAACTCAAAGGGTACTCACCAAAGGCTACTTCTCACCCTGGAGAGATTAGTGTGGTGCCACAGGGTTCTGTCCTGGGCCAGCAGTGCTATTCAACATCTTTATCAGTGATTTGGATGAAGGAATAGAGAGCAAGTTGATCAAATATGTAGATGATACCAAATTGGGAGGGGTTGCTAATACCTCAGCGGACAGGATCAAAATTCAAAAGGACCTTGACAGCTTGGAGAGCTGGGCCAAGGCTAACAAAATGAATTTCAACAGAGAAAAATGTAAGGTTCTACACTGGCCGAAAAAATTAAATGCACAAATATAGGATGGGAGACACCGGGCTGGACAACAGTATGTGTGAAAGAGATCTAAGAGTCTTAGTAGACCACAAGCTGAACATGAGTCAGCAATGTGATGTGGCAGCCAAGAAAGCCAACTTGATTCTTGGTTGCATCAATAGGAGGATGGTGTCCAGATGGAGGAAAGCAATAGTACCACTCTATTCTGCTTTGGTCAGACCACATCTGGAATACTGTGTCCAGTTTGGGGCACCTCATTTCAAGAAGAATATTGACAAGCTGGCGCACGTAGAGAGGAGGGTGACCAAAATGGTGATGGGTCTGGAGGCCATGCTCTATGAGGAACGGCTTAGGGAGCTGGGTATGTTTAGTCTGCAGAAGAGAAGGTTAAGGGGGGTCATGACAGCCATGTTTAAATATCTGAAAAGATGTCATATCAAAGAGGGAACAGGTTAGTTTTCGATTGCTCCAGAGATCAGGACAAGGAGCAACGGGTTCAAACTACAGGAAAAGAGATTCCACCTGAACCTCAGGAAGAACTTCCTGATGGTCAGAGCTGTTCAACGTGGAATATGCTGCTGCCTTGGAGTGTGGTGGAGTCTCCTTCTTTGCAGGTTTTTAAGCAGAGGCTGGATGGCTATCTCTTGGGAGTGCTTTGATGTGTGTTTCTGCATAGCAGGGGGTTGGACTGGATGGTCCCTGTGGTCTCTTCCAACTCTATCATTCTATGGTCCAGGAAAAGCCTAGAAGCTGATGCTTTCTCCTGGAGGTATTACTCATTTTAATTTGGGCAGCCTGAACTCTTTTGTGGGGAGTGGGGCTATCCAATAACAGCTCCTCTTCCATGACAAAGTAGGCACCTGAGCCAAAGTAAGAAACAGCCCGTGTCTCCTTAGCTGCATTTTGCTGGGTTATTAAGGACTTGTTCATTCTAAGAACTCCCTCTCCACCATAGAAGGACTGATGCTTTGGTGCAGAACTCTTATATGTCACTGATTTGTTGCCAGACTTCATTGTGGAACGCTTCTCTGTTGGTACTGAGAGAAGCCAAATGAGGAGAAAAAGAAAGAAAAGGAAAATGGAAGATTTTGAGTGTGTTTTTAAAAGGGAGAACAAGTTAGGGGAAAAGAGGAGGCTTCTTTCAGGGAGGAAAAAGTATCAGAAAGATTGCTTCCCCTTGAACAGGTGGAAGTGTAAGCTAGACTGGATATTCTCACATACTAACACAGAAAAGTGTTTCATGGCCTAAAATTCATGTCACTTACTTTCTATTTTGCTACACTGTGGAGCAACCACCTTCAAAGGCTCCTTCTTTGGCCTCATTGGACACCAGGAACCATCCTCCTGGAATTTGATCTCGTCTACATCTGAACATTCATTTAGAATTTCCATAAAGAGCCTGGAAAACAACATTAAACTTTACCAGTCTGTTTCCATCAACAATTCTGATAGTGCCTTTGCTCTAAAGTAAGATGGGTAATCTTTTCTTCATTCTACTGGTTATTACCACTGTTACTAATTGCTTACTAGCCCATAGTACATCCTACCACCAGACATCTTGGGGCTGGGGACCGAACATTTTTAACAGAGTTAAAAAACTTGTCCTTGTTTTCTGGAGGGAAAGAAGTTTCACCAGCCTGTGGAATGTTATTTCTCAGCATCAATATTTATGAGGTTCTATACCCATAAATTAACTCCATGTCATCTCACAATCACATAAAACTAGCCACTGACTTCAGCCCGGAACAAAGACTCAAGCCAAGTGTACAGCTTTAGGTCTAGAGTATTACAATGATGCTTAACGGGCAGTAATGGGATGCGAGGGACCAGTTTCAAGCTACTTAACAAGCTTCAGCTCTAGGCCTGCATAAACTCTTAGAGCTTTAGATACGCTGAAAGCTTTTGGAAATACAAAATGCTAGGCTTCACATGAAATAGCTCCTGCTATTAACTCACTAAATATAGCAACTGTCCATACCAGCTCTATGAGCATACCTACTCTCTAAAAGTAAAGTTTAAAAAAAAAGTATAAGTATCTTCTTGTGTTACCCATCTAAGATGAGACTCTCATATGCAGCTTTCTTGTCACACACAGGACATATCCAGGTGGGCTTCTTTTCATTCATTTGTAAGTAAAGAGCTGCATCAAAGCACTGCAGATGAGTACACGTACCAGCACGGCATGGAATTGTTAGCCTCATTTTTCCCAGCTGGTAACGAGGTAAGAGAAAGGGAGGGAGGGAGGGAAGTAGGAAAGACATAAAAGAAATTATTTAATGGTGAAGAATGGAGTAATATGCTTTCAGTTATATTTATTTTTAAAGAACAAGACAAGGCCTTGCTTGTCGCAATCTCAAGAGGTCAACATATATTGAGCTATCTACAGTTCTGGCGGGTGGAGGCCCAGGCCTTCTAAAGAAGGTGAAAACTCCTTCTTCAACCATTCCCCCAAAGTTACAGGATTTCTGCGCAACAATTACACTGCTTTCCATGACACTCAAAGTGAAAAAGATCTTAGCCATAAAACCTTCCCATCAAAAGGAAGACTGCCGTTACATGTTGGACACAGTATTGAAAGCCTGGTAAAATTGAAAGCCTGGGGAGAATGCGCAGAAACGGAGCATGCATATTCCAGGGTAGCTGTAGGAAGATTTCAGAGGTGGGAGGGCTATACTAACCCTTCCTTTGGAATCCTGAAGGGCCCCCACCCATTATTTTAAGCCAAGATGGTGACAGCTCACAGCCAGCAGTAATCTCTAGACTGGGCTACTGGCATCTCTCAGGCCCTTTCAGAAGCACAGAAGCATTAAAAAAAAAGGAACTGGAAGTGTTGTTTAGTTATTTCCTGTTTGGATAAAAAATGCGTCCCCCTACACAAGTCTTCTGAAGTTGTCCAGCCATGAGCCATGTCTTATCAGTGGACTATAGTATCTACCTGGGCTTTTTTTACAGAAACTTACTATAACATATATCATGTACAATTCTCAACTTTTTAAAAGTAAACATCTTATCAACATCTTTTAAACTTTTTAGACAGGTTTGAATTCTATAAGAAAACACTACATTGCACATAAATGTCAACTACAGCATCTTGCATACATAATAACTGACATATTTATTTATATAAGCCACACTATAAATAAGCTTAATCAAAGCAAAGGCTTCTCCTGTAAAGGATAATTCATGGCATTTTTTTTCAGCTTCACTTACAGGGCACATTAGTGATACTCGCAGACTGGTGGTAGCAATTTCACTGTCTGGGTCAGCAGTGAGTTTTTCTTTAACTATTTTTTAAAAAGAAAAAAAAATATGAGATAGGACTACTGTTTTCCTACAACACTGTCTGTCATTCCATGGTCTAATTATTTTACTAATTTATAAATACAAAACAAGCAAGACTGAGCATAAAGATGCCAAAAAGATTCACATTAAAACACTTTTGAATCCAACCCTGCAAGTCTATTTCTGGTTTCCCACCAAGAATACACTTATTACATGAAATCTGAGGGATTACTACATGTAAACCAGAGGTTCAAAATAGGTAAATAATTAAACATTTACCCTATGTTATACTGACAAGTCTAGCTGCTGCATCTTTCCTATTCAGGAGGAAAAGAGGAGTAGAATGTGCATAGTGAGAGAATAAATAAGAATTTTGAATGGCAGCTGCTAGTCCAGTGACAGTATAACCATAGTATAACCATATCAGCTAGCTTACTAACCTTTGATGTCCAGAGCAAGTCCTGAATCCTATGTAACTGTGATGCACAAAGACAGGCTGCTTACTTATAACTCTAGTTCTCTGAGTGATCATATGGGACCTGCCCCTGTACAGAGCACCTTGTCAGAATCTCCTACAAAGCTTAAATTTTGGTGGGCTGCCCTCTTTACATTAAGTACCTGTGTTACATTACTAGGACAGAAAGATGAAGGGCCTTTTTGACCAGAAGAGTAGCAAAGGCTACTTTTGAATCCAGTTGTGCACCTATGAAAGCTATTGTCTAAGTTGGGCAAAGGTGGGATCTCTTCATGTTGGCATATAGTTCAAGCTGAAACAGGAGTTGCAAAGTTGTGTGAGTGACTAGAAAAATTTTCTGCTTTGTGTGCCCAACTATCAACCCGTTGCCTATACAGCTAGCCCTCTACATTTGCTCGGGTTAGGGGTGTAGGACCCTTGCAAAAGTTGAAGAACTACAAATTATCAAAATGTGTATGTCTGTGCAGGGGGGCAGGCATGTCACAATGTAGGGGAGTATTGTGGACTCCTTGCTTCACTTTTCCCACTGCCACTGTGTGAGAAAGCAAAACCGCTTGTAGGAATTGTTTAGGCTAGCAGGATAAAGTGTTTCCCATGAGAATGCTGTATGTAATCAGGCTGTCTGGAACATGCAGCTGTGTTCATATGTTATGTCTCTGAAAGCCTCATGTTATTGTACATGTATACTTAAAACACGGTTTCTGAACAGGCTGTTTCCTTATTCCTTTTTTTTTGTCTGCTCTGTTAGAGATGGCTCGCTTCGCTGTGACTTAATTACCCGCAATAAAGACTGTTAGATTGCTGGCTGGTCTCAGATGTGAGTTTTTTCTACTGATGGCAAGAATGCCTCTGGCGGGTTTTTGACAAGGCACCCAAGGTCCAAACCAGGTCAAGGAAGGAGAATGGGTTGACATGCTGGCCCTATACTTCCTCTCTGTCTTACCCATCTCCTTCCTTGAGCGTGAAGGGGCACCGGGAGAGGGTTTGAGGTGCTGAGAAACTGGGTTGCAATCTGTCCTTGGTTGACCAGGCAGCAGCTGGTTGGAGGAGGAGGAGGAGAACCAGAGGCAGGTTTTGAAAGGGCTGAATGGACTTACTGGAACCACCGAGAAGAAAGGTTCCTCTGGAAAAGAACCACCTGAGGTTGAGGGGGGCAGGGTTTGAAGAAACTTGCAAATAATCAAATCTGTGAAAGTCAAACCCATAGATGTATAAAGAAAAAAGGAGAAAGACTCTTCAGTCAAGTTCTAATATTAGAATAGCCATAACTTTTGTGAATACATGTTGTTCTGGAAAAAAAAAACCGAACTAGTAATAAACATTTTGAATAGAAAAATGCAAACATTTTCAATGCTTTGCATGGAATGATACATGAAAATAAATATTCTTCATATTAACGATAGCAAACCAATTTCCTTTCTTAAACAATGGAAGGATATTGGCTAATCTGCCCATGTAAAAATGTTTTGCAGTGAAGGGGAAGTTACAGTTCAGCATGAGACAGAGGCCTCTGCCCTCTTGTGGAATTGTGAAGCACTGAGAATAAAATCTAACCCTTCTTTCCAAATACTGAGAATCTTGATGGCCCCTCTTAATAACAACTCATCAATCTCTCTTAGTGGGGAGGAGAAGTTCTTATCATTTGAAAAATGGATGGTCAAGAACACCTATTGATCTGTAGTTATGGATCGCCAAGTGTGGAGGTACTTTGACAAACAGTCTCCAATTTATGGAAGTGTATAAACTGGAATATGAAGAAATGAACTGCAAATGTCTAGTGTCATTATTGTCAAAGACATTGTTATTACTAGGCCACTGCTTTGAACAATAGTTCTGCTTTGAATTTGACAATCTGTGGTCAAAAGTCCACTTTCTCATTGGTCTTGAACAGTCCAAGAAGACCACCAAGGCTATCTTTTCTACTCTATTATGGGCATCATGATTAAGAGCTGTAGAGCAAAGCCAGAAATATCTACTAAAAGAGAGCTCTCATAAGAAACTTAGATGTACACTCTGTGGAACGTTTGACCATGTTGATCTGTGCCCTGGCAACATTTGCTGCCTTGGCAAAAAGAAAATTAAGTAAAAAATAAAGGGTGTGGACATCTCTTGCTTGTCCACAATCTGCAGACAGTTGTCCGTTCTAAGAAGAAGATCAGAATGGAGTCTGCAGTTAGAATAGAAAGAGGTCAGATTTCTTCAAAAATATGTCAGAAAGAGAAGAGAAAATCTACACTGATGGTGCGAACAAGTGTGAAGATGTTGGTGAGCATCCTCTGAGACCTTCTGCTGCAGTTGGGGCTGTAAGCAGGCTGCACAGCCACTATGTTACATGCTAAGACCTGAGTGAAATGACAGAGTAGTTGGTACAGCTACCGAGGATGAGCCAGTCACAACTGTAATGGCAGACTCAGATATCTGAAGCAGGGATGGCAGCATAGTCCTGCTAGCTCACTCACTGATACTGTGACAGGTACCGACAACAATACTGGTACTTGGGGGACACTGGTGTCTGAGACATGGAATTAACTGTTATGGTTTGAGATGGGATCGGAATTCTGTGTCACCAACGGCGAGGATTAGAGATGAGACATGAGGTAGCTCCGCAACTGCCCCCCTCCAATTGATGTCTAGTGGCTCATAGTGACAGGGAAGTATGTCATGTTTGTGGGGAGTGGGATCAAAAATGGTAACAGGTGGGACAGTATCAGTGAGGTTACGGTAGCAGAATCCGCTTGGTGAGCGGATTCTCTATAGTCTCCACACAAGCAATGATGATGGCAAACATTGTAAAAAGAAAAGGATGGAGAGCCGAAATCACAACATTGAAAGCAGCAGTCCTGACAACCACACCATTACTGTCGAGGAGAGGCAGGTGAAGTGACTGTTTGCGATGTGAATCATAGTACTGAAACTCAAAAGGTTTGATTCAAAGGAGACCTACAGCAATCACCACCAGAAAATTACAGAGACAAAGGGGGGTCATGACACTAATAATCTCTGTATCATACTTCAGGCTCATAAGAGTCCTGTCAAGCCTGCAACAACGCAGGTCTGAGATCAGGTGTAATACTGGCAGAAGAACAGGTTGCTTACCTGTAACTGTGGTTCTTCGAGTGGTCATCTGTGCCCTCATACATTAGGAGCTTTTGCGCCTGCGCGGTAGCGTTCGGAAGATTCTAGAGCTCGTTAGCTTTGGCGGGAACCACTCCCCCACGTCGGTACTGTGCATGCTCCTCCCGCCGACTAACGGTCTCTCCTCAGTTCTGGTCCGCCGAAGCAGATGGGACCTGAAAAAGAGGGGAAGGCAGGGCGGGGATGATGAGGGCACAGATGACCACTCGAAGAACCACAGTTACAGGTAAGCAACCTGTTCTTCTTCTTCGTGGTCTCTGTGCCTCATACATTAGGAGACTGTGTAGCTTACCAGTAGGATGCTGGGTCAAGTCCCAGATCCTAGAGCACAGAAGACAGCACAGCACGACCGAACCGGGCATCTCTCCTGGAACGGCAGTCGAGCCTGTAGTGGCGCACAAAGGTCGACGGCTGGGACCAGGTCGCCACACAGCAGAGTTCCGACAGGTCGACGCCTCGCAGGAGGGCAGCAGATGTCGCCACGGCCCTGGTAGAGTGGGCCCGAAGCAGGTCTGGCGGAGGCTTCCTGGCAAGCTCATACGCCAGTTGAACAGTCTGTATCACCCACTTAGAGAAACGCTGGGTGGATACTTTGTGGCCTCTCCGACGCCTGCCGTAACAGACAAACAGGTGGGGTGTCTGTCTGTAGGCTACAGTTCTATCCTTATAGAAGGCCAGCGCCCGACGCACATCAAGGGAGTGGAGGGAACGCTCCAGAGGTGTCGTCGGGTCTGGGCAGAAGGCCGGCAGGATGATGTCCTGGCTGAGGTGGAAGTTGGACACCACCTTCGGTAGGAAGGAAATGTCAGGCCGGAGGACCACCTTGTCGTGGTGAAAGACTAAGTATGGTTCATCGCACCGTAGCGCCGTCAACTCTCCCGCCCGCCTGGCAGAGGTGACGGCCACTAGGAACGCGGTCTTCATCGCGAGCAGCCTGTCGTCCGTCGTGGCCATGGGCTCGAAGGGCGGCCTCGTCAGCTGGGACAGCACCAATGACAGCGACCATGGAGGTAGCGGCGGCGATACCGGCGGGTAAAGGTGCTGCAGGCCCTTCAGGAGCTACTTGACGGTACCGTCCCTGAAGAGAGCGGCCGACGGGGATCGTGGCGGCTGGTATGCCACGATCGCGGTGAGGTAGACCTTGAGCCACGGGAAGGCCAGGCCCTGTTGCCGGAGATGGAGGAGGAAGTGGAGCACGGTACGCAGGGTGACAGGCGATACCGGCTCTCGACGTTCCTCGGCAAAGGCCACGAAGCGCTGCCACTTGTAGTGGTAGTTCCTTTGCGTGGACTCCTTCCTGGCCGCGGTCAAGACGTTCCCGATGGCCGGGTCGTCTAGGGCGATATCCTCCAGGCATGGAGGGCCAACACCGGCAGGTCCGGGTGCAACACCAGTCCGTCGGAGTGGGACAGCAGGTCCGGTACCGTTGGAAACCTGAGAGTCCTGCCCCGGGCGGCCTCGATCAGGGGTCCGAACCAGTGCTGCCTCGGCGAGTACGGCGCCACCAGGATCGCGTCCGCCTGGTCCGCGATGATCTTCGCGATCACGCGGCCCAGGAGCGGGAACGGAGGGAAGGCGTAGATCAGCCCTTCGTCCCACGGGAACTGGAAGGCGTCGCCGATGGAGCGGCGATCGTGACCGGCCCTCGAACAGAACAGATGGCACTTCGCGTTCTGACTGGTCGCGAAGAGGTCGATGGTCGGCTCGCCCCATCAGTCCCGAAGCATCCGGAAGGCCTCGTCGGACAGGGACCACTCGTGATGGGAGGTGGTGTCCCTGCTGAGGGCGTCCGCAGTGGTGTTCTCCTGCTCGGCCAGGTGAACCGCCACAGGGTGTATCCGGAGCGGGACGCACCAGTTCCAAAGTTCGAGTGTGATGCCCAGCAGCGTGGTGGAGTACGTCTCCCCCCTTGCCTGTTCACGTAGCAGACCGCCGTCGTGTTGTCGGTGAGGATCAACACCGTGCGGCCCGTGACCAGGTGTCGGAACGCTCTCAAGGCCTTGTGGATCGCCAACAGTTCGAGAGAGTTGATGTGGAGGAACAACTCGTCGTCCATCCACCGGCCTCGGACCCGGAGATCCCCGGTGTGCACTCCCCAGCTGAAGAGCGAGGCATCCGTCATTATCATGACCGACGGCCTGGGTTCGCGGAACGGCATGCCTGACAGCAAGTTCCGGTACGACAGCTACCACAGGAGCGATCGACGTACCTGTTGTGGCAGGCGGTATCGGCGGCGTTGGTCGTCCCAGAGTGGATCGAAGGCCCTGACGAACCAGTGCTGGAGCGGCCGAGCGCGTAACCCGGAAAGGTAGGTTATGGCGGTGGTCGAGGCCATGTAGCCGAGGGCTGTTGGATCCTCCTCGCTGACAGTGTCGAGGCCTCGAAGGCAGCGGACGCCGCCCGACGAAGCGTCCGCGCCCTCTCGTCTGGCAGGAAGGCCCTCGCCGATACCGAGTCGAGGGTCGCCCCGATGAAATCGAGAACCCGGGTGGGCTAGAGATGGGACTTCTTGGGGTTGACCCTGAGTCCGAGCCGAGTGAGAAGGGACAAAGTCCGATGAATGTCCCTGTACAGTTTCTGTCTGCAGGGCGCCACCAATAGCCAATCGTCCAGGTAAGGGTAGACGGAGACGCCTTTCGTCCGCACGAAGGACACGACCGGAGCCATGCACTTGGTGAACACCCTTGGTGTGGTGGAAAGCCCGAACGGCAGCACCCGGTACTGGTAGCTGGTGCCGTCGATCGCGAACCGAAGGTATCTCCTGTGTTGCAGGCGGATCGAGACGTGGAAATAGGCGTCTTTGAGGTCTATGGACGCAAACCAGTCCCCTCGGCGGAGGAAGGGGAGGATCGACGGCAGCGCGACCATCTTGAACCTCTTGGGGCAGATGTATTCGTTCACCCCTCGGAGGTCTAGGATGGGCCGCAGGGATCCGTCCGCCTTCGGCACCGTGAAGTACCTCGAGTAGAAGCCGGTGGTCTTGGCTGAAGGCGGGAGCCTCTCGATCGCTCCTTTCTCGAGGAGGGACTGGACCTCTTCCAGTAGAGCCGAGCTGGCCGGGGTGGAATAGTAGACACCCCGTGGCGGAATAGCCTGGAACTCGATGGCGTACCCCAGGCGGACGATGGTAAGTACCCAGGAGTCCGCAGTGATCTCCCGTCAGCAGTCGAGGTGCCTGGCCAGGCTCGGGTGATGGAACAGTTCTACTGGAAGGGCGAAGGATGGCACGGGTGGAGTCCTGCGAAGGCCGTCAAAACCTGGACTTCGCTCCCGAGGACGACTTCTTGGACGACGAAGATGGGCGTCATCTGGGAAGCCTCCTGGAAGTTGAAGAGGTCGACGGCCTCGACGCGGTTGACCACGGGGACCGCGGCTGGTACGCCGATGAAGAGGAGGACCTTCTCCACGTAGGCCTCGGCTGGAAAGAGCGGCGAGTCTGGGCAGGCTGGTTTATGCCCATCTTCTTAGCAGTCAGCCGGCCCTTGACGAGGTGATCCATAGCCTCGTCAGTGGAGGAATGGAAGAGCCCTTCTCCGTCGAACGGCAGGTCTTCAATGCGCCGACGGCTGTCCTCCTGGAGCCCACAGGACCGGAGCCACGCGTGGCGTCGGAGGGCTACGGCACCAACCATCACCCTCGAGGTAGCCTCCGCGGCGTGCCTCGAGGTGGCGGGGCTGCTGCGTAGCCACCGCAACGGCCTCACCGAAGATTTGCATGGCTGAGGCGCGTGACTCCTCCGGCAAGTCAGCGAGGAGCGGGCCGAGTCGGTCAAACAGGTTCCGATGGTATGCCGCGAGGCATGCCATCATGTTCACCGTACTGACCACCAGGGACGATGCCAAGTAGAACCTTCGGCCGAAGGTATCGAGCTTCCGTCCTTCACGGTCCGGAGGGGTGGTATGTGCTCGATTGCCTCCCTTCGTCTGAGCCGACTCGACCACTATGGAGTTAGGTACAGGGTGTTGAAAGAGGAACTCCGCGTTCTCTTTCTGTGTCCTGTACAGATGCTCCAGCCTATGAGGGATAGGCTGTGCTGCCGCCGGCTTCGTCCACGGCTGCTTCATCGCATCCACCAGAGTAGGCAGGAACGGCAGCGGTGCGGTCGACGGTGGGCGGGCTTCCAAGTACTGGAAGACAGGGTCCTGGGCTTGGGGAGCAGGTTCGGTCACCCTCAGGCCAAGGGCTCTGGCCATCTGGAGGAGGACTGTCGAAAACTGGCGGACGTCCTCCGGTGCAGACTCCGGAGCTGGCTCTTCGAACCCCAGCGGTGGGGACTCATGAGAAGAAGGGGTGGACTCAGCAGAATCGGAGTCTGAGTTGTAGGAGCCGCCAGATGGTGATGGTGACCTCTCTGCCTCCTTCTCCTCGGCCGGCCCAGGGGCCGGAGTTGCCAGGGTAACAGCCGGAGCTGCAGGCTGCGTCGGTACCGATACGGCCGATGTCGTGACCGGTATCGGAGTCACCTGCAGGGGCATGACCGCGGGCCTAGGACGGTGTGCCGCCTGCGTGGTGGGAGTCGCCGCTACCGCCGGTTGGGCCATGGTGGGCTGTGGCGCCGGTTGGGTAGCTGTAGCCGTCGTCCGCGGCGGTGGAGAAACAGCCCTGTAGCGAGGTGAGGGCTCTGGGGGCCGACGGCGACTCGGCGAGCGACGCAGGGGTGACCTCTCATAGCGGGGGTAGTGAGCCTCCTGCGGTGGCGAACGAGACCGGCGACGAGGCGACCAGTACCGAGGGTCTGGGTGGTACCGGTCCCTATAGGAAGGCGAGTACGAATAATAAGAGCCGGTCGGCTCGTGCCATACCTGCTCCTGGGCGTACCTTCCAAGGTAGGCAGGAGAATACGCTCTCTCCCCCGAGCGATGCCTCTCCAGGCGCATCTCCCGATATCGCGGGGATGGAGGCCTGGCCCACTGCTCCGGCCAGCGGGACTCGTTGCGTCAAGAGGCTGGGCGCTGTCTGACCACAGCCTCCTCTCGGCGCTCTGCCGAGGGTGGACGGCGACTCGGCGGAGTGATTTCCGCGATCCGCTCGGGCGGTTGAGGAGGCGAGGCCTGCATGACCTGCTCCTCATCCGACACCTCGAGGATTACGTCCTCTTCCGGAGGCTCCTCCTCCACGGGGAGCTCCATCAACAGAGGTTCCTCGGTGGGCTGGGTGGGTGGCGGAGTCGAGGGTCGCACCACCTGTGGTGGAGAGCGTCATTTCTCCTTGCGCTTCTTCTTCTTACCCTTCTCCCCCAGGCCCTCAGTGGCTGGGCGCTTCTTCTGAGCCGCGGTCAGCGGCCTGGAGGAGGAGGTTGAGGCCTGCGAGCCCGCAGGGTCCTCACGTGCCCGGGTTGCCGAGATCTTCGGTATCCTCGGCAACTTCATTATCGGTACCAAGCCCGGTACCGATACCGACGAGGTCGAGGGCACGGCAGCCGCCGCCGCTGCCGAAGAAGAAGAAGAGGACAGGCGTTTCTCGGCCATCGTCTCGGGTCTTTTAGCACACAGAGACTCCTCCCAACAGTGGGATTCAAGCCTTGCCGACCTGTTGCGGAGAGTCTGGTGTGTGAACTCTCTGCAAATGGGGCAGGCCTGAACGTTGTGCCCCTCACCCAAACAAATCAGGCACTTAGAGTGTCGGTCAGAGAGAGCGACCTTCCTTCCACAGGAGGCGCAGCGTTTGAAGAGAGCCGACATAAACCGGGGGCAAGGCAAGAAAAGCAAAGTCCGAGAACGCCAAACACAGTCCGAGATCCGAAAACGTAGTCAAAGCCAGAAAAAGGTCAAAACCGATCGAGAAAGTATCAAAGCCAAGTCCGAAATCCGTGAGGGGTAGTCAAAAGCCAAATCCGAAGTCGAAAACACCAAAAAGCAGAATCGAAAAGCAAGCCAACAAGCAGAACCCTCTGTACGCTGAGGCGGACAAGAAAGAACTGAGGAGAGACCGTTAGTCGGCGGGAGGAGCATGCGCAGTACCGACGTGGGGGAGGGGTTCCCGCCAAAGCTAACGAGCTCTAGAATCTTCCGAACGCTACCGCGCAGGCGCGAAAGCTCCTAATGTATGAGGTACAGAGACCACGAAGAAGAACAAGTAGATTCTTCACAAGGTTCGCTTTGGATATGAAACTAAATACAGGAAGGTCCCACCTTTTGGTGCCCCATTATCTGACAACTTAGCTCTTCTGACACTTCCAAATTAAGGACAAGTTCCATTAATCTGACAGGACTTCTGTTGTTTCATCAGTTCTTTTTGCCTACAGAGGTTCACTTGAAACCACTTGTATGTGAAAACTGCTTGTAAAGCAGGCTGAGTGGGGGGAAAAGTGCCAAACCAGCTAAAAGACTTTGCAGGTGGCATGTGTGCAGTTAGTTCAAAGTGAGGCTCTGTAAGTCCTTCACGTTCCCTACAATAGAGTATATGGGTTCTCCTTTTCAACCAATTCCATTCTCTGATAATGCCCCAGTCCCTAACCTGTCAGATAAGTGGGAGAAGCCTGTACTTGAGTCTTCTCTAAACACAATAAGCTTTTATTGTGCCAAACAGAGAGACTTTCTTTTTGCAATCAACACAACTGCTGAAGAGAGTCTGAGATGCCATAGACTGTCGGGCAGGGACAGTGGATATGGCTGAGCTTCATCAAGAAAAGGGGTGTAAAAGAGACAAAAGTCTAAAGAGGTTTTCCATCATACGCTTCCACTGTGGCAAAGGATGAAGAACAGAAAGGAGAACTTAGGTTGTTGTGGGTTTTCCGGGCTTTGAGGCCATGTTCTATTAGTATTTTCTCCTGATGTTTCGCCTGTATCTGTGGCTGGCATCCTCAGAGGATCTGATGCCAGCCACAGATGTAGGTGAAACGTCAGGAGAAAATACTAATAGAACACGGCCTTAAAGCCTGTAAAACCCACAACAACCTATGGATTCCAGCCATGAAAGCCTTCGACTTTACACAGAAGGAAGAGCATCTCAGGTAAGTGCCCAGCAGGGAGGGGAGCTTCTGCCAAAACCTCTGCTCTTTAGAAAGTTCAACAGGCTGTTCTGTGTAGGCACAGATCCCCTATAAGAGATGCACAGAAACTACAACAAAGAATCCAAAACCTACAGTTCAAACTTCAGTCTCAGTAGTACAGAATTTCTCCCTACTTGTAAATATTTGAGCTTTTAATCAAGACATTTTAAAAGTTGAACAAAGTAGTATTTGCCCCTTATGATGATTGTGTGAACTACTGACAAATGTAAATAAGGAAAATCACTCTAAAACAAGTAAAACATAAAATGCAAGGTTAGTACTCCAATGGTTTTAAGATGAATTAAATGAACTATTTTGCAATGTGCTTTTATATTGTATAATCAATAAATTTATACTCCACCTGCAAGGTGAAGGAGCTCTGCAAGATGCTCAAGGTGGTATATAGGTTTCCACAGCTTCTTATCTTACCTCAACTAATAAGCCTTTCAGATAGGTTAGGCTGAGAGACAGTGTCTGACCCAAGGGCACATTGTGAGCTTTCTGGATGAATATGGGTTTGAAATGTCATCTCCTTAGTCCTACAGTGACATTTTAATTGTTACACATGACATTATATATGTCTATGATCAAATACTGCCACATGCTTCAGTTAATCAAGACAACACTTTTGCAGCCTAACAGGTTTGGAAGTGTTTGTTTGTTTTGTATCCCACCTTTCTCCCAATATGGGACCCAAGACAGCTTACAACATGGCTAAAACAAAAATGCAGCTAAAAACTTGATGACACAAAAGTTAAGAACACCATTAATTTAAAATAGCAGATTATATAGTAACCCAGTTTTAATCAAAGACACTAACTCAGTTTTTAAAACTATTCCTTCCTCAACATTTCACTTCTCTGAAGATACATGGGAATACAGGAACTATTCTGATGACGGAGCCATGCAATTGCTTTCATTAGAGTACACATGCTAGAAAAAGCTGGATCACATCACAAACAAGTTACAGAAAGAAAAAAAGTGCAAGAATTACTTTACTCACTTAGTGCCCGAGAATGATCAGGGTTTCGGATACCTTTCATTTTCAGCCTTTGCAACAACATTGCTGAAGTAAGTTGGCGTACAAGGTACACAGACATGGAGTAATTCTACGGTGTGAGGGTGGGGAGAGAAATCATGAAAAAATAAAATGTCCCAATGTAAAAGAAAGCCAAGAGCAGTCAGTCAGCAGTCATAAAAGAGGTAAGAGCATGTTAAACAATAAATACTAGGAAGAGTATTTCTTTATTTTTTTTAAATTAATTTTTATTAAAATTTTTAATGAACAAGCAATAAAAAAAAACCCTCCCTGCTTTCAGACATCAATTTTCCCGGTTGAATCTGAGTTTAACATTCCATTCCATATAAACAATCCGTTCCATACATTATCTCTATTTTATAACAATCGTATACTATTACTTTTAACTTATATGTAACTATTTACATTTTATCTTTTACCACCTCATTTTGTCTTCCTTCTTTCTCACAACCTTTCTTTCTTTCCCCCATTTCATTCTTTTATCCAATTCAATACCTCTCGCCATTCTCTTTCAAAGCCCTGGATTGGCTTATTTTTAAGTGAAAAAATTAGCTTTTCTGTCACTACCATATCCAGGACTTTGAATTTCCATTCTCTTATATCAATATATTTTCCTTCTTTCCAATGCTGAGCATAAATCAATCTTGCTGCAGTTATTATATATCACAATGTCTTTTGATGAGATCTTGTTTCTCTTTGTTGTCCTAACACAGTGGTTCTCAACCTGTGGGTCCCCAGATGTTCGTGGACTTCAGCTCCCAAAAGCCCTGAGCATTGACCATAGTGGCTGGGGCTTCTGGAAGCTGAAGTCCACGAACATCTGGGGACCCACAGGTTGAGAACCACTGCCCTAACATATTCAACAAATAAAGTTCTGGCTTCATTTGAAAGTTAAAACCGTACATACTTTAATTTCATCATGTATTTCTTTCCAAAACTTTTTTTTTGCTATTTTACAGTCTACCACATATGAAAAAAGATCCCTCTTTCTCATCACATTTCCAACATTTTCCATTCCCATTTGTTATTTTTTTCAGTTTTACAGGCGTCATGTACCATCTATATAACATTTTATAAAAATTTTCTCTTAAATTCAAACTTGGTGTAAATTTTACATCCGTCTTCCATGCCCTCACCCATGTATCCAACTCAACTGGATGTCCTATATTTTGAGCCCATCTAACCATGTTATTTTTAACAGTTTTTGGTTCCATCTCTCTTTGTAACAATATTTTGTAAAAATTGGAAATTCTCTTTTTCTGGTTCCCCTTCATCAATACATCCAGTTCGTTTTCATTTGTTTCAAACCCGTACAATTTTTGATCCATTTTAAATCTCTCTTTTATTTGTCTCCATGGGAACCAGTTAATTTAATGGCCTTGCTCTTTTAATTCCTCTTCTGTACTCATTCTTAACTTTGTACCATCCTTTTTCTACTAGGAAGAGTATTTCATGAATATGTTATTTATGCATTTTACTTAGATGCAATCTTACATTCTTTCACATCAACATAATTAGATATCATACAAATAATTTACCTTTCCAATTTCAGATGCCCATGAAATAGAAATCTGGTTTGGCACTGCAGAGGACAGCCTGACTAAAGACGTAATATTCAAGGGACGTCCAGGTCTCTTTTGCTCAATTCCATTTTTGGGTGGTGGAGCATATCCCTGAAAACCACAGGAAGAGTATTTTTCATTTCTACCCCTTGGGGATTGCTGGAATAACCGCTGACTAAAGCAGCTGTTATGTACTCAGTTCTTCCTACTGAAATAAATGATCTAATGCTTAAAATCCATCTTCAGTGTGTTTAAGGCTGAATTTACTCCAAAGTCAACTGACTGTGTTCAGCAGGGCTTGCTCCTAAGTATGAATGCAAAGGTTCACCTTTCAGTGCACTCTTATGCGTACTCACTCATAAGTAAGTCCCACCAGATTCCCTGCGAATTACTGTAATGTAACTATGTACAGAACTGCAACTTTAATTACTTAACTGGTTACTTGGGAAATAATAAAGGGCCACATGTTTTAATAAGGAAGTATTCTGTGCAGCCAGGACTGAGCAACCTTCTAATAGTCCTAATTTCCACCCCCACTCATTTAGGTAGGCTTGTTCTCTAGATCCTCCGGATGCAAACGGGACACTCCCTAACAATAGTGCTCCCAGTCAGAGATAGCGGTGTCCAGAGACAGCGCTGAATTATTCTCTGCCGTGTTCTAATACAGTCATAATCAAGCTCATCCACATTAAGGTACAAAAGTTTTATTGCCAACATGGAGCCCCCAAAAAAGCAACTGTATGATCCAGAGCAGGCAGGACAAGAAAACTGCCAGGAGTAGTTAACTCTCATTCACTGAAAAGGTATCTATTGAGTAGCATTTGGCTCTCTCTCTGGAGAAACAGGAAGAACTAACCAATACTAGACTACTTTTCTCTACTGTTGTAAACTATTATAGAAAGATAAACTTGGACATGTGAACACACAAGTCCTGCAAATTTTTTTCCCTCTAAATCAGAGAAAAAAAAATGGAACAGGCAATTCCAAGCTATGAAATACAAAATGATGCAGTATCACCTAGCTCCTGTAGTATACACAAAGAATTATTCCACAGATCCAAAAAGTAGCGATCCAGTTCCAATATTTTTGTAATGTTAAAGTGATCCAGTTCCATTACTTTAATCACAGGAGCATTTAGATACAAAGTTGTGTGGCAGAGGGTAGTGCATTCCATCATGCTAACAAGTAAGCACTACAAGAAGTTTATTTTCAAACAGAAGCACCGTTGAAAAGTTTCAAAATCTTACCGGCAAAGGAAAGAGTTTTCCATTTACTTTTATGCACAAGCTGCTAGGGTAGTTATCTTCCTGAGGGCAGCTCGTTTCTGCCAGACATAATCTGTTTGTGGATAAGAATCGTGTTAAATGGAACATGAACATGAGCTGAAACGTACTCCAAGCAAAAGAGCCATGTTTTAATAAACTAATGTAGAAAAAGCTGAAGTCACCTTAGCTGAACCTGGACAGTGTAATCCCTCCGGCCTCCTGGTAAGAAGTCCCTGTTGCAACAAAAGGAAAAAAAATTAAGACAACCTTCTACCTTTGATTTGCGGCACTTAAAAGTTTAACTATTTATAACTACACTGTGATTTGACCTCCCGATGTCTAGCTGCATAACCCACACAAGATATCATATCTAACCCCTTCCCACAGACAGCAGTAAGGGAAAGCTATTTGTATATACAACTAGCTTTCACAGTTACAAGAATAAACTTGCAGGCAAGCTAACCAACATACTCCGATGAATGATGTATCACAGAAAGAAAGAACAACTTCAGCAATGCTTCCCAAAGAACTAGCTGCTTGGTCCATCTGCTGTATCTCCTGCTATGGCAGACTTCAGAGGCACCAAAAATTTATCTATGTATCATGAACTGCCACTCTCAATCCTCTTGTAAGTTATACACAATGACATTACAAATTAGTTTCAAAGTTTGAAAAGGATTCTCATTTTTGAACAAGCTGTCCTCTCTTAGTCTAGTCCAGCAAACAGGTTCATGCTACAAGACTGTTAGCAGCAAAACAGGGAACTATGGTCATTTTTGCACTAGACTGTTATAGTGCTATTGTTCCACTTTCAACATCTTATGGAATCCTGGGGTTTGCTTTCAGGATGCAATATTGCCAGCAGGTATTTGTTACGTCACGTTGGAAAAGGATGCACAAAGTAGCCTCCTCCAAATTTCCACTCCCTTACAATTCAGTCAAAGAAAAGTTAGCCAAGTCAGACATGAGAAAAGTTCGGGCCAAACGTTCTGCTATTACCTGGAAATGCAGATTTCTCTGACTTGTTGAGGTGTTAAAGCAAAGATAAAAAACTTCTCTTGAAATCTCTGAATGCTGCTCTGTACTGAAAAGACACACAGAGAAAAAGTCTTTTAGCTAAGACTGCAGTCCAGACTGCAAGAGGCAATAAAGAAACAGGAAAGAATCTACAGCAGTGGTTCTTAACCTGGAGTCTGGGGACCCCTGAAGCCCTCATAAGGGGTCCACAGAGCCCTGTTGCTGGACATTGACAGCTGCAGCAACAGGGACACAGTACTGAAACTGCTCCCTTGTTTGCAAACGAGGGAGCAGTTTGGGCCTGTATGCACATACCCCCACTACTGCATCCCTGACAAAAGGGACGCAGGCACGTGCACACAGCCACACTATGACTCTGGAGATGAGGGTCTGATTCCCGATTCAGCCATGGAAACCAATTCGGTTACCTTAGGCAAGTCACATTCTCTCAGTCTCAGAGAAAGGAGAAGGCAACAAATCTTGCCAAGAAAACCCTCACGACAGGTTCACCACAGGGTCACCGCAAGGCAGTTTTCAAAGAGAGACATGATGGCTACAAAGAACTTCCCCATCAGTAGCACTCTGTTGCTGTGTGCCTTCAAGTCACTTCTGACTTATGGCAACCCTAAAGTGAACCTATCATAGGATTGTATTTCCCCCCCCAAGATTTGTTGAGAGGGGGTTTGCCTTTGCCTTCATTTGAAGCCCACGGTCATCCAGTGTCTGCAGGGGGATCTGAATCCTAGTCTCCACGAGCCAGCCATAATTAATTAATTAATTGACTATTTTAATTTAAATGTAAATTATTTAAATCTTGATTTAAATCTTGGGGGTCCTGGCAAATGATATTTGCAGAGGGTCTCGAGTAAAGAAAAGATTAAGAACCACTGACCTACAGCATTCTTGATTTCTCAGAAACACAAACAGTATTAAAACTAACCAAGATATAAATGCAATGCGTTCAAGTATTCAGTAAAGATTAAAAGTATATGTTTCCTACCTACATTTATACATCTTTAGAAATACAGCTAACACCATGAGATCAGTGGCCATAATATTTTACATTCCTTCATACTGCAAGTGAACAGCTTTATAGTCATAACTGCGGGGAGTTGCAGGGTCTTGTCAGCTGAACCACTGTAAGAACAGGTTGCTTACCTATAACTGTGGTTCTTCGAGTGGTCATCTGTGACCTCACACACTAGGAGCTTTCGCACATGCACGGTACCGTATGGAAAATTCTAGAGCTTAGTAGCTTGACGGGAACCCCTCCCCCATGCCTCTACTGGGCATGCTCAGCCCGCCGAGCAACGGTCTCCCTTCAGTTCTAAAATCCGCCGATAAGGGACCTGAGAAAGAGGGGATGACTGGGCGGGTGCGTGTGAGGGCACAGATGACCACTCGAAGAACCAGTTACAGGTAAGCTTCTTCTTCGTGGTCTCTGTGACTCACACACTAGGAGATTTTGTAGCTTACCAGAAGGACGGTGGGTCAGATCCCAGGGTACAGAGGCCAGCACCGATCGTCCAAACCGGGCATCTCTCTGGGACCGGCAGTCCAGTCGATAGTGGCACACAAAGGTCGATGGCCTGGACCAGATTGCCACTCGACAAAGTTCTTGCAGGTCCACACCTCGCAGGAGGGTTGCTGAGGATGCCACAGCTCTGGTGGAGTGGAGCCGAAACAGGGCTGGTGGAGGCTGCTTGGCCATGTCGTAGGCAAGCAAGATAGTCTGGGCCACCCACTTTGAGAATCTTTGGGTGGACACCTTGTGGCCTTTGTGACACTGACCATAGCAGACAAACAGGTGTAGGGTCTGTCTGAAGGTCGCAGTCCGATGAGTATAAAAGACCAAGGCTCGACGGACGTCCAAGGAGTGGAGAGATCGCTCCAGAGGTGTCGTCAGATTCGGGTGAAAAGTAGGTAGAATGATGTCCTGGTTAAGGTGGAAGTGGGACACCGCCTTCGGCAGGAAGGAAATGTCCGGGCAAAGGACTACCTTGTCCCGATGGAACACCAGAAAGGGCTCATCGGCTCGCAGGGCTGTCAGCTCACTGGCCCATCTGGCAGAGGTGACAGCTACCAGGAAGGCTGTCTTGATGGTGAGGAGCCTGTCATTGGCAGTGGCCATGGGCTCGAAGAGTGGTCGCATGAGCTGGGAGAGGACCAGGGACAGCGACCAGGGTGGCAGTGATACCGGCGGGTATAGATGTTGAAGTCCCTACATGAATTGCTTCATGCTGGCGTCCCGGAAGAGCGCTGCCAATGGAGAGACTCAAGGTTGGCAGGCCACGATGGCGGAGAGGTAGACCTTCAAGGAAGGAAACGCGAACCCCTGCTGTCAGAGGTGGAGCAGAAAGCGGAGCATGGTACCGAGGCCGACAGGCAATACCGGTTCACCTCGCGCCTCAGCAAAGGTCACAAACCGCCGCCACTTGTAGGCATAGTTGCGGTGGGTCAATTCCTTCCTGGCCACAGTCAAGATGTTTTGTGTTGCGGGGTCATCTAGGGTGTTATCCTCCACGCGTGCAGGGCCAGAAGTGGCAGGTCGGGGTGGAGAACGTGACCGTCCGAGTGAGACAGCAGATCGGGTGCTGTCGGTAGCCTGAGAAGTCATCCTCGAGCGGCCATGAGCAGGGGTGCGAACCAATGCTGTCTCGGCCAGTACGGGGCTACAAGGATGTCGGCTCGGTCTGCCAGGATCTTGGCGACCACTCAGCCCAGAAGAGGAAATGGCGGGAAGGCATAGAGGAACCCGTCGGTCCACCGGAACTGGAATGCATTGCCGAGAGAGCTCGGTCCCCAGCCAGCTCTCGAGCAGTACCGGTGGCACTTTGCGTTCGATATGGTGGCGAAGAGGTCGATCGTGGGCTCGCCCCAGTGGTGCCGTATCAGACGGAACGCCTCATCCGAGAGGGACCACTCGTGGTGGGAAGAGGTGTCCCTGCTCAGGGCATCCGCCGTGGTGTTCTCCTGACCAGCCAGGTAGACAGCAATCGGGTGGACCTGTAGTGACATGCACCACTTCCAGAGCTGGAGGGCTATGGTGAGAAGCGTGGGGTGGGGTGGGGTGGGGTGGAGTGGGTCCCTCCCTGTCTTCCCTGTCTGTTGACATAACAGACGGCTGCCGTGTTGTCCGTCAGGATGAGGACCGTCTGCCCAGCGACCAGGTTGCGGAACGTCCTCAGAGTTTTCCCGATGGCAAGGAGCTCGAGGGCGTTGACGTGTAGCTCGGTCTCGTCGCCAGTCCAACGTCCCCGGACTCTGAGGTCGTCGCAATGTGCTCCCCACCCGAACAGAGAGGCATCTGTCGTGACCGTGAGTAGGCTGCCGGAAAGGCATCCCTGACAGGAGGTGGTAGTAGGAGAGCCACCATAGAAGGGAAAGGTGTACCTGTGGAGGAAGTCTGAGTCGCAGGCCCTGGTTGTCCCGGAGTGGGTTGAAGGCTCTGACGAACCAGTGTTGGAGTGAGCGCGCTCGCAGTCTTGAAAGGTACATGATGGCCATGGTGGAAGCCATGTAGCCAAGGAGCTGCCAGATCCTCCTCGCCGATGTCATTGGGGCATCGAAGGCAGCAGAAGCGGCCCGGTGGAAGGTACGGGCTCACTCCAGGAGCAGGTAGGCTCTGGCCGAGACCAAGTCCAGGGTCGCTCCGACGAAGTCGAGCACTCTCGGCGGCTCATGGTGGGACTTCTTCGGATTGACCCAAAGACCCAGGTGGGTCAGAAGTGACAAAGTCCGGTGGATGTCTGAATATAGCTTGTTCTTGCAGTACGCGACCAACAGCCAATTGTCGAGGTACGGAAAGACGGTGATGCCCTTCATCCGCAGACGGGAGACCGCAGGAGCCATGCACTTCATGAAGACCCTCGGTGCAGTGGAGAGGCCGAACGGTAGCACTCGGTACTGGTAGCAGGTGCCATCGATTGCGAACCAGAGGTATCTTCTGTGCTGCAGACAGATGGAGATGTGGAAATAGGCATCCCGCAGGTTGATGGATGTGAACCAGTCTCCCCGACGAAGGAAAGGGAGGATCGTCGACAGCGTGACCATCTTGAACCTCCTGGGGCGGATGTATTCATTCACCCCTCTGAGGTCCAGAATGGGTTGCAAGGTCCTGTCCGACTTCGGTACGGTGAAGTACCGGGAGAAGAAGCCGGTGGTAGTGGCCAAGGGCGAGATTTCTTCGATCGCTCCCTTCTGGAGGAGGGACTGGATCTCTTCCAGCAGCACTGGGCTGGCCTGGGTGGAATAGAAAACGCCTCGTGGTGGAATACTTGAGAACTCGATGGTGTAACCAAGATGGACGATGGTGAGAACCCAAGAGTCTGTGGTGATTGAGCGCCATTCGGCGAGGTGTTTGGCCAGGCTGGGACGATCTTTGAGGGCTGCTGGCAGGTGGAATGTCGGCTGTGGAGGCGTCCTGCGCATCGCATCAAAAGCGGGACTTGGTTCCCGATGAAGACTTCTTAGACGAAGTCTGGCGGCTTTGCTGAGGTGGTCGTGAAGAGGACGCGGTGAAAGTCCTCGACGGTGCCGACCGAGGCGAGCGTGGCTGGAAACTCGACGAGGATGATCGTCGCCAAGCAGGTCGGGGGCTGAAACCGTGACGGGACTGTTGAGGCTGATGGATCCCCATCTTCTTGGCCGTTAGCCGGGCCCTGACGATGTGGTCCATGGCCTCATCAGACGAAGCATTGAAGAGTCCCTTGCCATCAAAGGGCAGATCTTCAATGCGCTTTCGGGTGTCCTCCTGCAAGCCCGAGGAACGTAACCAGGCGTAGTTTCGCAAGGCTACGGAACCCACCATAACCCAAGCGGTGAGCTCGACGGAGTGCCTGGAGAAGAGGATCTGCTGGTTCGCGAGCGCCACTGCTTCGTTGTAGAACTGATTGGCGCTCACTCTACTCTCTTCCGGGACAGTGGACAAGAGAAGATGGAACTTGTCCAGTAGGCTCTATAGGTACGCCGCCAGGCATGCCTGGGTATTCGACACGCTCACTATCAGGGAGAAGGTCGAGTAGAATTTCCTCCCGAAGGTGTCGAGCTGGCGTCCCTCCCTTGGTTTGGGCGGACTCAACAACCACCGAGTTGGGCTGAGGATGATTAAACAAGAACTCGGTGTCCTCCCTCTGGGTCCTGTAAAGATGCTCGAGCCGGTGTGGTATCGGCTGGGCGGAGGCCGGCTGGGCCCATGGAAGTTTAAGGGCCTCCATCAGGGCAGGCAGGAACGGGAGTGCAGCCGTCGATGGCGGACGGAATTCCACGTAGTGGAAGACCGGGCCCTGCACCGCTGGGGCTGGCTCCGCCACCTTGAGACCCAGGGCTGCTGACATTCAGAGGAGGATGTCCGAGAACTGCTTGACATCCTCGGGCGCCGACTCAGGTGCTGGGTCCCCGAAGGCCAAGGGTGGTGACTCGTGCAACTCTGGTGTCGACTCCTTTCAATCCGAGTCGGATTCATAATCCTGGGATGACGCTGTTGAAGAACGATCCGGGATCTGTCCTGCAACCGCTCAGGCGTTGGATGTTGGGATGGTACCGCAAGGGTCACCGTGGGAGTGGCGATGGTGGTCTGTTTAGCCAGCAGAGGCACCGTTCCGGATGGTCGAGGAGGAGCGACCCTTGTTGGAGAGATCACTGCAGGCACTGGGTGTTGTATGGCCTTGGCAATGGTGGTAGTAGTGGTTGTGGTCTGCGCCTGAACAGCCTCCGATGTTGGGTGGGACACTGTGGAGGTGACCTGTGGAGGTGGCGAGATGGCCTGGTAGTGGGGCGTGTGCTCACAGGACTGACGGTGCTGTGGTGATCGTCGGGGTGAGCGTGATGATGAGCGGTCACGCCGTGAGCGGTAGTCCCCACGTGATGGTAAACAGGAGCGACCACTGCCTCACATCGGGATGATAGCGGTACGAGGCCGGGTACTCCCTCCAGGTTTGTTCTTGTGCATACCTCATTGTGTGAGACGCTAAGGAATAGGGCGAGTCACGGGGAGGCTGGGACTATCCGTAGTAGACTTTCCAATGTCGTGGGGTCGGTTGTCTAACCCTGCAATCCGGGTAGTCACCGCGTTCCGGGTAGGGCTCCGTCCGCTCTGGGTAGACCTCCCGATGATGCGGGGAGGGCTGCCTGACCTGTCGCTCCGGGACTGGAGAGGTGCTTCTACCAACAGAGCCTCGAGAATGACGCGAGGTCTGGGGAGCTGCCGGAACAGCCTCCAGGCGGGCCGCCATTTCAGGGCGTCCAGGCGGAGGGACCGCGGCCGTAAGCACAGGCGGTTTGAGTTGTGTCGTCAAACCAGTGGTTTCTTCGACATCCGAAACCTCCAGGACCGCCTGGGCTTCCGATTCCTCTTGAGGGTTGTCGAGGAGTTGGGTCGGAGGAGGAGGAGGAGGAGCCGGTCTAGCCAGAGAGCCGCGCTTCTCCTTCTTCCTCTTCTTTTTCTTCTCCTTTTCGGCCTCCAAAGTCGCAGGATGCTTGCGTTGAGCCGCTGTAAGCGTCTTCGTTGGCTTGGCACTCTCGATGTTGAAGTCAATGAGGTCTTAGGGATCCTCAGTAACGAAGACGCCCTATGCGACGGTACCGAGCCCGGTACCGTCGGAATGGTCGGATTGACGGCCGCCGAATCTGAAGGTGATGTGGTCACAGATCGGCTCGAGGAAGTTTTTGACATCCTCGGGATGGACGGAGTCGGGTCTTGCGTACACAGACTGCTCCCAGCAGAAAGACTTGAGGCGTGCCAGGCGGTTCCTCAGAGTCTGGGATGTGAACTCCCTGCAGATTGGGCAAGCCTTGGTGTTGTGGGCCTCACCCAAACACAGGAGAACTGGCTGTGTCTGTCAGAGAGAGCGACCTTGCAACCACACTTCTTGCAAGGCTTAAACGGAGCCTTGGAGAAGAGAAGACAGCGACGAGTCGAAGACGAGACGAGGTGAAGACGAAGACGACGAAGGGGGGGTGGCAAGCCGGGGATAGAAGTTCCGAAGAAAAGGGAACAAATCACCAAAATCGACAAGACCAGTCTGAAATCCAAAGACAAAAGCCGTATATCCAATCCGAGTCAAGAAAACCAGAGTGGTTTGCAAGAAAAAAGCCAAAAAAGCAGTACCAAGCTCTGAACCTCCGTACGCGACGGTGGACGAGAAAGAACTGAAGGGACACGGTTGCTCGGTGGGCTGAGCATGCCCAGTAGAGGCATGGGGGGAGGGGTTCCCGCCAAGCTACTAAGCTCTAGAATTTTCCATACAGTACTGCGCATGCGCGAAAGCTCCTAGTGTGTGAGGCACAGAGACCACGAAGAACTAGTATTAATTGATGAAGGTGGACTCTAAGTAAGATGAAAATTGAATTGCGGTCACAAAAGCTAGTCAATTTTCAGGATCATGGTAAGTCAGATTTCTGTGGGAACTCTGGCTATTAAGAGAAACATCTTGATTGTTCCTGCTTGCAGTTGGAGCACCTAAACAAGCATCAATCTCTCACATTTTTGCTTATTTTGATGTCTAAACATGGCAGCTTGTCTCTTTTCCAACAACCCCACAGAAGAAGGTCTGACCTACCCTTAGGCAGAGTGAGGCACCTGTTTCGGCAGGCAGGCACTGTGGGACAGGTCACAGCTCCCCAACCACTTCTTTGAAGTTCCCTAGCCAGACCTCTTCCCCGGTTTGGAGAGCTGTCCTATCACCAGTGCTGAAGTAAAATTCAACTGTCAATCCAGTTTGTTTCAAGCAACAAAATGTCTTGGGAAAGCCCCGATCTATAACAAACCACAGGTTATTTCTCTGGCTTGTTGGAAGAAAGATAAACCAGTCACAAAGTTGTGAGTTCGATCCTGCTGGGCTCCAAGCTGACTCAGCCTTCCATCCTTCCGCAGGTCAGTAAATGAGTACCCAGCTTGTTGGGGGCAAATAGCTAAACACATCGTAAACCTCTGAGAGCGCACTTAGCTTATAAGCCGTATAGAAATACACACGCTATTGCTATAAACCAGAGTTCCAATGCCTGCCAGGTTTGGCTGTCAGGATAAAGAGAAGGTCCATAGACAGAAGGTCCAGTGGGCCACATCTACTGCAAGTATGAGCAGCTGGGTCATGTGCTCTACTACACTGGTTTGTCCAAAAGAAGTTAGATTTGCCTAGAACATCTGAATGCCACCGGTAAAATAGTTTTGTAGAGAAAATTTCACTACTCACTAGTTAGTCATATATCCTGTATTTAGCTCTATACAAAAATACAGGATATAATCATATGATAATATGCAGCTAACAAAGACCATGTTCGAAAATAAAACTAGTTGTGTCAGCACACTCAAGACTATGTTAACTTCAAATTGAATATGTATATTACATGTGCACATGTGGAGATTTGGGGGGAAAAGGGGTACCTTTCTCCCTCTCAATGCTGCCTTCAGCCTTGAAAAAGGAGCTAGGAATTTTCCCCAAATTCTCTTAATTCCGAGTTGCCACCACCCACTGATTTAAACTCACTTTCCCGCAACCCAGTGGGATGTCACTTGAGGATTCCTGGTCTCTATCTTCCAAGATCCTTCCCTTTCCTCACCTCCCCCTTCTGAGGTACAAGGAATCCTATCCACACGTGCACCAAGGAAAAGACATGGGAACAGAGAGGGAACAGGGGCTTTACAGAAAAATATTTATTTTAAACAAACAAGGTAAAGAAGAAAGAACAGGTTGCTTACCTGTAACTGTGGTTCTTCGAGTGGTCATCTGTGCCCTCACACACTAGGAGCTTTCGCGCCTGCACGATAGCATTCAGAAGATCCTAGAGCAGTGGTTCTCAACCTGTGGGTCCCCAGATGTTTGTAGACTTCAGCTCCCAGAAACCCCAGCCACTATGGTCAATGCTCAGGGCTTCTGGGAGCTGAAGTCCAAAAACATCTGGGGACCCACAGGTTGAGAACCACCACTGTCCTAGAGCTTAGCAGCTTGGCGGGAACCCCTCCCCCATGCCCGTACTGAGCATGCTCAGCCCGCCAAGCTAACAGTCTCTCCTCAGTTCTGGCATCTGTCAATAAGGGACCTGAAAGAGGAGAGGGCTGGGCGGGTGTGTGTGAGGGCACAGATGACCACTCGAAGAACCACAGTTACAGGTAAGCAACCTGTTCTTCTTTGTGGTCTCTGTGCCTCATACACCAGGAGATTTTGTAGCTTACCAGTTGGACGGTGGGTCAGGTCCTAGAGAATGGAAGCCAGCACCGCACGTCCAAAACAGGCATCTCTCCGGGACCGGCAGTCCAGCCTGTAGTGGCGCACAAAGGTCAATGGTTGAGACCAGCCGCCACACGGCAGAGTTCTTGTAGGTCCACTCCTCGTAGGAGAGCTGCAGAAGACGCCACGGCTCTGGTGGAATGAGCCCGGAGCAAGGCTGGCGGAGGCTTCTTGGCCAGTTCATACACCAGCAAAATAGTCTGGGCCACCCACTTAGAGAACCTCTGGGTGGACACCTTGTGGTCTCTCCAACGCCCACCGTAGCACACGAAAAGTTGCGGACTCTGGCGAAAAGATGCAGTCCGGTTTGTATAGAAGGCCAAGGCCCGACGAACATCAAGGGAGTGAAGGGATCGCTCCAGAGGTGTAGTCGGGTCTTGGTAAAAGGTCGGCAGGATGATGTCTTGACAGAGGTGGAAGTGTGACACCACCTTGGGCAGGAAAGAAATGTTAGGGCGAAGGACTACCTTGTCTCTGTGGAAGACGGGGAAAGGTTCATCAGACTGCAGCGCTGTCAACTCACTCGCCTGCCTGGCTGAGGTGACAGCTACCAAGAAAGCAGCCTTGTTGGTCAAGAGCCTGTCATCCGCAGTCGCCATGGGCTCAAAGGGCGGTCGCGTCAACTGTGATAGTACCAAGGACAGCGACCAAGGTAGTAGCGGAGGGGACACCAGTGGGTAGAGGTGTTGCAGGCCCTTCATAAACTGCTTCATGGTAGGGTCCCGGAAGAGAGCTGCCGATGGGGACTCTTGTGGCTGATAGGCCACGATAGTGGCAAGGTACACCTTCAGGAATGGAAATGCAAGCCCCCACTGCCGAAGGTGGAGGAGAAAATGGAGCACGGTAGGCAGATTGACAGGCAATACTGGCTCATGCCATGCCTCAGCGAAGGCGACAAACTTCTGCCATTTGTAATGGTAGTTGCGGCGTGCCGATTCCTTCCTGCCCGTGGTCAGGACATCCTAGATGGTCGGATCATCTAAAGCGTTATCTGCCAGGCTTGGAGGGCCAGAAGCAGCAGGTCCAGATGGAGAATGAGACCATCAGAGTGCAACAGGAGATCTGACACTGCCGGGAACCTGAGGAGTCGACTGCGAGCAGCCTTGAACAGGGGCCTGAACCAGTGCTGCCTCAGTCAATACGGGGCTACGAGGACGACGCCCGCTCGGTCCATGATGATCTTGGAGACAACTCGACCCAGGAAAGGAAATGGCGGGAACGCATAGAGGAACCCGTCGGTCCACTCGAACTGGAAGGTGTTGTCGAGAGAGTCGCGACCCTGGCTGGCTCTCAAGCAGTACTGGAGACACTTCCTGTTCTGGCTGGTGGCGAAGAGATCGATTGTCGGCTCGCCCCACTGGTCTCGTATCATCTGGAATGCCACGCTCAAAAGGGACCACTCGTGATGGCAGGAGGTGTCCCTGCTGAGGGCGTCCGCTGTGGTGTTTTCCTGGCCGGCCAGGTGCACCACGACCGGATGAACTCAAAGCAACACGCACCTGTCCCAAAGCTGAAGAGCGATGGTGAGGAGAGTGGTCGAATGAGTTCCCTCTCGTCTGTTGATGTAACAGACGGCCGTCATGTTGTCTGTCAGGATCAACACTGTGCGGCCGGCAACTAAGTTGCGAAATGCCCTCAGAGCTTTCCAGATGGCGAGCAGCTCAAGGGTGTTGATATGGAAGTCGGTCTCGTCGTCGATACACTGTCCCTGGACTCTGAGATCGCCACAGTGCGCTCCCCACCCGAACAGGGAGTCATCTGCAGTTACTGTGAGCCAAGAGGTCGGTTCTCAGAACGGCATCCCTGACAGAAGATGATGGTAAGACAGCCACCATAACAGGGAGCAACGCACCTGTCGAGGAATCCGCAGGAGGCGCCTCTGGTCGTCCAGGAGCTATTAGAAGACTCTGACGAACCAGTGCTGAAGTGGACGTGCACGGAGCCAAGACAGGTAGGTAACTGACGTGGTCGAGGCCATGTACCCAAGAAGTTGCTGGATCCTTCTCGCTGATATCATCAGGGCATCGAGAACAGCGGAGGGTACGTGCACACTCCACAGGCAGATATGCCCTGGCAGACACTGAGTTCAAGGTTGCTCCGATGAAGTCAAAGATCCTCACCGGCTTGAGGTGTGACTTCTTCGGATTGACCCAGAGGCCAAGACGGCTCAGAAGAGAAAGAGTCCGGTGGATGTCCCTGTAGAGTTTTTGCCTGCAGGATGTCACCACCAGCCAATCGTTGAGATAAGGGTAGATCGAGATGCCCTTCGTCCGCAGGTATGATACCACAGAGGCCATGCATTTGGTAAAGACCCTGGGGGCGCTGAAGAGTCTGAACGGTAGCACCCTGTATCGGTAACAGGTACCGTCAACCGCGAACCGTAGGTATCGTCTGTGCTGCGGGCGAATGGCGATGTGGAAGTAAGCATCCCGAAGATCGATGGAAGCGAACCAGTCCCCTCATCGAAGGAAGGGCAGGATTGAAGACAGAGTGACCATCTTGAACCTCTTGGGGCGGATGTACTCGTTTACCCCTCTGAGGTCCAAGATTGGTCATAGCATACTGTCCGATTTTGGTACCGTGAAGTACCGAGTGAAGAAGCCGGTGGTACTGGCCGAGGACGGCAGTTCTTCTATCACTCCTTTTTGCAGCAGGGACTGGATCTCTTCCAGCAGAGCCGAGCTGGCCGGGGTGGAATAGTAGACGCCTCGTGGAGGTATACTTCCAAACTCGATGGCGTAACCAAGAGGGACGATGGAGAGAACCCAAGAGTCCATGGTGATGTAGCGCCATTCGGCGAGATGTCGGGCCAGGCTCGGTTGGTCTTCGAAGGCTGCTGGCAGGCGGAAGAGTGGCTGTGATGGCAACCCGCGAAGGTGGTCAAAACCGGGACTTTGTCCCAGACGAAGACTTCTTCAAAGTAGAGGATGAATGTCTCCGAAGAGGTCTCCATGCCGAGGACGAGGTCGACGGACGGAACAGAGCTGAACGAGGTGAGTGAGGTTGATAGGTCGAAGATGACGACCTGCACCAAGATGACCGGGAGCCGAAGCTACAGCGAGGCTGAGGGGGCTGATGTATGCCCATTTTCTTTGCTGTCAGGTGTGCTTTAACAAGATGGTCCATTGCCTCATCGGTCGTGGTGCTGAACAACCCCTAGCCATCGAAAGGAAGATCTTCAATCCTTCTCCTGCTGTCTTCTTGCAGGCTAGACGATCACAGCCATGCGTAACGTCTTAAGGCAACGGAGCCCAACATCACTCGCGCTGCTACCTCCACTGAGTACCTCGATGAGATGATCTGTTGGCTGGTGAGTGTTACCACCTCGTTAAAGAACTGCATAGCACTCGCCCGATTCTCCTCAGGGAGGCTGGACAGAAGAGGACAGAATCTGTCCAGTAGGTTCCTCAGATAGGCCGCGAGGCAAGCTTGAGTGTTGGATACCCTGGCAATTAGAGATGAAGCAGAATAAAATTTCCTGCCAAAAGTGTCCAGCCTGCAGCCTTCTCGATCCGGTGGGGTGATGTGTGCCCTCCTACCGCCTTTGGTCTGGGTGGATTCAACCACAATCGAATTGGGCACCGGATGTATGAAGAGAAATTCGGCAGCCTCCTTCTGGGTCCGGTACAAGTGTTCTAGCCAGTGAGGGACTGGTTGGGTGGACACTGGATTGGCCCATGGAAGTTTAAGGGCCTCCATTAAGGCTGGCAGGAATGGTAGCAGAGCTGTGGATGGTGGACGGGTATCCACATACTGGAATATAAGGTCCTGCATGGCTGGAACCGGGTCCGCGACCTTCAATCCCAGCGCCGTCGCCATCCGAAGGAAGATGTCGGAAAACTGCTTCAGGTCTTCTGGTGCAGATTCTCCGAAGACCAAGGGCGGAGACTCATGGGACGCGGATGTGGACTCATCGGACTCCAAGTCCGTCTCGTAGGACTGCGAAGACTGAGACAGGGACCTGTCTGGAGATCTCTCTCTCGATGACCGTTGGGGCGGTAGCGCCAAGGTCACCATCGGCACAGTCGTTGTCATTGGTACCGTAGACGGTACCGATGGAGTAACTGTCAGCTGGGATGCTGGAGTTCTTGTGATCAGCACCACAGCAGGCCGTGGGCACTGGATTGCCTGGGTGACAGTAACAGCGGAGGCCGTACTCTGCGCTGGAACAGGCTCCGAGACCGGGTGAGACACGGTCGCGGTGCCTCTCGGAGGTGGAGAGACAGCCCGTTAATGGGACAAAGGCTCTCAGGACCTCTCGTAGCATGGAGACCTTGAGAACGAGCGAGATCGCGGGTGGCACCTCCCGCAAGATGGTGAACGTGAGCAATGGTAGGCAACCAGAGCCTCACGTCCAGGTGGTACCGGTCTCTATAAGAAGGCGAATAAGACTGGTATGAGCCTGGATGTTCCTGCCAGGCATGTTCTCGGCCGTACCTTGCAATGTGCGATGCGGAGGAGTATGGCGAGTGAGCCGAGGGCCAGGATGAGACCCGCTCTGGGTAGGCCTCCCGCCGGCACGGGGATTGACATCTCACCCTGCATTCTGGGGAGTGCGACTTACTCCTGCCAGACGCCGCCTGATGACTGGGCGAGGCCCGAGGTGAGGCTAGAACATCCTCTGGGCGGTCCACCCCTTCTGGGTGACCAGGTAGAGATACCGCAGCAGTGAGCACAGGCAGGCCCAAAGGTACGGTCGAGCCGGCGATCTGCTCTTCATCAGACACCTCCAGGATCTCTTGTGGTTCCAACTCTTCACCTGGGTCCCCAGGCTGTTGGATTGGAGGAGGTGTCAGAAGGCAGGGTGAACTCCGCTTCTCCTTCCTTTTCTTCTTCTTCTTCTCCTTTTCCATAGAGACCTCTTGAGGGGCAGGCCTCTTACACTGGGCAGCAGTAAGTGGCCTAATTGACTTAGCTGCCTGTGAGCCCGCAGGAGCCTCCCTCGAAGTCGACGCGGTCAATGGTAATCTTGGGATCCGCGGTAAGGCCAATATCAGAGGCCGAGACGACAGTACCGAGCCCAGTACCGTAGAGGTAGTCAGTACGGCAGCCGCCGATACCAACGAGGGTGTGGTCGCAGGTCGGCTCGATGTCGATGGTTTGGAAATGACAGACTCAACAGCAGGCTGATCCCTCGCCCGAAGAGACTCTTCCCAGCAGTGGGATTTCAAACAAGACGAATGGTTCCACAGAGTCTGGGCAGTAAATTCAGAGCAGATGAAACAAGCCTTGACGTTGTGAGTCTCTCCCAAGCAAAAGAGACAGTCACGATGTCCGTCTGACAGGGCAACCTTGCGACCATAAGTGACGCAAGCCCTGAACAAGGCAGACATAGAAGGTAGACGACGATCGAAAAGAAAGCACAAGAGGGGGAACTCACGAGGATGGTGGAGAATTTGGAGGCCAAACAAGAAGAAAGCTGAAGAAGAAAAGTCAAAGGAGGGGTTGAAAGATCCAAAATCACCAAAAAAACCAAGTCCGAGTATCCAAAATCCAAATATCCAAAGTCAAAATCACAGAGAAAACAGTCCAAAGAACATCCAAGAGCGCTATTAAGTAAAGAACCTTCCATTCGCAACGGCGGACAAGAAAGAACTGAGGAGAGACCGTTGGCTTGGCAGGCTGAGCATGCTCAATACAGGCATGGGGGAGGGGTTCCCACCAAGCTGCTAAGCTCTAGAATCTTCCAAATGCTACCGTGCATGCGCAAAAGCTCCTAGTGTGTGAGGCACAGAGATCACGAAGAAGAACTAATGTTCATGAAAGGGCATTCCCCCTGCTCTCCCTTCAGGCATGCTTCTTAGTTACAAATAATTATAAGTACAAATATATTCTCAGAATCAGCCAAAGTGTCCAGAATAAAAGAGTTCTGTAGCAGCTACTAGACTCATTCTACGCTACTTACAGCAGTTAGTCATTCTTAAGTTGGTATTTTTGGGGAGACCCAGGAGGCGGCCTTCTCTGCCTCTAATGGCTTCCATCATGAACTCTTCTAAGCTTCTAGATGCTTCTGTCTTTTCTCCCCCTTGATTGGCTAACTCTGTCATGTAACCTAACCCTTTGTGGGCATGAGGGAGAACTAGCTCTCTTAAACTGTAATACTTGGATAATGGGGAAAACCCCATTATCACAGCATGTCCTCAGATACCTTGACCATTCACACTCCTTCAGCTCTCTGACTGCACATAACTGTCCCTGCTTACCATTGCCTTTCTATTTCCTCAAGCACCCACAATTCTGTTTGCAGGAGCTCTGTAATTGTATTCAGCCAAATACAGTTACAGAAGACTCTTTTGACCTTCAAGTTCTAACTTCCACGGCTTAAGCAACATGGAACAAAACTTACAAGCATATTCACAACGCCATCCTCAGTTTTAGCTTTATTCATGTTCAGGTGGCAGGCTACTTGGAGGAGCCTCTGTAACTGGTACCTCCTGAACCCTCCAAGGATGGCACCCCGTCATGCTGCTGACATTCAACTACACCATAACAAATTTAAAAAGAAAGTAGCAATTCTGCCACTACTTCCTTGGCAAATTCAGACCACGCAGGAAGTATGGGGAACAGTATGTTGCCCACCCCTATTTTAGTTAACTGATAAATGGCACTCACTCCCTGGTGAAGTGACACCCCCCTCCAGTGCCACTCCTTTTCAATGGGAGAACTCCCCCCCCACCGATCTTGGACAGACAGCTCCATTCATTCAAATGTAACATACACATCATGAGTGCATGTGTCATATGCGCTGAACCTCAAATTATGCTGGGAGGTTCTAAATTATTACTACAAAGCATAGTTTGCATGACATCTGAGTTTAGTCACTGTGGTATTTTGACAGTTTAACAGAGTCATAAGTCTGACTGTTCTAGGAAACAGGCTGCAGAGTATTTTATTTCAAGTTCTTCACACATAGGTGAATTCTTGGTGAGTTCTCAGGTGAATCTAAATCTGTGCACAACAATTCTGTTGCTATGAAGGTTAAATTACAAAATGTTAAGTAGGCACTAACAGGATGGTGGAAGTTAGGTTTTGTTCTATTTAACTGCTTTGCTTGTAGCCTCTTGTCAACCATCTGTTCTATACATCAGCCAAATCTAGTAGTTCCAACTACATCAGACCAACTAAATCAATGAAATTTAAATAAGTACTGACTTACCGATTCAGCAGGTTTATTTTATAGTTTTCCCTCCAAATACACAGGAGTTCCACTCCAGGAATACCCCACCACATAAAACAAAAAATGCAAAGCACCATGTTCCATTATAGTCAATGGAGGTGATATGTGTACTCTGGCTTCATCCACTGACTATAACGGGACACAACGCTTTGTACAACCTCACATTCAGGCTTTCAGAGGTGGTGGTAAGGGAGGGACCACTGTAGTTAGAATTAAATAGACGTAGTGTCTTTTCTACATCATGATTTGTTTCACTTACTTTCAGTTCTTTCCGGTGTTGCTCATAAGGTTATTCTAGTGCTTACAATCAAAATCTGTTTCTGAAATTTTGTTCCTTAAAAGAGTTCTTGCACAAATTTTGTGTACAACTGTGAAGGACTGATTAAGATATTATTCACTGTGCACACAAGACTTTAGTTTTGTAACGAGCAGAGTACATATGCAAAAGCTTCTTACCACAAACAGGACATGCAGTAGGCCCTTCACACCCACAAGAGATAGGGACACAGACCTCTCATGAATGTCAAATAATCGTAAATAGGGAGCCCTCCCTACAAGCTTCTGCCTGGTTGGTGCACTCACCCAGGCGGGGGGGGGGTAGGGAACAGGCAATTGCCTTCCCTGAACCTTCTGCCACTGCTCGAGGCGTGCCTGCACTCCTGGCAGTGGTGGCGGGAGGAGCACGGGGAACTGGCGATTGCCTTTCACGGACCTTCCTGACACCCATGCTGGCACGATCGCACTCCCTGGACCTTCCTGCCACCCATGAGGGATGCACCTGCACTGGTGGCAGGGAGAATAGGAGAAGTAAGTAGAGTGGGAATGGGGCAGGAGAGGGGGAATGGGGGGGCAAGTGGGCACACCACGAATAATCAAATTAGCAGAAGTGAAACCTGCGAATGTGGAGGGAGAACTGTACATTTATGCTGCTTCTTCCAAATTATATTGGGTTGGGCACATGGTATGGAACTTTAAGCATAACCCCCACAAGGGATTTCACCAAGAACAAGGATGCTATCAACTGCTACATTATGTCATTTTAACACTTACCTAGGCTTGTGGGTTTGATGAGAACATCAAGTACATCATAAAATGGCAAGCTTTTCAGCTGAACATCAGGATGCACAGGTGGGACTGGAGGTGATGGTTGCTGCATCTCAAAGCGTGGCTTTGTATCTTGAAGTAAAACTGAACTAAGGGGCGAGGAAGGGGACTGAGGAGTGACTGAAGTAGACGGTACTGGATGAAGTCCAGGAACTGCCAAATCAGGTTCCACAGGAGATGAGCTACTGTCCAAATTGAAGACTGAAGATTTTATAGCAGACAATTCAGAAAGACCTTCTATTGTCCTGGGATACCGGCGCCTGTACAGTTCTCGAATCTTTATCTGAACTGCTGGGCTACAGCCACTCTTCAGCAAGTGCAATGCCCTCATCAGGAGGTCATGTTTGCGCCCACTTTTATTACGTCCAGCAAAGCCCAACAGTACTTGTAATTCAGAGACCCGAAAACTTGATACCATATTCTGCGAGAAAACATGGCACATAAAAAAAAAATCAGACACAATATTTTGAGTTGGTAACATAAGACATCATTTGTATGAACATGTAAAGTAGGACATTAAAAGGCTTTCTTGGGAGCTCTCACTTTCTCTCTCCCCCAACTATATTTCAAACACTTGTCTGGGGTGGGGGGAACCTCTATACCCTGCCCAGCAAGTAGACTAGAAAATATTCAAACTCTTTCACTTATTCATAATCTCCCTATTTGACAGTCTTATTTCGCTACATCAATGAATCCCAAACAGCGTTAAGAACTCAAATAATAAAACAGAGGCTGCAACTAAACGAAAACAGATATTGACATCAAGATGCTGAGAATTCTAAACCCATCTTCTAGAGAAATGCCTCCCTTCTGTTCCACAATTAGACAAATATATGATCACTACACAAGAAGCAGTGGTTATTTGGGGACAGAGTGGTTATTTGGAATGGAAGCCAAAGACAGCAACAACATAATTATAATAGGTTAGTTTTTTAAGAACAGGAATGTACTTAAAGACTATCTAAGCCAACCCCCTTCTTGAAGCAACATTGACATCCTTCACTTGTAGTCCTTGTGACTACAGGATCCTTGACAGGCAGCTGAACAGACTTTGCTTAAATACCAGCACCAAAGAAGGACTCATCAACTTCTCAGCCAGCTTCTTCCACCATCCAAGAGTATGGACTATTAGGAAGGTTCTCCAAAAATTTACGCAAAGTCCACTTCCTTGTAAGTTCCACCCATTAGTTACATTCCTCAGAAATTATGCTATGATCAGCTCTTTCAGATATTCCTCACTGGCCTTTGTTTTCACATCCTTCACCATCCTCTCCTCCTTTGCATGTGCTCTAGCTCCTCATCGTCCTTCTTCAACTATAACAGCTCTCAAACACTGAGGCAAATTTCCAGAAGGTTGAGGAAAAGTAAAGCAAGTTATAAGATTCTGAACACAACAGTTCAACTGAACTAGTTACCACAACAGAACCTATCTCCTTTGTTCCATCATAACTGTTAGGAACTACATAAAGAGTAACACAGTCCTTTTCTCCATATCTGCATATATATGGGACAATCACTCCATGAATCTTCACACAAAGAAAGTAGTCCAACTATGTTGAGAGTGTAAGGACATCTCCTGACACCATTCAACCAAAAATGTACGTTCCAGGAGAGCAATCTATGGTTCATAGTAAGGCCATAATGCAAACAAAGCCAGCAACAGAGCCCAATGGGGACAATACAGGCTATTTCCGCACTACACTGTTCTAGTTCTATTATTCCACTTTCAACTTCCTATGGAATTCTGGGGTTTGTAGTTTGGGGAGGGGCATTTAGAATTCTCAGCCAGAGAACTCTTTTGCCTTAGGAAACTACAAACCCCAGAATTCCACAGGAGGTTGAAAGTGGAATAATAGCACTATTAACAGTGTAGTGCGAAAATGGCCATGTTTTCAAGTGTTCAAAGCACTTCATGTACATCAGTTTTATTTATCCACTCTCCCAGCCTCACTGCAGATGGCAAAGATTGAAATGTGTGAGTCCTGTCTATGGCCAGCTAGAAAAGCCATGACAGAAGCCAAGGTCAACATGGGGACTTCTAGATTTGTAATTCAGTCTCAGATTAGCTTCTTTCTTGGGCTGTGTTTTTCGACATGTGTAATCTACTTTTAAAAATTGTTTTTCTACTTCTCAGCAAAACTAGCAAACAGCATGAAGAACCACGTACACTTTGTAAATAGTTGTGATATTTAGCACACATTTCCCCACCCCAATTCTCTAACTCAGCATGTGTGGAAGAAAATGGAAATCCTATGTATGTGCAGTGTATCGTTCTTACAAAATGCCATTCAAACTGCATAGGCCTTTACTTTCCAAAAGTTTCAGTGCACAAAGGCAGAATTATTTGCCATGGAAGTTTTCAGAATGGGTAGATGTCTTTTAAAAACTTGCATGACTACACTGCAGAATTAAGCAAAATTACAACCGCTGAAGAAAATCAAAATTAACAAGGCAATAGTTAGATATGATGACAAGCAGAAGAAGTGGTGTGATTTTATACTTTTGAGTACCTACAAATATGGTAAGCCTATACACACATACCATTGCAAATAGGCAAAATTCTAAACATGGTAACAACTTGCAACAATAATTAAAATGATGTTCCCTCTGGTACAGAACAGGTTGAATATTGTTAATTGCATTCTGGACAAGCTGCAAACTGCTAATAATATATGCAGATGGCCTAATAAAGAAGTGGGCTCTTGAACAGTCTCACATGAACACCCAGGAGATGACTCCAGACTCATACTAAAGAAGACCACAGATTTTTATTCCATAATGCATTTTTTTTTGCAAGATGAGTGAACATTTGATCTATAATGTTTTGCCATGATTCATAACATTTTTGAATTAAAGTAATCAAAGATGGTTGAGAGGTCAAGACTGAAGAAGTACAATACAGTTTGATATATTTTCGATTTCTACAAGGCTACAGACAGCGCAACAAAGGTTTGCTGAGTGAGACTTTTGCTGATGTGGGCAAGAACAAAGAAAAGAAAAGCTCACAGCACATGCTCAGACACTAATAAGTAACTCATGGGCAGCCTCTGCAAAAGGAGAATGAAAATATTCTTACTTCACAAGGTATTAGGATGCCACAACAGAGCTATGAACAATGACTGGGAATGTCTAAATTTTCCTTGAGTTTAATGAGCTGTATTGGGTTAAAGTGTTAAGAAGAAAAAGCGTGCAGATAGGGTAACCTCAGAGGAATATCAAAGGGGCTCGTCAAGAGAAATTATGGAAGAGGCCATGCCAGGAGGTCATGCCAGGAGGCCATGCCAGGAGGTTTTTTCAAACATATGAAGCTATAAGGTGAGAATACTGGGGAGAGCAAGAAACCACTGACTGATAGATGGGTAGCCCCACAGCCACTGTATCCCTCACTTTGGCCACAAGACTATAAAAGCCCAGGGGGAGTGAGGGGATTCTCTCTCTGGCTGTCTTCTCTATTGTGGTTACAGTTTCTTATTCACTTCTTCATCTCTGATCCTAACTAGATCATAAGACCTTGGTAGCAATGTCTCTATTTGACACTTTTGCTTTTTATCCCATTTGTTAACTAACTTTATCCATTTTTGTGAAGGTAGCAGTTTCCCAAAGTCTCAAATATGTATTTTCTCTAAGACAATATTAGATTAAAATGGGACCCAGAATTCTTTCCTATCCTAGAACTAATTTGGAAGCAAGTTTGCTTAGTTCTTTAAGTATCTTAATGATTCAAATTTAAAGAATAAGAATATAGTTTAGATCAAGATCGAACTAACTTTTCGTAACAACTCTTCTGATTCTTTTTCACCCAACCTTTTAGGGTTAACCCTAATTCCAACTTTTTCATTCTATAATTTAACTTTTACACTTGATTATTCATGTCCTTATTAAAAATTACTTATGCTGGAGGTTTTTTTTACATTCAACTAATAACTAGGGAGGGAGTAAAATGGAAGCCAAATTATCTAGCATGTTTTAGTTTAGTTTAAGAAACACAAACTGCATACAGAAGAATGGGACACAGGGGTCTTATCTTTTATATCACAATGCTAGTGGTCCAATAAACTATCTGTTACTGCTTTTGTAGAGATATACCTTTTAATTAGCCTAGGATTTATGTTACCTCTGACTTCACTGCTGATAATGTAATTACAGAGGAGCTTCTGAACAATGACCATGTAAACATCACAGTAACCATGAACTTTTGGAATGCTCTTAAAATGCATCATGTAATGTGTTTAATTTGTATTTTTAATCTGTGATGATGTTTTGTTTATTTAGACTTTTCTTCAAAAGATATCCAGTAAGTTGTTTCCAATACAGATGATGTAAATTCTGAAATACATTACAAAGCCCTGTCAAATGGACCAAATTAACATTAAACTTGCTCCAAACAACTAACCATCACAGAACACTTGGAAGTCCTAACAGCAGGTCAGAGTTGCTGGCATCCGGTGTCACGCAGGCGTCACATCTGGCATGACTGCAGTGCTTCAAAAATATTGGCAGTGGGTGCAAATGAAGCAGGCTAACGCCTCTTTTAACGGTATATTTGTAAGTTCCAGTTGTGCCCACACCTGCTCATTAATAAAGACCAAAGCACATAAACCCAATGCCTAAGGTTTCTCTAGCTACCACAAGCAAGCTTACAAAAGAAGCAGATACTCGTAAGTAGTCTTGTCATCACAGCTTATTCCCAACTGTGTTGCCTGACCAGAAGGAATAGCAAGGGAACACAGGACAAATACATGTCCAAACGAACTCTGGCTACATCAGGATACTCAAAGAAACTGCCTAAAAGGCACTTCAAACTGACTAGGAGCTTGTATTTTGGTTACCCATTGCCCTTTAATGATGCAACTAGGTACATTTCTCTTTAGAAAGTATGGGCAATTAATACAGGCTCATTTCACTGTACACTTAAATACACCAGGCCTTGGTTGTTGTCTTTGTTTTAGAAGCAAATTATGAACCAGTAAGCATAAAACTTTATTCTCAGTGTTACATGCAGCTGTACCTCAGTTAACAAACTAGATGTGTTCCTGGGGATTACTTCTTTAAAAGAAATTAGTACCAGAGAAATAAACAATGCAGAAAGAACAGAGATATGTTTCTGCACCACAAAAAAAGAAGAGCAGCTCACTCTGTTTCAGTAAACTTTTTGTCCAGAACTAACAATCTGTGTATGTGTGGAATGAAACAACCAGGTCAGGTAAGGCTTCCATAAGTAAACAAAAACATCTCAAACCTTCTAGAGGCCATTGAAAACTTCTAAAATGTATCCAGGAATCATTTTTTCTTTCTTTCACCAACTTCCACTTTCCTATGATTTCTGCTTTTGTGGCCAAACATAAAGAACTTTGCTTCCTTAATATTCTAGGAGTAGCTGATGTGTCAGGCATATCTGCTTTCCCATTTTCTCTCTTTGCTCTGCTATTCACTCATGCTCAGAAAGAGATCCTGGAGGTAGCTGCTGCTTAATTTGTCTACCGTAAGCAAGCACACACAGCTACAGTACAATCGGTTACATAAGAATCCCCTATTTCCCATATCAAGCTTTTACTGAAGTGTTTACTTCAGACTGCTGCAACCTAACACCACATGTCTGTGTTTTTCTAGCCTTCCTTCACAATCTTCTTGGTGTCAATGCTGCTGAAAAACCCCGTTAGACAGAGAACAAAGAGGAAAATGCGAGCTGGGTGGATGTAGGAAGACTTTGTCAGAGACTTGTTAACTAAGGTATATCTGTACTTCACTGCAGTGGCTGCAAATGCTACAGTATTACCCAGGATTTATTGGGAGCTACTGACATCCAGACTTTTCAAGATACCAATTTATGCTGTGGAAGTGCAAGTTATCAGTGGTTTTACTTACGCTTCATCTTTTGTTCATGCAGCTAACATCTCTCTTTTTAATATTTAATACTATCTCTATTTACAATTCTCATTTTGACCTAGTCAACTGTTTAAACTTTTTTTTAGTTTCAAAAAATCATTTCATATATAAAGGACCAAGGGACATTTAAAATTCATGGAGAGACTTTAGAGTTAGTTTAAGAATGCACATTTAAGAAGGCAACAGTCTTCCAAATTATACCCTTTTGAATTTGGAGGCAATTTTCAGATTCTTTACATTAGTTGTTCAGCTCAAATAACATAAGCTTTATTAAATAATTAATATCTTTAAAGGTTCTGAAATACTTGTAATTTTGCTTTCAGAAGAACGCTGTATATTTCTATTTACAATTTGGGCATAATCTTACTTGTAGGTTAGAAGCTGGTGAGGTAGATTTCTGTTGTTCTTTCTTAGCTATGTTTCTTGCTTGTCTTAGTAGGCGACGTTTTCTTAAAAGGGTCACCATGTTTGTGTCTGGAAAACAAAAAAATAGCAGGGAAACATAGTAGCATGAAGAACAGCTACAGATGTGGATGAACTGAGGACTACCCTGTAGCAATAACATGATTACCAAACACTTTGGTAATACAGAATTAAAAATGATGTAGTTAGAACAAGAAGGCAAAATTTCCCCAGGATGAATTCTGAGAAGGGCTGGATATCCAACAAGATTTTTTAAAAAAAGATACTGTTAAGTTTTATATTGTCCTGCAGTGGTAAGAATTCACCCATAACTGATTATAATAGTCTTCAGGGAGTGAAAATACCTATGGTGTTGGATTAACATATACCTACTCCTACTACTGGGAAACAAATACCATTCTGCACATAAAAATGAACAGGAATGACTGCAACTTTTCAACATAAAAGCATTATCGAGTTAAATACTGGAAGCTAGTCTGTTCTTCCCCGAGTTTTTATCCTGTAACTTAAACATTATTAAACTGAACTGTCCATCTGTGTACAACTTCTCAAGGCGTACTCGGCATCCAAATTTGGCCCAATCAGCCAGGGGATGGCTGAGCTCCTCAATCACGCTAGTGGAGCGAAAAGCTCGTTCAACACAGACGTACTGGGCTATCCATTCCATCCTGCTGTGTAAGACAACATTTCAGCACCAAAGCAGCACCCACCACCACTTAGCATCCAGGGGAGGGCAGCAGGTACCTGGGTGAAGTTTGGCTGCAATTTTGCAAAGAACAAATGTTGCTGTCCCAGCTTTCCAGTGAGCATGCCAGCATATGGTAAGAATAAAAACAGTGACATCTAGAGATCTACTGGGATGATATCTGTTCTCTTTTCCTGGCTGAAAAACTTTAACTGACCACTGCCTGGGGACCCACAACCTCCCCTGGCTACCAACAGTTTATGGTGGAATGCTTCAGTATTGGAAGCTGCCTTTCATTGGGTAGACACTGTGCAAAGAGTTACTAATAACTCCTTCTAAAACATCTCAAAACTGCATATACTGACATAACCCAGGGTATACCAGCATATGCCACCAACAGGAACAGGTCTTAAAGACTCTAACTTAAATGGAATTTTATAGAACTGCCTACAGAACAATTGGGGCTGGGGAATGGGAAGATGTCCAATACGCTTGTTACTGTTGCACTGCAGAGGTATTGTTGTTTTGAACTTCCCTGATCCCTGTAATTAGATTCAAAGTGTAGTACAGTTGTAGCTTGCATCCAGTTACTTCTCCCACCAACGGAGCTGTTTCCATCAATGGAAGTATCTTTCTTGCAGCCCCCTTTCTATGAACTCTCAAGGATCTGTTCCAAACAGCTGGGGGACCTCTACTCATGTAACACTGGTTTTATGGATTCTTGAGGAAGGTCAAACAATTGGACGCGAACTGACAGTATGGGGATAATGAGCACATCTGCTCCACAGCTCTGAATACAGGAACTGAGCAAAGTTGTATTTGGGGTTTGCAGAGAATGAAAACACAGCAGAAGTCTATTATTTGTTGGCCTGGTGGAAAAAGACACAGAGCCATAGAACATTTTAAGGCTTAGGAAGAAGGACAGATTTGTTTGGCTTCTCCCAGTCCCACACTACTTCCATTCAAGTTGGTCATTTTAGAAAATGTGCAGCTTTAAAAACTACCACTGGAGTTCATTTGTTTGTTTTTTCTTCACTCCCATTTCAGTCTGTAAGCCTTCAAGATGGTTATTCTGCCTATTATTGTTACATTTACCTGCTTTTGCTGAGAAGTGGGCTCAAACGCTTTCAATGTGTATTTTAAAATGATATATATTTTATTCCTATTGTAACATTTGTAGAGCTCTTAGTCAAAAAAGAGAACTTTTATGCAGCACTCAAACGAAGTGTTACCAAAAGTAAACTTGAAGATGTTCAGATTAAGTACAGTGAGAAAGATAAAGACGAATCAGAAATGATGGGCAAGGAAAAGAGTATGAACACACGAACTCAGAGGGTATCAGTGTTTTACAGCAAAAGGGAACACACGGGAATCACAGTCAACTTTGTTAATTCCATTCAACAGAAAAGCAACTGTGAACACTTTCAGGAAAATGTCACTGAAACAAGGAATATGGCACAACTACTTGATCATGGTCGTTATCAACCACTGGGAGCAGCTCAAGTTTTTCTACCACCTGAGACTGGAAGCAACATACCACCTTTCCATCACATGATGTCAGCCCCCAAAATTGTCCCACAAGATTTTTTTTTTATTTATTGTATTTATATGTCACCTTTCTCCCAGAGTGGGACCCAAGGCAGCTTCCAGAAAAGTTAAAACACTGACAAAATAATTTAAAACTATTAAAATAACCATATAAAAACTGTTTAAAATTACAAAAAAATTCAGAAGTTCTTCTAAAAAAAACAAATAAAACATCGCAATAAAATAAAAGCCCATCTGTTTACACATTAAAGTCTGCTTGAATAGGAATCATTTTGCCTACTGGCAAAAGGTAAGCAGTTAGGGGGTCAGCCTAGCCTGGAACAAGGGAGGATCAGTGCTGGTTCCCCCACCTCCTCACTCCCAGAAAGAGAAAGACGCAGCAGGATCATTAATGGTGAGGCCCATGCTCCCTCTCTTCCTCCCTCCCTCCCCAGAGAAACCAGTGTTCACCCTACAAAGGGAAGGAGGAGGAAGAGGAGGAGTTCTACTGTAGAGTCACTACTTCAGGAAATAACTGACTCTATATAGAGGCAGCCTTTGGCATGGCACAAGTGTGGGACACTGTAGTCACATCCTCCTCTGGCCACACTGACTTTCAGGGAGCAGAGGACACCAAGGCCACCACTGCATCCTAATCCTTTTGGGACAACAGGGAAGACAGACACTACTGGCAGCTCTCAGTAAGGAGGTGTGAGCAGCAAGGGATGTACCAAGGCTGTGGGGAGGGAATAGCATCCCAGCACAATTTGGGACGCTAGGAACAGCATCCCAGCATCCCAAATTGCTTCATCCACTATAATGACAAGACTGGTCATGTCCACTACTCTTGACTCCGCCTCATTAACCATCAAAATAAATACACCACAGCATTCAAGCTGCAGTATTGCTAAAAGTATCCAATGATTACAAATAAGATTGCCACTTCTTGTATTGTGGCCCATTAACACCTTCATACAGATCGGCAAATATAACTATTTATGGTCAACAGTGATAACATCAACAAAATAAGCAGAACTTAACTGTTCCAACTTCTTTTGCTCAGATATCCACCTCTGTGCAAGATATTTAGGCCATTTTTTCAGTATTGGCAAGACATTTAGGCCATTTTTTCAGTACTGCCATAGAATCATAGAGTTGGAAGAGACCACAGAGGCCATCTAGTCCAACCCCCTGCTATGCAGGAACACACATTAAAACACTCCCGACAGATGGCCATCCAGCCTCTGCTTAAAAACTTCCAAAGAAGGAGACTATACCACACTCCGAGGCAGCATATTCCACTGCCAGACAGCCCTGACTGTCAGGAAGTTCTTCCTGAGGTTCGGGTGGAATCTCCTTTCCTGCAGCTTGAATCCATTGCTCCTTGTCCTAGTCTCTGGAGTGGCAGAGAACAAGCCCGCTCCCTCCTCATATTACAGGGAAAGTGTCAGATGAGAACTAAAAACGAACATTCCCTGCCCTACTGATCTAATCTGAGAAAACACATGTTAATCAACATTCAAACACAGAACCTTGTGAAACAGTATACTAGATACTCCTATTCAGATACTAAACAGAGTTGACCCTGATTAACTTCGAAAATTAGACAGGAACTCGTGCTGCATTTAGGGTATTCAGGCATTCTATATGTTACTTCAAGATCATTCACTGTGGGCAATCTATTATAACACAGTTTTCACGATGTTGTTGTACATCACTCTATTTTAGTAACCTGGAACTATGAATAGGAAACTTCATTCAATCCAGTCTTTTTTTCCTCCCCCTAAACAATCTGGAACTCAAGCTTTACCCTGTTCTTGGCACTGAACAGCAATATTCCACTTTGGTTTCCTTTCCTAACACCTAACTTATTAACTCGAAACCAAGAACACCACAACATAAAGCAAGGAGTATCTTCAAAAGAAAAAGGAAGACTTGACTTGTGGCTTCCTATCTTTAAGCAGTGAACCCACCAAACCACTGTTCATAAAGTGTTGCAGCTTACATACTTTGCATACAAAAGATCTGGCATCCAATTCTCAAGACCTCCAGGTAGGGCTAAGTCTACTGTTTGAAACCCCAAAGAGTCACTGTTCAATTATACTGAACTAGAGGTGCCAACAGTCTTCTTCAGCATAAAAGCACTAGCAGTTTTCTGTGCTCCTAACACAAAGGATAATTTTTTTTGAGATGCTAGCAGTCGAGACTATCAAGACGATAATGATCATTTATTCATATAGTGCTATCACTGTACACAGAGCTTCACAAGTAAAAGAACAAAATAGTTCCCCTGCCCTCAGGCTTGCAAGCTAAAAGACACATGACACAAAAGGAGAAGGAGATGGCATTGTGCTATGTCCACTTCAACTTCACACAAAGACACAGTGCAGCACTACTGAATCAAATTTCTGTGTGACACCAGGGATGTTCTGAAAATCACAAGACTATTTTTTTAAAACATGCTTACTCAAAAAGTGATGTGCAAGGTTTGGCAAACAAAGAATTTTATATAGTAAAACCTGTCCTGCACAAAAGAAAGATTTTGATGCTCATTGCTTCCCCACACTATATTCTAAATAACTACAAGCTATTGGTGTACTACAGAATATTATATATACATCTTGGGCCGATAAAGTCAGTATACACTAAAATTGTCTTGATAATGTCAGTATAGGCATAAGTTCATGTTATCAGATAAGAAATAGTATGTAACTAAATTTTAAAAACTGTAAAGTAGTATAAGCTGAGTGCAATCAAACTGATCTTCCTACATAGTCTGACAAATTTCTTGCATTTTAAAAACAGTGAAGTATTTGCTTCTGGACCTAATCCTAAAACAGATAACCAAGCTGTTAAAGGTAACATAAATTAAATGTTTAGAAAATTCAACCACCTGCTAAATTTCAATCCAGCTCTTCTGCCCAAAAACAGCACTCAAGATAAAAACATTTAATAAAGTCCATATAAAAGCAAAACACAATTAAAATATAGCAAAAAACCCTACCAAGAAATAGAAGCACCCAAGTAATCAGGAAAATCTCCTTTCACGAGCAGCCCAAGTTAGAGGTCAAAAGCCTACCTAAATAAAAAGGCCTTTGCCTGTCAGCAGAAACACAACAGAGAGAGTATCTCCCAAGTCTCCCCTGGCAGGAAGCTCCAGAACCTTAACTGCCCATTGAAAATGCTTTCTAGTGTGGTAGAATTGGAGGGAGAACTTTCTGAAAGGTTCTTAAAATGTAAAAAGACTCATAAAGGTGAATGTGGTCTTTCAAAGAGTATGGTCTCAAGTCATATAGAGCTTTATAAGGCATCAACAACACTTTCATTGTGCATTTCTAGGTCAAAATGCTGCCGACTTTACTCTTAAACAATGAACCAGAAGATACCAGCCCATAACTGTGGAATCCTATATACCACAATTAGATTGTACATTTTCATGAATGTTTTGCAGATATGGATGTGCACAAGTTACATACAGAATATACAGTTGTAAAAAGTAACAGGGGCGGCCAGCAGAGAACCTAATAAATATTCATGTACTTGCGCAAGCTCAAAAGCTTCAGAACAGTCCAACCCCTTCCTCACCCCAAAGAAAGACCTGTTAAAGTATGCAGCAGCCTCCTCCAATCTCGTGCACTTCAGATTTTTTGAACTACAGTTCCTATGATCTATCATATCCAATAGTCAATGATAAAGGTTGTGCAACTCAAAACATCTGGAAGGTACCAGGTCGAGGAAGGCTGGTATTATGGTTCCTCAACAGTGAATATACACCAGCAATACACACTACAACAGATGATTTTAATTTTTTAAAGACAGAAAGTTCCAATAATGGAAGGAGGAGGAGGAGGAGGAGAAGTGATTCAAGAAAATGCTAACTTTCCACATCAAAAAAAAAAAGCTAAGCACTAATCATTTTTAATAATCAGAAGTAGCTTAAAGGATGAAGTGGCAGATCCTCCCTTGCTTCGAGCATATTATGTAAAAATAAACTGGTGGTGACAAATTTAACAGTCAAGAGAAGTAACTTTGATATTTTAGATATTAATACTTTAAATTGCTAAGCTTTAAATATGAACGAAAAAGAATCATCCAATAGCATTCCTACAGATGAACAAATGAAAAGGAAAGGAATACACAAGTAGAATCATAACATGTAACCTTTCTTACATTATCCTTGAGCATAAATGTTCTAACAACTGTGCTGAAAATCCTTCTGTTTTATCCAGTTTATTTTTGCCAACTTTAGAACTTGCCCAACTCTTCCTAATCCAATCCATCCAAGCACAAGAACACAGATTCAGACATAATTAATTCTAAGTCAAATTATGTTCAAAAACAGGGTGTGGAAAAATCTGCAATCTTAACATTTCATTAGCTCCATAGCCACAATCTATGTGCATTATCTTTTCCCTCCAGCTCCAAATTTATAACAGACAATGATAACTCAAAATGCAGGTTATACAGGAAAACCTTCAGATTTCAAGGACAAAGTAACTTCAATGGCCTAATCCTATACATGTTCACTCAGAAATAAGCCCCAAAGAACAGATGGGGTCTTTCACAGTAAAACGTACACACAGGATTCTGAGCTAAAACTTATGCAAGGCCTGGAGCACTGTCTCCAAGAAAGAAAGAACAAATCTGAGAAAAGCAAGAAGTGTAACAAGCTGGGAAGTCAACGTGAGAAAGAAAAGCAAAATTTGACAAAATGAATGGAGAACAGACATAACATATCAGGAAGGGAGAAGAGATACCTGATCTATACCTTGGTTTTTAAAATGCTGTCAAATCTAGACGGAAGCAAGGGGATGAGGGCTTGCTCTGACTTTTTTGATTTACCAAATCTACTAAGTAGTATTTGCTAAGTTACATTACTTTCTCCCACATTTTAACTTCATTTGTAACTCAAAAACCTGTGGGTGTTATGGACTTGTCTGATTTTAACTATGATTTCTTTAAACACCCTTCTGAAAATGGATCACCATTGTAACTGCCAAATCACCTTATTGGTAGTCAAAACAGAAAACCAGGTAAAAGAACAAAGACTGACCATGAAATACAGGCAAAAGCGTCTACTCGTATATGCTATGACTAGAATGAACAGCAAGCAGCTCTTCTGCAAAAGGAGCACTGAAAGAGGCAAAAGTCAAGAGGAAGGATTAAGCAGATTAGAGAAGGGTACAGAATGAACCAGAGAACAAGCATGTGGTGGTTTGAGTGTTGGACTATGGACCTTGGAGACCAGAGTTTGATTCCCTACTCAGCCATGGAAACCCACTTGGGTGCATCACATACTCTTAGCCCCAGAAAACCCTGTGGTAGATTCACTTTAGCATTGCCATAAGCTGGAAAGAACTTGAAGGCACACATCAATGGAGGGAACATCAGCAAAGCTAGCTGTGCAAAGAGACTGGGGAAGGGGAAGAAATTTAGTTGTTGTAAGGGCACCTAGCTGTGTGCTGGGGTGCCAAAAAGAAAGTAAAGCCTGAGGCAAAGCATTCCTGTGTGGAAAAGGAGAGCGAGTTAGAAGTGAGTCTGAAGGGAGACTGCAGTTTGGGAGAGGAGGACACAAACACCACGTGAAGGTTGATGAGTATTTGATTTAGGATAATTTTCTGGGGGAGGGCAGAGACAAAGGCCATTTCTGCTCTAGACTGCTATAGTGCTATTATTCCACTTTCAACATCCTGTGGAATCCTGGGGTTTGCAGTTTAGGGAGGAGAAGGTGGAAAGTGGAGTAATAGCACTATAACAGGCTAGTGCGGAAAGGGCCAAAGAAGACGATCCTTGGAAGAAAACACAATTACGAAGCGACTTCTTTCCCCCATCAAAAGAGAAGCAGGGGAGACAGAACTGACAAAAAGAGTCTGGCTATTAAGAGAAAGGGTGGGGGGATAGAGATTTAGGCCTGATGCTTGGGGGTAGAGAAGGGGGGAAAGACGCACGTCTTCTACGCAGGTTTACTCGAAAGTAAGCTTAGTTCAGCCCAGCGAGCCTCGCTCCCAAGCGCATCTGCCCCACGCGGACTGCGGTCGGCGCCCTTTCAAGGGATGAACGAGGGGAAGGCACGGGAAGGGGAAGGGAGACGAATGAAAGGCGGCAGCGGAGGATGATGAGGGGCCGCCACCGGACCCAGTCGCCGGGAGAAGGGGAGGGAGGGGGGACGGAGGTCGAGCAAGCGAGCGAGAGGCGGTCCCGGGAAGCCCGGAATGTAGCAGAGGGAGGAGGAGGAAGAGAAGGCAGGCGGGAGCAAGGACGAGGCTCCTCCGTTTGGCCGAACAAGAAAGGGCGGGAGTAGAAAGGGAGACGGAAAGGAAGAAGAAAGGCGGCCTACGCTGAGGAACGGGGGCTGGGGCTCCGCAGGGCGCGAGAAAAGTAGCGCGGGAGGCCGCCACTCTAGTCGCAGTGGCAGCGCCAGCGGCGCCGGGCTTCTCCTCACCCTGAGCTCCTCGAAATCCGCCATTTTCTATCCGCCGCCTGGCTCAGCCGCCGCCGCCGCCGCCGCCACCATCCTGCATGCTCCCAGCGCCCCCTCCTCGCCCCCTCCGCCGCTCCAGTCGCGTGGCGTGAGGGGCGGGGCCGGGGCGGAGCCGTCGCCGCGTCCGTCTCCGCTGGACTATAAAAGGCGGGCTGGGCGGGCGAGCGACGGTGTATGCCGTGAGGCGAAGGTGTGGGGGGTGGCTTGAGGGCTGTCGCGTGGAGCAGTGTTTAACGAGGTGACCTGAAGTTTCCATAACTGAGTGAATTAGGATTACCCCGTACAAACACAGGCCTTTTCTGCACCAGCTTGTTATATTCCTATTGTTCCACTTTCAACAGCCTATGGAATCGTGGGGTTTGAAGTTTAGGGAGGGGCCTTTGGGCCCCACCCTAAACTACAAACCCCAAGATTCCATAGGCTGTTGAAAGTGGAACAATAGCCTTTGGGCCCCACCCTAAACTACAAACCCCAAGATTCCATAGGCTGTTGAAAGTGGAACAATAGCCTTTGGGCCCCTCCCTAAACTACAAACCCCAAGATTCCATAGGCTGTTGAAAGTGGAACAATAGCCTTTGGGTCCCTCCCTAAACTACAAACCCCAAGATTCCATAGGCTGTTGAAAGTGGAATAATAGCACTATAACAGGCTAGTGCGGATAGGGCAATAGTCACCTTCTCCACATTCGTAAGCGTTAGGGTCACAGAACCCCATGATAGTGGAAAACGGTGAATAACTCTCAGTCCTTCCAAGCCATATTTAAAGCACAAAAAGGTATGCTCACCATATTCAACCTACCACAGGCTCCTTTGAGGCATCAGGATTCCTTCGCAAGGCAGAAGTGGGGCTTACTGCCACCTCCGCCGCTGCCCCGCACCATTTTTAAGAGAGACGGTTGCAGTTTCTCAGTCTCATCAGGCTTTCAGTTACAGTGGACGTGCAGTTTTAGGTCAGCCTAGATGACCTCTGGGTGTGAGGGAAAAGCAGATGAGAAAAACGGTTGATTTTCCCTGCAATTGAAGTGACTCTGTGTTTGAAAGACGAACAATAGGACGCTGTGAAATAGAATGTTAGGCAGGATGGAATGTGCTTTCCTTTACTTTGCAACATTAGTAAGATTACGCAGGAAGATGGTGAGAACTATTGTTTGTGTCGATTTCCTTTCTTGGACATGTGATGTATTTGCACTGGAGATGTATAAATTGCTTTGAATGTAAAGAGGCGGGGCTCAGACTTTTGAGAATTATCTCACTGAGACATTGTGCACAATAAATCTTTCTTCTAAACCGTGGGTCTCTATCTCAGTTCCACTACACAGTCTCTATTAAAAATGGCACAGGGAGGCGGAAGAGCAAATAATCCATGAATGATCAAGTCCGCAAAAGTGAAACCCACAAATGGGGAGGGCTGATTGTCCAGTGGGGACCTTCACATTCGCAAAGGTTAGGGGTGCAGGACCCTCGCAAAAGTGGAAACATCGCAGATATCAAAATGGGTGTGTGTGGGTCTGTGGGGCAGGGGCTGAGGTATGCTGGGGGAAGGACACCCGGCCTTCAAACCAGGTCAGGGAAAGCAGAGGGAAGAGGGGTGGGTGGGCTTGGTGGCCCTGTACTTCCCCTCAGCCACCCGTCTGCCTCTTTGGGTGCTGGGGGCCTCGGGAGAGGGTTTGTGGTGCTGAGAAATTGAGCTGCCAGCCGCCCTTAGCTGGCCAGGCAGCGGATGGTGGAGAAGGAGGAGGAGGAGGAGGACCAGAGGTGGGTTTTTAAAGGGCTGCCAGGCCTGGCCAGAGCTGCCAAGAGGAGAGGGTCCCCCAGAAAAGAAGCGCCTGAGGTGAGGGGGAGACAGGGGTTGAAGAAACTCGCAAATAATCAAATCTGTGGAAGTCAAACCTGCAAACGGGGAGGGCCGACTGGACAAGTAAAGTCCAGTTAACAGAGTAGTCATTGGCCATTTCCGCACTAGCTGTCGGGGTCTCCGGCCCCGCCGGCCCCGCCGGAGCCTCAGAGGCCGCCGCGGAGATGGCGCCCGAGGCCGAGGGCACGCCGGCCTCCTCGCGAGTCGCGGCGGAGGCCTCCCGTGCAGAGAATGGCCAGCCGGCCGCCGACGGGGGCTCAGCCGCCGCGGAGGAGGCCGCGGAACAACCAGCCGCCGGGGACGGTCGCCCGGCCGTCCCCGCAGGTTCCACCCCCGGAGGGGAAGCTGTGGAACCTACCACTGCGGCCAACGGCCGCCCGGACGTCAGCTCAAGTCCCGCCGCCGAGGAGGAGGTCGCGGAGCCGCCCGCCACGGAGGACGGCCGCCCGGGCGCCGCTGCAGATCCCGCCGCCACGGGAGGGGCTGTGGGACCTTCCGTCGCCGAGGGGGAACGCCCGGACGCCGCCGAGGACCTTACCACCGGGGAGGAGGCCACCAGACCCCCTCCCACGTGGCGACAGCGACGGCAGGCCAACGAGGCCGCCCGACGCTCCCGTCGGCTACTGGAGCGTCGGGCGGAGCGCTCACAGCTGGCTGGTCACGCGCAGCTGTGAGGCAGGCAGAGGACCTGCAGCTGCGGGAGGGCTGCAGGATTGGTCGGCGCCGGTCCAGGGGCCCATTTAAGGCCGGAAGGAGGACAAGTCCGGCACGGGGCAACAACCATCGGGATACCTGCGCCGTCGGTCTGTCCCGGGACCCGTGCCTGCCGAAGCTCCGTCCGGAGGAACTGCCAGCCAGCTGCCTCTTCGTTGCCAGGGTGAGGAAACCCCTTCCTTTTGTTACTTCGTTTGCCTGCTGCAAGGCCTGCTTTTGTTTGTTGCACTGCTGGCTGGAATTCCGAGGCTAGCCTCGGCCTGAGACCACCCTAGCCTGCCCGGCCCCGCCCTGCCACCGACACTAGCCTATTATAGCGCAATGATTCCACTTTGAACATCCTCTGGAATCCTGGGGTTTGCAGTTTAGGGCAGGGGCCAGTCGGCCCCTCCCGAAACTGCAAACTCCAGGAGTCCAGAGGATGTTGAAAGTGGAATCATCACGCTGTAACAGGCTAGTGCGGAAATGGCCATTGTTTGTGTGTGCCTTCAAATCGGTTTCTGAATTAGGACGACCCTGTCATGGGGTTTTCTGGGGCTGAGAGTATGTGAGCATTACTCCTCTGTTAAATCAGCTGCATTAGCTACCCGTCCCTTACTGGACAAAATTCACCAATGCTGGTTTTGACCTGTAAAGCCCTAAATGGCTTGGGTCCAGATTGTCTGAAAGACCACATAGAATCATTGAATCATAGAAATGTAGAGTTGGAAGAGACCCCAGGGGCCATCCAGTCCAACCCCCTGCCATGCAGGAACACCCTCAAAACACTCCCGACAGATGGCCATCTAGCCTCTGCTTAAAAACATCCAAGGAAGGAGACTCCACTACACTCCGAGGCAGCGTATTCCACTGCCGGACAGCCTTGACTGTCAGGAAGTTCTTCCTGAGGTTCAGGTGGAATCTCCTTTCCTGCAGCTTGAATCCATTGCTCTTTGTCCTGGTCTCTGGAGCAGCAGAAAAGAAGCCTTCTCCTTCCTCTACATGGCATCCCTTCAAATATTTAAACATGGCTATCATGTCCCCTCTTAACCTTCTCTTCTGCAGACTAAACATCCCCAGCTCTCTAAGTCTATCCTCATAGGGCATGGCTTCCAGGCCTCTCACCATTTTGGTCGCCCTCCTCTGGACTTGCTCCAGCTTGACCATGTCCTTCTTGAATTGGGGTGCCCAGAACTGGACACAGTATTCAAGATGAGGTCTAACCAAAGCAGAATAGAGTGGTACCAGTACCTCCCTCGATCTAGACACCATACTCCTGTTGATGCAGCCAAGAATTGCATTGGCTTTCTTGGCTGCTGCATCACACTGCTGACTCATGTTCAGCTTGGGGTCTATGAAGACTCCTAGATCCCTTTCACACGTACTGCTATCCAGCCACGTGTCCCCCATCCTATATTTCTGTGTTTCATTTTTACTACCTACGTGTAGGACCTTACACTTCTCTCTGTTGAATTTCATTTTCTTAGCCGTGGCCCAGCTCTCCAATCTGTCCAGGTCATTTTGAATGTTGATCCTGTCCTCTGGCGCATTAGCAACCCCTCCCAATTTGGTGTCATCTGCAGATCTGATGAGCATGCCCTCTATTCCTTCATCCAAGTCGCTGATAAAAATATTGAACAGCACTGGGCCCAGGACAGAACCCTGTGGCACCCCGCTAGTCACTTCTCTCCAGGATGAGAAGCAGCCATTCGTGATCACTCTTTGGGTTCGGTCGGTCAACCAATTACAAATCCAATTAACAGTAGCCCTGTCCAGCCCGCATTTTACTAGTTTCTTTGCAAGGATGTCATGGGGAACTTTGTCAAAGGCCTCCCTGAAATCGAGGTATGCTACATCTCCTTCTATAAACCAACGTCAGCGTTAAGGTCTGCGGGGGAATGCCCACTATGTGCAGGCTTGGTTGACAAGGACCGAGGAGAGAGACTTCTTTGGCCCTTCCCAAACTGTGGAACTCCCTTCCACAGGAGGTCCCATTGGCTCCTTCCCTCCTCTTTTTCCCCCAGGCCGATGATCTTCTTATTCAGGCGGGTGTTTGGATCTTGAATTTTGATTGTGGAGCTGTCTGTCTGTCCGTCTCAACCCTTGTGCGCTGTATTTTTTTTAATCTGTATTTTTAAAATCTTTTTGATAATATGTTTTGAATATGCCTTAAATGTTTTAATTGTTTTTAAGTATATCTTAATAACTGGAATGTTTAATTTTTTTTCTAACTTTTGTACACTAAATGTTTTAGCAGTATCTTTTTAGATCATTGTAAGTTGACTTGGATCCCATTTGGGAAAATGGTGGGATATGAATTTAATACATAAAGTAAAGACTTCTTTAACACAAATTTTGATACCAGAGGCAAGAATAAAGGGGAAAGAATAGGCATAGGTTCCTACACCACAAAACAGAAAAGCTGTTTAACATTTTCCAGCAAACTGGTTATTCAGAACTGACAACATGGACCTGTGAAATGAAACAACTAGACCAGTTAAACCTTGCTGAAGTATACAAAACACATTTGGAGCCTTCTAGAGACCACTTGAAGACTTTTTCTTGTACCAGCCTCCACTTTTTTTTTACGATTTCCAGTTCGGCGGCCAAGCTTACAGATGCTTTTATAACATGATGGAAGTGGTGGTGAGGCAAGATCACAGAGCTGGAAGGGACCTCATCCGCCATCAAGTCCAATCCCCTGCCCAATGTAGTTTCTCCAGCTAAAGCATCCCTAGCAGCGAGCCGTCCAACCTCCAGATCTATCTGTGGCCTCTTTATTTTACTGTTCACACATGCTCAAGGAGGAATTCTGGAAGCAATTGCTATTTATAAGTTGTTGTGGGTTTTCCAGGCTTTGAGGCCGTGTTCTGTTAGTATTTTCTCCTGACGTTTCGTCTGCATCCGTGGCTGGCATCTTCCTCTGAAGACGCCAGCCACAAATGCAGGCGAAACATCAGGAGAAAATACTAATAGAATATGGCTTCAACGCCTGGAAAACCCACAACAACCTATGGATTCTGGCTGTGAAAGCCTTCCACTTTACATTGCTTTTTACCTTGCTGGTTGCATGTAGATATACAGGACTAAAATCAGCTAAAATACAATCCCAGTCTTTTCCAGCTTGCTGCATTGTTTTCTGTAGACACACTACTGCAATGCAACACCAAAGTTCTGTGTTTCTTAAGCCAGTTTTCATAAGCCTCTCAATGTCAATGCTGCTAAGAAACTTGTTGCTACGCACAGGATGAGAAGAAAAGGGGAGCTGAGAAAGCATGCAAATACTTGGTAAAAAGGAGCTTCCTTGACAGAGGATTTGTTCACTAACGTATGCTTGTATGTATTAAAATAAGAGAATCAGCTTCCTCGAAGGAGAAAGAAGTAGTAGAGTGAGGTGGAGGGAGAGTTTCAGCAGATTTTTCAATTGCACATATTCCTTCCCCATGCCCCTCCTCAAAAGAATATAGGATGCAAGACCAGAGAAAGGGTCAAAAATAGGAGCACCTCAAGGGTACTTTGAAGTATCTGACAAAAAGTGTTGCTTGCTTGAAGAGAAGATAAAGAGGTGGTGCTTCTGAAAAATAATGTGTATTAATATCCTTTGGACAGTTTGGTTTTGAAACTGAGTAGTAATTTCTATGCATACTATTCCTGTCATTTAAATGCTAATGTGTTTACTTTCCTTCCCATTTTATCAATTGCACACTAGCCAGCATGGTGTAGTGGTTGAGTGTTCTTCTAGGACAGTAGGAGACCAGGATTCAAATTCTCACTTGGCCACAGAAATTCACTGGGTGACCTTGGGTAAGTCACGCTCTCTCAGTGTCAGAGGAAGGCCATGCCAAACCCCCTCTGAGCAAATTATGTCAAGAAAATCCTGTGATAGGTTTGCCTTAGGATTGTCATAAGTCAAATACAACTTGAAGGCAAACAACAACAACAACAAGTTACCCGTTATCTATTCCCCAGTTGTATGTTTCATTAGAAATAACTCTGGCTAAAAAAGAAAAAAAAAGGAAACACATGCAACTTATTTTTATATAGTCGTAACATGTTAATTTTGTTCAATTTTAATTTAAATTCCAAAATTTAAATGTAATGTTATTCTTCCATTTTGCTTTTTTTTTCCTACAGTTATTAGGGAAAAGGCTTTCTGGAAAGGTGGAAAAGCAACCACGGTGCCGTCCATTGATGTAGACTCAATTGACTCAGACTCAAGTTGGACTTAAGTTGCTCAGTGACTCAACTTGGCAATAAATGATGCACTGATTCGACTCAACTCGAGACTTATATATTTTTAGTGACTGGCTTGCTGCCCTTGGTTCAGTAACATAATAATACTTCATCCAGAAACCTTATGTCTTTGAACAACGCTTCCATCTTTTTGACTGCCGGTCGCATGATAATCTGTCTCAAGCCCAAAGTTTGGGCACATTTCTCAGAGGGGAACAGCAAATGGGTTAGGCAATGGGCTTGAGGCAGGCCCCCGCTGCATATCGGAGGAGCATTCTAAAATGTTTCCTAAGAGCAGAAGACAAGATTCGCCCCCACAGTGCAGGATGCATTTCTCAGAGGGGAACAGCAAATGTGTTAGGCAACAGGCTTGAGGAGGAAGGATCCTTCCTTCTAAAGCTTTTGAATCTTCAGTAATGAGGAGTAAGATAGGATCCTATTCCCCACTTCTGAAGCTGCAGATGGCAAAACTGGAAATGTGGAGGGCTGCCTCTGCTTAAATTGTTAAAACTGACTTTATTGGACTCTGTCCAAAAATTCTGGAATTTTGGTTGGGGTATAAAGTTGGCTTCCAGACTTGAGACTTGACTTGAAAGTATCTTCAAGGACTTGAGACTTGAAGGTAGAGACTTGAGACTTGACTTGAGACATGGAATAAAAGACTTAAATACGTCACTGGTGCAGTCAGGGAACTGCTCATGTAGGGAAATGGGATGCCTGGATATCGAAACTCAAAGGAAAACAGAGCCATCAGAGCAGTTATGGCAGAATAACGCTCTGGTGTCCATATTTATCTTGCTTAATAACACAAGATTTGTATAGAAATAGAATAGAATGCAGGTTATAATTGGGTCACAATTTTGAAACTTTTTTCTCTCTAAAGGTTTTTTTTTTTAAAGGGAACCAGATTCTTCATTTTATCAATTATGTGCTAACCATTGTAATCCTGTGCATGCTTTGAAGCCCTTCTCAAAATGCCATGGAAAAAGTACACAGAAATTAGGTTCTTGAGCAAGCATTCAGTCCAAAGCAAAATCAAGACACAACCCCCCCCCAAAAAAACCTGTCCTCTTGCAAAAACACATTATTCACATCCTTTCACAAAAGCAGGGGTAGGAGCTCTGCAGCCTATGGGGAACATGTGGTCCTTAGTCCCCTTTGAGTCCCTGTAATCCCCCCCCCCAAATAAAGCTGTTTCCTCTCCATTTTTTTTTTTTTGGCCATATCTCCCATTTTTCAGCTGCAAAATCACATGGGGGTGCGTGTGCAGTTTTGCTTCAAAACATTTCTTTTGTGGGGAGGGGAACACTCTGAAACAAAAAAAAAACAGCCTCCTCAGCTACCTGGATATGATCTCTGATTCCAGGAATATCACTTCTGGAAAAATTAAAATGGTATTGTATGGCTGTAATAAAAAAATAATAAAATGCTCACTCTCAAAACTTGAAATTCTCCTTTTCCAACCTGAACTCAAAAATCTTAAGATGCCCATTCCCTAGAGGTAAGAGTGTCACCTAGGTTTGATTATGAACCTTGATTCCATCCTGTGTTTTAACATGAAGGTGAGAAAAAGGAGTGTCTGCCTTGATTTGAAAATGTTATTACATTTCTTGTTTAAGATCTCTGAAGAAATAAAAAAAATCCAAGTTCCTGTCGAATTATCACATGCTATCTGAAAATGATAAACATATTGGGGCAGCTTAATTTTGATAGGGACAGTTTAATGTTGATAGATGTCAGAGAGAGAGAGAGAGAGAGAATGTGCTCCAAATTAAGCGTTGTTTTCTGACTGCTTACATGAGGAAACCCATCTGTTTAGTGTATATAAGGTGGGCACAGGGAAACATGTTGTGTCTCACGTTGGACCTACATAAAATGTGTACCTATTTCTGCGGCAGAAATAAAACCTTGTCTTTTTTTTTAACTCCTTGCTCATGTTGCTTTGCTAATCAGGATTCTCTGCTGGGCGATGAATCTCATTCTTGTGACGTGGCCTGCAATGATCCCACAACCCTCAGAGCGTGCCAGCACCTGCACTAAGGAACTCGGTACCATGCAAAGTCCTCTCCCACAACAAAACTGTGAGGAAGGTTACCTTTTGACGTATTGAGAGTAATTCGAGCTTCATCAATGAACGGAAATTCAAACCTGAATCAAAACTGACATTACCCGTTCTACTAGTCGTCATAAATGTTTCAAGTTAAAAGATACTCAGAAGTGCTTTGCCACTACCTTCTTCTATGGCATATTATCAAGAATTTGCTAAAGTGCCACTCCTGTTGTCTCTAAGACAGTGGTTCTCAACCTGTGGGTCCCCAGATGTTCGTGGACTTCAGCTCCCAGAAGCCCCAGCCACTATGGTCAATGCTCAGGGCTTCTGGGAACTGAAGTCCAAAAACATCTGGGGACCCACAGGTTGAGAACCACTGCTCTAAGAGATCTCTTGCCAGTTTCACTTCTCATTATTGCTGCTGCCCAGTAGCTTCCCTTCTGGACCTTTTCTGCTGGCCACACCACTGGAACTATGAGTTCCCTTCTGCTTATGCAGCCTTTACGCTCGGCACATTATAGTTTTCCGTCCCTGCTACGAGCATTCCACCTTGGGTGACCCTAGTGCAGTGGTTCTCAACCTGTGGGTCCCCAGATGTTTGTGGACTTCAGCTCCCAGAAGCCCCAGCCACTATGGTCAATGCTCAGGGCTTCTGGGAGCTGAAGTCCAAAAACATCTGGGGACCCACCGGTTGAGAACCACTGCCCGAGTGGGAGCCTACGCTCCTGGCAGAATCTGCTCCCCTGACGGTATTACTCTTAGCCTTTCTGACATACCCAAACTCCTTCATCTCCTTCAAACTCCAAAACAGAATTAACAACCGGGTCTCTCATTCAAAGAGTTGCCGTAAATCAAAGACAACTTGATAGCATATAACTACAGCAACTGTAATGAACCAGACTAGTTCTCGAAGCAGGATTTTGTATGTTGCAAGCTCTGCCATCCAAATAACATAAATAGATCTCTTCTACATTATTTATTCTTCCATAACTTACGATGAGAACAGTATGCAGTCTTCTCAGCTGCGACACATCATTTATATCAGCAGACCCTTACTAAATAATTAACAAAGCATTTATTCTGCTTTTATTCCAACAACAAGTTTGCATGTGTCTTCAAACCACCTCTAAATATTCCTTGCCTAAGAAAGCTCTATGAAATTCATGAAACTCTATGAAATTCACGCGCGCACACACTGAGCTTGTGCTACTCTTTTGTATAATACTAAACTAACTTTAGCAAGTTTTGTATCTTTCTTTCTTGCAGTTTTCAAACATGGTGACATAGAAGCTACTGAATATAAGTTTCTCCGTTGGAAATAGCATATGCAGTGAATTTTAATACCTGCCCCAATTAAACGCTATCAGACCTAACCTCCCTTGCAAAAACACATTAATTCTACAGACATGCAAGTGTCTCAAGTCTCAAGATGTAATCCAGTAATAAATGCATATGCGAATTCATTAAACCTAACTACAGTTTCCCACCAGTTTCTCCCCTGTATGGTCCACAAACAAAAAGGCAGTTATTCAAATCCTGATGAAAAAGCTAACGAGTCCGTAAGAAAATTGTTCCCTGCTCCTCCAGGCATAACTCTGCTCTTTTGTCAATTCAGTCTATTTAGTGTGTGGTTGGAAAAAGAAGTTGGCACCAGGCTTACTGCTATTTTACGTGGCCTCAAGCTGACTCCGCACTATGGCAGCCCGCTCGTCAGCTTTTCTTAGCAAGAGTTATCCAGAGGCTGAGAGAGTATGACTTGCCCTGGGTTACCCAGTGGTTTTTCATGGTTAAGTGGGGATTCGACTTCTGATTTCCTGAAGTCCTAGCTGAGCGTGCAGACCACCTCACCACACTAGCTCTCTAACCAGGCTTAATAGAAGAGGTTAATTTATTCTGATTTACGTATTTTAAATGGCCTCTTTTTCATTCCATCATTAATACTTGGTTTTGTGCAACTCGTTCATAATTTAATTATCTCCACTTTCTTCCCTGCCCCCATGTGTCTCTCCTCTTTTGTCTTCTTCATTTCCTAGGCCATTTCCACATTACGCTCTTATAGTGCGATTATTCCACTTTCAACATCCTATCGAATCCTGGGTTTTGCAGTTTCGGGAAGGGCCATCCGGCCCCTCCCGAAACTGCAAACCCCAGGATTCCTTAGGATGTTGAAAGTGGAATAATCGCACTATAAGAGTGTAGTGTGGAAATGGCCCTAGTCAACACATTTTCATAACAACTTATGTCAGGCCCTCTCCTTCCTTTTTCCCCTTCAAGCAAACTCTGTTGAAAAGGAAGAATCTTGTTGCATCTTTGAGGCTTAACAGATTGATCACAGCATAAACTTCTGTGGAAAACAGCCCATTTCCCCAAATGCCTGAAGTACAATCTAGTGTTTTTTTGTTGTTGTTTTGCAACAGACCAACAGCTTTCTTTTTTAGAAACCTTCCTATAACTCCTGTTCTTTCCACCATCTCTATACCACGTTATTTTCAAATGAAAAATCTCCTTCCTTCTTTAGCATCTTTGCAGTACAGTACTATATATGCAAACTCTGAAACAAGTTCTGCTTTAGTCCATGAAGCTTAAACTCATGTAAAAACACAAGAGGATTATAGCCACAATTGTCATTATACTACAGATTTTCCTCAGCTTAATAAACCAGTCATTTCAAAAACCTATATATTTCCCACTGCCACACAAGAACTTAAGGATGTACTCACTTCAAAAGTAAGAGTTGTCCTTTTCTCTTACCATCTCCTTTTAAACCTCCTGAAATACTTTCTTAACTGCAAGATCACAGTAGTGGTTTCTGCTTTTATCCTTATTTTATTCCTCTTCTTTGTTGCCCATTGACTTGGAGTAAAAGTGGCTAAAGATCCTAAAGACACCAGATCCCATCTGATCCTGGAAGCAAAGCAAGGTCAGCCTTGATTACTACTTGGAAAGGAGACTGCAAATGAATACCAGGTGCTGTAGGCTATATTTCTGAGAGAGGAACTGGCAAGATCACCTTTGAGTATCCCTTGTATAAGAAAACCCTATGAAATTCATGAGGCTACTTAATAGCAATAGCATGTGTACTTAAAGGCACATACACACACAGATTTGGGGTTGGATGAGGAGACCATTGTCCACAATGCCCTCTTAATCACCTTCTTCCTCAAAAACAAATGTGCTTGCAAATGTTTCCCGTTTCATGCTTTATGGTTTGAGCTTTTAAAATAGTTTTTCATCTGGCAAGGATGATCAGAGGCAGACCTTCCAGCATCAATATGCTTGTTACAATGCTGTTACTTCATTTTTACGTTGTTGTCATGTGCCTTCAAATCACTTGTGACTTATGGCAACCCCAAGGAGACCCTATCTGGGGCTGAGTGTGTGATGTGCCCAAGGTCACCCAGTGGACTTCCATGGCCAAGTCAGGAATTGAGCTCTGATCTCAGAATTGAGTGTTGTAGCCCAATGTTCAAAATGTGGCTGGACAGCAGTACGTGTGAAAGGGATCTAGGAGTCTTCATAGACCACAAGCTGAACATGAGTCAGCAGTGTGATGCAGCAGCCAAGAAAGCCAATGCAATTCTTGGCTGCATCAACAGGAGTATGGTGTCTAGATCGAGGGAGGTACTGGTACTGCTACTCTGCTTTGGTTAGACCTCATCTTGAATACTGTGTCCAGTTCTGGACACCCCAATTCAAGAAGGACACGGTCAAGCTGGAGCAAATCCAGAGGAGGGCGACCAAAATGATGAGGGGCCTGGAAGCCATGCCCTATGAGGAGAGACTTAGAGAGCTGGGGATGTTTAGTCTGCAGAAGAGAAGGTTAAGAGCCATGTTTAAATGATAGCCATGTTTAAATATTTGAAGGGATGCCATGTAGAGGAAGGAGAGGGCTTGTTTTCTGCTGCTCCAGAGACCAGGACAAGGAGCAATGGATTCAAGCTGCAGGAAAGGAGGTTCCACCTGAACCTCAGGAAGAACTTCCTGACGGTCAGGGCTGTTTGGCAGTGGAATATGCTGCCTGGGAGTGTGGTGGAGTCTCCTTCCTTGGAGGTTTTTAAGCAGAGGCTGGATGGCCATCTGTCGGGAGTGCTTTGAGGGTGTTCCTGCATAGCAGGGGGTTGGACTGGATGGCCCCTGGGGTCTCTTCCAACTCTACATTTCTATGATTCTATGATTCCACACACACACACACACGTGTATGCATATGCTTATTTCAAGACCTCTGCTCACTAGCAGCAAATATGCAAAGGGATTGTTCATTTATGTTTCTATGAGAAGACAGACTTCTATAGCTTAATAAAACCTTAAGTCACAGCACTGTTTTCTGTTTTGCTTAGTATATATGGGGAGACAGCAACTGAAAACAGAACTTCAAAAAATTACTTTTTTTGGATTAGAACTCCCAGAGCTCTCCAGGCAGCGTTGTCTTAGGCGTGGTGGTCCAAAAAAGTAACTACCAATCTCTGTGTTAAAGCTACAAGGAACAACAAAAACGTTTGTGCAAAGGGCAGGGTAAAGATTTAGGGAATCTGTCTGTGAAAAACTGGGAACTGTGGTAGCAGTGATATTAACCTTTGAACCAGACTGTTGCCACTTCTGCACTAGCCTGTTATAGCGCTATGATTCCACTTGCAACCTCCTATGGAATCCTGGGGTTTGCAGTTTCAGGAGGGGCCGCCCGGCCCCTCCCGAAACTGCAAACCCCAGGATTCCATAGGAGGTTGCAAGTGGAATCATAGTGCTATAACAGGCCAGTGCGGAAGTGGCCTGTGACTCAGTATCTTATCTTTGCCTCATTGTGGGGCCTTAGGTGAGCCATTCCCGCCTCAACTTTTCGTCTGCGACACTGAGGATAACAATTCCGACAAGCTTTACAGAAGCTGTAAGAATTACAAGATTGCGCATGTGAAGCATCTCTAGGATCCTATAATTATAGGGTGCTTAATCAGTAGTTATTATTTATATCTCTTTATTATCTCATTATAAAGTGTGTTATGATGTGTTTAACAAGCTATATAATGAGCTAATGAAGAGATAAAAATAACGACTACTGTGCTCAGTAATTCTTGTACCATCCCCACAGGGTCAGGATTATTATACTCGCTGCATATGCATTTTTAATGGAGATGCTGGAATTCAAGAGGTTGCACTTCTTCCTTTTCCCCCCTTTAATTTATATCCCATCCCATTTCCATTAACCAGTTTCCTGTGTATCTTCTCTTGAAAACTCCCCAGTGGCAAGGATTCAGAACTTTGCCAATGGCACTTTGTGAAGTGCTACACAAGATCCAGGGCGGCGTAGTGGCTTGAGTTGGAGTAAGATCCTGGAGGCAAGGGTCTGAATCTCTGTTCTGTGGTGGAAACCCACTGGGTGACCTTGGGCAAGTCACATTTTCTCAGCCTCAGAGGGAGGCAAAGGCAGATCCCCCTGACTGCATCTTGCCAAGAAAACCCCATGATAAGTTTGCCTTAGGGTCACCATAAGTCAGAAACAACTTGAAGGCAAACAACACAAAGTACCGCATATTGGGAGAAATGACTCAGGTCCTTTCCACCCGACACTGTTCGAGTGCTATTATTCCACTTCCAACATCCTGTGGAATTCTGGGGTTTGTAGTTTACTGAGGTCAAAGAGCTCTCTGGCTGAGAATTCTAAAGGCCCCTCCCTAAACTGCAAACCCCAGGATTCCATAGGACAGTGGTTCTCAACCTGTGGGTCCCCAGATGTTTGTGGACTTCAGCTCCCAGAAGCCCCAGCCATTATGGTCAATGCTCAGGGCTTCTGGGAGCTGAAGTCCAAAAACATCTGGGGACCCACAGGTTGAGAACCACTGCCATAGGATATTGAAAGTGGAATAATAGCACTATAATAGTATAGTTCGGAAAGGCTGTCAGTGGGGGAACACATGCTCCATGTACTGGGGCTCTACAATCAGTCCTTAACATCTCCAGGCATTGTTGGGAACGACAACTCTCTGAAATCCTTGCGTGCCAATGCTACTTAGGGGTAGCAAAAGTGTGATTTTCCATATGTTGCTGGAGTCTCAGCCCTAGCCAGTGGCAGTCCAACAATATTTTTTAAAAATATTACTTTTTAACGAGAATTTTCCAAAATACTCTGAAAAGAACACAACTACAAAAAATTAGACATAAACAAATTAAAATATATATATACATAATAGAAAATGGAATATACACACAAAAAAGTATAGGAACAAAGGGAAAAAAAGACTTCCTACCCAACTAGTGTTGAGCGATGACTAATGATTATCATCTCCTGTACCATTCATAAGCTAAGCAAAATCTCTACAGCCAAAACAAGACTTTAGTCCAAAGTTAAAGTTAAATTTAGTAGGCACCATTTGGGCCTTATTCCTCAAATCCTCCGATTGATATTTTTTTCCAACCAGGTTGCCAGAAGAGAATTAGAATTTCCCACTTCTGTCTAAAACATTGAACAGATTTGTCATCGAATAACATTGTTAATTTATCCAACTCTGCCCAGTTGTAGAGTTTCAAAATCCAATCATCAGTCCAACAATATTAGGAGTGCTGTGGGGTCCCCACCCCTTACATACACCAGGCAGAGCAAGGCAGCCCAATGTTCCAATTTAGGGTAAGGCAGTTTCTTGTGTGTTAATGATGTCTTATTATTGTTAATAGCATCATATTTACTTTCTGCTATACAAATTAGTGGCAGTAGGGTTGCCAGATCAGAACAATCCCAGACCCTGAAGTTTGTGGATCAAAACCTGTGACCTAGGGATGACTCCTGGTGATTTCATGAAGAGTCGCGCATTAAATACCACCCACCGTTGCTTGCAGCTTGTCATTCACACACAAAGAACATATTTTCCTTTTGGAAACTAAGACAGAAAACTTAAGGACTATTCCCTGCCCAGATGAAATGGTCTCACTAACAACTTCAAGAGAACAGTTAGGCCATTTCCGCACTACACTGTTATAGCACTATTATTCCACTTTCGACATCCTATGGAATCCTGGGGTTTGTAGTTTAGGGAGGGGCCTTTAGACTTCTTAGCCAGAGAGCTCTTTGGCCTCTGTAAACTACAAACCCCAGAATTCCACAGGATGTGGAAAGTGGAATAATAGCGCTATAACAGTGTAGTGCGGAAAAGGTCTTAGTATAAAAATCCTTTCCTGCCAGTTCAATCAGTTCACTACACTGTTTTCTTTCAGTTTAGAAAAAGCAGTTTGAACCTTTGTGGTTCATCCTTCTCCCTCACAAATGTAATTGTGCTTTATTACTGCTTAGAGAAAGAAATGTGAAGGTCCTTCTTACCAAACAATTTTGGATAGCCTGGTTGGATTAGTTGTTCCCAATCTCCTCAATAGATTAAAAAGGAGCGGCAGGAAAGCTATTCCCACATCTGGGACCGTAGCAAAGAATGGTGACTCTTCAATCTCTCAGCTCCATCCATGTCCAGAACTCCGCTGATGTTAATTCCCCACTTGATCTGGACACTGGTTGCTGGCAATGGGTCTTTTCTGAGCCCTTCTCCATCCCTTTTCCCAAAGGGGTAATTCATCCTGCACTAATTCAGGCACCTAACCTCGATTGGTGGTTCTCAGGTTCACTGTGGAGTGATCGACAGCCTCTCAGCTCACCATTACTGCCTGAAGTCTAGCCTACCTGCTCCTAACCAGTAGATGGACATAGAGCAGAGGATAATTCCTGGCACCACAATGACTGGGAGGAAACGAAGAAGCTGGCAAGTAAATACGGTCAGCCCTCCATATCTGCAGATTCTGTATCCACAGATTTGACCCAACCCTCCCCCATTCCAAAAAGCAAACTTTGATTTTGCCATTTTGTGTTAGGGGCACCATTTCATTACAGCATTGTACATAATGGCGCTTGAGCATTCATAAATTTCAGTATCCACAGAGGGTCCTGGAACTAAACTGTTAACACCGTGAACTGTGCTGGCCTTTGGTAACCCTTAGATATCATTTCGATATCATAATTCAGCCCTGCTCTGCCACCAGCCAGGTGTTTGTGAGGCCACCGAACAAGCACGACGCTAGGCATGGCTATTAAATGCTGAATCATTTCTGTTTACACCTAAGCAAGCCAGAAACTGCCAGATCTGCTTTAGGAGACCTCCTGAAACAAACGCCTTCATTGAGGTATGCAGGCTAACACAAAGAGACCTCTGCCCTGAGAGGGCACCCTGGCGAGCTGAGTGCTCAACTGCCAAGCTAGCTGCATTTGCATACTGGCCATACTATTGTCAATTTGGACCTTAACTCAGTGGTTCTCAACCTGTGGGTCCCCAGATGTTCGTGGACTTCAGCTCCCAGAAGCCCCAGCCACTAAGGTCAATGCTCAGGGCTTCTGGGAGCTGAAGTCCACAAACATCTGGGGACCCACAGGTTGAGAACCACTGCCTTAACTCAATCATGTAAATCCTGACTTTTCGGAGACATTGTCTCCAGCCCAAAACTCATTGTTTTCACCCAAGACCAGACTAGCCCATGGTCATACCTTCCCTAATAAAAAACCCCAATTCCAAGAGCTTCCTCGGACCGCTCCGGAGTGTTATCCAGCCTTGCCGTCGCTTCGTTTTGCGAGCTCCCCTCGGCCGTCACGCCGGGTTTCCTTCTCTCCATTGGACTTCTTCAGGACTACGAGAAAGGTGGCGTATCACCCATTTTCCCCAAAACTCTTATTCCTATTTCTAGTTAGTTGAGTGGTTGTGTTTTCTTAATAATTGTCTGCTTGTTAATAAATGTTATTATTGCTGATTTAAACTGTCTGACTGCTCACTGACCTGAACCTGTATACATAGGGTAAAAGATTCCCGCTAAGTTACCCTGCCTCTCGTTAGCTTAAGAGAGTGCTCCAGCTAATTTCCCCATCTTGTTTGTGTTTGTTTTGGTTATTTGGGAGCCCCTCCCGGGACCCCCAACTCACAGGGTAACAAAACCCTAACAGATACCAAGGACCTACAGTATATAGATGCCCCCTAGAGAATGTTTGCAAATTGCAGCAAGAAGCCAGCCCTGGAAATTGTGGCAAGCTGCTGCGGTAGCTGCTGAGCTGCAGATTTATACACAACTCTTTCCCTGTGCCTGGAGCTAAGCTCACCAGAATAAGAATTTGTATCCTTGAATCCTGGCAGGAGATGACCCATGACAACTGGAGGCTTGGCTCAGCCTCTGAGATCTTGCAACCCAAAGTGGGAGCCATTGGGTACCAAGCTAGATTGCATCTCCGTGCCACTCCAGAGGGTTGCTGAATGACCTTTCTAATAGCAGCTGACTGCCTCTGTTGCAGGAGCCCAGAGAAGTTACTAGCTAATTACCCCCTCACTCAGACCGCGGAAAGTGCTTATCTACAATCTGCAATTACCGCAGCCAGTCAATAAACGACACCCTGGCTACGTGATCAACATCCTAGCTACGTGATACATTGGCTCTCGTGACCTTTTTACCCTTCTTAAATCTTTCTCTGTTCCTCTGACCTAAGCCCCCAGCTTCTACTTTATTTCTACTTTATTATTTCTAATTCATACCTATATCATTTCCCCCCTTAAATGCATAATTTCTAAACAATTATAGCATTTCGTGACCTTATATCATAAAACAGCGTTAGGCTGAGCCATCAAAGCGTACAGAGCTGCTGTCTTACTGGAAATAATTTGAAGCATATTACTTATGCATTGTATAAAACAAGGAAAGCATATACACAGAAACAGGAATATTAGCACTACTGGCAACAAAATCACAAACAATGCTTTTAGCCAATTCAGGTTTGGTAACCAAGATGTGAGCCACTTCCACCAGCTATCATCCCCTTCATTTATATCCTTTACTACTTCGTGCAGTTTGTTAATTTGTGCTTCTACCGCGTTGCTGTTATCAGACAAGTTGAAACAGCACAATTTCTGATGCTTTTCACATCCTACATGATGGAGACGGAAGAGATAGTCAACGCCTGCCCAATTTTCCATTACAGCATTCCTTAGTTCCCGCTGTTCTTTGTTAAGCAAGGATAATGCTTTGGAAGTAGCATTTATACTTTTGACTAGCGTACAGGCTAATCTATTTATTTCTAGTCTGTCCTCCAAAGCCAATCCTGTTATTCCAACCAGGGAGAATGCTAACGCTATTTTTTCCTCGTCCGACCATAAGTGTGATTGGCTGTCACAGCTTTCATCTAGAGGGGCGGCTCTAGCTCTACGGTCTCGCTTCTGAGGCCATGGAGGAAGGACTGTTACCAGACGGCTAAGGCAGCAAGGTTGAGTGTCAGACAGATAGGCTGGTATGTATGACCAGGTTCGAGACCCACAGGTCCAGAACCAGCCATGAGGTAAAAGAACATGACCTTGGTAATAAGATATATTTTGGATCTCCTTGCAAGGAATCGGAGGTCCTGGAGCAACCTTGCATTGGCTATTCTTACTCCGACAATTGATCATGCGCGCGCAGGTAGCATTGGCTCCTGCTACTATAGGAGTTCATAAAGTGAACTCAGTTAGGGGTAGAGAATTTGACGTGACCCCCCAATCTGCGCTGCGAACATACGACATATCTAAGTGGCTAAAGATCGAACTCTGGTAGTGGATATTACCCTGGATTTGGCTTGGCTGCCTACACACCAGTATCAGACATGAATTAATGAGTCTATTGGTAGGAACTCCCTGTGGCAAACAGAAATGATCTACCCCGGTTATATTAGCTAGGTGTAACCAATAGTTATCAGCCAAACGTGGGGATGCTATCTCTTCAACCCCTTGAGCATTGCTTACAAATATCATATACATAGAGAATAATAAGAGTAATATAAAATGCATGTTAGTATTACGTCCCTTCCCGGGCTTCCTGGGGTCAGGCTGTATGCAGGGCTGCTGGAATCCTGGACAGCAGCGATAGAGCCTAGCCCCCGTCTTCTTTCCTTCTCCAGGTGCAGGCTTAGTTGTACATGGAATTACCAGCTTCCAAAGCGGTAATAGTATAACTCAGCCTGAATCTCCGTGCCGCTTCTTCAAGGTGAGCTTGAGTGGGTTAGTAGGGTCCCCAGCTACCAACCACCCCCCTTTTGCTCGCTTTACACGTGTCCAATGTATCCAAGGTTTTATACCAGCCACCTTTACAGCTGTGGGGGTGGAAAGAATGACAGTTTTTGGTCCTTTCCCCCGGGGGAGTCAATGGATCAGATCTCCAATCCTTAACCCAAACCTCATCCCCTGGCTGGAAAGGGTGAATCTCAGTGATAGGGATGGGGAACCTATTTTCTATTGCATGACGGCGCTGAGACTGCAAAGCTTTACCTAGCGCCTGCACTTCTTGCTGTAGACTGACATTTCCTAGTTCCTGAATGTCCCCCCTTAACCCCGAAAGGATCTGAGGGGGTTTCCCTACATTAATTCGAAGGAGGACACCGGGGCCGAGAATTAGGGGGCCCGGTCTGTCTCATTCAAGGAGCTCTGCCATTCCAACAAAGTAATTTTCGTCATAGGTGTCCACCTCTCCCGTGCCAGGCGCCGGCTGCCAATTTACTCACCCATCCAATCGTCCTCTCTGTCCTATGCCACCCCCTCCATTCGGGCAGTCTCGCCGCCAGCATCCCTTCGTCCGCACCGGGCACACTGATTCCTTCCCAGAGATCCTCTTCCTCTGCCTCCTTTTCCATCGCTTCGCCGCTGCCAAGTCCCTCTCTTATTTCCCCTCCCCCCGCGCTGCTCTGCCAGAGCTGCTGCCAGCAGTTCTGCCTTCTTGGTCATTCTCCGCTTCTTTCCTTCTTCTCTTCTTGGTCCCTATTCACAAACACCTTCTGCGCAACTTCCAACAATTCCTGCAAATTCTTCCCTGCGAAACCTTCCAGCTTCTGTAACTTCCTCCTGATGTCAGGGTAGCTCTGAGTCACAAACGCCTGATTAACCATCTTCATACACTCTGGGGCTTCAGGATCAAAGGGGGTATTTGGCGATAGGCATCCAAGAGGAGTTCTAAAAACATGCCGGGAGTCTCAGTGGCTTCCTGCATAACCTCGGTCACCTTTGTCATGTTGGTGGGTTTCTTCATTCCTACTCTCATAGCCTCCAAAAGCAGGGTTTGGTATTGTAGTAATCGTTCCATCCCTGCCGGCCCATTAGGATCCCAACGAGGATCTTCTAAGGGTACCCTCTCCCTCAACCAGACCTGAGGGTTGGGGTGTCCTTGCGGGGTTTCTTTCCTGGGTTAGCCGCTCCATCTGTTGGATGATGCGGCCCCTTTCCCCAGTGGTAACAAAGTTATCAGCAATTGCTGGCAATCTTCCCAATTGGGCATATGCGTTCCCATTATGCTACAGCACAATTCCACAATCTCGTGGGGCTTCTCTGTGTACGAAGCATAATGGGTTTTCCAATTTAACAAATCAGACGTGGTGAAGGGTCTGTAAACGTAGGCTTGTACTGGTACAAAGCGGGGCTCCTGTTTACCCTGTCGTGGGTTTGGGACCATCTGAGTGAGCTGTTGGAGTGGATACAAACTGGTGGTTGATTTGGATCGTGTTCGGTCAGCTACTGGGAATCTGCCTTAGGCGTGTTGCTGGTGAGGGACGAACACAGAGCCTCTAGGGTTCCAACGGAATTTTTGAGCGTGTCACAATAGGAGTGCGCCGTGTCCTCCCAATCAGAACCTTTAAGGGGACTGGCTGGACTGGTAGTTGCCGTCTGAGAGTAGTCTATGCTAGCCCCCTGAGATGAGACGGTGCTGCTGGGAGACGCCGTTGCTCGTGCGGCGTGAGGGGCGCGCTCCACCTCAATCCTGGCCGCCGCTGGCACCGCTGCTCCAGCCCCTAACTGCTGATCTGGCCCCGCCTGAGGCGGTGTATATGGTGGCAGCGGTGTAAAGCCTAAGAATGGGACGAGGGGGGCCGATGGCTCTGTGGGTTCCTCTTCAGGAACTTCTAACACTGGTTTTAACTTTTTAGCCAATTTCTCCTTCCTCAATACCAAAACTTTTGCCTGTGACTCCTGGCATCTCCGTAACCACGGTGGGGAAGAACACACTACAGTGTCCCATGAATCTATATAAGGGAACTGGTCTGGGTGCCCCGGATTTCCCACTATCACAGAATACACTTTGCTGATCTTATCACTTTCTAAAGACCCCTCTTGGGGCCATCCTACATTGAATGATGGTCATTCTACTTCACACAGAAACCGCAACCGTCGAGGGCTCATGGGAGGCTCTCCATAATCTCCACTAAACCCTTTCTTAAAGTTTTTCAGCATACACTGCAGAGGGGTGCAACCCTTGCTTCTGCCACCTCCCACGTCCTCCCGCCTAAGATGAGACAGACACAATAGGGGAAGGGAATGGTCGGTGAGTAAAGGGGTCTCATCGACCGACACACGCACGTGTCACTGGCTGGTATCACCGGACGATCACGGTCAATAGCCAGAACCGCAGCAACCAATCACCGCACAACAGTCACACACTCGCACACACAGTCCCTGCCTCCCGCCGTCCCGTACCACAAAGCGGAACAGTTTCCTTAGCGCTTTCACGGCTAAGCACTCGCGTCCGCTTGGGAGGTGATCAGGCTCCCCTTCCACCCTGAAGCGAGTGGGGCGTCTGGCCTCTAACCAGATTCTACTTGCCTAGGTCTTTTGACGGCGCAGCGGACCACGAACCACTTCTCCGAAGATGATGATTGCCAAATCGAACACTGAGGAAATTTTCAGTGGAGGTAGGGCCCAGTTTCTATACTCTGCTTCCAGGAGGAAGGTTCCCTCGGTTCAGCGCTTGCCGTTTGGGCGCCCCTAGCGCAGGCTCCCCCCGTTCTGGCAAAAGGAGGTAGCCGGTGGGCCCAACGTGGGGCTCGTGCGCCAAGCCCAGCAAGGCGACTCAAGAGCAGGCAAACGCCACCTCGGTGTCTCAGCGCCTGCAGCGATCCGAGTCACGGCACTATTTATGTTGCAGGAGCCCAGAGAACACAGAGACCACAGAGCAAGAAAAAGAGTAATTTATTACGCGCGGGCCTTTGGCTGGATGTCTCCAAAAGACCAAAAGCCCTGAATTCAAGTTTCACAGCTCTATTATAGACAAAGTTCACAGCATACACAAAGATCACAGGCAAAGATCGCAGGCATGTCTGGTCCGCCCCTCCGGGGTCACAAAGACCACATGCTGTTACTAGCTAATTACCCCCGCACTCAGACCCCAGAAAGTGCTTATCTACAATCTGCAATTACCGCAGCCAGTCAATAAACGACACCCTGGCTACGTGATCAACATCCTAGCTACGTGATACATTGGCTCTCGTGACCTTTTTACCCTTCTTAAATCTTTCTCCGTTCCTCTGACCTAAGCCCCCAGCTTCTACTTTATTTCTACTTTATTATTTCTAATTCATACCTATATCACCTCCAGCTCCAGCCAGTCCTGTATGCCAAATGAACATTGCATAGTACAGCAAACAAAGGATTCCCCTCCCCTCCGTATGTTCATGTATCTACACAAACATATTGATATGTTTGTACAATATATTTATCTGCTAGGTACAATGGGATTAAAACCACACTGCAAAGTTAATCCTCGGCCCAAGAATATGAACGCCAACGACTTCACGCTTGCTAACAAAAAAAAGATGCTTTACTGTTATTGTTGGGTACCTTCAAGTCTTTTCTGACTTACACCCAACCTCTCACAGGGTTTCCTTGGTGAGATTTGTTCAGAGGGGATTTGCCACTATTGCCTTCCTTTAAAGCTGAGAGAGTGTGACTTGCCCAAGGCCACAGTTGGTTTCCGGGGACAAGTGCAGCTTCGAAGCCTCGTCTCCTGCATCCCTGGTCCCAAATCAGGCTGGCTTTACTGTATGTAAATAAACAAATAATACTAAAAAGCCACGCTACTAGGCGTACTACGACTACAAAAATGTAGCAATACTAGCATGATCTTTCGGGTGTTCCAGAACTCTACAAGGTGTTATTAAGGGAAGAAGAATATTAAGGCAAATATTAAATTAAGGGAATACTGAATATTCTCTTAATTTAATAATAATACTAAATATACTGAATGAAGAAAGAAACCAAAAAAAATAAAAAATAAAAATGGGTCCAGTGGAGCGGCTGCTGTCCTTCTTAGTGGCTGCAAATCTGCAGGAGTAGCAAAGAGGAGAGGCGTTGGTGTCAGCTTGCGTGGAAGCACAGTTGAGCGGTCACCCTCCATTTCTAGAGACCGGAAGGCTGCCTGTGCCACAGAGACACGCTCTTTGCCTTTTTCGAAGGTCACTGACTCCCGCTCTTTCCACCGACTTGGGCCATTTCCGCACCAGCCTGTTATAGCGCGATGATTCCACGTTCAACCTCCTCTGGAATCCTGGGGTTTGCAGTTTCGGGAGGGGCTTGCCAGGAGGGGATTCCAGAGGAGGTTGAACGTGGAATCATCGCGCTATAACAGGCTGGTGCGGAAACGGCCTTAGAATGCTTGCGCAGTCCTGCTCGGCTGAGTCAGCAAAACAAAGCTGACCCTCCTCCCCGCCGTGCAGGCGCGCCACTCCCTTCTGCTGAGTCAGCAAACGAAACTCTACGTTCGCGCGCCTCATCCATGGGAGGCACGAACTGATAGGTTAATCTCACACTTTCTTGCAGTGATTCGCCAGTTTCTGAAGAGTCCCCGCCTCTTATCTCGCTGTCGGCCAGCCTTTCAACCCGCCCCATGCCTTCTACGGATTGTTCCTTACTCCGCCCCCTCTTCTCATTGGCTACACCTGGTACGCTCAGGGCCATTGATTGGCTGTCTTTTTTCCTCGGTGAAAGCCGCCGCTGAGGCCGCCGTGACAGGTTACTCATCGCTGCATACTGTAAACCGTGGAGGAAGGATCGCTGTATTTCTCTTTCTTCTATAAATTCCACCATAGCAATGGAACTCACTTACCACACGTTGAAAACTACGCATCAGGCCAAGGAGGCGGTGAGTAAAAAAAAAAAAAAAAAGAGGCCTGGTTGTGTTTCTCCCTGTTACTGTGGCAACCGAAGGAGCGTTCTGTGCGCATGCGCCTCTTTAAATGCCCTCATGTGCGCACGCGCAATGGAACTATTGTCAGGGCTCAATGGAAGAGGTTGGAGTTGATGGTGAGGTTTAGGTGTTAAGCAGCTGGTTTTGTAGTGTGATTGGTGTCTGACTGTTTTAATTGAAATTGCGTCTTTAAAATTCCAATAAATATGCTAGGAAGGAAGGGGTCAAGCGAGAAGGATATACTGTATACACCCAGGAGATTTCGAAAAAATAATTGAGTGGGTCCGTTTTACAATAAAAAATGAAAGTGGAGGGGAGAGAGAACTGGAGAGAGAACTTTGATAAATTTTTAGCATGAGGTGGATTTTTTTTTTTTTTTTTACAAAAACTTTATTTCTTAAAAAAATACATAGAGCAACATATAGCAATACAAAAAAAGAAAAAAACCCTAAAGAACTTAACTAAAAAGAAACAACCCAAAGCCCACACATATTCAAAAAAATGAACAATCACATACAAATTACATAACATACGTTGCTTGTTCTACTATTCATTTAGTAGCTCTTCCCACCTACTTCTGACTTTGGCATCAGAGATTATTTTATTATTTATCTTGTATACTTGGTTGTTATATATCCTGATTTTTTCTCTTTATCCTGAAAATTCTTTACTCAAAAATCTATAGTCACTATGTTACTATCATACCATGAGTTCTTATAATATTGAAATGTTCTATCCCATTGTTTCATGTATTTTCCTTTATTTTGCATGGGGTATATTTCAGTCCACTTCCTCAGATGCATTGGATGCTGCCAGATTTCTTCCCCTCCCCTGCTTTCCTTTTATACACATAAGGACTTCGGCACATAAGTTTTATACACATAAGTCCCCCCCCGCCCCCAAAGCTATGGCATGCCTTTCAACATTTCACAGATGAAAACTGGGACCCATGTGGCCGAAACACATCAGAGCGTGGCCAAGCCAGCAAAATGAGGAAGAACCACCAATTCTGTGAGAGGCTGCAGCAGTTTGGTTTTGCCTGAGCCTGCTGGGAAGAGTTAGGTCTTCCCCTGCTGAATTAACTGAGGGCAAACTGCTTTTGCATTTGAATTCAGGTTGTAGCAACTGAAGTAAACCAGAATGAAGGGGGGAAAGTGGGAGGGGAAAGAGAGAAATTGGGGCATTTTAAAAGCAACTGAGAAAGTGGGACTATCAGTGCCAAATGGGAACAGTTGGAGGGTATGCTTTGTGCATTCAGTTATTTATTAATGCGCCTCCCTTATTTTTCCAGATAAAACCTTTCCAAACTGGCTTACACTTGTCTGCAACAGAGGCCCCTCCCTATTGCAAATATCATTTTTTCCATTTGTAGCCTGTTTGCCCTCCAGTGAACTCAGGATGGATTACATGTTTCTCTCTCTTTTCCTCTTGTCTTGACAATAACCTTACAAGACAGGTGAGGCAGCTTAGTGGTTAAACCTGGATCTCCCAGGTTGTATTCTCAACATTCTAACTACAGTGCTGTGTACTGTTGAAAGGAATATTGGAATGTTTTCAGATGGATTTGAGAGTCAGCAGAGAGACAGGTGTGCATATGCATGAAAAGCTATGCAGAATAACAAGGACTCAGCTAGCCAAAATCCATCCTTCAAGAGTTCAACATGGGCCATACCACCTTTCCCATGTCAGCACTATTGTTTTTCAGGGTTCATATGGTTTTTTTTCACATTCTCAAAGGAAGTGCCTTTTTAAGGCTTAGTTACTGGCAGCAAGAGCTTTAAATTAAAATATGCTGGTTGTTTTTGGCCATGAGAATGTAGCAACGGGAACTGATCTGAAATTGAATTCTTCGCTTGGATTCAAAGAGTTGTTCTTGTCCTTGGCTTAGGGCAGCCCTATTAGTTATTCCAAAATGGATGGATAATTAGAGTGTTGATACTAACTTATATACACATTTTTATGTTGTCGTTAGGTGCCTTCAAGTCAACTTTGGTTTGTGGCAAGCCTATTGCAAGATTTCTTCAAAGGTGTTCGCCATTGTCCTCCTCTGAGACTAAGAGAATCTACTTTGATTATGGCCCACCAGTAGGGTTTCTGTGACTGAGCTGGGATTTGAACTCTGGTCTTTTGGAATCCTAGTTCAACACTCAAACCACTGCCCCACACTGGCTCTTATGCAGGTTTACTCAGACATAAATCCCAATGAGTTCAGTGGGACTGGCGTCCTGGCAAGTGTGTTTATCAGCCCCCATTTGTTATCTTAGACAAACTGTGTTGTAATGGTAGATCTTTAGTACCTGAGTCAACTGTGTAGACTATAATCTCTGAACAATTTATCGTCAAAGATGCTAGTTGCAGGAGTGGGATGATTCTAGGGGGTCATTGGAGAAAGATTCTGATGTGGTTTCTAACAAGGAAGTAAATGAAGGTGTGAACATTTCTGTGTCATTTGATGTCAAGTCTCCATTTTGTTCTAGAAAATGCCTACCTTTATCAGGTTCATTGTACAGTTGATGTCCTTGTTCTCCCTTTTGTGAACTTGTGTTCAGTGTCTTGCAGAAGTATGCACATAGCCCTTTTGACTTTTCCACATTTTGTTATGTTAAACCTGGAACTGAAACAAAGTTAATTGGCTTTATTACCGCTGAGGTTCAGACGAGACTTAGCACTCTGAAGCTGCAAAATGTGCTTATTATGGCACAAAACTTAAGTAAACAAGAACAAACTGGCACTTATTGGTTGCATAAGAATTTCCCCAAGTTTGTACTTCACAGAAACACTTTTGGCAGCAATTACAGCTGAAAGTCTTCTTGAGTCAGTCTCTGTCAGCTTTGCACATCAGAATCCTGCAATTTTTGCCCATTGTTCTTCGTGAAACTTCCAGATCTTCAGGTTGCATGCGTGCTTTGACAAACAGCTTCTTTCAGATCTTGCCACAGATTATCAGTCAGATTGATATCTGGGCTTTCACTGGGCCATTCTAAAACATTCAGATTCTTGTTTTTAAACAAATGTTGCTTTTTCTGTGGTTTAGGGTATTTATCCTACTGGAAGGTGGACCTCTGCCCTGGTCCTAGGTTCCTTGCAAACTGACACAGGTTTTCCTCCAGAATTGCCCTGTATTTGGCGCCACACATCTTGCCTTTGCTCTTTACCAGTTTCCCAGTTCTCGCTAAGGAAAAGCATCCCCACAAGATACCTCCACTACCATGCTTCACTGTAGGAATGGTGTTCCTAGGACAGTGAATACTTTTGGCTTTGTACCACACATAGCAAGGCCAAAAAGTTCATTTCTGGTCTCATCAGATCAGAGAACTTTTATCCGCAGGTTTGCAATGCCTCCCATGTGCCTTTTTGGCAAACCCCAATGCTGAAATATGTTTGTTCCCACAAAAGTTTTCACCTCACCACTATTCTGTGAAGTTCATTCTTGTGAAACATCCTGGTGATGGTTGTCCCGTGAATGATTTCTCCCAGCTCAGCTGTGGATCTTTAAACCTTCCTCAGAATTACCATTGGCCTATTGGTTGCTTCTGTAACTAATATGCGGCTTAACTGGTCACCGAGCTTTGGTAGACAACCTTCTCACAGTTCAATGGTATTGTTTCCGTTTTGTAATCATGCAATTAGCAGTGTCCTAGGGGTTCTTAAAGTTTGGGGTTTTAAATTTAATTTAATTTAATTTAGTTTAGTTTAATTTAATGTTTTGGTGGTGATTGATGCTTCTGGCCAACTTTATCGCAGACTTGTTTCAATTGCACCTTGCTCTTCATGATTCTGATTGGGTAGATATGTTCTCCAACCAATTCTGGGGCCTTTCAAAAACAGGTATGTATTCTGAAATCATGTGACATTGGAATTGCACACAGGTGGATTCCATTAAACTATTTTTTGCAATTTCTGAAGGCAGTGGGTTGCCCCAGGACTTATTTTGGCATGTGCATTGCAAAGGGGTCAAATGTGTATGCTACCTAGGAGTATCTGTCTGTTTTACTTAACTTTTGTGCCACATTAAAAACATACACTGCACATTCACACTGTTGAGTCTCTTGTGCATCAAGTGGTAACTGGGCCAACTAAATCATTTTCGACTCCAGTTTCTCCACAAACTGTAGAGAAGTCAAAGTGGGATGAATACTTCTACAAGGCACTATATATACACCATGTGGTACATGAAATATCTCTGATCACATTGGCCTGACTTGCATGGTGACAAGAATAAGGGAACTACCTCAAGCAGCAGCTACTGTAGGTGGATGGGTGGGTAGCAGTCACAGAATGATAGAATTGGAAGGGAGAACAAAGGCATATAGTCCCCCCGCCATGCAGGAATATACAATTAAAGCACCTCCCAAAATGGCAATTCAGTGTCTGTTTAAAGATCTCCAAAGAAGGAGACTTCCCTACTTCTCCTAGTTGTCTGTTCTGCTGCTGAACATCTCTTATCATACAGAAGTTCTTCCTAATGTTTCAGTGGAATCTCATTCCATGTAATTTGAATCCATTGTTTTGTGTTCTACTCTCTGGAGCAGCAGAAGACAAGTTTGCTCCATCTTTTGCAAGATTTCCCTTTAGATCAGTGGTTCTTATTTGCCAGGAACTCTCTGTAAATATAATTTGTTACCAGGAACCTCCAAAACTTAAGATTTAAATATTTAAATTTGGATTCAAATATTCATTTAAATATTCAAATATGGATTTATTTATTAAAGGTTTCTGGGGACTAGGATTCAAATCCCCATTCAGACACTGGGTGGGTGTCTATGGGCAAGTAACATTTTCTCAGCCTCAGAGGAAGGCAAAGGCAAACCTTCTGTAGAAAATCTTAGGAAAAAAAACTCTGATGGGTTCACCTTTGGGTTGCCAAGTCAGACATGACTTGAAGACACACAACGACAAACTGCTGCTGACAGGGGGAGGTTTTTTTCTAGCCATCATGTCTCTCCCCTTTGAAAACTGTTTTATGGTAACCCTAAGATGAACCTATTATGGGGGTTTTCCTGGCAAGATTTGTTGCCTTTCCCTTTCTCTGAGGCTGAGAGAATGTGACTTGGCTGAGGTCACCCAGTGGGTTGCCATGGTCTGTTGCTGTGTCCCTTTTGTCAGAGATGTGGCAGCAGGGGTATATGTGTGTGTTCCCAAACTGATCACTCATTTGCAAATGAGGGAGCAGTTTCAGCACCCCCACGCACACCCTGCTGCCACATCTCTGTTGCTGCCACTGCTGTTGGTGTCCAGCAGAAGGACCTCATGGACCCCCTGGCATCCCTGGATCCAGGTTAAGAACCACTGCTTTAGATACTTAAAGATGGCAATAATGTCACATCTTGGTCTTCTCTTTTCCAAGCTAAACATACCCAACACCCCGATCTGTATCTCATAAAGCTTCATATCAAGACCTTTGATCATCTTGATCACCCTTCTCTGGTCACGTACCAGCTTGTCAATATCCTTTTTGAACTGTGGTGCCCAGAACTGAAGACAGTACTCCAGGTGAAGTCTGAGCAAAGCAGAACCATGATTACTCTTGATCTGGACAATGTGCTCCTGTTAATGCAGCCCTGTCCATGTGAACTGGGCATTGCACAAAATAGCATGAATGCTGTCAGTTCACCAGGCCTTGAGCATACACAATCACCAGTATTCACCCGTCCACCTATTTTAACCCATGCTTGTACATGATGCAACAGAGAGCAAAAGAGAAAGCATTATGAGGAAGGAAGGAAGGAAGGAAGGAAGGAAGGAAGGAAGGAAAGAAAGAAAAATTTTCAGTAAAACTCAGGATAAATATACAATTGGCTACATGGCTCTTAATTTTTTTTTAAGTGCTGCCTGCCTTAAATAAAAGATAGGTCTGCCAATCTTTAGGACAATAGTAGTGTTCTGCTGTATGACTGAAACACATGCATTTAGCCCTCTTTCATTTGGACTTTTAAATATCTTATTATAAGTCCAAATGAAAGAGGGCTAAATGCATGTGTTTCAGTCATACAGCTGAATACTACTATTGTCCTAAAGATTGGTAGACCTATCTTTTATTCAAGGCAGGCAGCACTTCAAAAAAATTAAGAGCATTGTAGCCAATTGTATATTTGTCCTGAGTTTTATCCAAAATAATAGGTCTCATGTGCCCTTTTGAAGATAAGAGAATGCACAAAATTGACCAAAGATTGTGATAAATGCAGAATAAATCAGACCTGATCATCCTTGCTTCAGATCTATTAAAATTAACAGAACAACATCAGCACCTTTCAAGAGGGAAAAAAAAGAACCTTGAGGAATTATCTGATTGTAATATTAAACCATGATTGCATGCTAATTTATCTTTTGGCAGCTGCAGTGAAAACAATGTGTGGCATTTTAAGAAATGAATAATGTGGTCTGTGAGCGTTGAAGCTAATTAGGGAAGCACTTTTAGCATTTAAAACTAGCTCCTGTTTAAGTGCCTTAAGCTTTTATTAATTGTATGGACGAAAAACCCCTTATAGTAATTGAAAATTTAATTACACCAATTTTTTTGTTCTAGAAATGGGAGCTTATTAAACTTTAAACACTTAAACACAAACATCTATTGAAATACCAATGGCTGTAAAGAGGGTGGCATTCCACATACCAATTAAAAAAGCAAATGTAAATCACTATAAACCTAAACTGAATTTTAAGTAATGTTTTGCTTTTTTAAGTGCTTCTTTTCTTTCAGACATGTACACGATCTGCCATTTCTGTGGGAAGTACTTGCAGTTTTTTTTACAGTTTGGTAGGCCTGTATTAACTCTAGTCTTTAAGAAAAACACTCAAAATATTATGTTTAGAATAAATTATGGAAACTGTGGAAGTCATCGTGATTGTTGCTGATCTGCGTGATTTATTCTGAGTGCAGATGCATGTGATATGTCTTGGCCATTGTAGGGAGTGTTTGGTAGGGACTAGAGGGCTTTGCTGTGCAGAAGAGTCAGCGAGATGCAGGTGTGGAAAGAGCCAAAGTAAGAGACGAAGTGAAACGGAAAGAAATGATGGATTGTGTCCAGATTTGGGCACTTGCTGCTGGGCTGTCTGAAGCAGAATTTTTCCTTCTCGAAGAACAATCCTCCAGGCCTCCTTTACCTCCATGATACTTCAGAGGTCTTTGAGATCTTCAGAGGATCCTGCTGAATGGGTTAGGTGGTGATGTGGGCAGAATCTGGGAAGGCCAGAGCAGTAATTCATTCAAAGTTGGACTGAGTAACCACCTCAGAGGGTATGTAATTCTGCATACATTGGGTGTCTTACACCCATTTGTGGGGGTTGGACTAAATAGGATGTGGGATCTCTTCTTTTGTGAGCAACCCCTGCTGTGAACGAATATGTTGGGTTCTTGCAGCAGCCATATTTGTTGTCAGCCAGCTTGATACAACAGTATGGTATGACTGCAAGTGAAAACAAACATTTATTCGTATATATTTGGCCCTCAAAATCCTGTCACCATCACTGGGTCCCTCTATGTCTGGGATCAGTGTCATTCATTATCATGGTGTGTTGCCCCTTCTAACAGCTGTCTCTCTATCTTATCTAGGCAAAAAGAGTTATAGGAGTGGTAATTTTTTGAAAGGATGTGTCTCAAAGGAAAGCACACGTCTTCATGCAGACTAAGGCCATTTCTGCACTACACTGTTACAATGCTATTATCCCACTTTCAACATCCTGTGGAATTCTGGGGCCGAAGAGCTCTCTGGCTGAGAATTCTAAATGCCTCTCCTTAGAGTACAATCCCCAGGGTTCCATAGGGTGTTGAAAGTGGAATAATAGCACTATAAGAGTGTAGTGTGGAAATGGCCTTAAAATTAGCATTAATTGCAAAAGCATACTCTTTCTGTTCTGAGAAGGGCATAGGCCTGTTTGACATGTTGCTTGTTTCCTTTTAACATTGCTTCTCTCTAGATGCAGCAAATCTCATGAAACAGACATTAAGCAAATAGTTAGAAAGAAATTAGTTTTTACAGATGATCTGCAATTTAGCCTACCTCACCCAACCAGGTAATTTAGCCTGCCTCACCCAACCGGCCGGCCCCTCCCGAAACTGCAAACCCCAGGATTCCATACGATGTTGAAAGTGGAATAATAGTGCTGTAACAGTCTAGTGCGGAAATGGCTAAAGGGTTGTCGAGTTAGGGCTGTCCCAAATTCTGAGATTTCAGGTCCAAAACCTGAGGTCTGGGTATGAACCCTTGTGTTGTCACAGAGGTCACGATCTGGAGCGTGTGTGTGTGTGTGTGTGTAAGTGTAAGCATTGCCCCAAAATAAGAATTCTACCCTCTCAAATTTCCTTCAGCTCTCAAATTTCTAGCAATGCGGAGAGCGAGACATTGAAAACTACTTATATTAGAAAACATATATTTGCTATGTTTGCATTCCAGTGGTATCTTTGTTGTTCTGTGCATTAAAGTTGTTTCCACTTAAGGCGACCCTACTGCAAACCTATCATGGGGTGTTCTGGGGCTGAGAGTGTGTGACACGCCCAAGGTCACCCGGTGGGGTTCCATGGTCGAGTGGGGAATCGAACCCTAGGTCTCCTGGGTTGTGGTCCCGTGCTCAAATCACTATACCGTGCTGGCTGCCTCATTTCTTTAGATGCCTAAACTTTATTTCTAAATGCTCATCTGAAGTTTTTAATTGCTGCAGTGCTAGAAATTTGGAGATTGAGGGAAAATTTCATTGGGAGGGGGCAGAATTCTTATTTTGGAGCAATGCACTTAATCCCCCTGCCTCATAGCTGTATACTTGAATGTTATTAAGCACGATACATTAAATATGAATTACAGTTGCACAGGGTAATAAAATGTGAGAAATAGCTGAAAAGACTCGTAAAACAATTTAGCACAGGATTGGCTGAAGCATTGATGTTTATTAAAAGTCTGTTTCTGCAGAAGCGGGTGCTCCCCAGAGAGAAGGACGCACCCCGGTATTGAATACCTCATATTTTATCCCCTGCCCCCATCTCAGGTTTTCCCTCCCCTGGGGTCCCATTGGATGAGACCCCAAAGGTTACAGCCTATCAGGATCACCTAAGAAGTCCTGCCTCAGTTTACATTTCCCCCTCCCCACTATTTAGTGCCCATTACTCTTATTTACAGTTTTCCTTAAAAGGAATGATCACGAGCTGCCCATGTCTTCCCCTTCTGTATCTTTATTTCTCATGTTCCATTCAAGGTGTCTTATCAGCAGTTTCAAAATACCCCTTTGTGTTCTGGTGTGTCCCTATCAATCAGTTTACTCCTTACAGATAGCCTTGTCCTGTCCGGTTTGTTGTTATCTATAAGGTCTGAAACGCACCAGCCACCCTAAAGATCCAAGGTCTTGGAGGCCCTTTTTTGTTCAGCTGCCAATTTTGGAAGCTGTTTTCTTAGACTTAGTGTATTACAGAAGCGCAGATATAAAATATACTGAAATATATGTGTAAATATGTCTAAAATATGTGTTATACATGTAAGCTAACATATATGCTTCTAATACATGTTATTAATACTGTATACCCAGTGCAGAAGCTAAAATAGATTACTTCTCTCATAAAATAAATGTTGAAATAAAAAATGCCAAATCTTTCACATGCACACACTTTTTTCAAGACAGCACTCTAGCCCTGAGATTCCTCCGCTCAATCTGAGGACTGGAGAAGAGAGTCTAGATCCTGAGATCCAGGACCTCTGGGGACAAATACTGTTTTTTTCAGAACTGCCCAAAAGAAAATTAGCTTTTTTCCTTGGGCCGCTAGATGGCTCTCTACTTTTTAAGAAAAAGATTTGGGGACCAGAGGAACAGCGTTTGTTTTTCTGTCACATAAAGGGTGATACTTGCTTCTTGAAAATGCTAGGTGTTGTCATCGTACATACAATGCAGGGATAGCTGCTCAGTATGCTCCACTGAGGCCATTTCTGCGCTACACTGTTATAGTGCTGTTATTCCACTTTCAATATCGTATGGAATTGTGGGGTTTGTAGTCTCTGGCTGAGAATTCGAAAGGCCCCTCCCTAAACTGCAAACCCCAGGATTCCATCGGATGTTGCAAGTGGAGTAATAGCACTATAATAGCCTAGTGTGGAAATGGCCCGTGTTTTCTTGGATGTACTCCCAGGTATAGGACTGCAACCTGCCTAGCCTATATGTGAATACAGTAAGTGGGACCTGCGTGTCAGTAAGTACTGAATGATTTAAGTGTATAGTATTATTTAAATGGTACCATCAATGTGTGTGGTGCTTTACCTCGGTTTGCCTCCTCCCTGGAGCAGAATATCAGCTTATTCATGCAGGGAAATGCACTTAAATTTACTTAAGTTTTGTTAGAGCTGGGGGAGCTCCCAAAACTTTAAAACTGAAAACCAACTGCTGCTGCCAACAACAATGATAATTATTTATGTACCTAGCGTGCATTGCTGTACTTTGTGTTCTACAAGTAAAAGAACAACAAAACAGGCTTACAGTCTAATTGAGACAGAATGCAAAAAGTAAAGGGGAGTGCAGTGTGGGAGGGGACTAAGTCCATGAGATACTGCCTCTCTTTCTCGCCTTCCGAGGCCAGGGCAGTGGCAGTGGGGATGAATGGAGGGCGTTTCATCTTCTAGGCCTAGGCATAATGGGATTGTCAAATCCTAAATGAAAAATCTCTGGTCAGAACATACTTGGGAGCAAAAGCTGTATTTCATTCCCCAGAATTGGCAGTCTTCCCCTCCTGCATCTTCCTGTGTACCTTAATTTTTAAGAGAAGGGGGAGGAATTAGCTGACGTACCCAATTGAAACTTCTTTGTTTTAGGTAACGGTAACGCAATCTGCTAGAAAAGCACGTGTGGCCTATCGATAAACAAGTGCAGTACAACTCCACCAATCTAATTGTTACTTTGTGGAGTCTTATAAGTGTGCATACACACCTTCACCTGCGCAGCAGTTTCCTGCTTCCACTGCTTACAATGTCCATGCAGGTGTGTTTGCCTTATAGAAATGGAAAATACTCTATAACTCACCTTTTTATTCACAGGAGGAGATGCGAACAGAAGCCCGCCGAAAAAATCTTCTTATTCTGATTTTGCATTATTTAACTGAGGAAGGGTATGTATATTATTGTTTTCTGCTTCAAGAAAACTGTTCCTGTTTAAGAGGGCTATTTTAGCATGGATCCATCCATCAACAATTGCTTGTTTGCCTGCCCGCATCTTACCTCAGTTCTGTGTACCAAAGCCTGAGGTTAACTAATGTTGGTCTGTCGAACGGCGAGCCTCATTCAGTTCAGTTGTGCTTTCTCCTCCATAAGTGTATCTGGGGTTAGAGCCCTTTTTCCTTTGTAAACAAGTGGGAGAACAGCTATTTGTAAAGCTCTTCTTTCTACTCCTCTGAAGGATATTCTATTTTCTACTGGCAACTGGCTAATTTTAAGTCTTAACCTTCTAATTAGACCTCATTTGGAATACTGTGTCCAGCTCTGGGCACCTCAGTTAAAGAAGGATGTTGACAAGCTGGAACATGTCCAGAGCAGAGTGACCAAAATGGTGAAGGGTCTGGAAGCCATGCCCTATGAGGAGTGGCTTAGGGAAATGGGTATGTTTAGTCTGCAGAAGGGAAGGTTAAGAGGGGACATGACAGGCATGTTTAAATATTTGAAGGGATGTCATGTTTAGGAGCAATGGATTCAAGCTGCAGGAAAGGAGACTCCACTTGAACCTCAGGAAGAACTTCCTGACGGTCAGAGCTGTCCAGCAGTGGAGTATACTGCCTGGGAGTGTGGTGGAGTCTCCTTCTTTGGAGGTTTTTAAGCAGAGGCTGGATGGCCATCTGTTGGGAATGCTTTGATGGGTGTCCTGCATAGCAGGGGGTCGGACTCGATGGCCCCTGGGGTCTCTTCCAATTCCATGATTCTAATTTGTTCATGTGGTGCCAGTTTCCCATCGCATGAAAAAACAAATTTGGCATATGGAATATGCTGCTGGTTCAAGATGCAGCCTGCAGAGGTTCATCATGTTCCACGTGCTGAAAATGTGAAATGACTGAGCTATCTTATGATGACTGTAATCCTTAGATGGATAACATAGTCCTTCAAAATGACCCCATATCAGAGACACATACCAGGGACATGGAAGAGTCAATGCATCAGGGACCGGAAGGCAGAGAGGGAAAAGGTGTAACAAAAAGAGGACAAGTGGAGAGATGGATGAGATACAGGGCAGAGCTTTGGGGTGGAGGTGACGAGCAGAAGGTGAGAGCGGAAGTAGGCAGGCAGGTAGGCCGGCCAGCTGGCCAAGGAGTGAAAGGTAACAATACAGTCACCCAAATGATCCTGCATCCATGACATTTCACGGAATGTTCACTTGATAAATATACATGAAATCTTGTCTTCCATTTGTATACTTGCTATGTAATGACGATAGTATCTCTTTCTTTATCTTGTTTGTTGGTCAACAAGTCTCCTTGAGCAGGTCACATAAGATCAACAAAGAAATTACAGATAATTAACAGATAGTAAAATGTGTGTATGGTCTTCTAAAGAGCCTAGTTGAGGCAGATTTTTACCCTCCTCGCCTGATGAAGGAGCCAGTGAGCTTTCAAACTAGCATGATGGTTATTTTGCTCTTTTGACTGGCCTAATAAAAAGTAACGCCATGATGTATATTTTGGATTTTGCTGCATGTACTTGGTGGATGTAGCAATGAAAGCATCATGGGAGACAGACAGTGACTCAGTGGACGTAGCTGGTAGTCCAATGATAGCTTGAGAACTGGAGCCATTCAGAAAGTTGTGACACTTTGTGCTAAAGTAGTCATTTTTGCAAAATGTTGCATTCTGCCAAACCAGCAGTTCTTTGAAGAGAATAGAGTTTATTACTTCAGTGGTGACATAATGACTCTGGTTTTGTACAGGAGGACCCCTGTATCCACGGATTCATGATCTGCAGATTCAGTTATCGCGGTTGGCTGGGACTGGCTGGGGGAGGTGGCAGGAGGTGGCGAGGAGCATAATTCTGCACTCCTCACTGTTTTCCCGCTGGCCACCACCGCGATCAGGCCCGGGGCTGGTAACTGGAGGTGGGAAAACAGCTGAGATTGTGCTCAATCGTGGCAGTAGCTGGTGGGAAAACAGCGAGGATCGTGGGATCGCAGTCCTAGCTGTTTTCACACCTCCTGCCACTGGCCCCGGGCCTGATCACAGAGGCGGCTGGCGGGAAAACAGTGGGAAGTGCAGGATCGCGCTCCTTGCTGTTTTCCCACCTCCTGCCGTGGGCCCAGGGCAGGTGGCAAGACAGGGCATTTGGTACTATCTGCGGATTTCAGTATCCACAGCAGGTCCCGGAACCCATCCCCCACAGATATGGGGATCCTACTGTATTATTTTGCCACTGTGCTTTCACATGTTTAATATACAAGTTACATTTTTTTAAAAAATGTTATAACAATTGAGGCTTAATAACAAAAGAGGTACCTCTGAATTTATAATTCCCAGGTATGTTGATACTGCAAACGCATTGGAACAAGAAACAAAACTGGCCTTGCGGAGGTTTGAAGTTTGTGACAACGTCGATCTTGAAACTATTTTGATGGAGTATGAGAGTTATTACTATGTCAAATTCCAGAAGTATCCAAAGATTACCAAAAAAGTCACAGATACCAGTAGGTGGCTCTGTTCCAGGAATATATTTATTTCACTTTTAAATTAGGATTTTATTACTGTAACTACTATTTGTAGGTTTTTTGCTTTGTTTGGTTTTTTCATACCAACAATATGTAAGTGTGGTGGTCAGTGTTCTTAAACATGATTGAATATACCCTGATCAATATAACTGAGCACTTTCTAATCTCCATACATATCATGTGCTGTATTAGGTATTGTGAACCTAGATTGGAGGCACATTTGAATGGTGATGTTCTCCGTCCACACTGCTTTATATTCATCTAGATGTACACAAGTGTGCATATCTGGAACCACATCCCTGGCCATGGTCAGGAGCAATTAGTCATGTGTAGGTGTATGTATGAGAGTTCAGTCAAGGCTTTTGTGTATATCACTGAGTTGGGAGAAAGGCTGGGCATTAGCAGGTAATAACAGACCTACGGATGGGATTAATGATCATACTGTATGGTCTGGGGATATTTTGTGCAAACCATGCTAAGATGAAGAGAGGCTTTTGCAGATGTACATCACACTGTTCTGTAGCTGTCCTTCAGTGTGGCTTGAGCAAACAACAACTTTCCTGTGGATTGTGTTCCAGAATACTGCATGGTCTGGGCCTTTTAATGTTTGTTTGCTGTATATAAACTGTGTAGTGTGCAAGAGAGTGATCTGGGAAGAGGGAGAGCAAATGTTAGATCACAGTCCAAAGTGAACTTAAGCACACTTGATACTGTACAGGTATACCTCAGTTAACAAAGTAGATGTGTTCCCGAGCATTATTTAACAAAAAGTTTGGTATTAGAGGCAGAAATAACATGGAAAAACTAGGGATAGATTTCTGCACTACAAAAAAGAAGAGCAGTTCAGCATGTATCGGTACACTTTATATTCAAAACTAAAAATGTCCACATGTGAAATGAAACAACTAGGCCTTGCAAAAGTAAAGAAAAAGCTTTGAACCTTCTAGAGGTCCTTGGAAGCCTTGTTCCAGAATGCATCCAGGAATGACTTTTCCTTTTACCAGCTCCCACTTCTCTTGTGATTTTCATTTTCATGGCCAAACTTATACATCTGTGCTTTTTTGATATCTTAGGAGTAGCTGGTGATGCAAGTTTTATCTACTTTCCCCTTTTTTCTTTGGTTTTTTGCTCATATGTGCTCAGCAATTCTGGAAGCGACTTCTCTTTACCTTGCCTGATACAGATGGGAGCACATAGTCTATTCTTTCCCAACTTAAGCCTTATTGCATTTTTTACTGAAGACACATGGTTGCAACCTGACACTGAAAGTCTGTCTTTCTCCACCATTTTTTCACCATCATCCCAATACTTGTGCTGCTAACAAAAAATCAAAGTAGACTGGCAGGGGGGTGGTTTAGTCAGGCTTAAAAGTACTTTGTAAAAAGGAACTTCGGTGTCAGAGGCTTTGTTAACTGAGATATGCCTGTGTTAGATTGTGGCCTTCAGTTTGATGCATTTACTGGAAGGAAGAATAAGTTCACACTCATATTTTCCCCCACACAGCTGATAATAAATCAAGAAGTGGAGGAAAATCAAAAAGGTAAGAGAAATGACAGTTGTGAGTGAGGACAACAATAGTTAACAGAGTTTTATGGATTTGAAACATTTATTCTTATGTTTATTTAACACTCTCTTGCCAATTTTGTGGCAGATGGGGTTACGCATGTAACCTGAAAGCTCTATGGCAAGTGAGAATAGTGTCAGACTGTGATCACAAGAAATGAAAGTAATTGACAAGAGATTTCTAGATGTTAGCTGGAAGATGAGCAGAGAGATGTTGTTAACTTTATATTTTGCATTGACTATCCTCTGGTATTAAAGATGAGACAGACTGAAAAACCATTTGTAATAGTCAAAGCACTTCAGTACATTATCTCATTATGCATCACAATGTCCATCACTGGTAGGCCAGTGTTAATATTGTCCTGTTGATGGGAACATAAGCCTGAAAATATAATGGGGAGACTCATAGCTCTGTGTTATTGCTTATGTTTTTTGTGTGGAAGTTCCCACAGCTCCATCCCTGCCATTGTAAGGTTATAGAATCAGATGAGGAAAGCTCCTGCTTGGGCCCATTGGAAGCCACAGCCTGTCAGTGTAGGTGATACGAAGCTATAGAGACCAAGAATTTGGCTCTATATATGAACCTCATACACGGATATGACTAAGGTTACATTGTCATAGGCCTAATTCTAACTTAGTCCAAACTACAGTAGCATTTTTGAATCCTTCAAGCTGACATAAATGTTGATTTTATGAAATCTCATAGACTCAAAGGGTCTACTCTAGTTAAGTCTGTAGTGGGACTTAGGTCATTGTATGTACACTGCTGACATTTGAACCTGGAACTTGCCAGCTTACTATGTGAGCTGATGTACCATGCAAGCATTCTGTGCAAAGAAAGAGATGCAGTTGGTCCAGTAACAGATCATTTGCTTTGTGCTCTTCTCCTTTGCAACTTCAACAGCAATTCTAGTACAGAGGTTGGATTTTGTACTGTAACATGATGTATTTCATAGCCATCAACAACACCCACTTTCTCTTGCCTTCGTCTTCTTTCTTTATTTGTGATGTATGTGCTTCCCAACGTCCTAAAGCTATAAATAAAGATAGAGGCAATCTAGATTTTAAGAAGCCAGACAGCAAGCCAAAAGTACTCTTAAATACAAGAAGAAATAAAACAACAGTTTTTAAAATTGAGACACTTAGACATCACAAGTTATTTAAAAAACTAGGAAAACAGGATGGTTGTCACTTGATGCTAAAAAACAAACAAACAAACAAGCAAATAAAAAACAGACATAAGAATGGCTCCTGGTTAACTTCTATGGGAAGGCTATCTCTTAACTTTGGTGTCACTACCAAAAAAGCCTTTTCCCCTGGTAATCATTCAGCGAGGCACTTGGAACAGGATATCTGATTTTACTGTTTGGGTAAAAGTATCAGGAGACCAGGTTTCAAATCCCCACTCAGCCATGGAAACCCACTGGGTGGCATTAGGCAAGTCGTACACTCTCAGCCTCAATGGCAAATGCAATGGCAAATGCCCTCTGAACAAATCTTGCCAAGTAAACCGTGTGGTAGCTTTGCCTTAGGGTCACCAAAAGTTGGCACAGAACAACAGTAAAGGAGAAAACGACCAGTCTTTCAGGTAACTTGGTCCCAAGTTTCATAAGGTTAAGATTAGAACCAGCAATTTAAACTTTCTTCAAGGACAAACCGGGAGTAGGCTTAGCTGACAAAGTACAAGTGCAATATGGTCAAACTACAAATCCCAGTGAGTAATTAGTGGTCCCATTTTGGACCAGCTGCAGTTTCTGAACCATTCTTCAAGACACATCTGCCTACATCAATAAGCTAATGAAGAGATTATCAACACCTGGATAATGATTAACATTCCTTAGTTCTTCAACATTGAAGACAAGGTAAACCTGAACCTTTCTGAAAGTCTTTTTGTGTTCAAGGGCAGCTAGCAGCACATGTCGGAATCTTCCTAAGATCAACCAGCATCAAACAATGCAGAGGCCGGTGTCAAAAGCAACACCTACTAGAACAGCAGACTCCAAAGGTTCCAGCAAGGAGAGCCCTAGACAGGTTAAGAGTCTTCCTTTGTTTCTTGCTTTTCACAGTTTTTGGAATACAATCCTTATAGAAATTAGGTAAAACAACTAGTAGATTAAGGAGCGTGACAAATATTAAAAAAACTTGGTAGAGAAAAGTAGCACTGCAGACATTGACTTGTCCTTGGGTTGGATAGGCAAGCTTTTTAAATCTATCACTGTGGCCTGTTCTGTTGTACTGGCTTCAGTCAGGATGGTTCAGTAGGAAGATGACTATGCATATATAAAGGTGGATGGTATGGTCACATCATCTAGCCCAACCCTTCTGCTCTGGCCACAGGTTTCCATGGTCTCAGAAGGCTTCTCCCAGTCCTAAATACTACAAAGCCTCTTAACCAGAAATGGCAGGACTATTGCACATGGGTTTTTTATATCTGCCCGGGATACATGCCTCATATGTGATTGTGGTTATAGTCTTTACAAAAGCATTTCAATCAATCTCCCAGCAGGGGGGAAAGTTTCTGAAGACTTACAATTTCTGAAAATTCTGTACAATCTGCCTGTGAGTTGGTTCTAGTCACCCATATAATGTTTTGTTGTTTTGAATGCTTATGGACCACCTTTACAAGGTTTTGATCAGAGGGGCAGAATTTTGTGTAACATGGCAGGGAAATGGTAGGATAACAACAACTTGTGACAACCTTTGACTACCAGAGGGGGACGCTGATTTGAAATAGATTATGTTTTTCCAGTAAAGCATGAGAACTTTAGTTCAATGAGGAGAGCTACAGTTCTGAAAACAATAATTGGCAATTTTACAGTTAACCAATTTAAAAATAAACATGCTTACAGCAAACTCTGGATTGTTTTGTTGGTTTGTTTTTATCCATGATTCTTGATTTCTATGTAACAGCAAACCAGAATCAGAAAGAGCAAAGCTGAATCATACTTTACTCCACCTCAAGGCCATACAGGAAGAGAAAGAACTCCTTGAATCTGAGGCATAATTTATGATTCCAGTAGTTTATGCATGTAATGCTAAGTCTCAGATTAGTGTTCAATAGAAACATAACTATTTGATACTAGGAGTATCAAATGCAGAATTGTGAGAATGCCTAAATGGAATGACTTGGAAATCTTGGCAACTCTAATTTCAGAGCTGATTCTTGTTGATGCTTTTTCTACAGGACAGTGAAAATGCTTTAAATTGTATTTCATCGGAGTTTGGTTTAAATGTATCTGCAATCCACAAAGGAGGAGGTGGAGAAAGGACTCATCCTAGAAGGGTTAGTTGTAATTTGACATTTATAAAGAGAATTTATACTACACTTTTGGTGTCTAAAGGTGAAAATGAGAGGAAATGTCTTATGGATTAGTTCAGACATGTATTTTACTGTGTTAAATTCCATCTTGGTCTTGGCTAATTAAAAAGTTCCAGGAAGATGGAACAGGTTCACTGTGGGTAGGGTGATGTTAGAATCCAGCATCCTTAGACATTTGCTGCAGACCCAGAAGCCTGGCGGGAACCATTGCCCATCCACGTCCACCTGCTTTAAATCTAGCTGTCATTTGATTTTCTCGCAAGTCCTATAACAGAGCACTGTGAACATTTAGAAAAACAAAAACAAACCTCCTAGTAGTGCTCAGATTGCTGCCAGGTAAGCCTCCCCAGGACTTGTCATTAAGGAGACAAGTCTTTCATATCTGAATAAGCACTGGCAGAGGCACTGATACAGCAGGATAGTCAAGGTCAGGCCAACGTGAAAGCAAACGGAAAAGATCACACTGGTCTGTGGCTTAGACCAGCAAATTTGTAGGCCTTACCATGCAACTTTCTCTTGACTTTTTGCCATCCCAGAGGCTTTCTTGGGAATCTTTTCTTGCCTACCTGGCATCCTACAGGTTCCTGCTTCAGTACCCCTTACAGCAGTGGTTCTCAACCTGTGGGTCCCCAGAAGCCCCAGCCACTATGGTCAATGCTCAGGGCTTCTGGGAGCTGAAGTCCACGAACATCTGGGGACCCACAGGTTGAGAACCACTGCCTTACAGTCTTTAAGCCTGGTAAACATTCTGTATTTCTCCTATAGGGTCAAATTATTGATTTCCGTGGGATGATCCAAGATGCTATTAAAGGAGCTTCAAGTGAAATAGCTTTACATAGTCTTAACTGCAATCCAGATCCTTCGGTGAGTGATGTTTTTTCTACCCAAAAAGATATATCTGTGAAGTGATGCCTGACTGACCGGGACACCTGACTGAAAATAAAAGTAGATGCCCCTCACCTTCAGTAGGACCTGTGTACTTCATTTTCATCCTGACATAGATGTGGCTCTTCAAAGTGGGAGATCATGTGCTTGTTCAAATTTTGTGCCTCCCCTTTTTTTTTGATGTTGGACAGGGTACAATATCCAAGGTGTAGGAGAGTTTCCCAGTCCATATAGCCACAACATCTCTTGAATTCAGCTCTTGCTATGTGTGCTTGTCAGTGGAGTGAGGAGAGCCTCAGTTTCTCATCATATGTGACGGGAATGAATGTGTCTGAAGAGGAACTTACACAAAAGCCTTTTTCAAAATGGTGTTATGTGTTTCTAGTCATATTTGATGATTACCTTCAAATAAGTAAGACGGTATTTTTGTATACTTGTGTATACTTTGTATTTTAATAGGAACGACTATTAAAACCACTAGGAGCCTTCATTGGGATGACTGCTGAAATGAGAGAACTTGCAACTGTTGTCAGCCGGGTATGGTTGGACCTTTTTTTCTATCCTGTGGTATATTCTGAATACTACACTAATGACTTGGGAAATGAATGGTCTTCATCACACTCAATACCAAATTGAAGATGTGAGCAGCAGAAGGAAGATCTATGGGTATTGTTACATTTGAGGCATAGTCCAAGGGGAAAGTGTGATGTTGTCAGCTGAGAGAAATGAATTCTCACTATTGTGCAGCAGGCCTCATCTGCTTCAGTAGAAGTTTCTTCTGGATTATCTTCTCTGTGTAGCCTTGGGCAGAGTGGTTGCTGACAAAAGTGGAAGACTATGGCCTGAATTCTGTTCAGAGGCGTATCTAGGTTGAGGCAAGTAGGGTACGTGCCCCAGGCACCAGTGCTGGGGGGTGCAAAAAAGCAGTGCAGGAAGTGGCAGCAAAGGCGGCCGTGGAGTAGGGGCACAACTTCCATGATTCCCTTAGACATGGTTTATGCTAGATACAACTCTGATACTGTTGGTTAGTTGCAGCTTGTGTGTGTGTGTACACCTTCAGGTTGCCTGTTGATGTATGACACCCCATGAATTTCATAGGGTTTTCTTAGGCAAAAACTACTCAGAGATGGTTTTGCCTGTTCCTTCATCCAAAATATAGCCTATAGCACCTGGCATTTGTTGTTGGTCTTCCATCCAAGTACTAACCAGAACTGACCCCTGCTTAGCTTCCATGATCAGACAGGATCTGGTGCCTTCAGGGTACTTAGGCCCCCAACTAGGGTAGACCTATTGATTCAATAGTTGAATGGTAAGTCAACATATTGATAAACCCCTTTTATTCAGTGGTTTTCGCCAGGTTAAGACTAATAATAAGATTCAAACCTGGGCTTGAGGATTCGTACCATAATCCTGAGCAGCAGGTTGTGTGTCTTTATTTCAGTGCTCTGGTGGTCAGCTGCACCAGCACACAGAGGGGTTTGCACAGTAGGGAGCTGAATTTTTCTCCTTCAGAAAAGTCCCCATTCAAGCAGCACCTCACTGCCACTACATCAAGCAAAGGGAGGCTCAGATATTTCTTCTAATCCAGTGCATTCCGCTGTTGTGAAAGGAGAAGCATCCCAAAGTATGCAAGTGTGAATTCATGCACACACTTCACATATGCTCAGAGTTCTTCTTGTGGAATGCATTATCACTTGTCTGTATCCCTTCAAATTCTTGCACCTAGGCTCCTTTCCTTTCAGTGGGACTGATTCCATAGGTGAGCATGTTTATTTTTTTATTTATTTAGTTTGTTCTTCAATCAATCACCTTATTTATACCCTGCCTTTTCCTCAAGGTAGCTTATAGTTAGAAAGAAATACGAGCAACACTGTGACTAAATGTCGCTAAACGCATATAAAAATCAAGATTAAAATACTATTAAACTGTCTGTAGAATTAAATATTAAAAACGTAGAATAATACTGAGAGCCAGTGTGGTATAATAGTTTGAGCAATGGACTGTGTCTCTGGCAATTGTTATGCAAAAGGGTCTTGTAGCACCTTTGAGGCTAACTGAGAGAAAGAAGTTGGTAACATAAGTTTTTGTTGACTAAACTCTACTTTATCCAATGCATGGAGTGCCTCTTAGTACAATGGTCAAACCGCTACACTGTGCTGGCTCTCTGGCTCTGGGAGACCAGGATTCAAAACCTTCCTTGGCTGTGGAAACCCACAAGTCACATTCTCTCTCAACCTCTGAGGATGGCAATAGACAAACCCCCTGTGAACAAATCTTGGCAAGAAATTCCCATTATAGGGTTGCCATGCATCAGAAATTATTTGAAGGCACACAACAACAAGAATAAAACTAAGCATACTAAAACAGAAAGTTGTTTATATGTAAAACAATCAGCTCACAAATGTTTGCTGAAATACAGCTATGGACAAAAAAACAGCAAAGTGGGAGGCAGCCTAGCTTCCCTCGTCTAAAAGAGATGAGAAGCAACATGTCCCTTTCCAAATTGCTATTTAATTTTAAAACATGTTCCAGGAGCACAACATGTCCCAGCATAAATGAATTTATTTTTCAGTATCTGTTATGCGTGACCATCAAAATGAGAGTCCTGGTTTTTGGTGTTGTTTTTTTTTAATGATCAGTGTTTTGCAGGATATCTATCTCCATAACCCAAATGTAAAATGGGATGATATTATTGGACTTGATGCAGCCAAACGGTTAGTCAAGGAAGCTGTGGTGTATCCTATACGGGTAAGCAAATCCTAAATGGCTATTTTAAAAAGCACAAGACTGGCCTCTTTTAATTTTTTCCACTCTTAATTTTTGTTAAAAAAATAATTTGTTAACTTGTGTAAGTGTTACAACATTTAGATTTCTCTTTCCTTCCTCCCACCCCGAGTCTTAACTAAAAAGCCAGATATATGTCACTGTCTATCACTGTCTATCTAACATATCTTAACAGTCATAAGAATTAGGTTATATATTATTATTAACATTCAGAATACATTTTTCCAATAGAAAATTTGATCCAATGGTAGATTAAATTATGTCACAAGTGACTTATGACCCATGAGTGACATAGCTAATAAAGCGTTTCCAAATTTCTTCAAATTTATTTTCTTTAATTTCTCCTCTTGCTAATCTCATTTTTATGTGTTAGTTTTTCTGATAATGCTGTAGACCACCCTCTGTTTATCCACTTTTGTATTGAAAGATCCTCTAATGCTTTCCACAATTTCAGTGTTTCAAATCTTGAAGCTCTTAGCAATAGTGCTACAAGATCGTTATGTGGTAATCTTTCATTATCATTTTCAAATGTGGAAATTAACAATAATGCTCTTCTATTATGTATTCTTTGACCTGGCATTTTGCTTATCCAACTTAATTTTGTTTTCTGAGAAATTTACTGTTTGGGGACACGTTAACCACATATGTTACCAGTCTCCGATTCTATCACCTTCTCTCCAGCATAGCTTTGACAGTTCGTTACTAATTGTGTGGATTTTGAGTAGATAGTAGTACCGTTAATGAATTATTTTTAATTCATTTTCTTTTGCCTGGGCAGATAATTGACCTGAGTGGGCTTGTCCAAAATTGTTTTCCCTTGAATTACCTCTGATAATTCTGGCCTCTTTTAATATACAGAGTCCTGAAGTCATACCCTCTAGTTCTTTCCTTTATCTTTCTTTCTTTCTGGCAATTTTTGATTTTGGCAAGATTAGCTTCTTAGGCGGGCTCAGCAAGTTGAAGTGGAGCAGACTCAGAGACAGGCGTGGAATTGGGAAAGAATGATTTCTGCCATTGACTTCTGCTGTCTCTCCAGAATACAATTTTATTCTGGCATTGCTATGCTGTAGCTTACCATTTCTGGGCCCTAAACCCAAAATCCACTTCTTCTCCCAGGAGAAGTCACTGCTCAGCGTTAAGAGTATTTACTTTCCGTGCAGAAAGCCCAAAGGGCTAGTCTTTATTAAAAGTGCTTGGGCCACACTAACCATGATGATAAGGGATGACAGAGACTGGATTTTAACAACAAAAGTGTCTTGTGGATGATCGGTACAGAATCTACCATATTCTCTTTGCCTTTTCTCTGAAAGCTTTATTTCTGAGTAGTAAGGTACTGAAAGTGTATTTGGCCAGGAAAAAAAATGCATTTGGCAGGTGAAAAATGCTCAGGAGAGTGGGGCTGCTTTGGAGGATGTGGACCTTAAAGGTCCACAGTACACTGATAGTGCACTTGCTTTGCACGCAGAAGATATCAGATTGAGTTTCTACCATTTCAGATGAAAGGATGAGGTACCAGGTGATAAAAAAGATCTTTCTTTGTGTGAGGACTGCAGAGATCTGCTGCTGACCAAGAAAAACAATACTGGGTTAGAAGGGGGCAGGTAGGCTCTGAATGCTGGAAACCATTGTTGCATCCTCCCACACCCCAGCAGGCTGCACTACCACCATTCTCTTGATGTTGCAGGAACCAGAATCTGGGCGATTTGAGGGGTTTTTTTTTTAATGTTTCAGTGTGCCCTCCCCAAAGGCAGTGCTAAAATGTTAAATTATATTCCCTTGAATCTTTCTTTCTTTCTTTCTTTCTTTCTTTCTTTCTTTCTTTCTTTCTTTCTTTCTTTCTCTGCCAGATAATGGAATTTTGCAGCCAAATTTGATCTTGGGGGAGTCCGTGAGGGTCCTGGCAGTCCTAAGAGTCACACTGATAGATGGACAAATAGCGCACAAAAAAGTAGATCATTGCCTTATACCAAATCAGTCTCTGTTTCTGTTTAGCTTATTTTTGTCCACTTGAACTGGCAGAGGCTCTCCAGGTTCCAGCCTTTTGCTGTCTTGTTTAGATAATGCTCATCTAAGGATTCATTTTGGGAGCTTCTGAATGAAAACTTGTGCTCAGCTACTAATGCTGTAGCCCTTCCCCTCATCCCATATTCTTATGATCTAATGTAAAGCAGGTCTCTACCCTGACGTGGTATGTATTGGAACAGCAGGAATATCAGCATGAGGTTCTGAATGGTCATAGCTGTTTTAGAAATTGTTCTTTGACTCCCCCCGCCACCCCTGCAAAAAAGCCTTTAAAAATTCTTAAATTCTTCATCCTCTTTCCTCAGTATCCACAGCTATTTACTGGCATCCTCTCTCCATGGAAAGGATTACTGCTATATGGACCTCCAGGTACTGCCTGTATAACAATAGTTTGTGCTTTTGCACTCCCTTAGATATCTGTCACGTTCCTTGTGCCCTGGCTGAAGGCAGACATAATGTTCTTAATGTGGCCATAGCAGGTTCTTCATTCCTGCTGTGAATCTGGCTGCATATACATCTTATGTGTTTTGCAAGATGAATGCTAGATCAGCTTCTAGCCTTGACCACTTCCCTTGAATGTCAGGAAGGGTGTTCCATTCAAAAAGAGAAAAACAAAACATTTTAAAGAGAAATATTGGCATGTATATGCATTGCTAAATTTAAAAAAACGAGCCCTTGAACCCCCTTTGTAAAACTGTTCCTGGCATTGAGGAAGACATAGTCACTGACCAGTAGGCAGTCACCATGTCTGTTTTTCTTCCTTGGCATATACTGGAAATTTACAGGACTGTTTCTCTATCCCCACAATTCATTCTCCAGCACAAGCTTTCAAGGCAGCTGCAGTGCACTCAGACCATTTCTACCATATTTAAAATGCATCTGTCATTACCAATAGCTCATATTTTTATAAAACTGTCACTCTTCAGTCCAGATACTGTTCTGTTTCTTTAAAGCCTTTCTAAGTTATCTTATACAAGGAATGTACAGTTGTCACTTAGCTGATGCACACAATTCCTTGTAGCTCCTTTTCTTCCTCTCATAGAGTGGTCCCTCCACTTTCATGAGGGTTTGGGGACAAAAGGCATGGGAATGGGATGGGGAGCTTTGGAGGGGAAAAGGAAGGCTTGCCCAAGCCTTCCCACCCATACCTTTGCATTTTGCCTCAGAATGTGTTCTCCCACTAGGGCCAAATGCATAGAAATGGGAGGAGGGAGCTCCAGAGGGAAGAATGTGCATGTGTGTCTCCCCCATTCCCTTCCCTTTTTCCCAGAAACGCTTGCCTCCCTTCTCTGTGCTTGGCAAAATGCAAGGGAATGGGAGGAGGAGAATGGGGTTGAGAGGCATGCACGCTTGCAAATAATCAAATCACAAAAGTCAAACCTGCAAATGCAGATGGAGGACTGTACATTCTTGGGGAAACTTTATTTTCCTAGAACTTGAACCCCAGTATCAACCATCATTTACCAGGGTAGAATACTTCATACCTCCAAAGTTATGTTCTCTTGCAGAAACCACACAGAACTAGATCTACAGTGTAAGCATTTTACAACCGTATCATCTGGATAGTTGTAAACAATTTCCTCCCAATATTAGACACTGGCTGTGTAGAGGCAGCCAGCCTAAATAATCTGAAGGCACCAGATCCTGTCCTTGGAAGCTAAGCAGAGTCAGGCTGGGTTTGTACTTAGAAGGGAGACTTGACAAGGAATATCTGGTACTACAGGCTGCATTCAGAGGAAGGCAATGACAAACATGAATGAAATGAAATGCACAGATATAAGATGGGTGGCACTGGCTTGACCACAGTATGTGTGAAAAGGATCTAGGAGTCTTAGTAGACCACAAGCTGAACATGAATCAGCAGTGTGGTGCGTTAGCTAAAAAAGTGTCTAGGTCAAAGGAAGTGACAGCACCCCTCTATTCTGGTTTGGTCAGATCCCACTTGGAATACTGTGTCCAGTTCTGGGCACTGTAGTTCAGGAAGGATATTGACAAGCTGGAACACGTCCAGGGGAGGGTGACCAAAATGATAGAAGGCCTGGAAACCATGCTGTATGAGGAGAGGCTTAGGGGGCTGTGTGTATTCAGCCTGGAGAAGAGAAAGTGAAGAGGTGACATGATACCTATATTTGAATATTTGAAGGGATGTCTTATAGAAGATACAGGCAAGCTTATTTTCTGCTGCTCCAGAGATTAGAACATGGAGCAATGGCTTCAAACTTCAGGAAAAGAGATTCCATTTAAACATTAGGAAGAACTTCTTGACTGGACGAGCAGTTCAGCAGTGGAATATGCTGCTGCTTCAGAGAGTGGCAGAGTCTGGAAGTTTTTAAACAGAGGCTAGATGACCGTCTGTTGGGAATGCGTTGATGGTGTATTCCTGCATGGCAGAAGGGGGTTGGACTCGATGACCGTTGTGGTCTTTTCCAGCTCTAGGATTCTGTCCTCTGAATGAATCTTGTCAGGAAATCTCTGTAAGATCACCATAAGGAAGAGCTGAATTGAAGGCACCTAACAAGAACAACAACAGCAAGTAGGACAAACAGTGCAAAACAAATCTGTTGTTTTCTGCAATTGGGGCGCTTTTTTGTTTGAGCTGGTGCAATGGATTGATGCAAAGTAGAATAAGGTTTTTCCCTCACAGTTTGTGTTTTTGTTGCTGTTAACAGTGTTGCTTATATTCTGATTCCCGTTAATAATGTCAATATTCATCATCTTTTAAAAAAATAACATTAGCTTTGAGCAAACAACTCGAGAAAATAATTCCTAATGCATGTAGAACGATTGAAGGGAATATACAGTCAGACCTCCACATTTGTGGGTTTCACTTTTGCAGATTTGATTATTCGTGGATTATTTGCTGTCACCTCTACTGCCACCCTATGTCATTTTCAATAGGGACTGCAAGCCTTGTGAGGGTGAGAAACTGAGAAAAAGGCCAGTAAGTCCCTGTTAGAAATGATGCAGGGAAGCAGTGGAGGAGGCAATATGCCCCACCAGCCACCCACTTCTGCCCTGTGAAGGAACCCTGATGCCTCAAAGGAATCCACTGTGGGTTGAATATGGTGATCATACTTTTTTGTGTGTTAAATATGGTTTGGGAGGGCCTAGAGTTATTCACAGTTTTTTCCATTTTCATGGAGGTCCTGTGCCTCTAACCCTAGCAAATGTAGGGGGATGAGTGCTTTGAGGGTGTTCCTGCATAGCAGGGGGTTGGACTGGATGGCCCGTGTGGTCTCTTCCAACTCTACATTTCTATGATTCTATGATTCTACATTAACCTAATATGGCTAAGAATAAATATTCTCTTTCCTGCACTGTGTAGGTACTGGAAAAACTTTGCTGGCTAAAGCTGTGGCCACTGAATGCAATACTACCTTCTTCAATATCTCAGCATCCACTATCGTCAGCAAATGGAGGGGTGATTCAGAAAAACTTGTCAGAGTGAGAACTATTTTTGTCTACCTTGATTATCTGCAGAACTGAACAGTGGTGGGCAGGAAGCTTTCTAGTGTAATAGCTCCAAACAGGAATATGCTATGTCTACCGTGTTGTTATTTGCCATGAAATTGGCTTTCACCTCTGGCAACCCTATGAATGGGAGGCCTCCAGGAACTCTGCTTATTAATAGGCCTGTTCAGAGCTTGCAGCCTCAGGGCAATGGCTTCCTAGACTTGTGCAGCCTTCCTCTTTTATTGCTTTATTCTGTGAATCATGCCTGTGACGAAGTTCTCGGGGTGTTGCTATCCGGAGTGCCAGAGCAGCCTGGACACAGCTTGCCAGGCAACCAGAATAGCTCCTGAGGAGAGAAGCCTGGCCCAGTAGCGTGTGGGATGGGCTGGTGGCTGAGAGGAAAGGATATATAAAGGCAAATACCAATTGTTATTTGGGGAACCTTCAGTGAGATTTCTAGCCAGAGAGAATGGTGGAGTAAAAGTCTCTTAGTCAGCCAGGGAGGGTGGCTATGCGGAAAGGGTTTAATTTTCAGTGAGAGGCAGAGGAGTAGTTAAACCATCATAGAAACTGGTCAGTAAGTGTGATCTCAATTGGGGGTTGAGTCTTTGGTGAAAGAGTAATAACCAAAGGGCTGTTTATGATACTTGTGCTTATGTGAGAGTTTGAAGCCATAAGCAAACTGTCTAAAAATACTCTGAAGAATTGTATTAATTTTGACCAGCATATGAACTCCAATACTTTATTCTGTATGTTATCTTAATAAATGTTACAGTTTATTTTTATAAATACTGAGTCAGCTGCGTGTCATCCAGTATTTAAAGTAACACAGAAACCATGGTACCATACAACTATAAAGGGGTTCTAAATAACCATTGAAAGGCCTCACCATTTTACACAAAGGTGGTGTTATAAAGAGGGAACATAGAGTTCTGTGGAAAAAACAGGATGCCTTATCAGATTGCAGAACTGGGAGGAAGATCTGTCACAGTGTCATTTCATGATATACCCAAATTATGATAGCCTCAGTTTGGTCACTTGGAATCTAGTGAGACTTGTTATTGTTGTTAATTATTACTGTATTTATTTATATCCTACCTTTTTCCCGATCTATGACTTAAGGCAGTTTACAAAACTTGAAACAGATATAGCTAAGAATTTACATCATACAAAAGTTAGAATACAGTTAAACCATCAATAAAATTAAAAGACTATTACAAAGAACAGTAGCAAATATAAACAAGCCAGCAATGAAAGGGCCTGAGCATTCTCAGAGACCTGCTGAGACAAAAAGATCTTCACCTGGCCATGGAAGGACAGCAAGGAGGGTGGCAGTTTAAGTAATCTGGGAAGAGAGGTCCCGAGCCTGGGAGCAGCCACCAAGAAGGCTCTCTCCCATGTTCCCACCAGAGATACCTGTGACGGTGGCAGGAAAGAGAGAAAGAATGACTTCCTTGGAAAATCTCAAGACACAGGTAGATTCATATAGGGAAAAATGGTCCTTCCAAGTTCAGCTCAATTTGCTCTGGGACCCCATTATTTCCCCTTTTTTGACTCTTTGTGGTATGTGTAGAATTCTTGTTGTCCTAAGAGGTGTGGGATTTTGAGGTCCACCCACAATGACAGCCTCTCCTTAGAATTTGGGGAATTATAGCTCAAAGGAGGCCTATGAGACAAGGGTAATGGCAGGATCTTTTCACCTGTGTATACCAGTACTAAATGTAGAGAGGAGTCCAGTTAAAAGGTTAAACAGAGTGTTTTATTTGGATTGTCAAAACATACAAGAAATCAGACACTCTCAAGAACCATACAAGCCTATTGGAAAGAGGCATGAAAGTTGGATAGGGAGAGCTATTGGGTGGGAAAGGGTGACAGTTACCAGTCCTGAAGAAGAAGGTCGAAGCGGAGTGGTTCAGACAGCGTCTGAGGGTAGTAAGAACAAACAGGTCTGGGTACCCTCTATAACATCCAAGCACTACAATTTACTGGGGCCAAAGCTGGGGTTTATATACCCTATTTCCTATGCTGAAGGAGGGTGCATAGACAAAGCAGTAATTGCTTTCTCATGAGGTTGACAAAGGAGTCCAGAATGGGCTGATCATCTTAATTCTAGGTGACAAAACATTGATGGGAGCCATGACAATCTCTTAATATCTGGTTGGGCAGGGGGTCTGGGGAGGATTTCTGTAGGGCAGGATCACAGCAGGGTCTCTGATGACCTCACCTGGGAAGTTTCACCTTCTGCTGCATCTAGCTGTGCACAGAGCCTGAGGTGTTGACAGGATTATCACAAACCCATTAGCATTGGGTTTTGCTGCCTAATCCTCTCTGAACATATGACCTGACCAGGCAGCATGCTTGTCCGTGTTTTCCAGCCATAGATATATTCAATTATGAAAATAGCACATACTGCAGACTGGGAGTGTAGGGTATAGTAACGCTGTCTTCTAGCTCTACATTTAAAATGTGTGGATTTTCTTCATGTCAGTGTTCTCCACTGTTCAGCTTTCACAACCGTACATGGAAATTGGAAATCCTATAGCATGGAGGATTGTGATTTATTAGAAAAGAGAAATACTTGCTAAAATGGAAGGCAGTAGGCGAAAAGGAAGACTGCTTTATAGGTGGATAGACTCAGTAAAAAAGAAGAAGAAGAAGAAGAAGCCACTGAGTTTGCAAGACTTGAGCAGGGCAGCTGATGACCAAGGCTCATGGAGATCTCTCATTCATATGGTCGCTATAAAGAAGTAATGACAACAGTGTTATTTTGCTTTGTTTGTGTCAGAAAAAAAGGCAAACCTCAAACTGTTTCAGTTCCACCCAACTTCATTTTAAATTGTTTGGTTTAATCCTTATTTAAAAATCTACAAATAGTGCAACAGTGGAAGAAAGGAAATGTTTTAATCTCTGGTAGCTGCTTTAGGATTTGTGCAGAATCCCTTTCTGGAATCATTTTCTTCTATCCTATTATTCTCCATGTACTTGGGAAGGATTTAGCAGAAAAGATTTAAACCATAAAGACAGGATTATTTATGGATGGTTGCTCTTTTATAAGCCATGCAGATTTAAGAAATCGCCTGTACTCATATGCCAAGGCAGTGTTTCAAATATTTTCCCCAAATGGTTTTGTGGCAGCATTTCAGATGTTTTTTCCAGATAGACTTCCTTCAGAATCAACTGTATCAGTGAGTGCTCATAGCAGAAGACAAAATACATGGCACATAAATATAATATTTCCTTATTTTCTTTAATTATATTTATAGCCTTTACTACTGTCTCAGGGATTACAGGTAGCTAAATGTAGTTTCATCACTACAAGCATACCTGTCTGGATGCATGGCTCTTGTCATATGTAGAACTGCTGAATGTAGATTGAAATAGTGAATGGTAGTCAGCATGGAGGCAATGCTATGAACCTTCCTAGAGTTTAATTAGAGCACTACAAGATACCAAGTGTTAATTGATGACTGCAATAATGCGTCCATTTGGCATTTGCCAATGTACTGCAGTATATCAAATGGTTAATTGCTTTACTGCCTATTGCTACAGTGTATCAGGTGAAGGGGAGACGATCAGAGCAGGGGAAAATAAAAGTGTCAAGAAATGTTTTGGGAACTTGCAGTGCCTAAGACAAGGGGCAGGAAATATGTTCCAGCCCCAAGGATGAAAGGAGGGTGAACAGATGCAGGTCTGGGAAATGTCTAAAGGTGTTGGGTGACATTGAATTTGTGATCCTCTCGAATCACAGCTTTGTGTGCTAACGTTTGCATATGTGGGTATAAAGCCTGTGAGGACCACAGTATGGTTTAGTTTCAGCAATTTTGGAAGAAGCGTGCTGTGTTGCTTGCTTTGCTACAAATAAACACTCCTGTCTACCTCAGAGTAGAGTTTGTGGATTGCAAATTATCTAGACGTGACAATACCTTAGTTAACAAAGCCTCTGATAGTGGATCTCCTTTTTACAAAGACGTTTTTACACACCCGGCTCTGCTCCTTTCCTCTTTGTCATCTGTCTAGCTGCAAGCTTTTGAGCAACATTGGCATTGGAGGTTGGTGAAAGAGGGATGGAGAAACACAGACCTTCAATGCTGAGGTGCAACACCATGTCTGGAGTAAACACTGCAATAAAGTCTGACTTGGGAAAGAATGGGATTCTACTCTTGCCGATCTTACTGTAGCTGTGTATGCCTGCCTACAACAGGCAAGGTAAACAGCAGCTGCCTCCAAATTCTTTACTGAGCATATATGAACAGCAAAAGGGAATGTTAATAGGAAAGCAGAAGAATCTGGCCCCTTCACATATTTGGAAAAAAAATAGATCCATAAGGCTTGCCAAACGTTGGGCAATCAACATGGACATTGTAAGAAAAATGGGGACTAGTGAAAAGAAATGTCATTGCTGGATTTTGGAAGAACACTTGAAATGGCCTCTAGAAAGTTCAAAATGTTTTTGTTTACTTGTGTAAGGATTACTTGATTAAGTTATTTCATTTTATTTTTCATTATATATATAAAATGTTTCAATTTCTATATACACATACATACATAGATACTGTTAATTTTGAATAAAAAGTTGGCTGAATGAGGTTGAACTGCTCTCCCTTTTTTGTGGTGTTGGCACCTATCTCTGTTCTTACCAGGTCATGTCTGCATTTAGGATCAAGAATCATAGAATCATAATGCTGGAAGAGACCACAAGGGCCATTGAGTCCAACCAAAAATTATGTTGAAGGAGTAATGCCCAGGAACACAGCTGCTTCACTAACTAACATATACCTGTATACATCAGAGAATGGATCATAGCAACACAACACGAATAGCCTCCACTTTTCTTGTGATTTCCATTTTGATGGACAAACTCATCCCTCTTTTAATATGCTGGGGATAACTTTGAAGGCAGCCTTGTCTGTTCTCCCCATTTTTCTCTGTTTTGCTATTCACATATGCTCAGTAAGGGATGCTGGGGGAATCTGCTGTTTACCTTGCCTGTTGTAGGTGAGCATGTGCAGTTGCAATAACATTCGCAAGGGGAGAACCTCATTCCTTCCCATCTCAATTTTTATTGCATTGTTTACTGCAAGCACGCTTCTGCAACTCAACACCAAAGGTCTTTTTCTCCAGCTCTCCTTCACTACCCCCCCCCGATGCTACTGTGGCTGCTGCTGCTGCTGCTGCTAATAATAATAATAGTAATAATAATAATAGTAGTAGTAGTAGTGGTAGTAAAAAATCATCCAGCTAGATGAAGAAAAAAGGGTGGGGTAGATGTAAAGAGAATTTATAGAAAGGAGCTTCTTTGTCATGGGTTTTGTTAACAGTGCTATGCCTGCATAATCAATCACTATGTTCAGATGACACCAGTGAACAGAAATGTGGAACAATTGGCTATGTTTGTTTCTATTAGCATAGCATTTTTAAAAAGAATACGTATACTGTGAAAGCAAAAGAGACTTCAGCATAATAAATATAGGAGCCTTGAGTATCTTCATGTTTTCTGTAAATACTATTTATGTTGATGACCAGGTGTCGTCACCCAAAGAAATACCAGAATAATTGGAAATATAATTAAAAGGATACTTTTCACTTTGGGTTGTACAGTGTACGGCAGGCTGAACACGGACATTAGGGATGTCAGCAGACTTGGAAGTTGGAAATACTATGGCATGGATGATTGTGATTCATTAGAAAAGATGACAGTGCTTGATGAAATGAAAGCAGTTTTGTTTTTCTGATCATTTCCTTTTAGGTGGTGCACTTGCAGATTTTGGAGCAATGTGTCTTAATGATAGTGTTGGGTTATAGGGGATTTATTCGGAAGATTTCTTGCTTGAGTCTCTGAGTCCTTTCGAAAAGAATAGGGCATGCACACGGCATGGTCACAGAGGACTTGGGTGCATTTATGTTCTGGCATGGTCAGTTACAATGATCTCTGGTAGCAAATGGTGAGACAGACCACTTCATGGACTTGGAAGAACTGCTACCAGTTACAGAAGGGAATACTGGGCAAGGTGAGCTATTGGTCCTACCAAAGGTTACCCCTTTGGGTTTTAGTTCCCACATACCTAGTCAGTGGCCATAGTGACTGGAGGATTTGGGCGGGGCAGGGAATAATGTTTTTTCCCTAAGCTCGAGGAGGAGCTCAGTATAGAAAACTTTTATACATAGGCTTGCTGTAGTGGTGTGTTCTTCCTGAACTTCCTGAAATTGGAGGTAGGTCCCATAGAAGCTAGTTTCATAGTATCATAGAATCATAGAGTTGGAAGAGACCACAACGGCCATCGAGTCCAACCCCCTGACCTGTCTCTTCTTGTGCCCTGTTCCTGAACAGGTACTGTTTGAGCTTGCTCGCTACCATGCTCCCTCCACAATCTTCCTGGATGAGCTGGAGTCCGTCATGAGTCAACGGGGCACTGTGCCAGGGTAACTATTTGTGAGTGGCATGTCCTTTGCTGATTCCTTTCTGTAAGGTAGATCCTCTTGCTAAATGACTCATATATTAAACCTATAGTTGTTTATTGCAACCTGGGTAAGAGTGAGACAGGGGGAGAAATTCTGTTGCCCCTTTCACATAATCGTTCTTCTTTCTGCTTCTAAACTTCTCTATTTACCAGAGATGTGCAACTTAACAGCTTCCCAGATGCTCTTGGACTGCGCTCCTGATCAACCCTGACCACCATTGCCAGTTGTAAGGGGTGAGAAGAATTGCAGTTCCTGGAGGAGAGCCAGCATGTTGTAGTGGTTTGAATGTTGGACTAAGACTCCCTGTTCAGCCCTGGAAACCTATTGAGTGACTTTGGGCAAGTCACACACTCTCAGCCTCAAAAGAAGGCAAACTCCCTTGGAACAAATCTTGTTGAGAGAACCCCATGAAAGGGTCATCAGTCAGAGTCAAGTTGCAGACAACAACACAAGCAAAAACAAACTTCTGGAGGCCCCGCTCACCTCTGATATATACAGATTTTAGGACTAAAAAGCCAAATGTGTTTTCCTATTGGTCTGTAACTTCAGTTCAAAGCCTAGTCTGAAGGTGTCTGAGTTACCAACAGTATTGGTGCTGGGCAGGCCAAGGTCTGTGATTACTGCTTGCATGGAGGCTAACCTGCATGCGCTTGTCCCAAGCTTTCCAGAGGAGATGTGGAACATATGCATAGAGCGAATGGTTGACTTATAGGCAGAACATATATGACAGCAAATGGGTGAGTTCCTGGGTGAGTTCCTCCAGGTGAGAAATGCATCTGAAATAGGAAATCTCTTCCAATTTCTTCTCTGTTTACCTGCCCTTACAAATATCTCCCCATTAGGATTACCAGGTCAAGACTATCTCAGGACCGGAGTATTCAAGGCCAAAACCTGAAATCTAGGGAGAGTCCCTAGTGATGTTTAAGAGGGGCAGGAGGGGACTAAGTGGACCTTCTGGGGAGTCAATAGAGGCCTTTCCAAAGCAGCCCACAGTAGAGCTAGCAACACACATAATATGTCTGCACACTTGTGTATGTGTCTGTGCATACACACACAGAATCTTTACAGTGCAATATTCTGACCCTGGAGATTACTCCATCTCTCCCTGAGGACTGGAGAAGAGTGTCCAGACCCTGAGGCTCAGGGCCAGACCCCAAGATCTGGGACCCTTAGCATCTATCCAGGGAAACATTACTCCCTAGGCTACTGGGCAGAGCAGAGAGCCCCCAGTAATGGAAGAAGTACTGATTTAATTATTTGAACTCAGTGTGGTACTCTTACAGTATCTGGCTGGACTCAGCAGTTTCCTGGTAAACCCTCTTTAAAAGACTTTTAATGGAAAGCACCTCTTTCCACCTTGCATGGGCTTCAGAGGTAAGTAGCCCTTCATAGGGCCAGAGTCCAGGGGCACAGCTAAGGAGCGCTAATGGGGAGAAGAATCAAAATAATGACAGGAAGTGACTCTTGGATGGATGTCTGGAAAAGAGAGAAGAGACGATGGCCACTGCATCAAACCCCTTGGCAGCCAGAAAGAATGGCAGCAGTGATCCTCCTAGACCTAGGCCTACTGTGCAGGTGAAACAGCAAGATTAAAAAAAAGAAAAAGTGATTGACAGCTGCTCTCTCTCCTTTTAACTATACATCTCAATGAGGTGCCCATTTCCAAAAGTGCCTGAGTAAACACAAGAGCAGAGACAGCACATAGTTTGATTACTCTTTGCCGAGACAGGTTCCAGATACACCCCTGTTAGGAAGGACAGGTTTTCCAGCTCTCATTGATGTTAAGTGAAGAGCAGTTTGACTTTCTGGAGTTGCATAAAAATGTTGGTGTGTTTATTAGATGAGGTAAGGTAAGGTGTATGGTAATGTATGTGACTATAGTAAATATAATAAGGTATTGGGGGTGAGAATCTGGAATGCTGGAGGTGACCGGTGATTGGCTGAATGTTTGGAAGGGATGTTAAGAAGTCTAGAAAGAGTTATGAGTTATGGAGAGGGAGAGTGATGAATGTTAGTGTTAGGGATATGAGATACGAGTTGGAATTAGTTAGGATCAGTCAGAATTAGATGTATTAAATAAGTAATCGTTGATTTTATGTCCAACTTCTGTTTACTAAATCATTTTAAGATTATATACTTGTGCCTCTGAGATGTTGGAAAGCCTGACACATGATGTCTGTGATGGCAGCATAGCCCAGTAGCCATACTGGCCATACAACAAAATCCAAACCCCACTTTTTTTGGCCAGCTGAAAGGCACAAAATATATCATACAAGCTTTTGAAGCTCCATAGGCTTCTTCTTCATCAGGCAAAGATATTTTTAAAAAATCAAACAGGAGAAGAAAAGTTACGTGGTTACTGGCCTACATTTCGTATCAGATATTGGTTCCATTGTAGTTCATTTGGTTTCTGGGGATCTCAGTGCAGGCAGTGGCCACTCTCCTTCTTGGCCCTATGGGATCTGAGACGAAAGACAGTAAGTGATTCAGGGGTGGTCTAGTGGTGGCAATAGACAAATAAAATCTCACACAGAAACCACGAGGGCATCTAGAAGATCCCCACATTTGATGCCATAACATTTGGACAGGAGGAGTTCCTCACACATGACAGAGTAGGGGATAAGTAAACACCTCCACAGATGGTGCTTCTCTTTCTTCTGTTAAATTCTAATAAATTCTTTTAAATTAAATGTGGAAATGAGTACCTTGCCCATAGGCACTGTAGAGAACAAGTGGAAGGGCTAGTGGAAATGTCTGGCTCCCAAATAGAGAAAGAATAAACAAAGCCTTAGAAACATTACATTTTGTGGTACAGTTTCTGGAATCTCCCAGTGGCCGTGCTGGCTGGGGGGATTCTGGGAATTGTTGTCCAAAAAAAAGGTAACATTTTCAAAACTCTGACAACAAGCAGGGAAATACAAAGATAGGTAGATGTGAAAGACCTCTGCCTTTTTTTCGTTTGCTCCATCAAATGGGAATTAACAGAGCAGTCCTGTGATGTATATGTTCTGTCCAGGTTTTTATTTTTTAAAGAAACCACTGGTAAAAGGGCAGTTGTCTTTTAACAGATGCGCAACCACCATAATTCAACAAGGAAAGCTTTTCACGCTGCAGAGATGAATTTTCCTTGCTGATTTCTGATGGACTAGGCAGGTGTTTGGTGAAAAGAAGCTCCATGTCTTCAGGAGTCTGCCTTCTGAAAGGTAGCATCAAGTCCTTCCTACACATTTTGTGAATCAATTTGGATATGATTTTCAAACTTGTTGTGGGTGTTTATATTATGGAAAGTCTTTCCAGATCTTGAGCAGACCCTGTGACCATTGAATGAAGTTATGTTATGGTGGTTCTGTCATAGCCTGACTTTAGTTTTCTCTAACAGAACAGTGAATATGGATTTTGACTGCTTCTTTTAGAAGCTTTTCTAGTAGCTCAAAATACAAATATTTCTATGGTGTTATACTAGGAAATTTACTTGGCAGTACCCAGGTGGATGTTGATGGTTTCACTAATGACCTGAAAGGAACAAAAGTCTGAGTGTCACACAGTTTGGTCCATGCTAAATGGACCAAAGCCAGATTTTTTTCTGAAAAAAGCTGAAGTTTGTCAGTCAGTCCTGAACTTGTACAAAATGTTTGGCATGTCAGCTTAAGTGTAAATATCAATTGTTGTTTTAAGAATAGTTCATAAATGTGAACAGCAACAACCCTTCCCCAGAAAGGGGGGTACCCTAATACTTGGCAAACCTTATCTACAGTCTTATTTTTGGTCCCATTAGGGAATACAGCAGGTTTGGGGATGTCGATCAAGCATATGGATTTGTATAGTATAAGAGCCAGACAAACACTTTAAATTATGGTAGAGGTGTTCCCTAGAATGAACTCAGGAAAACTACATACAGTTTCTTACGTTTCAGTTCTGCAAGTATGTAAGTAATTGGTGGGTATTGGAGCTTCTACTCTTTATTTTTTTCTCCTAAGAACTGAGATCAGGAAGGAGGATACAGGGACATATACTCTTATCTTTGAAATGGTCTTTCAAAGCTTTCAGATAGATAAAAGGGCTGCTTCTTTCATATTTCATGTCAGCTTCAGATGGTTGTTTAACAACTGAGGCTCTGGACATGGAAACCTGCTGTATTTTGGGGCTTTCTATTTTAAAATGTACTAAATTTAAGTGCCTGTTTATTTTCTCTTTTGCTTTATGCTTCCTCTTGATACCAATTATATGAATTGGGCAGCTATCATATTCTTAATTCAGTGGTGATGTCAGGATATATCTGGCTTTAGGGAGATGCTATTCACTTATTTGGACTCTGTTGCCAAGTGATGTATCTGCATCTCCAAGCTAGCTATTTAGATCTTATGAGTAGATGTTCATTGTAGCTATGACCAGAAAAAATATTTTTGGTCTACAACCCACAAAATTCTCCAGTCAGTTTGACCAACTGTAGTTGAAAAAAGTAACATTTCCTGGTTCTGGACATAATATATGGAAATGGTTCACACATGCATCGTCTGTCCTAGTTTCTGAGATACTTGATATTCCCAGGAAAATCAAAGAGAGAATTTCATATATATGTTTACCACACTTGACATGTCATTGTGTGATGACTCAGAGGTGAGCTTGTGATCACTTACAGGTGAATAGATATTGTTTTTTGATGCGATAAAGACACTCTTTCCATGCTTGATCAATTATAGCTGTTTCACACGTGGAAGTCATCACCTGAAGCTCACAGTTACCAAGTGCTAGATTGTGTCTATATGCACATTTGTCTAGAGATCCTTTAAAATAAGGGAGATGTTTGTGAAATCATAGTACTAGGTGGCCCTCAAGAGAACATGATTTGAAATAAGGAGCCGCCTTGCGCTAGGGAATTGCCCATCTACCTCTGTGCTGCCAGTGTCAGGACCCTGGAACTCCAGGACACCAGCTCTGAGTCTGAGCCAGAGTCCCTGGAGCCTGCTGCACCAGCACAGCCCACCCCCGAGGCTGCCCCAGGCACAGAGCCCTTGGCCCCAGTAGTCCCAGCAGCAGAGCCAGGGGCTGCCCCAGACCCAGCCCAGCCAGAGGAGTCGGATGGTGAGTTTCAAGAGCAGGTGCCTACTTACCAGCAGCATCGGGAGCAAAAGAGTGCTCTCAGGAGGTCAGAACGTTTAAATAGAAAACGCCAGGCAATCAGGGCCCAGCTGCGATAACACCTGGAGGAGTGATCTGCCTATAAAAGCAATCACTCAGCCTTGGGTCTTTTGTCGGCTCACAACTGACCATTCTGGGCGAAGTGCTTGTTGTGGAACTCAGCTTGGCCTCCTGAAACGCTGCCCGACCTGCTGGAACGTCGCCACCTCTTGACCCCGGACCAGCTCTGGTAACTTTTTTTGTTCGAACAGACTTTGACTGTGTGCTCGCCTGGCTGTGACATAACAGCCAGGGAGTCTCCCTGCTGCCGGTATTTACTGCTATTTTTCCTGTTCTGTTCTGCTGAAGTAAAGCCCTTTAATTTGTTCCCTGCCTTATCTGCAAGAGACCTGTAGCCGGCTCCCTTGGCTGCTTGCCAGGCCTTGGCGTTGACAGCCAGGTCTTTCCTAGAGTTGCATAGCAAGATTCTGCCGCTGGAGATGCTAAGGACTGAGGCCATTTCCACACTACATTGTTACAGTGCTGTTATTCCATTTTCAACCTCCTGTGGAATCCTGGGGTTTGCAGTTTAGGGAGGGGCGTTTAGAATTCTCAACCAGAGAGCTTTTTGGCCCCAGTAAACTACAAGCCCCAGAATTCCACAGGAGGTTGAAAGTGGAATAATAGCACCAGAACAGCATAGTGTGGAAATGGCCTGAATCTGGGACCTTTTGCCTGGAAAGTACAAGTACATCCTTTACCAAAGATCTTACAGTCCAGCTATCAACTTTTACATCCCACATCTCTCACAGAGAGCAACAGCTCACTAGAGAAAACCGTACAACTGATGGTAACATAGTGGTGGTACAGATTTTTCCCTAATAAACTCTGCCACAATTCTTGGGTCCCTCCTATTTGTTGTTGTTGTGTACTTTCAAGTGATTTCTGACTTTTGGCAACCCTAAGATGAATGTATCACAGGGATTTCTTGGCAGAATTTGTTCAGCAGTGGGGGCGGGGGCTTGCCCTGTCTTCCTCCAAGGCTGAGAGAACGTGAATTGCCCAAGATCATCCAATGGGTTTCCGTAGCTGAGTGGGGATTCAAAACCCCTTCTCCCAGTGTCCTCATCAAACATTCAAACCACTATACCAAAGATCCTTTCTATACATGGTCTTCAATTCACTAGAAGCAACACAGAGTGTTAGACATATTTTTTATGATGCTCCCATTGCTTTTAGAGGAAGCATGCAGAAGAGAGCTTCTTACTGCATTGTGCCATAGTTTGGTACAAGTAAGTCCAAGAGTATATGGGATAGTAAGACAGTGGTGGATGGTGAATGAGCGTAGTATCTTGTCCTGTATTATCAGATGTGAAAAGTCTACTGGCTACCACTATATGATGGCCTGTTTCCCGTCTCTGTAATTATCTGGTGTGATCCAACTCAAGGCTTAATAGCCTTCTCACTAAATGCTGGCTCTGGTATTTGCTTAGGGCTTCTTCTCTTAATCTGCGTGCAAAGATAAAACTCCAAAACGTGCATTTCCTTTCAGTCTAGTACTCTTAGGAGTGGATTCATTGCAGAATTAACTTCTGGGCATTAATCATCATGAAGTTTGACATAATGCTCAGAGGTTTAGCTAATGGAACTCAGCCATGCTTGGAATTGGGGGTGGGTGGGAAGAGACCCTTAACTGGGTTTCTACATCTAAGCTTTTTCCTATCAACATAAAGGGGATTGTACTGATGTAACCAGGGAATAACGTTTCTTCCTTTCCCTACCCCCCCCCCCCATATATCTGTGATAGTGGTGAACATGAAGGAAGCAGGCGGATGAAAACAGAATTATTGGTGCAGATGGATGGCCTGGCCCGATCGGATGATCTTGTCTTTGTTTTAGCGGCTTCCAACCTGCCCTGGTAAGAGATCCGGAGAGTACATTTTGAATACATTTGCGTGAGCCTCTAAACACAGATAAAGATTTTACTTAGTCTCAGAGCAATAAAAGCCTTGATATTTGCTTAAAACCTTCAAAGATTAATTGGGAGCTTTTTACTTTTTCCCCCCCCCTGCGGTTCTTGTTGTCTGTGCTACAGGAGAACATAATCCTTCATAAAGTTAACATATGCTGGTGCAAGCCAGCTGCTAATATTTAAAAAGGGACTTGATAGCCAAGTTATTTACTATGGTTAAGCTAAAGAAGGGTTTCAGCAAAGAAACTCATAAGGTGCTTAAAGCATCCAGTGCTCAGAAAAGATATGTTCTATAAATAGGGAAGGTTGGATTTTATTGGAATTAAAAGGTGACTTTTTAAAGTTTCAGGATAAAACTCTACAGTTTTTTTAAATGCTACGTAGATCTCGTTGAGAAGAAGAAATGGCCTGTAATGGAACACACATAACATTCACTACCTTATAGAGATGCTAAATAGTGAAACAGAGATATATTAACATGTAGTACTTTATGCTGGTACTAAAAAGTGAAAGAAAGGAAGGAAAATAACAAGGTAAGGAGGCTAGTGGCTGAACTGTGAAATCAGGAGGTTCTAGTTCAAATTTCCCCCTTGCCATGGATTGACTAGGAGATCTTTGGGCGGTAGGTCTCTTTCAGTCCTAGCCTCTCATATGTAAAATCATAAGGAGAAGGAAAAGGAGGACTCTGACCTATCTTATTGTAAGAAGTGCAAGATAGGGCCTTTCCACACTACACTGTTATAGTGCTGTTATTCCACTTTCAGCCTCCTATGGAATCCTGGGGTTTGCAGTTTAGGGAGGGGCATTTAGAATTCTCAGCCAGAGAGCTCTTTAGCCTCAGCAAACTATAAGCCCCAGAATTCCACAGGATGTTGAAAGTGGAATAATAGCACTATAACAGTGTCGTGCGGAAGGGACCATAGTGTCTGTGAAGTGCTTTAAGCATTCTGAATCTTGCAGGTACAGATACATATTTGTAATAATGTCTCCTTACATCCTTCATGCCTCATACCAGGATGAAGACTATTTCCTACATCCAGCAATGGGCGTTACTTGCATGCTCTATGATTCAAACTTAAAATTATAAGTTAGCATTACTGGAGGACGTTGCGTGTGAGCTTTAAATTTCTGTCTGTTGTGGTTTCTCGCAGATGGCACATTCACACATGCAAATCCTTTCTTGACATTCAAGTGCTGAATACGTTTATTCAGGCGGCATTGAATGAACTGGGCCTATCAAGGAGGCAGGATCACACTGCTCCATCCTTTCACACACACACAAGCTCTACTTCAGGATGTGACAGGCCTGGACATCTTCTCACTAACAAGTCACTAGACCATTCCAGCAAAGTGTAGAGGTTTGGATGTTGGATTAGGACTGTGCGAGACAAGATTCAAATACCTGGTTGGACGTAGAAACTCACTGAGTAGCCTTAGGCAGGTCACACTGTCTCAGCCTGAAAGAAAGGCAAAGCACCCCCCAGATACAAATTTTGCCAAAAAAACCCCATGATAGGTTTACCTTAGGGTGACCGTAAGTCAGAGATGACTTGAAGACATACAACAACAATATGTACATGTGAAAAGGATATAGGAATTTTAGTAGACTACTAGCTGAACAAGAGTCAGCAGTGTGATGCAGCAGCTAAAAAAGCCAATGCAACTCTGGACTGCATCAATGAGAGTATAGTGTCTAGGTCAAGGGAAGCAATAGTACCACTCTATCCTGCTTTGGTCAGACCCCACTTGGAATACTGTGCCTCGTTCTGGGCACCACAATTCAGGAAGTTTATTGACAAGTTGGAACATGTATATCCAGAGGAGGCCAACCAACATTGTAGAAGGCCTGGAAACCTTGCCCTATGAGAAGTGGCTTAGGGAGCTGAGTATGTTTAGCCTGGAGAAGAGACAGTAAAGAGGCAACATGATAGCTATGTTTCAATATTTGAAGGGATGTCATATGAAGAATGGAGCAAGCCTGTTTTCTGCTGCTCCAGAGACTAGGACATGGAGCTGTGGCTTCAAACCTCAGGAAAAGAGAGTCCATCTAAACATGAGAAAGAACTTCCTGATTGCAAGGGCAGTTCAACAGTGGAGCACAGTGCCTTGGAGTGTGGTGGAGTCTCCTTTTTGGAGGTTTTTAAACAGAGGCTGGATGGCCATCTGTTGGGAATGCTTTGGTGGAGTATTCCTGCATGGCAGAATGGGGTTAGACTTGAAGGCCCTTGTGGTTTCTTCCATCTCTATGATTCTGTGATCTAACAAGACCGTTCAGTGGTTTTTCCTGAGAAAGCTTTTTTTTCCTTCTCTTTTAGGGAACTGGATTGTGCTATGCTGCGCCGGCTGGAAAAAAGGATCCTGGTTGATCTGCCGAATAAAGAGGCGCGACAAGCAATGGTCCAGCACTGGCTTCCCCCCGTGAGCAACAGCGGAGGGGTTGCACTGAAGACAGAGCTGAACTATGCCTTGCTCAGCCAGGTAAGGAGGAAAGAATTGAGGTTGCACATCAGCAGTAACAACTAGTCTTATGGATGGCTTTCAAATGGGATAACAAGAGGGAAGTCTTCCTTGGTTGGTTCATGTCCCCTAAGTCAGCAATGCAGCGGTAAATTTCAAAGTGCAAGCACTCACCATGACACTTTCCATAGGCACATGCCCAAGGAGAGACCAAAAACACTGACAGCTGGGTCAATTCGTACCTTTACACCAACTCATCTTTTTCATCTTCTCCGCAAGCAGGTGTTTTGTAAGGCTAAACTGTCGTGATGGCTCGTTCAAGACTGAGCAGCCCCAAACACTTTGTATTCCGACAAAGATAATTCACCATAAAGTACTGTGGTTGGGAACATTCGTACTCCTCATCCTCTATAGCTTCTTTGACAATTGTATCTCAGATCAGAGGGGACCAGGAGGGGTGGTGGATGATGCCACTGCCTCCTCTAATCAGAAAGTTCTCGGCCTTCAGCCCTGCAGGCTGTGCCTGCAGGGCCTCGTTGGACGTAGGCAGGCTGATAGAGAGAACGGCATTTCTTCAGATGCTTGGGATTGTGGCTGGGATAGCCAGTTTTCTTCATGTGAATAGGTAAGAATTTGCAAACAATAATAATGAAGGAAGCCATATTTTAAATGAAACACACCAAATAATAGCCTTATGGTAAAGTGTCCCTTGCAACCTCCTCCCTGTTTATTTCTTTAAAACTCTTGTTCTGCTTAAATATTAGCTTTTCAAGATTCCTCTTGTGGGAACTCTTGGTAGACTCAAGTACAGTCATCCCCCCACATTCGCTAGGGTTAGAGGCACGGGACTCCTGTGAAAGTGAAAAAACCTTGAATAACTGTAGGCCCTCCCAAACCATATTTAACACACACAAAAACATATGATCACCCTATTCAACCCACCGTGGATTCGTTTGAGGCACCAGGGTTCCTTCACAAGGCAGAAGTGGGTGGCTGGTGGGGCTTAGTGCCACCTCCACTGCTGCCCCACAACATGCTTCAGAGGGACTTACAAGCGTTGTTTGCAGTTTCTCAGTCTCATGAGGCTTGCAGTCCCTCTTAAAAATGGCCTAGAGAGGCAGCAGAGGTGACAGCAAATAATCCGTGAATAATCAAATCCATAGAAGTGAAACCCACAAATGTGGAAGGCTGACTGTATATCTTTCTGATTTGTGATTTAGGAGATGGAAGGGTATTCTGGCTCTGACATCAAACTGGTCTGCAAAGAAGCTGCTATGCGTCCTGTGAGAAAAATCTTCAGTGCCCTTGAAAATCACCAGCCAGGTACTTTTTTTTTACATTATTTTTTTATTGATATTAAGTTATATTCAGTTATTAATACAAAGTAAAGGTGCAGCGTCTCTATTCTTAACATCATATTACATTCCATTACTTACTACATTAACTTATCTACCACATTTTACATTCCTTTCAGAATTCATTTTTCAAACTTTGTGTATATTTGTACAAATGTATATTCGAACCTTTTTTTTTAAAGTAAAAAAAGAAACGGACATAGCAAAACAGAACAGAAAATGCAAAAATTAAATAATAACTTCCTCTAGTTAGGGCTCACACAACTGACTGGCCAGTTTTTACGTATTCGTGTTTCTTTTATTTACACGTCTCCCCACTTTATTTTTTTTTATTTTTTTCCGGCCCCTCCCGAAACTGCAAACCCCAGGATTCCAGAGGATGTTGAAAGTGGAATCATCGCGCTATAACAGGCTAGTGCGGAAATGGCCTTAGATAAACCTATTATGTTTACAGACAGAGAGGGGCCAGCAGGTGGCAGTTTCTATTTACTTGTGTCTGCGTGTCTCTGTGCCTTCACGTCGCCTCTTGACTTTTGGCGACCCTGTGAATTTCATAAGGTTTCTTTTAGGCAAGGAATATTTGGAGATGGTTTGCCAGTTTCTTCCTCTGAAATATATATTCCTTAATTCGTGAAGAAGAGTTGTTTTCTGCTCCACTCCTCCTGCTAAGCAGACCTCTCCATGAAATATGGTTCTGCTACCATATTTTGAAAAGCAAAAAGAGAGTATGCATTAACTGACTGACTACTGTAAGTCACCAGCTGTGATGATTCTCAGTTTAAATTCCCCCACCGTATAAGCTGCAGTAGTTGCTACCAGAAATATTGCTAACCTTCATTGTATTTAAACGAGAACAATTTTAATTGATAACTTAGTAGTTTTTTAACAATGCCAACGATTGATCTGGTGGCCACTGAATTTTCCGTACCTGACTAACCGTAGAAAGCCAAAGTGCTGTGGCAATTGCTTATGTTGAATAATGGCCCTGGAGACCGGGGTTCGAATTCCCACTCTGCCATGGAAACCCACCGGGTGACATTGGGCAAGTCACACTCTCTCAACCTCAGAGGAAGGCAAAGTCAAAACCCCTCTGAACAAATCTTGCCAAGAAAACTTCGGAATAGGTTCACCATAGGGTTGCCATAAGTCACAAATGACTTGTAGGCTCCCAATAACAACATTAATTGGATAATGAAGCATGCTGAAATTATCATAAAACCCCTCAGGCTCTCACTGAAGGCTGCACAAAGGCTTGGCTAGACCAAAGGGTTCCCTTTTCTCCTTCCCCGCCTTTTCTGACGGCTGCTTCAGTTGGAAGCCAGTAACCCTTCTGGGGCAGAGGCTGGCTGCTTTGGGGGCTGCTCTCGCCCTGCTTTAACCTCTCTTCCTTTGTCTCTCTCTCTTCCTCTTCTTAACTACTTGATTGCTCACTTCTTCCAGTCTGGAGCTTGCAAGAAAACCTGGACATTTTAAAAATCCACCCAGACAGAAATTTTAGCTGTCAAAAAGATAACGTGTCTGAGAAACAGATGACACGTGGTACCCTAAAATATGGCACTGATTTTAAATAACAAAGCATATTTTACCTCCCTGTTCTTTTGCCACAAAACCAATTAAAAAACTGGGGCCCCAAGACTCTTCTCTTTCAAGAACTGACACAACGACCTTCTTGGGATTTGCCATTCCAGTATAGATTTTATTCCCCAAAAGGCTCATTGTGTATATGTGGACACTTATCCAGGGCCTGTAAATGTCCTAAATAGTTCACTTACATTGTTAATAAAGCTTACACTTAATGAACAGCTTCTGAAGTCCTCCCCCACATGACCATTTTGTGCTTCATGGGGAGTGGGCAGGATTATCGTAGTGTCTGGCTATGGGGATGAAATGATTATAGCAGCCCTGAAACCATTAGAAGACCTCAGCAGACCTTAGCGCTGGTGTCATCTGAAGCCATGCAGGGGGCTTCAGAGGCTGTTTAGTAAACCAGGAGGTGTTGAAGGTGTATAGTTGAATTTAGCGTAGGTCCACATGCATACCTACTATAAAGGACCCTGATTTTGAGTCCTCCACACAGCACTTCAGTTTCTGTTCCTTATCGGTTTGCTTGGGCATCAGCCCAAGCTAGAACACCATTTCTCTACTTCTCCCTGGATGATAAATATCACCCAAAATCCCTTTTCTATTCCCTCTATCAATTTTCCTTGCTTCCTTTCAGGTTAGCCATGTGTGATTCCTTGTATGTGTGTCTATTTGTGTGTGCATGTGTGTTTCTCCCAATAAAATACATTTAAATTGCACTTCTGAAGTTTTCTGACTGGTCTCTTTTGCAGTGACCTGGTAAACAAAGGTGAAAAGGTCCTGAAGTTACCCCCCCTCTTGCAATGTTCTTAATTGGAGTTAATTAATTCCCTATTTTTACAAGTAATTGTGGGTTCTGATATAGGACCTCACGGGACCCCATGGTTTTGGGGTAACAATGCTATGCTAAGCCATACAAGATTGTGGCCAGTGAGTGAGTGGTCCATCTTGCCCTGCTTCATTAGTTTTGACTGGCAGTCATAACTCTTCAGGATTTGTTTGGGGGGGGGGTTGGCATCTGGCTCCAGTTGGTGGACATAATGAAAAAAGAAGCTTGAAGTTTTCCTTCTGTTGTAAGTGGCACTAGGAGAAATGGATGAATGGTCTGACTCTGTTCAAAGTAGAGTCATAAGTTTAATAGCATAGTGATGGCAGTGGGACAGGAAACCACTCAAACCACACTCCCTTGACTACTATTGCAAGTATAGAGATATCTCGGATTGACATGAACTCTTTGGTATGGGTGTTTTATTCTGCAGATCCAGTGGTTTGGATAGGTTGGAGTTTGACTGGAGATTGAACTCCCACTCTGTCCTGCATGCTCAGAGAATGTCACAGCAGTTATTTTCAAACTTTTTTGAAATATTATTTCAAATATTTTCAAATTTGAAATATTTTCAAATGCTTCTGTCCCCAAAAGCTTGCAATTGGAGTCAGTGAATGGTTGGCGGATGGTATCCATAGGCTGCAGTCCAACATCACTGCGCTGTAGCGTAAATACCCACATGTGGACATATGCTTCGCCAGCACTGTCCAACCCACATGCGGAATAGCAAGATGGTGCAATGCACGTCAAATGTCTGGGTGCTATATGTGCAACTCCACTTCAGCTTCTGTTAGCAGAGTATGCCTGTTGTAGCATGGCAAATAATCCGCCCTGTACGTGTAGTATGTATGCGTGTGTATGTCAGCAAAGGAGAAGGAGACTAAACTCCACGTGCTTGTAGATGGAATAAATTTTATTCTTCAAAAAAGCCCAACGTGTTTCAGCCTGTTTATATATTATACTAGCATATATACCTGGCGTTGCCTGGGATTTTGTTTTCTTATAGGTAATACTTGTTAGAAAGATTTGAGATCCTGTCTCTCTAATTCCCCAAACTGTCTTGCCTAGTACCTGTAACTTTTCCCCATATTCCCCAATCCAATCTGTATTCAGAGTTGTTAACACACAGCGGTTGGGTTCCTGAGGGAATACACTGCCCTCCTCCTTGCTGCTAGGCCTCATCTCCATAGCAGCTGGCCTATTCAAGACAGACACAGTTGCCTGAGGCCCAAGCGCTCTCTGGCTCAGAATCTAAAGGCCTCTCCCTAAACTGCAAACCCCAGGATTCCATAGAATCTTTTTAGGCAGCCAATCATATGAGATCTTCTAGCCTGACACAGAGAAACAAGCTTTGACTTTTAGATATTAGATATATTTATATATTACAAATATTACTATAATATATATTTATATATTTATATATTTTGGGCCTTCTTCAGGGGCTGTATTAAAAACAAATACATTACTGTCAATATTAAATAAAAGAGCAACACACCTTTTTGTTACATACCAGTCTGGTTCTCAAGTGCAGTAGCAACTCCAGAAATTTCTGTTGGATTCATGGTATGTATTTTTATTATGTATGGATTCACGGTATGTATATTTATTACATTTATTATGTATATAATGTTCTGTCATTTGTACTTGTTGGATTTTATATATGTGTGTTGCTTTTTTATTTAATATTGACAGTAATGTATTTGTTTACAATACAGCCCCTGAAGAAGGTCAAAAATATATAAAAAGGCCGAAACGTGTTGGGCTTTTTTAAAGAATAAAATGTATTCCATCCACAAGTATGTGGAGCTTTGTCTCCTTCTCCTTTGCTGATTCAGAGATGTGCTTTCCAGCATTTGTTCCTGCTATTAGCAGGATGTCAACCATAGCCTGCAGAACACAGTCAGTCTCAACAGCCATCAGAAGAGCGGACTTTATCCAACAGTCACTTCTCGGTCATTGTTTCTTCAAGCGTGTGGTTGAAAAGGGGTGACCTGGGGAAGAAATTTACTTCCAGGAGTCTCTGGAGCTACTTGCCAAGGTAGTGAGCATATCTTCTTCATTGTGGTTAGAACAGAGGTGGAGAAACTTGGGCTCTCCAGATGTTTTGGACTTTGATTCCCAGAAGCCCCAATCCGTGTGCTCTACTTCAAGAGATTATGAGAAGTGTCATTCAAAACATCTGGAGAACAAAAAGATTCTTCAGTCCTGATTCTTCAGCTTCTCCTCTTCAGCAGCTGTATCAGTTGTCAAGTGGGAAGGGGTGCTGCAGAAAGGTAAGTTACCCTTACCAGATGTAGTGGGAAGAGTACCTTTGGAGCTGTGCCCGTTTGTCATTCTCTCACTGTTTTGGCTTCAAGCCATTCAAAGGGAGACCTGAGTAATTACTCCATTTTTGTACCATTGACCACTAACAGGGCACCTCTTGGCAACATGTGAATTTCAGCTCAGTGTCCTTTTTCCTTTTAGACACTGGGAACCTACCTGTAATCCAGCTGGACACTGTTACCACAGAAGACTTTCTAGATGTAATCATGCACACCAAGCCCTCTGCTAAGAATTTAAGCCAGAAATACGCTGAGTGGCAAAGAGAATTTGAGTCTGTCTGAGTCAGACTTAGATTCTCAAACCTTAAGCCAAGATTTCAACCCTCCTACAAAGGCAGCTCCAGCCAATTCGTACAAGAAAGAGGCTGAACACCTGGATTAAAACTTTTCTTTTTTCTTTTGAAAGAAAACATCGAGAAGAACTGACTAGGACATTTGATGACTAAGAAGGAGCTGGGAATTGTTCTTTGGCATCTTTTCCCCTGCTCTCTTCTCAGCTGCTCACCTTTTATTAATATGCAAGGAAAAGAGTTTTGCACTTTATTACTTTGTACCTAAAACCAGTTGGTAACTTGAATATATTTTTGTCACTCAGCTGACATCTAGGACTCATCTGTCACAGATTGATCATGCTAATATTTTGCTACTGGGCTTTTTCCTCCTTAGAGGAACAAACTGACAGGTGGTTTAGCTGCTTTTTTCCAGGAAATCTTGTATTATACAATTTACACATAAGCAGACCTGACGACAGTGGAGAATAAACTCAATGGTCCCCTCTCAGGTTATATTCTGGGGTCTTATTTCCTTGTGCAGGACAAAGGCACAAGTATCTCTTTCTCCCCTTTCCTGGGTATTTATGGTATATTTTCCCAAGATTACCTTCTCTGATTGGTGAGATAACTACAGTCTTGGGAACAAAGTAGGTAGTAAATGGAAGCTGTGGGGCATCTCTGATTTTGTTTTGTTGTATTTAGTGCAGTTGGAAGAAACTCCATATTTATATGGGGCAAAGACAGGGGGAAAGGTGTCCTGCCATCTGTTTTTCTATCCAGATTTAACTGTTCCCCCACAATGCTTTTTCTTCTCTATGGGAAAATACACCAGGGTGATAGTTCTGTTTTCAGCAGGAGAGTCAGCAACTGCCTTTGCTTGTAATGTCCTCCAGGTCACTTTTTTTCTGTTTGACCCCGCTCTGCATCATTGGTATGTAAAAGGAGAATAGCTACCTTCTAAGGGTGTAGCTACAGAAGGGACGAAGTGAAAACATTGCCCCCCCAAGAATTCTGCCCCTTCCTTAAATTTTCCTTCAGTTTCCATATTTCTAGCATTGCAATAACTTAAAACTTCAAATAGGCATTTAGAAATACAGTTTAGGCATCCAAAGGAAAGTGGCAGGCAGAGTTAGCAAGGGGATGCAAACACAGAAACGAGCAGACTTCTAGATGAGAGCAGTTTTCAATATCTCACTCTTTGCAGTGCTAGAAAGTTGGAGATTGAGGGAAAATTTCATTTGTATGGGCAGAATTTTCATTTTGCCCGCCTGTCTCCTTTTCTTGTATTCTTTCTGGGTCTTTGGGAGATTATAGGCATGACTAGGGATGTGAAAATCTCTCTCCGTTTTAGTGAATCCCGCTTGCATTTTCTTGTCTTTGTTTCCTATTGGGCTGCAAGACTTTTAATTCCCTCCCCCCCTTCCAAACCTTTTAATACATTTTACTTGCTGCATGAATTTCCTAATAATGACTAAAGTGTTCATGTTTACGTTTTTAGTGGTATGCATATTTGAAGTGTTGACATTTTTAAAAGTAGATTTCTGCATATGGGTTTCTCCAAAATATCCCATAAGCCTGACCAGTATGTGAATCTTTAGGGCACAGTGTGCTCATATATGAACTTTTTTCTCAGCAAGTCAACAGAATTCTTTCCCATCCCTTTCCATCTGTCACAAGGGTGGGCACCAGCAGCAGAAGGAGGGACCATTCCCTGCCCTGAGATCCCATGGAAACACATGGCCAAAAGCCCACTTCCACTTCTCAAAAATTTGGATTTAATTTTTTAAAGAACATTAACAGTAGTGCCAAAGTGTGCTTGCAGTAGGGTTGCCACCTCAGGATTGTCCCAGACCCTGAGATTTCTGAGTCCTGGTGATGTTATTAAGCCCATACATTAAGCAACAAACACAGTTGCTCACAGCTTGTTACTCAAACATGCACAGAGACAGAATCTGTTTTCCCAGTTAGAAATGAAGTGTCTTTTCAAACCGCAACACTTGATTTAAATCAGTTGTTTGCAAAAGTCAGCAAACTGCACAGTCTGTAGCAGCCTCTTTTCCCGACAAGGGGGTTTGCATGCAGCATTGCCTTTGGTCTGGAACTGAGCCCAGGTCAACTGAAGCCCCACCTGTCACTGGGAGGTGACCCACCAAAACTGGGGGCTCCAGGCTGTGATCTGAGCAGCCTGATTGGGATCATCGAGAAGGAAGGTTCTCCCGAAAAGAGGTGGTGTGGGGGGGGGGGCAGGGATTGGAGAAACTCACAAATAAATCCATGAATGTTAAACCTGCAAATGTGGAGGGCCGACTGTACATAATCTTACTGAATACAGAGCAATTGTTGATCCATAATTCTAGGTTACAGGTCTGTAACTGCAATACTGAATGCCTGCCAGAGCATCTTGGAGGTCACTGATCCAGAAGGTTGCTGTAAATCGAAGCCAATTTGATGGCAAACTTGAAGCCAAGCTTCCTAAAGTTAGTTGTACTGAAGGTTGTAGTCATATGCAGAGTGAATTTGGAATGAGCTCTGTTGATCAACTTCTGAATAAATATATATAAGATTTGATTGCACAGATAGTTGAAAGCAGTGTATCCTAAGCCACTGGAAGCTAATATTTTCCCTTGCTTTCAAGTCATGACTAACATGTGTTGGATTAGGGACAAAGTTTTCCCAGAAATTTATACCTTAGTTTATGATACTTATATCCTGTACTTTTTATCCCCAGAGACTCCCACGGCAGTTTATAAACCGTGCTTTAAGGATTATGTTTTGCATTTCAAAAAATAGTTGAGTGGGACTTTGTGAAGGTTAAGCGCTATTGTGTCCCACTGGCATGAAATGCCAATGAAATGGTAATATATGTGTCTGTAGAGTTCTTTGTAAATGACCCCCAGAATAAGGAAGAATCTTCCCCAAGCAGATTAAGCTAGCATAAAATTGGGCACTTCTTGCGAATTTCCTCACCCTCTTCTTACTTTTCTGTTTATTTCAACAGGAAAAGTTTCTTCCTTTTGAAATCTGTGAGAATGAACTACTTAACTTTAGGTGAACGTCTGTGTTTGTTTTGAAGGATAATTTCTGAGCATCATTCCTCATTCTGTTTCACCTGACTGTGCCACAGTATATAGGAACCTTTGCCAACCTGATGTGTAAGATTGGCTGGGAATGCAGGAAGCTGCAGTTGGAAGAAGTCTTTCCATAACAAAAACCTGGGTGTATTTTTCTTCCAAAAGAGTGCATTCATATTCATAAACCTCGTCTCTCAGTGAAGCCAACACTACAATTACAGTCTAATAGTTTAACACTCAGGAGTAGGATAAAGTACTCATAAAGGGCTTCCATTCTTACAATTTTGCAAATGGACCAGAAAAGCCATTTTACAGTCATTACAAAAGTTAGTTCATTTTGGTGCAGTTAACACATGCAGGAATGACAGGGTTTGGTTTAAATTGCAATTTCTTTTTTTACAACTGCATTAACAAAACCCTATAAAAGCGGAGAATGTGTCCCTCTGGTTTCCCAAGGATTTTCTCCCCTATATGTGTTTGGAAAGGGATAAGGATCCCCAATAGAATGAAATCTTGCAACTACCAAGTTAATGGGACTCTGGTGCAGCTTAACTGTAGACATTCACAGTCTATAAGCCATTATGCAGCAGATCTTTCTTTCCAAGCTACTTCTGTTAATAACATCACCTAATTAAAACATCTGTAAAACCCTGATAGTTTTAATTTTTATATAAAGTTTGAAATTTTTTTTATTAATGGGCTAGCATAACTTCAGCTGGGAATTATAAGGCAGCTTTAAATTAAGAATGGCTGATTAAGTTGCACCTTTTTGTATGTAAACCGGATCAAGCAAAGAGGGGCTATGCATGATAAGTAACTGGAAAATGAATTCCTTGGTTTTTGCCTGACCAGAAAGAAGAGCCTTCTAGTTCTATTTGCTATGAGGCTAACAACAACAAGTATTTGTTATTGTAAAATAATAGTTATTAAAATGGGGGTTCATTGGAAATCTAGATGTTTAGTTCAGATGGGCAGGGAATCCTCAGTAGTCCTGGCCACAAATCTGGCACTGGTAGCCTCACAAACTTAGCAACTGGGCCACAACTTTGCTATTAGTACATCACTACCTTGGTTGATGGCATCATGTTTACATCAAGCTTACTGTGAAGGAATGTGACCAAACGGTTGGGCCTAGACATGGGCAAAGTTGTTTTAAGAACTTGTTTACTTGGACAGCCTTGCAGAGCTCTTGTGTGAATATGAAGCAGTTTGGATAATGCCAAAAAATTAAGGACAGGCATATCAAAGTTAACAAAATCTGTCAGTGAAGTGCCTTTTTTTTAACAAATTTTTTATTTTTTAATATCCAGCCAGCCCTTTCTTCCTCATCTTCTGTCTAGCTACAAGTATTTTTTGCAGAATTAGCATTGGAAAGACGGCGAAGGAAGGCTGAAGAAACACACTTTCAGTGTAGGGTTGTGGTAGTGTCTGCAACAAGCATTCAATGAAGCTTGAGCTTGGAAAGAATATTATTCTGCCTAGAGGATCCTGCTGTAGCCATGTGTGCCAACCTACAGCAGGCAAGGTAAACAGCAGCTGCCCCCAGAATCCCTTACTGAGCAGAACAGAGAAGATGGGGGAGTTGATAAGCCTGCTTCTTCAGTTACCCACAGCATGTTAAAAAAGCTTAGATATCTTAAGTTTCTAAAAGGCTCAAAATGTTTTTGACTACTTACGCAAGGCTTACCTTAACAGGTTGTTTCATTTTACATGTGCATGTTGTTAGTTTTGAGTAAAAAGTTTGCTGAAAGATACTGAACTGTGGTTCCTCATTTTCTTCTGCGGTATAGGAACCTCTCCCTATTCTTACCATGTTATTTCTGTCTCTGGTATGAAGTTGTGTTATTAAGGGAGCAAGGACACATCTACTTTGTTAACTAAGGCCTACCTATAATAGCACATATGTACTACTGGCTGCTTTAGGCTAAGCAAGAAGCTATAGGTAAGAATTCGTACTAGGTAGCCATGCCCATCATTTCTCAGATGTTTCTAACCATTGTTTTTGCCTAGGATTTAGAAGAGCCTTGGTCTTCTCAGCACTGCTGAGCAAAAAGGGACAATGAAGAGCATTTTTAGTACTCGAACTGGAAGGGGCTACAGCTCTATGGCCAAGTACCTATTCTACACAGAGAGGGGCCTAGGTTCATTGCCTGGCATCTCTAATGTACAGGATTGTGGCAAGTCAGAGTAGTATATAGAGGGTAAGATTGCTGCCAGTCAGTATAGTATGTAGAGGGTAAGCTGGATCAAGAACAGGGCTTGGTAAAGTTACTCCTATGGGCTACAACTCCCGTAAACCCCCAGCATCTGGGATAGGGCGTCCAAAATAACTTTTCCAAGTGCTGATCTTTCATCTGATTTGTAAAAGGGAGACTCTGTGTGTAAGTAAGAATTCAGCACCAAGTCTCTTGGCATGTTTCCTGTGGAACAGAGGTAGGCACTGATTCCACAAATAAAGAACCGCTCAAAAACTTTTAACAACCTTTTATTGTGTTTCTAGACATATGCACATGAGTCCCTTTGAAGCTGTTACTTATGAGGCACCTTCCTTTCTTCCTTAGTGGAATCTACTTAGGAAAGTTCTCAGGTATTGTCGGCAGAAGAAGCACAGAAATGTAACAGTCTCAATACAGCACAAACAGTTCTGATCCCAAGGAGAAGATTCCATCTTGTGTCATGGAAGCAGTAGTCCAGTCATTGGCAGGTGGGGGGCGGGACACTACTTCCTAGTGCAGCATCACAGTAAAAACTGAGCTATGCAGTCCACAAGATATGTGGTTTACTACTCCAGATTGCAAATGGAAGTATAGGTTTAGGACTGCATGTCAATCTTTCTAATGTCTTTTCCTTCTCTTTGCACACAGAAAATTTACATGTTAGAAAACTTGTATGTTACTGCCACTCCTCCTTCTGACATGCTAGTTTTCTAAGAGTGGGGAGGATGAAGGTTTTTTTCTTTTAGAGAAGAGCATTTGAACATTCTGAAGTGCAGTCCAGCCAAGAGCTGCAACAAAGATTGCTTGCTGTCTGGACATCATCCTTTCAAAGAATACTACTGGATGTTTTAGTTTTTAGCACGAAACGGTGATGCTCAAATCCTCCAGTGTTTTTTTATAGCAGATGCTGGAGAATGTGGTCTACAGCCTGGGGAAAACTCTCACAGGTTAGGTACGGAGGTGGATTAATTTTCCCTTCATCTCCTTCTCGGTATTTCCCTACAAGAAAAGCAAGAAAAAAATTCTTCTTTTTAAAAACTAGGCCAGAGTTGCAACCAAAGTTTTACCGGACAATTATGTATAACTCATGATGCTGGCACCCAGCAAGCGTCCAGCACATGATTAGTGCTTGACCTAGCTTTATGACTATGTATCTCTTGTTAACTCACTCTTCCTCTTCCATTCCTCCTCCTCACCCCATTCTCTTGCTGACAGAGTAGTCCAAGACCCCCTACCATGGATGCCTGAAATCAAGGGTCGTACTGAATCCTATACTTTCACTGGAAGTAGCCCTCCAGCTTTGCAGAAACCATAAAGAGGCATCATACTACCAGATGGTATGGTCCCTCTCTATGGTCCCTGCAAAGCTAGAGGGCATTCGAGAAAGGTCAGGAACTATTTCTAGAAGCATCATGGTCTTTTGTTTTGGCTCCATCTTCACAGCTGTTGTACCCAATCCCTTTTGCATCAATTATTCCTTACAACAATTTGGAAGCCGTTCCCTTTATTACACACTGGAATCTCTAAGGACCTCACTGCATCACTTACTACTTTTTCATTTACTTCTTAAAGAAAATAAAGTAGACCCAAAAATGGATCAAAAGGAGTAATTTTAGAAAGTATTTATAAAACGGGGGTCTGAAGGGCAGCCGATCAGCCACATGCAATCCACAAGGCCATTTCTGTGGCCCTCCAAGGATGTCCTAAAAGTCAAAAAATATTGGTAAACAAAATACTTTTTGTGTGTTGGTGGCCCTTCAAACACCACCCCCTGGCCTCTGACAGTTGCCCACCTCTGCTGTAAAATCTTACCCATTACACCCATTCAATTAACGCTACTTCCCCATTCTTTCCTGCATGGGAATTATGTAGTAGTAGTGCAGCATGTCTCCATGTGCAGACATTTATGCCACACAGAGGGCACGTTGGATTGCAGGCAAATTACTTCTCAAGTGTTCAGAACTGTTAAAGATGACATCCTGTGCTTACCAGTCTTTACTAAGATGCCCATCATGCCGGCATTCTGGGCCCCTCCAACATCATCCCTGCAGTCCTGAGGCAAAATGAGACAAAATATTAGTATGGGATTCTTGGGATTCTTCGACACAATGAAAGATGGTGGCCCTTTAGACAAACCGAGGCACTCACATCGCCAATCATGACAGCTTCTTCTGGCACACAGTTGGTCCCCCGCAAGGCTTCCAGGAAAAATGTCCGCTCCGGCTTCCCCACCACAGTGGCTTTCTTATCTGTGGCATATTCCAGTCCAGTAACGAAGGGCCCAGGACCGAGGGCCAGGCCATCTTTCCTCTTGTAATATCTTGCTTTGTGTACGGCTATCAGAGGAGCACCATCAAGGATCAACCTGGAAGCGTCAATGTATGTCAATTTAAAATTCTCGGTCTGAATCTTATTGGTGATCTGCAATGAAATTAGACTCACTAAATCAATGGACTCTACATTAAGTGTTACTTTATCCCTTAACAAGTGATTTGATGGTTCTGCTCTGGCTAGGAATCACAGAGAGATTCAGGTTCTTGGCTGTATCAAGCAGGAAGTTGCCCAGGGCCCACCTAAAGAGAAAGGTCTTTGCCTGCTGATGCTTGGAGGACATACAGGCTGTGTGCCAGCTGCCACCTGACCCCTTTGCACCAAGGCAAAGTAACAGTTGGGTCTGCCTTGATGAGATCACTGCAGTTATCCCAAGAAATTAAGCATGAGGACCACAACAAACAGGTCTTCACTAGAAGGTCCACTTTGCTCTAGGGTCCAGCAAGATTTAACACAAATGGCTCAGTCAATGGAAATGGGCCACCTTGAAAGGAAGATGGATACATCTCTCCCAGAAACCCTCAGTGCTCTTGCATGGATCCTGTCCACTTTGACATGGTTTGCAGTAGATAACTTCTTACACAGGAATGGGGGAACCCCCTTAGAACCCTGGCCTTTCCTAAAAAGCCCCTATGACATCACCTCTTGATGGTTTCCCAGTTTTGCATAGGGTTCCCCACTCCATTATAAAAGGGAGATGCCCCTTCTGCTGGTGCTAACAGTATTATGCCAAAATATCACAGAATTATAGAGCTGGAAGGGACTGCATGGGAAATCTAGTCCAACCCCCTTCCACGCATGAATTATACACCCAAAGCACTCATGAGAGATGTGATCCAGGCTCTATATAAAGATCTGTGGAGGCCCTTGTGGTCTTTTCCAACTTTATGATTCTATGATCTGCAAAGATGGATAGTCTACCAGACTCTGAGGCAGTTCACTGTTCAGCAGCTCTTACCATCAGGACATCATGCTGCTATCTGAGTCCCACCCTTTTGCCTCTGATCCTGCCAATCACTGGATGCATCCCACAAGAGTTTAACTGAAACTCTGTTTGCCCTGTAAGCTAATAGAGGTTCTCTGGACTTGTCCTAAGGCAGGGCTGGGCAACTGTGGAAGGCTAAGGGGTTGCATTAGCCTTCCAGAATACCTTGGAGAGCCACACATCAAAATTTTGCCTTCAAATCCCCTGAGATGTCCTCTAGGGGATACTGGGACATTCTTGCCATGTTTTGGGGACTTTCTGGGCCCACAGAGGACATCTGGGCTCATTTTGAGGCAAAATAATTGTTTTTTGGAAAAAAAATTGCAAAATTTTGCAAAAATTTGTTTTGACCCCTGGGACATGTTTGAGCCCTTGCAGGACCCTGGTGGCTACAAAAATGGCCCCAGAGGTCTGCGCACCAGCTCACACGCTGCACTCCGCCCACCCTTTGTCTTAAGGGATGTGCAACACCTTGAATAGTATGGAAAGCTGAGGGAGGTCTGCTGTTAGTGTTACTTGGTTTTCAAAATAACAGTTAAGTGATGGTTAATCTTGTCCAACCTGTATAAAAGGAAAAGTTTTCCAGCCTTCCAATAGGAGATACCTCTTATAATAAGCACACTTGGCAGTCCTAGTTGCCATGTAGACTCTCCTCCTCAGATTTCAAGGTGTCAGGAGGCCACCCAGCTCTTAAATCATATGGATTTCCATTCCTATGGCCACAATTTAACTTTCAGTATATCTGACAGGAGAACTTGGGGCCTTATTTCTATCCTTAGAACTGCATCCCAGTTCTGAGGATCTCTCTGGTGGAGAAGCTGTATGCTTGTAGCCCACTGGCAACCACACGTGCTGACTCACTGTCAAAAGAGCTGAGGCCTCTCTACCTCAGTTCTTTCACAGAGACGGAATGGAGATTTCTCATTAGAAAAAGGCGACTAAGTGACTCATGGTGCTTTTGAAAGTCTCTGGAACTGAAAGGATTCCAGCTGGTACTACCAGCCCCACTTACACAGTTGTTAAGATTCCTGCCAGCTATAAACACACCTGACATAATTTATCCATAAAATTATCTGGATATGTATCTTTATGACAAGTAGATATTTAACTCTGCTGCACATACTACTATCTCAGTGAGGATCAGATAGCTTTGCTTATGATAGCTTTGCTTTCTATAAAGTTCATGCTTTCAAGTACATGTTAATTCTCTCCTGTTTTAGCATGTGCTTCCAGTTTTTTAAAAATCCACCTGAAAGTTTCATATACATTTTTGTCCTTTACCATATCTTTTATTTTTCTTGGCAAGCAGTTCTGTCCACTATGTCATAGAATCAGAGAGTTGGAAGAGATCACAGGGGGCCATCCTGTCATGCAGGAACCCACATCAAAGCACTCCCGACAGATGGCCATCCAGCCTCTGCTTAAAAACCTCCATAGAAAGAGACTCCACCACACTCCACTGAGGCAGCCTATTCCACTGCCGGACAGCTCTGACTGTGAGGAAGTTCTTCTTGAGGTTTAAGTGGAATCTCTTTTCCTGCAGTTTGAATCCATTGCTCCTTATCCTAGTCTCTGGAGCAGCAGGAAAAAAACCTGCTCCCTTGTCAACATGACATCCCTTCAAATATTTAAACATGGCTATCATGGCTATGTGCCCTTTTGTATCTTATTTGTACCAATATTTTTATATGGGTTTTTGATCAGAGACCTCCATTCCAACCATTACAGAAGTGCAAAAAACCCTCCAAATTTAATTAGTCTCTGATTTGCTGGTTAGTCCAGAAACTGCAAATTATGATGATTCATCTATCAATGCTAACCAAATATCATCTCCAATCCCTAACAAACGCACAATTTCCTTTTTTAAAATCCCATAAATCCCAGAATTCTCTAGCTAGCATGGTTGTTATGCTACCTGGTAGATTCTTAAAAGTTATAGTTCAAAGAAATTAATTTTCCTAAACTCTGATGAAGACTGTAAGAACATTAAAAAAAATAAGAGTCTGAATAATTCCTACTTACCGGAAGGCTTTGTTCATCGTTTGGTAATTGAAGTGGTCAGGAGCCAGTCCGATCACCACAGCATTAGGGTTGTTTATATCTATCCCTTTAAAAAAAACACACAAAAAAAACCTTACAGTGACTTAACAATGAAAGGCTTGTCTTTTGAATGAAAACCTTAAGGATGGTGACTACAGTCATCCCTCCACATTCGCTATGGTTACGGATACAGGACCCCCGTGAAAGTGGAAAACCCATGAGTAACTCTAGGCCCTTCCAAACCATATTTAACGCACAAAAAAGTATGATCACCATATTCAACCCACCATGGATTCCTTTGAGGCACCAGGGTTCCTTCAGAAGGCAGAAGCGGGTGGCTGGTGGGGCTCACTGCCACCTCCACTGCTGCCCCCCATCATTTTTAATAGGGACTTATAAGCCTCATTCACAGTTTCTCAGTCTCACAAGGCTTGCAGTCACTATTAAAAATGGCACAAGGAGGCAGCAGAGGTGACAGCAAATAATCAAATAATCAATAATAATATTGACTAATAGTGAATAATCAAATCCGCAAAAGTGAAACCCGCAAATGTGCAGGGCTGACTGTATACCAGTCAGGTTTTGAGAGCATCATTAACATTTTATCAATCTATTTTCCATCTCCTGTTTCTCTATCAAACTAAATTCAGTGCAGTTAATTTTTAAAAAGGTCATGAATTTATAGCCTGCCATATCCTGACTGTTCCCAGAAGCTTACAGAAACTTCATCAGCAGTTACATCAACCCTTGAATGACTCTCAGACTGGAAGTACTAAAGTGGTAGTGGGCCAAGGGCTCCTTTTGTAGGGCTAAAAATAGCTCTGCATTCACTTCTAGGTGTCCATGGCACCCCCAAAAAAATTCTAGCAAAAAGCCTCCAGGAGCAGCAATCCTCCTTTTAAATAGATTACGGAAGTTCATTGTAATTTATCATCCTCAGACACTTCTTTTTCAAAACTAGAAATGGGCTTCCAGCATTTTTGGTGGCTGTCTCTGTGGCCTCTAGAGGGTTCCAGGGGCAAAGAACTGGTTGCTGAAATTGCTTGCCTCTGTATCAAAGTTTAATTGGCAGCCCAGTAGCCAGAAAAATAGTATTTGCACTTTAGAAGTTCCATTTTCATTTAAACAAGGCACATGTTCCCTGTGCATCTTGTTTAGAAGTCTCCTGGAAGTGTGAATCTATCTGTGAGGAAGGGGTGGGGTGGAGTGTACCCTGCTGAAACTAAAATGATGTTTTTGAAGCAAAAATGATTATTTTCCATTGTTAGTGAATTTTAGCAGCAGGAGACCTTGTTCGGGTACAAAACCAGATAGGGGGCCACTTGTAGCCTATGGGCCATGTGGTACTTGCCCCTCCATATACACGTATCTGGGTGTGAAGTCTTCTTTAAGACTTATTGCTGAGTTAAGAAGCTGAGGTGCACATTACCAAACTGTTAAGTGCCATCAAGTTGACTTTCAAGTTACTCAGTTACCAACAGCACTATTCAGGTCTTGCAAACTCAGGACTGTGGATTCCTTGATGAGTCTATCTGTAATGCAGTCTTCCTCTTTTCCTACTGCCTTCTACTTTACCAAGCATTACTGTCTTCTCTAATGAGTCAACAAATACCTGAAACTCTACTAACTAATTAAATCTCCATATTGTTAAACTGCAACAATGTTGTTCCTCTGAGGATCTTGAATCCCTTTCAAGGTGTGAAATCATGCATAATTCAAACTCATACAGGGCACTTTGATTGCTAGATGGAAGTAACTTTTTTTCTCCATCAAATCCTGGAGAATTTCAAAAACCTCAACTGTGATACACCAGTTGAGCCAAAGTAGGTTCATAAACAAACAAGTTCAGGACCCATCAGTACTGTGGAAGATCCAAGCTTAACACATCTATTGACAGTGGTTTCAATTAAGCGAATGCCAGTTTTAGTTCTCAGCATTTTCAACAGCTACGGCAAGGAGGAAGACTTGCAGTAGTTTTGCCTTGGAAAAGAAGCTATCTGCTAAATTTGGAAACCACTAAAGAGGATAACTGAATTTAGGTCCCACCTACGAGAGGATTGTGGGGTTGAAATGTAGTACTTCCCTTGCAGAGTTCTTGTGGTGGCTTGGGGCAGGCACTTGCAGGAGGGGATAAGCAGAGAGGTCTTCCTCCCACCCACCAATTTTCTCCCGTAGATGCTTCCCGATCAGGTCATTTTTAAATAGTTGTCCTTCAGCCAGGATTTTGACACTGAAGTTTGTTCCAGTGGAGGAAGAGCAGCCGGTGTGGAGCGTTTCTAGGCATGAATCGCTGGGTGCTGAACAGGGCAAGTACCTATCTCAACGCTTCTGATCAACTGTATATTTTTCCAAGGTAATGTCCAATACTGTCTTCAGGGCCTAAGCCATCCCTGTGAAAGAGGCTGAGGAATCCACAAGATGCCTTCATAAAGTTCCCTCCAAGCTTATGAAATGCAACATTCTTTTTTTTAAAAAAATGCAGAAATGGGAGACACTCCGGTGTGGATTTTATGTATTTATTTTGCTACATTCCCTGGGAGCATCTGGGTCCATTAACCAAAGAATGGATTATGCTCATCCAGCTGCGAGCAATCTTAAATGAAGATTATCCAAAAATAATTCCATGGTAGTTAGTAACAGGAGCTTAAACATCTTTCATCGTACTTAAAACTACTGAAAACCAGGGAGAGGGGAAAAAACTACACAGGGAGGGATGGGAGAGTCATGACACATTGAAGTCAATGCCTCAAGACAAGAACTGAACTGGTTTCACTCATTTTTGAAGGACGGAATCCTTTTGGTGATTTACACTAGCATAAAAATAGATCGTGCCAATGCAGATACAGAACTTTACGGACATCGCACAGCGACGTAGCCAATCCGTTCTTGCACAATGGATTGTTTAGCTGAACATTAGATGGGGCTGAGCAGCCTTGCCTCCAACCCAAAATATCCAGAGCTTTCTCGTGTTGTAACTGTTCAGATGTCCACCTTCATCCATATGCCACCCCACTCGTGCTCCCTGGGAATATGAGTAAGTATACTAGTAGAATTTTACCCTCCACTACCTACAACAAAGCTGTCAACTTACTGGGTTGATTAGGATGCCTCAGTGAGGGCATGCTGATCAAATCTGCAGATGACACCAAATTGGGAGGGGTCGCTAATACACCAGAGGACAGGATCAAAATTCAAAATGACCTTAACAGATTGGAGAGCTGGGCCAAAGCTAACAAAATGAATTTCAACAGAGAAAAAGTTAAGTCCTACACTTAGACAGAAAAAAATGGAATGCACAAATACAGGATAGGGGGCACATGGCTGGATAACAGTACATGTGAAAGGGATCTAGGAGTCTTGGTATATTACAAGCTGAACATGAGTCAGCAGTGTGATGTGGCAGCCAAGAAAGCCAACGTGATTCTTGGTTGCATCAATAGGAGTATGGCGTCTAGATCGAGGAAGGTAATGATACCACTCTACTCTGCTTTGGTTAGACCTCATCTGGAATACTGGGTCCAGTTCTGGGCACTTCAATTCAAGAAGGATATTGACAAGATGGAGTGTGTCCAGAGGATGACCAAAATGGTGGAGGGTCTGGAAGCCATGCCCTATGAAGAACAGCTTAGGGAGCTGGGTATGTTTAGTCTGCAGAAGAGAAGGTTAAGAGGGGACATGATAGCCATGTTTAGATATTTGAAGGGATGTCATGTTGACGAGGGAGCAGGCTTTTTTCCGCTGCTCCAGACACTAGGATAAGGAGCAACAGATTCAAACTGCAGGGAAAGAGATTCCACTTAAACCTCAGGAAGAACTTCCTGAGGACCAGAGCTGTTTGGCAGTGGAATATGCTGCCTCGGAGTGTGGTGGAGTCTCCTTCTCTGGAGGTTTTTAAGCAGAGGCTGGATGGCCATCTGTCGGGAGTGCTTTGATGTGGGTTTCCGCATGGCAGGGGGTTGGACTGGATGGCCCCTGGGGTCTCTTCCAACTCTATGATTGTATCTGTGTTGAATATACTGATTTGGCTCAGGGCGGGGAAAACGGACAGGGATGCAGAAGTAAATTGTATCAGCCAGTTTGCCAAAGAACACACTGCAGATGGAACTAAGGGTACAGCAACTCCCCGATGGATTGAGAACTGCATCTGGAGTTGTGCGTTGCCACCACCACTGTTCCTCCAAAACCACAAAACAAACAAGCTTTAGGCAGGAGACAAACATAGAAGAACGAGACACCCTATAGTAAGTTTTAAGTAAAGCAAAGAAAAAGAATTCTAACAGCCTCATCGTGGATGTATGAGGTTTATGGATAGTACAGATTTTACCAAATGATTGCAAACGGTCCATTAAGCCATTGGAAATTTGTGTGGCTTTGCGTGCTCTTGTTTAATTAAGGTCTGCAGCACAAAAAAACTAATTCTGCTTAAGTATCACAATAGTCCATTGCAATTCATAAAACGATTGTGTTTCCTTCACAGGACATGTGATGGACAAGTCCTTGGTGAAGTGGTGATTTTTTTCTTCTTCTGAGTGAGTCCTACACAGTTTGTAAAACACACATACCTGCCTCCCTGCTCACAACAAACAGGGACCACCAGCCCTGCATTATGGCCTGTTAGCAGAGCTGGATTAAGACATGCTGAGGCCTTAAGTCCTGTCCAGTTTAAAAGGCTCCACATTTTACAAGTAAATGTGTGTTATTTTAACCAATATGTAAACCAGGGATTCTGCTGCCTTCCAGATGTTTTCAGGACTGCAACTCTCAGAACTCATCACTACTGCATATGCTTCCCCAGGCTAATGAGTGGAAGTCCAACAACATCCGGAGGGCCTCACTGATTCCCGCTCCTTGACATTTAGTACCTTTTTGTAGGTAGAGACTCCAAGTTGCAAGTTACTTAGTTTGTACATGATGAACTCAGTCCTGTCTGCTAATTACTTTCCAGTGTCCATGGTTTCTGCAGAAGAAGAGCACTGCTGGATCAGACCAAAGGACCATCTCATCCAGCATTCTGTTCTCACAGTAGCTAGTCAGGCACTTATGGGAAGCCTCTCAGCAGGACAAAAGGGAAAATGCATTGCCACCTTCCTTCATATATTCCCTTGCTGTTAACTGATATCCAGTTGACTTTGATTTACAGTAATGCTATGAACAAGAGATCTCAAAGTCACTGTTATCAGCATCACTCCTCAGGTCCAGCAAACTGATAGCTGTGGCTTCCTTGACTGAGTCTATCCACCTGTAATGCAGTCTTCCCCTTTTCCAACCGCCTTCCGTCTTACCAAGCAATGCTGTTTTTTCTAATGAGTCCTGTCTTCTCATGTTATGCCTAAAATATGATAGTCTCAGTTTAGTAATTTCAGTTTCTAGGGAGAGCTCAGGTTTGATCACTTGTCTTATTAGCAGTCCAGGATATCTGTAGGATTCTCCTCCAGCTTGCTGTTCTTGCATGCCTTCAAGTCCTTTCCGACTTATGGCAACGCCGAGGTGAACCTACTGTGCAGCGTTCACTTTTGTCTTCGTCTGGGGCTGAACACTATATTTCAAATGAGCTGATCTGAAATGCTTTGCTCACTGCCCAGCTTTCACAACCATACAAAGATATCAGAAATATGATGGAGTGGACAATCTTGACTTTGGCATTCAATACATAGAGGCATTTTGCCTCTCACCTTGGAGGCAACATGCAGTCATCATGACTAGTAGCTACTGGTAGCTTTATTGCCTCAGAATTTGTATAATCCCATCTTAAAGCCAAATAATTAGCAGCTGAGATCTTATCTAATGGCAAGAATATCAAAAAGTAATTAAACATCATGTAAAAAAATTGATTTGGTCTTCTTGGTCTTGAATCTATTTGCCAACTGATATCATTGCTATCAGACAGAACTATTATATGGCTTTGTGAAGAGATGATATGATAGCCACGTTCAAATATCTGAAAGGATGTTGTATTGAAGACAGAACAAGCTTGTTTTCTGCGGCTCCAAAGACTAGGACACAGAGCAATGGATTCAAACTACAGGAGCAAATATACTACCTAAACATTAGGAAGAACTTCCTGAGGGTAAAAGCTGTTTGGCAATGGAATATGCTGCCTTGAAGTGTGTTGGAGTCTTCTTCGTTGGAGGTTTTTAAACAGAGGTTGGATGGCCATCTGGGATTGGACTGGATGGCCCTTGTGGTCTCTTCCAATTCTATGATGCTATGATTCTTCAAGTTTTGATTAACACCAAGTGCAGACTTTCCATCTAACCAGCATAGGGACCAACCACCCATACTCTCGATTTGTACTCTTACGAGCATAGGAACCAGTGTGTTATACCAGCCTGAGTACTGGATTAGGACTTTAGGAGTCCAAGGTTCAACTCTCCACTCAGCTGTGGAAACTCATTGGGTAACCTTAGGCAAGTCACACTCTCTCAGCCTTAGGGAAGGCAAAGGAAAACCTCTTCTGAAACAATCTTCCCACAAAAAGGATCACCATTAAGCCAGAGTCAACCTGAAGGCACATAACACACCCAACATAGCTTTTAGAATAGGGAAGGCAACTGTGGCTCTCTAGCTGTGGCTGGACTGCCCTCCATCAGCTCTCCAGCCAGCACAGCCAATAGTGAGGCATTATGGGGTTGTAGTCCAAAAAGATCTGGAGGGCCAGAGTTGCCCACTCCTGTAATGGAGGAAGAAACACTTCTCGCTATTTTCTTTCTGCACACAATGCATAATTTTATCTCTGTCACTTTGCTTGGCTTTCCCCCCAGATTTATTGACGGCATCGATGTATCATCTTTCTGCCAAGTTACTAAAATGAGACAGAGTGGAAATTTCTACAGAAGCAGATGCCTGGAGCTCTGTGTTGTATGCAGGGTCCTACTGTGGAGATTAAGGTGGGATCTGGATATGGTGGGGAATTTACTATCCTGGCAATAGTGCCATTCTGCATTATGAATTTACAACTCCAGTACTGGATGCCAGCATATATCGGTAGCTGATTCCTTTTTAAAATAAACTTCCCAAATTATTTATTTATTTATTATATTTATATGCCATCTTTCTCCCAGAGGGCGATGCAAGGCGGTTTCCAAATTGTCCAAGTATGGTAAACTTCCGGATGCGTGGATATTGTTGGACTGGAACTCTCCTCAACCCTAGCCAGCAAAGCCAATGGCAGGGAATCACAGGAGCAGCACATGTCTAACATCATCTGGAGCACCACCAATTATATTTGTATCACTGAAGCAAAAGTGGAATGTTACTACCTTACCTTCAAAGTCACGCAGTGCATTGTCTTCTACCAGGAAGAGAGGCCTGACCTGCTTCTGCTCCAGGAGGTTTCTGGCTGCCGTCAGCGATGTGAAGATCTCATCTTCCTGAATGTCAAATTCAAGCTTCTTCAGTCTCTGCAATAGGTCCTGCTTGCATTCCTTAGTTGTGTTGGTCACAAATCTGATGGTAACAGGAGCGCTGCGCAGCCTTGGCCGATACAAGAAACACTTTAGGCCACCATCATTCTTACACAGCAAAATATGCTCTGGTTTCCATGTTCAAATGCAAGTGATTACAGGACACTGTTAGCACTAACAGGTTTCATGGAATCATAGAGATGGAAGAGACCACAAGGGCCATCCAGCCCAACTGCCTGCCACACAGGAATACACAAAGCACTCCTGACATAGCGCCATCCAGCCTTTGTTTAAAAGAAGGATCCAGCATGCTGTAGTGGTTTGTGTTGGGTGGCCCTCCATATTTTAGCATGGGACATGTAGTAGTAGTTAATTTGCTGCTTGCTAATTAGAGACCGTTAGATAAACAAAGCTAGGAATGCAGCATTGATAAGAACTACCAGCCACAGCTGCCCTGGTTCAAGTTCTCCAGCTGTGGCAACAAAGGGTTTTGCTTCTAATGTTTGATTTCTGCTAATTGCCTCCAGTTCGCTCACTGAAGTCCTGTACAACGCATCACACTCCTAATAAATCGTGCATTGGCACTGTTACATTTGTGTGTGTGATTTTGGTTCCTGACAGGTTTGAGCACTGGACTATGACCCTGGAGACAAGAGTATGACTCCTGCTTGGCCATGGAAACCCACTGGGTGGCCCTGGGCACATCACACACTCTCAGCCCCACAAAACCCCACGACAGGGTTGCCATAGGGTCGCTATGAGTCAAAAACAATTTGAAGGCACACAACAACAACAATCACCACAATCACAACAACAGCAAAGGAGACTCCACCACACTCTGAGGCAGCTTGTTCTATTGTCAAACAGCTATTACCATCAGGAATTTTAATGTTTAGATGGAATTTTTTTCCTGAAGTTTGACGCCATTGCTCCACATCCTAGTCCCTTCAACAGCAGAAACCATCCATCCTCCACATGACATCCTCTCAAATATTTAAACATGCTGTCATCTCTTAACCTTCTCTTCTCCAGGCTAAACAAACCTAGTTCCCAAAGCTGCTCCTTACAGAGCAAGGTTTCCAGACTTTGATCGCCATCTGTTAGGATTGCTTTGATTGTGTATTCCTGCATGGCAGAATGGGGTTGGAGTGGATGGCCCCTGTAGTCTTTTCCAACTCTACGATTCTATAATACTCCAACATTCATATGAACTCATAGCAGAAGTAGGGTGAAATCTCACATCATCCACCCACAATGACCGCATACAGTTGGTCAAGTAGATTCCTCCCTACAGCCCCCTACCAGCTTTTCAGGGTTAGGGGCTAGACATCAGCCATCACTGACTCCCAGTACCCTTCCCTGAGACAAGTGTACTATCGACTCCTAAGATGTCTTTTTGAGAATGGAATCTTCCCAGGTTTTTCTTTTTTTCAGAGTTACCTGGAAGGCATAACTTACCTTTTAAGAGCTTCCTGGGCCCCTGGAACAGCTGCGTCTTCTATATGAAGTGTACCACTGAGATCCACCAAGACGGCTTTCAACGCACGCCGGGTTGCCATACTTTACACCAGGAGGGAGAAGGTGTTGGGGAGGACTTTATTCAGAAAAATTAAAAGACAAAATGGGTAGATAACAATGGGCAGTTAAAAAGAAAGGCACTCCATTAGATGCACCATTTGTGCCAAACCTGGTAATACTTTCAATATTACCCGCTGTGTTCAATGAGCCCCCACAGATGGAGAAATAGAAGGCGGCATTAAAAATATATACATAATTGATAAAAGAGCATTTTCTCCTGTTTATTCTATGCAGAAACTATCTTGTGTGCATTTTTTAAAAAATGTAGCCCCCCCCTAAAAAAACAAGCAAACATCACAACCAATCCTGGGGAGGAGCAGCAAGGGCAGCTTAATCAAAGAGCTACCACCTCTTTTAATTCAGGCCTTAAATTTTTATATTTTACCTGCAACAGTAAAAAGGTGTGTGCCAACTACAATGGCGTTGCACAATTAAAAAGTAATTAGACCCTATTTCCAAAGCTTCCCAAGCTGAATATCGTTTTTGTTTTGTAAGTGGGGCCTGATATGCACAGATGGGGAAGGGACCTTCCAAGAAAACTAGCAACAGGGCCCTTGAGGCCAATCTTAACACAGCAGGCGCAGGAGGCTGGACAATCATCCAGATTACACTTTGGGGACCACTTCTGTTCTGCCTCACACAGTTGCAAAAAAAAAAATGCCTTCTGTTGGAAACTGTTCAGAGCAGAGGAAATTACGGGCTGAGTAAAAGGAACTCCTCACCTGAGATTGTTTTCACTCTGCACGGGTCATCATCAAAAGTTACATCCTGAGCATTTACTCACCTTTCTGCTAATGGCAGCTCCTTTGGAGATTATGGCACTCTTGAAAGAAAAATAAGAAATAAGAGTTATGAAAGTTTGAAACCTAGCTCTCAAGGAGAAATTAGCACTTAAAATGTTGTTCTTGTTGCTGAGTGCCTTCAAGTAATTTCTGACTTATGGTGACCCTAAGGTGAGCCTGTCACATGGTTTTCTGGGGCTGAGATGGTGTGAAGCACCCCAGGTTACCCACGAGTTTCCATGGCTGAGCAGGGAATTGAACCCTGGTTTCCAGGGCCATTATCGAACGGTCAAACCACTACACTACACTGGCTCTCAGCAAATAAAATACCTCACTCTAAAGATCCTAATACAGGGAGGTGAGGATCATGAGGCCCTTCAGATGTTGTTACCATGATTCCCAGCATTCCTCACCATTGGCTAGGTTGGCTAGGTCTGCTGGGGGTTGCAGTCCAACAACATCTGGAGGGTCACACAATTCCCACCATCAACCCAATAAAAGAGACACATTTCACCAAACGTGTCATCCACTGATAGCCTTTGCTACCCAAGATACCGAAGAAGATCTCCTTATATCCTCCTCTCATGAATATGTCAATATCCCCTAGGTGCAGAGATGTAGTATGGATTTGGTAGATACAGGAATCATCATTTTTAAAATTCTGTTAACAGGCCTTGCATATACATTTTCATACTATGCAGTTCTTGGCTTTCTGGCTCTTTTCTCAAAGAGCACTTTACTCACTCTAAAAGGTAAAGTATTTCACCAGGGTTTTCTCTACGCTCCCCGAAGCTTCCAATATTTCCATGGGAAAAACTGAAAATCTGCCCTGAGGGGAGGAGTCCAGCCAGGAAAACAAGCTTTTCTTCTCCTGAATTTTCCTTCTCTCTTCCCTCCTTCCTTGGCTTCTGTATCACTGCATCCTTCTCAAGGATGTTCCACCCACCTCCCAGTCTTGACCAGTAAGGAGAAGGGGACTTTACCAACTTCGAGACCTAGTCTACTCCAAAATGCTTCCTTCCACAAGCTGGTCCTCCTCTCTCTGTTCTCCTTCTGCTGGCAGGCAAAAACCTTTTTATAAGACAGGTTTTGGGCTATTAAATGCTTCCTGCAGAAAAAGCTTTCTATAACAGGCAGTACTGTACCTTTATCCTCATTATTAAGTTCCAAATGCTTTGGTTGTTGTGTGCCTTCAAGTCATTTCTGACTTATGACAACCCAAAGGCAAATCCGCCTCAAGGTTTTCTTGGCAAGATTTGTTCTGAGGGAGTTTGCCTTTGCCTTCCTCTAAGGCTGAGAGAGTGTAACTTGCCCAAGGTCATGCAGTAGGTTGCTATGGCTGAGTGGGGATTCAAACCCAGGTCTCCAGAGTCGCAGTCCAACCGGTCAAACCTCTACATCACGCTGGCTCCCAAATGCTTGTTAAATTGTTTAAAATTAGAGCTGGTTTTAATAGGATGGCTTATTGAATTGCTTTTAAAAACATTTTTAATATGATGATTGTTTCTTAGCTGTACAGTTGTCCCTCCATATTCGCTGGGGTTAGGAGTACAGGACCCCTGTGAAAGTGGAAAAACTGTGAATATCTACAGGCGCCAGTGGGGAGCATGCCAGCTGCCGTTTTACCTTTGAGGTGGCACAATTCCATCACAAGGCAGGAATGGGTGGCTGGGGGGGCGACTGCCACCCTGTGCCATTTTTAATATGTACTTACAAGTCTCATCTCACCTCACATTCACAGTCTCTTGCAGTGTCCCTCAGTCTCACAAGGCTAGCAGAGAGACTGTGAACCCGAGGAGAGACTTGTAAGTCCCTAGTAAAAATGGCGTAGGGCAGCAGTAGAGGTGGTGCAAGCGATCCACGATTAATCAAATCCGTGAATGTTAAATCTGAGCGTGTGGAGGGCCAACCATACTTTGCTCTGATCAGCACTGTGAACTTTCTTGAGTCCCATGCTCAGAGAAAGGCAGGATTTAAAACAAATAAATCAATAAATAATACAGTAAATACACTCTGTACTCTCTCTGAAAGTATTATATGTCCCTGAATGCCTGCAGTGAGTTTGGGCTGTGCAATGTGTTTGGGTTTTATTGTCCTTGTCAGCACCCTGGCTAAACATGCAGTAATTTGTACTCAGTGGTTCTGTCAGATGATTTTTGTGTTAATTTGACATCTGAGGATGGGAAGAGATATGAAGGCTGACAACTGACTACAGAAGAGTGAATTTTCCTTTGTTACTAACCTACTTGCCCGGTTCTCATAGCTATGGTGTGGGAGACAGCTCAAACTTGTGCATTTTGATTTTTTTAAAAAATTCTGTACTATATAACCCAATCTTCCATGGACCTAGTTCTACCCTTAGTTGTGAGGAGATGCTGGACTCCATCAGCAAAAGGGCTGCAATGCTTCTCTGCAGTAGATTATCTCATACAACCATAGCTTTGGAAGGGACCACAATGGCCACCTAGTCCAACCCTGGGACATGCAACTAAAATACTCCCGAAAGATGCCCATCCAACCTCTGGAGAATCTGCCACCTTACAAGGCAACCTCTTCCACTGTCAAAGTCCCCCAGAACTGGAGAACTGGCCCCATTATCTCACACCTAGAGATGGTTCATGAAAACGGGAGACTCAGGGCCAGACCCTAAGATGTGGCAACCCTAATTTGCAGAAAGACTCATTTATTTATTTAAAATATTTACCTATTTAAAACATTTATTTAGTGCCTCTCTGCCTGTCAAGGCCTCTGAAGCAATTTTCAACAGATAAAAACATAGGAAGTAACTGCCTTTCAACACCCTGTTATCTGACTACTCACTCTTTTGATGGTTCCAAATTAAGGACAAATTCCATTAATTTGATGGGGGTTCTGCTCTTTCACCAGTTCTTCTTGACTATGGAGGCTTGCTTGGGACTGCTTGCATGCATGCACTACTTTCAAAGTGAGCTAAGATGGGGAAAAGGCACCAAGCCAGCTGAGAGACCACTTGCAGTAGGCAAGTGAGCCTCCGTTAAGTCCTACATGCTCCCTGCAGCACATTACGTGGTTCCTCTTTTCAACCAATTCCATTTGACGACAGTGCTCCAGTCCCTAACCTGTCAGTTAAGTGGGGGAAGCTTGTTTATTACACATACACAAAATTAAAAATAGATTTAAAAAAATTCTTAAAGTAGTTTAAAAACCACAAATAGTTAAGGAGCAAAGCCCATGTGAAACCACACAACTCTAAAGAGATGGAGCAAACTTGACTTGACTTCCCTTGAGAGTGAGTTCTACAGTCCAGGGGGGCTGCTACAGAAAACGCCCTGCCATGTGTACCTATCAACCAAGTATCATGGGGTGATGGGACACATCAGAGGGCCTCTGCTCAATTTCTCAGATTTCAAGTAGGCTTGTATACTATACTGACAAAATCAAGGATCTTCAAGATATTCAAAGCACAACCTGAATGAACACACTGGAACCCACATCTTTTTGATGACTGTAAACTCTGTGACTGGCACCAAAGTGCCCTTCAGAAAATGTTATCACAGATATCAGAAACATTGTACACCAAGTACTTTTTTAGACAGTCAGGTGCCATCACAAACTTTAATCTAATCAGATCTCTAAGGAGAAAAGAGGCACCTTTCTTTCTTTTCCTAGATAAAAGCAAGCCACTAAAACTAATTCCAAGGTTTGAGATATTAACTGCTGAGACCGTTTTTGCCACCTGCTAAAGAGCTCCTCTTATCAGAAAAAGCTCTACTTACCTTCTTCAAGTAGGCTAGGGCTGCTATAAAAAGCTGAAAAGCTCACTTAAGATAGTGCGATATTTTGTTCAGAGTCCTTGATATTTCATGGGAATAAGATCAAATTTGCAATCTTTGAAGAGACAAAATGACAACACTGATGTACAACCAGTGTATAGACAGGAGTGGGAATTGTGCAGCCTTTGAGATGTTTTTGGACTCTAACTCCCAGCATTCCTCACCACTGGCTACGCTGAGCAGGGCTGGGGGGAGCTGCAGTGTAACAACATCTGGAAGGCTGCATGATTCCTGGTCTAGGCTGGGACAATGCCTGCCCCAAGGTCACTCAGTGAATTTCATCTTTAGGTGCAGCTAAACATTATGCTGAGAGCCAGCATGGACTACAAAGCCTGGAGACCAGGATTTGATTCCTCGCTTGGCCATGGAAGCTGACTGGGTGGCCTTGGGTGTGTCACACAATCTCAGCCCCAGAAAAACCCCATGATAGGTTCACCTTAGAGTTGCTGTAAGTAAGAACTACTTGAAGGGACACAACAAAAAACATTACGCCATATGGCTCCCCAGCAAGAGAACTGAGTCCTGCTCCACTCTCCCACCAGAAACTTTTACTTTAGAGGAGCCTTCCCCAATAAAAGTCCTTCTAGATGTTTTCAAAACAACTCCCAGCATCCCTGACCACTGGTTATACTGTCTAGACTGATGGATGTTGTCCTCAAAACATCTGGGAGGGCGGGCTGGGGAAGCCCGTCTTTAAAGGGCTCCACGGTCAGAGAAGCGCTCCCCAGTGCCTGCTGTATTTCTGAATGAGTCGCTGATCTGAGTGTACTTTCTGACCAAAGTCAGATAAAGCCAGAGTTGTGACTCTCATAAGCAACCTCATCAAAAGCCATAAAATGACCACTTGAACCACCACAACAAAAATGTATATCTATATCCTGCCTTTCTGATTCTACAGGAGAAATATTCAAGTAGCCTAACATTACTAAAAATTAAAACATAATTTTAAAAAGCATACAGACACCCCCCCGACACACACACACATCTTTCCTGAATAAGTCTCCAGACGTTTCAAACCGAAAAAAAATTAAGAGTAAAAACAAAAACAATAGCAAACAGGCATATCAAAAATTGCAAAAATTAAAAAATACAAAATAATATGTACAGTCAAAATAGAAAATTTTCAGATTAGAAAATACTAGCCCCTCAAATCACCAACAAAACCCCACTAATAATAAAAAAAATCACATGAGACACCACCAATCACCATGGATATTTTTGATGGGGTTGAGAGATAGAAATCAATACTTTGTTCTCTCTTAACATTTTGCACATTTTGACACAAAGCAAAGAAGGGAGGATGAGGAATTCACAATAGGCCAAAGCCTGTTCTAATCAACAATGCTTCACTTGGTGCCAAAATACAATCATGGCATTTTAGAAAAAAGATGGGGTTGCTTTTCCCAAACCCAAGTTAAGCACACCCTGGGCAGAGACATAGAGAAATGCCCCATTCTTCCAAGGAAGTTTGATCAAAATAAGGCCGAGCCACAACAGTGGCCATTTCCGCACTAGACTGTTATAGCGCGATGATTCCACTTTCAACACTCTATGGAATCCTGGGGTTTGCAGTTTCCATAGAGTGTTGAAAGTGGAATCATCGCGCTATAACAGTCTAGTGCAGAAATGACCAGTGACTCAAGCAGAGACAGATACCCTCCTCTGAGGACTGTCAGCCACATTCCATTTTTGTGTCAGGAGCAACTGAGGGATCCACCCACAGATACCATGCAGAAACACAGCAACAATTACCCCCCCTTGTGGTACTTTGGCGCGAAACAGAGTCAGAACAGGGATTAACACAGAGACACACTAGGCAACCTCCCTTGCCAGTCAATGGGTTTAGCTAATGGGAGCCTTTCAATCAAAATTACCATTTTACAGATTTCTGCTATCAGCTCACCGTTAATAGGGAAAAATATAATAACGTCCCACTCTTTCTCTACCACACACACCTTCGTTAAAGTGAAGAAACGAGGAGAAAGACTTGCCTAAGGTTTTACCACCCCTCCTCGCCACGGAGATGGACCCTTCCTTCCACCTTAGAGGAACATAAATGGACTGGTCCATTACCTAAACAGCTAAGATAACAGGGGGACATCCAGTTTCTCCCCCGTTATCACACAGTTGGTTTTGTCCTTGCCGTTGGTAACGCGCGAAGTCAGATCGTACCATTAGTGCACGAGGGAATATTGATTAGGTTGGACGGACCTATCACTGGAATAACCCGTTCATCCAAGAAGGGAGACTTGGAAACTGAGAGGTCCACCTGCCGAAGGACCCTAAAGGCTTCAGCAAGTTGTCTCGGATAAATGCCTGTAAGATGTTGTTTTTTGTTTTCCTTGACGAAAATCTCAAAAATAATTTATCTTAAGGAGAAAAGGACCACTTAGTCACCGAAGCAGCCTATGTTGCAACTAGTAGCATTTCAATCAATCACTAGTCTTAATGAACAGGCACCTCGACAGACGACCCTTCAAATATTTTTTACTTTTTGAGAATGGAGCCTGGAAAACTGTACTTTGCTGTCACTGGATTAACTGACGCATTGCAAGAATGCAAGCATATTCCGTCATGTCTCCCTGCACTGAAAGAGGCCGAGGGGAAAAAAAGTAGTGCAAAGCATTTTTTCGTTGTGGCAGAAACTGTATTTCTGTTGAACTATTTAGATTCCCAAGGGGGAAAAGCGTGCCACGCCCCCCTTGCATTTCCGCAAGTTCTGGGTGCACAAGAACCCCTGCTCAAGTTCCTCTAGTCAAAGCATTTAAACTGTTCAAGAATCTATTTTCCTTTTGCATCAGGCCGTTCAAAAATCAGAGGTATGTTGCTAGCAGGAGCACAAGTTGAACAAGAGTTAAAAATGAGAGGCAGCAGGAAAAAGTTGTAACGTCTTAGGCCGTTTCCCCCCTAGACTGTGTTAGCGCGATTATTCCACTTTCAACATCCTATGGAATCCTGGGGTAGGCCCCTCTCTAAACTGCAAACCCCAGCATTCCATAGGATGTTGAAAGTGGAATAATCGCGCTATAAGAATGTAGTGCGGAAATGGCCTATGTCACATCCAGTATGCTGTTTCAATTCATGTCAGCCACCATGGGTCCCATTCAGTAGACAAGGAGGGAGGAAATTAATAAAGTGCGCTAATGCAATTGTATTCTGCATCGACAAAAGAGTAGAGTTCAAACCAAAGAAAGTACAGCCAGCCCTCCGCATATGCTTGTTTCACTTTGGCGGATTTGATTATTCGCGGATTATTTGCTGTCACCTCCCTATGTCATTTTTAACAGGGGCTGTGTTACCCTGTGTGCTGGGAGTCCCGGGAGGGGCGCCCAAATAACCAAACAACAACAAGCAAAGATGGGGGAATTAACTGGAGGGCTCGCTTTAAGCCAACGAGAGGCAGGGTAACTTAGCGGGGATCTTGTAACCCTATGTCTACGGGGTCAGGTCAGTCAAGCAGTCCTACAGTTTTAAAATAGCAAAAATGATGTTTTATTAACAACAGACAAACACTTAAGACAACACAACCACACAGCTAGCTAAGAAATAAGAAATGAGAGTTTTTCGGGGAAATGGGTGATACGACACCTTTCTCGTAGTCCTGTAGAAGCTGGAGATGGTAGTGAAGAAGCTCGGCGTGGCGGCCGAGGGGAGTTCGCTCGACAGAGCGGCAGCAAGGCTGGATGGAAGTCCGGAGCGATCCGAGGAAGCTCTTGGAGCTTGGGGTTTTTATGGGGGGAAATACGACCGTGGGCTAGTCTGGACTTGGGAGAGAACAATGAGGTTTGGGTGCGAGACAGTGTCTCCGAAAGGTCAGAATTTAACATGATTAAGTTCGAATTGACAAAAGAATGGCCAGTATGCAGTTGAGCTTCTAGCTCGCCAGGGTGCCTGCTCGGGGCAGGGGGCTCTTTGTGCTAGCGTGCATCCTTAATGAAGTGTTTGTCTAGGGAGGTCTCCTAAAGCAAGATCTGGCTGAGTCTGGCTTGCCTAGGTGGAGAAAGGAATGTTTCAGCAATTGATAGCCATGCCTTGCTCCGTGCTTGTTCGGGGGACTCACAAACAGTTGGCTGAGGGTGGCAAAATAAGACTGAATTGTGATATCAAAATGATATCTAATGTCTACCGAAGCCAGGCCAGTTCACGGTGATAACAGCTGCAAGCCTCGTGAGACTGAGAAACTGCAAACGAAGCTTGTAAGTCCCTCTTAAAAATGGAGTGGGGCAGCAGTGGAGGAGGCACGAAGCCCCACCAGCCACCCGCTTCTGCCTTATGAAGGGACCCTGATGCCTCAAAGGAATCCACAGTGGGTTGATACGGTGATCATACTTCTTTGTCTGTTAAATATGATTTGGGTGGGCCTAGAGTAGTCATGGTTTTTCCACTTTCTTGGGGCTCCTGTGCCCCTAACCCTAGCAAATGTGGAGGGATGACTGTACTTCAGAGTATGGAGCTCTCTTTCTTTTAAATTGTCTAAATTAGGGGCAGGCCGCTGTGGAAGACCAGAAGGCTGCCAGGAGACCTCAGAGGGCCTCACCTACTCCTGCAACATACATACTTACATACATGCATGCATATATATTGGTACCCAAACATCCTCTATGGGACATAGTGGGCATTTTGGAACATTTTGAGGGGAAAAAACTTTTTGGAAAAATTTTGCAAAATTTCATTTTGATGCTTGTGGGAATCCACTTGGGCTCCAAATATGTGGAAATGTTCTCTACCACCCTCTTAGAGACAATTTTTAGGCATTTTGGAGGAGGAAATTTTTTTTTTGAAAAGAGAATTGCAAAAAAAAGTAAAAAAATTAACCCCAGGGGGCTACACTTTTGACCACTTAACAGTTTGGTTGCTTTAGCTGTGATCCCCCACATCAGCAAGTTTTGATTAAATGACCCTTCCCATCGTGTTTGTATCCAGAAAGACGAAGGCCATTTCCGCTCTACACTGTTATAGTGCTATTATTCCACTTTCAACATCCTGTGGAATTCTGGGCTTTGTAGTTTCCTGAGGCCAAAGAGCTTTCTGGCTGAGAATTCTAAATGCCCTCCCTAAACTGCAAATCCCAGGATTCCATAGGATGTCGAAAGTGGAATAATAGCACTGTAACAGTGTAGTGCGGGAGTGGCCAAAGACCCAACAGTTTAATTTTCCTAGCCATTCCCCTGTATAAAGTACAACTGCACTGCTTTAAAAGCAGTGAACACTTGCCAGGCCATAATGCCAAGCAAATCCAAGCCATTTTCAAAGTCTGAAGTCTTTCATCTTGCTTTGTCACACAAGAACATTTGCAGAAATCACATAGGCACAAACTTGATATTGCATCTCATATTCTGAACTAGAACTGATTCTTCTCACCCTCCAGGAGGATTATGGTCACTGAAGTCATAGATAGTATAACTGACCTGCCCAGTATCAATACTCAAATATGCACTGTTGGCTGCAGATACAGGCAGCAGAAGAAAACACCATCAGTGTAATTCTATGATAAAGCAGCAACGTAGGAGGGATGCAAAGAATGAGCATCTAGGTGCTAGATTCTAGCACCAGTCTTCACCGATGACAAAGAAGCAACCACTTTAATCACTTCACCCATGCTGCTGTTTTGATATCCATATAAGCTCTACCACAATCCTAAACATGACTATGCAAAGCTTACTGATTTCAGCAGGATTTAATCCTGGATACAGACAGACAAGATTATAGATTTTTAAGTGCAGACATGCTGATTTAAAATTTCGTGGGTGGCAGAGTTTTTATTTGGGGGACCTAATGCCCTTATTTGCCCCTCAAAGCTACTCCCTGAACATCCATGCAGTTCCCACCCCTGCTAGATATAAGGGTTCTGCAAATGAAGAATATTTTAATTGAGATACAATTTTTTTAAAAACTGACAAGCTTAAATGGCTGCTATCGCTTACAAAATTTTCCAAAAACCATGCCAAACCAGGTAATGAATATTTCTGTCTTTGTTGTATCATGATGAAACGCAAGAACAAGTGCAACTCCATTCTACACACTGTGACTACTGAGAAGGAAACTCTTTATGTTTCAAGGACTGTATTAGAAATTATGAATGCATGGGAGGGCAGTATTACTATAAAACTCAATTGTGGCAACATCAAGTTTCCACTTTAGGGGCATCAGGCTGGCAGAGCCAGCAGAGCCAAAGGTTGTAACTGGAAAAGCAGAAAGTGCACACTAACTTCACTTGTTTTACAGAATACTTCAGAAGTAAAAGAAGTTTGAAAAGCTTCAAAATATTGCCCTGAAGGCATTTATTTAGGTATAGTATTTATACCCCACCCTTCAGCCAAAAAGGCTCACAGAGCAGCTTACAAATTGTTAGACAGTTCCCTGCCCTTAGGCTTACAATCTTAACAAAAAAATGACACACAAGGCAAAGTTTAAAGAAATCCAAGTCCAGCAGATATTGACTCTTCTTCTCTTTCTCAGAGACTGTTGGAATGGGAGGAAGGCCTCTCTCATTCTTATCTCTTCTTCTCTCCCTCAGAGATCATTGCAACTTGGAACAGAAAGAAGGCCTTTCATCAGCTGCTTGGGCCTGGTGTGATGGAGCTGCCTTTTTTTCTCCCCTTTAGAGGCCAGTGCAGTGGCAATCTGTTGTTTTCACTAAGAAGGAAACTGCCACATTTGTTAGAGGTGAGTGATTTTAAAACTACAGGCTTGAACAACCATGACCTTGAAAAGAGAAGTCTGATACCACAGATACCAAGCATTATTCTTCTACTGCAATCAGTGTATTTCTTCACGAACAGGGGTTCTAATGAAATATCCATTATCATAATGAAATAATGTGTGCAACTCAAGTATTTGCAAACTCTTGAATTGACAGGTGTAATACGCAGGCTGTTGAGCACAGCCAGTGGACAAAATTATGGCTGTTGTCACCCAAAACATTCAGAGGTCATGACATCTATCCATAGGGGTGGGAACCATGTGGCTCTTTAGATATTGCTGGGCTATAAATGCCAGCAGCCTCGGTTGGCAAAACTAGTGTTGAGAGCTGATAGATATTACTGTCCAACATCCAGAGTGCCACAATCCACTACCACTCCAGCATCTCGGGAACAAGCAGGGCCTTTTTTCAAAGAAAAGACATCCCTTCTTTGGAAACAAAAGAAAGAGAGGAATTGAGAGAGGCAAGCAGTAGAAATAATTTTATGGAAAACTACAATATAGCACACTTAGCTACTAGAGAAGCAATAGCCTATCAGCAATACACTTTTAAATCTACAATGCACTGAAGGGTGATACTTATACGCTTTTCAATCTGCAGTCCACTGAAAAATAGTATTTAGGGTCTCAGTAAATGCATACAGGATTGTGCTGTTAAAGGTGTATGTCAGTTAATGAATTGGGGAAATTCCTTCTTATTAGATTCCCTTCCTTGTTAATCATCTATTCTCCACGTGCACAGGATCTGTTCACAGTCCAGGTTTATGCAGGATTACACTCCATTTAAGGAAAAGAGAAATGAACATCTGATGGACAGTCTTAAATCTGTATTTCACAGGACGCAACCTGACAGACTGTGAATTAAACTGACAGAGAATTTAATTTCACACATACAAACTGAAGAGAATCTCCAGTAAGTTTGAGCTATTCTTTTAGAAAAATGAAGTGCAACTACCTTTTTCAAGCTACAATTTTCCCTTCACCTTATCAAAAATGTATTCACCAAAGCAGATTACAGTTTGCATAGTTCGTTTCATACAAACTGCTCTGTACACATATTTTACATCTGTAAAAATCTATTAATGGAGATTTCTACTCTTTGAAGCAAGATTTTTGGAGTGGCATTGCTATCCTTAGATCTAATCCTTCCAGGTTTTGCTGTGTAGAAGTCACAATGTATAATTAATTTTAAAAATAATCACTTTGCTTAAAAGGTCAATGGTGTGTAGAAATATCCATTGCACACTACTTACTTAATTACCAAAGTATTCTTAAAAAACTCTTATATATGCCATCAGCCGAAATTTCCATTTCTGTGATATTTACTATAAGACCCATAGGCTACATTTGGCCCCTCTGGTTCCCAAAATATACAGCATTCATCTATATATTAATGTGATTACTACTCCTGAAACAAAATTCAGCTTTGAAAGCCCTCAAATGTACTGATAGGAAATTCAGCCCTGAGCAACAAGGAATTTAAGGAACAGTACTTTAAGTAATTACTACTATATGCTACAACAGATAATGTAAACATTTGATGCTATTAAGTGAGGAAATTTGTTTCAGATTCAGCATACACAGCACTTTTGTACTGATTCAGTTCTCTGGTGTAACAAAACACAAGTGAATGTCAAGGAATACAATAAATAGAAATGGTGTCTTTATTGAGGCAAAAAGGTGGCTCTGACAGCCAAGCCGGTTTGGATCCCAATGAGCAAATTGGTCTGCAGTCCGTTTGTTCTAGAGGCTATACAGCTTCTTCTAAGGGAGATCATTTTCAGCCAAACAACAAAAGCAATACTATTGTAACCGTGTTTACTCCAATTAATGGTACTGCAAAGAAAAATGAAAGAAAAAAATCAATTTCTTCCCAAATGAAAAACAGAAGGTTTCATTAAAATCAAAAGATCATTAAGGACAAGAAAGCACGAACTCTCTCTAGAATACTTTAATGAGCTTGGTACATTTTCTGCAAGCTGATTTAGAAGACAACAGGGGAACTGTGGCCTTCCAGATGCTGGACTATAAATCCCATAATCCCAGACCACTGGTTATGTTGATTGGGCTGATGACAGCTTCTAGAAGGCTGCATGCTCTCTACTCCTGCAGTAACACAACACTTTGAAAGGATAATCAGTATAATATCACATGTGCAATCTTTTTTAAATGCCTTCCTAGCCTAGTCATGATTTGTCATTCTGGTAACAGCAGTCTTCTCCAGCAGTAGTAATGTAAACCATCACAGAGTCACTTTTCCCATATTTTGGGACCTATAATGTTTAACCCATTTATGGAAGGTGTTGTTTTTATATGACAATAAATAACATTTTGGAAAACTACACTCCACAATCTGTCATTAAAACAATGTGGCCATGAAATCAGCATATGTGTTTAGAGACTGTCACATCAAACAGGGACAGCAAAGTGCTGAGATCTGTGGGTTGGGCAATGGTTCTCAAACTCTAGTCTTCCAGGTGCTTTGGACTTCAAGAACCAGAAACCTTAGCCAAGGATTCTGGGAGCTGAAGTCCAAAGCATCTGGAAGATCAATGTTTGAGAATCACTTGGTTAGGGGGACTGGAATCAGGGTAAAGTAAGATAATCAAGTCATCAGAAAAGCAGAGAGAATACAAAATTAAAAATAGAGGGGAGTAATGGTGGTCTTTCAGCTATTCCTGGACTGCAAGTCCCACGATCCATCAGCACTGGCTGTGGTAGCTAGGGCTGATGGGAACTGGAGTTCTCTGCACAATTGCCCACCCTGCTTTAAAAGATGGTTCACACCCCCATGTGCTGGCACTACTAAACTCCTTCTACAAAGTCATCAGGCTTGTTAAAGTAACAACTGCTCCTGCAGTCAATGGGAAGAATTAGAGACAAGTGTCTTCTGTGTGGTGTAATCTCCTCAGTCCTGGTTTTGCACTGCATCCAAAACCACAGGACGTACATGAATGTAGCAACGTAGGACAATTCAAAAGATTCTGCAATGTCTTTGTTATCATACTATTTATTTACCTAGCACCATCCATGTTTATAATACCAGATACCAGAATGCAGAAAACATTAAAAGGAAATATCACTAACAATGCATTATCAGAAGGGAGTTACAAGGTCCACCATACCTCTCATAACTGTTCGTACGGATCGGATAAGGTTCATTAATTGTCCTTTAATTCCTGGGTCTTCTCCAAATCCTCCAATCCCCTGGTCTGCTCCCCAGCCAACTGTATTAATTCAGAAGTTTTATTTATTCATTAAAGTAAGCATGCAAATACTTCATAATAAAAGTTGCATCATATTAATGAGCAATCTATTTCAGAAATAAGAAAAAATATTTTAAAGACCAAATGCCATGATAAAGAGATCTCTAATTCTTTGTTTGAGCGGAAGATAACTCTTCACAATCATTATTCAATTTGGATACACAAAATGTATTATGAGATAATATAAGGAGCAGATAGCAGAATTACTGCAAATGAGAAGCCTGTATATTAATAAGCAATGTAATTATTTGAAGGTATTAAAAAAAGAACAAATAATGGGCTGACAGTTTCAATTTTCCATCAAGATAGCTATGCAATTATGATTAAGAGCAATGAATTTATAAGCTGGCTAACTATAGGAGGCAACGTTTTCCAAGAGATTTTCAAAGATATTATGTACGCTGTGTTGTCGCTAAAACTTTGCAGCAGAGTTTGGATAACTTTTATTTCAAAAACTCTGTAACAGCTTCAACACCATATTTCATGGGAATACAAGGACCAGTTAGCCAGCCTAATATTCTTTTAACGTAGACTGGTACTTAAAGCAAGAATGTGTAAGCTGGCAAGCAATTCTATCAGTCGGGGAAAATTAGTTAAGACAAAAGGCCTTAACCTAAATCCAATTGCCAATCCCAACCAGAGTAGTTTCACTGAATCAACTGCAGACTGCTACATCTATCATTATGGGAATTCCACTCAGTCAGTGAGTTTGTTCTAGTGGGGACTAGCCATCTACTATATAAAAGTCAAAGTTTGTCTGCACATTTGTCTGTTTGTCTGCATCAGGCAGGCAAACACCTCATACGATTGGCTGTATCAGGCGAGAAGACCTCATATGATTGAGTGGCTGTGAAGATTTTATGGAGTCCTGGGGTTGGCAGTTTAGGGAGGGGCCTTTAGAATTCTCAGCAGAGAGCTCTTGGGCCTCAGGCTGGTTGCTATGGAGGCGAGGCCTACCAGCAAGGAGGAAGACAGTGCATTCCCTCAGGAACCCAACCTCTGTATGTTAACAACTCTGAATACAGATTGGATTGGGGAATATGGGGATGAGTTACAGGTACTGGAATGGTCAGTTGCTATGGAGATGAGGCCTAGCAGCAAGGAGGAGGACAGTGTATTCCTTCAGGAACCCAACCTCTGTATGTAAATAACTCCAAATACAGATTGGATTGGGGAATATGAGGAAAAGTTACACATACTAGACAAGACAGATCGGGGAATCAGAGACACAGGATCTCAAATCTGTGTATTTCAACTGCATCTAATTTCTAAAGTAAGGTGAGGTAATTCCTAAGGTATTTCTAACAAGAATTACCTATGAGAAATAAAATCCTGGGCAACACCAGGTAAATACGCTAGTCTACTATATAAAAGTCAAAGTATGTGAGTGAGTTTGTCTGTTTGTTTGCATCAGGCAGGCGAAGATCTCATATGATTGGCTGTGTGAGGTGAGAAGACCTCCTATGCTTGGTTGGCTGCGAAGATTCTATGGAATCCTGGGGTTGGCAGTTCAGGGAGGGGCCTTTAGAACTCTCAGCCAGAGAGCTCTTGGGCCTCAGGCCGGTTGCTATGGAGATGAGGCCTAGCAGCAAGAAGAAGAGCAGAGTATTCCCTCAGAAACCAAACCCTCTGTACGTTAACAACTCTGAATACATCTTGGATCAGGAAATATGGGGATAAGTTATAGGTACTGGAATAGGCCGGTTGCTAGGTGACGAGACCTAGCAGCAAGGAGGACAGCGTATTCCCTCTTGTGATCTCTTTCAACTCTATGAATCGTCATAGCAGCCTTTTGTTCTTAAAACTGAGGCAGGTTTTCCTATGTATGTGCACACAGCATATTACTTTAAGCACAGAGAGAAATGATGCAGTACTGCCAAGCCATTAAGAAGAACTGAGAGGAAATACAGGTTCAAGGAGGTCAGCTTAGGGGGTGGGCGCTGATACCCTGCAGCCCTACACCCCTTGGCTTCCTTCCCCAATTATACCGGTACTTTTCACAGCAGCTTCTTCCCTACTTCTTGACTTCTTTCCTCTCCGCCCTTTTCCTTTCAAACTATGTCTTATAGGCCACAAAACCTGCAGGCAGGGCCTTTCCTTTCGTAGCCTACGGGCGTGCTGCCGGGACCCTCCATATGTTTTTGGACTACAACCCCCACAACCCACCACCTCTGGCTGCGGCTGATGGGAAATCTCGGCAAAGAAGACGAAAGCCACAGTCGCACACCACAACGTTGGTCCCTGAGCGAGAAGCGTGGCGCCTTCCAGACGCTGCTGGGACTCCCAATTCCTCTCAGGCAGCACGGCAGTGGCCCAGGATGATGGGAACTGGAGTCCAACGCGCTGACGGCCACCTATCGCCCACCCAATGCCCTAATTTTTGCAATTGCTGAACCTGAGGCCCTTCATGACGAGTGTCATCAGTACCAACGACAATTATTGAGAGTAATCCGAGTCTTATCTGGTTAGGCGAGTTTCACAAGCGCCCCCCATTCGCCCTTCCCCGCTCCCACCCCCGGGCCCAGGCCGGCCGACTCACTCCTGCGGAGGAAGCGCTCCTCGTGCAGCACCGCGATGGCGTTGACGAAAGCAGCGCGGCCTGCAGCAGCGCGTACAGCGTGAAAGCCATCGCGGCCCCTCCGTCGCCTCCCTCAGAGACGCAGCAGCGCCCGCGCCGCCGCCCCGAGCGCCCCGGCCCCACCGCCCATGCGCGGCGCTGGCCAGGACGTGGCAACGGCCTCACGCGGGAGGAGGCGCGCGCTCGCTGACGTCAGACGCCCAAGCTCCCTCGTCGGAAAGGCAGGGAAGACTCCAAGCTCCTCAGACTCCTCTTCCCGCTTCTTTTTGTCTCCCTCCCCTCCGGGGGCGGGGTCTGGGAAGGATACTGAGACCTGATAGGCTGGCGGAGATGAGGGGCGTTGCGGTTACTTACTCGCAGTGGGCGAAAAAGAGTTGCTGGCTGGGAGGGGGATTGTGAGGAAAATGTCTTGGGCCGTTTCTGCAGCAGACTGTTATCGCGCTGTTATTCCACTTTCAACATCCTATGGAATCCCAAGGTCACCCAGTGGATTTCCATGGCCAAGTGGGGAATTGAACCCTGGTCTGCAGAGTCATAATCTAGTGCTCAAACCATTACTCCACACTGTATGTACCTAACTTCAAAGTGGATTAAAAAAAGAACATCAGAATTGTTAAAAGATTTTCTGTACTTTAAATCAGTCATCAATTAAAATGGAGACTGTAGTCAAGAAATCAGAAGACTGGATCTTTCCACACTATACTATTATAGTGCACTTTCCACTTTCAACATTTTGTGGAATTCTGAGGTTTATAGTTCATTAAGTCCAAAGAACTCTCCTTGAAATCAAAACGAGTAAATTGAGATTACAGTATTGTACTTGGGACATATCATGAGATGATGTGACTTGTTAGAAAGGACAATCACTCTTGGTAAAATGGAAGGCAGTAGAGTCGTAGAGTCATAGAATCACAGAGCTCCAGAGCTCTAGTTCATGGGAGCGGACTAGAGATCATAGAATCATAGAATCATAGAGTTGGAGGAGACCCCAGGGGCCATCCACTCCAACCCCCTGCCATGCAGGAACCCACATCAAAGCATTCCCAACAGATGGCCATCCAGCCTCTGCTTAAAAACCTCCAAAGAAGGAGACTCCACCACACTCCACTGAGGCAGCGTATTCCACTGCCAAACAGCTCTGGCTGTCAGGAAGGTCTTCCTGAGGTTCAGGTGGAATCTCATTTCCTGTAGTTTGAATCCACTGCTCCTTGCCCTAGTCTCTGGAGCAGCACAAAACAAGCCAGTGTTATACCCCAGAGTAACCCTAAGAGAGTACCCTTAAAATTGGCATGACTTCCCCCATATTGGATATTGGTTAGCAAAGGTCAGTTGCAGTTAAAAACAACCTTGGTGTTGAATGGGAAATCCTTAACCAACAGATTGTCTCCCTCTGCTGTATGGGAACGTAGACAACGTCCTTTAGGCTAGAAGACTGACCTATTGTTCCGAGTCACGTATCTCTAGACAGACAATAGACTCACTCACACCCCAAGCTACGTTGATGAACTGTGCATAGCCAAACCCATCGATTCAGAATTTTAAACCTATCACGCACCTGAACTTCTCAGTAAGAAACAATACCGAGGAGAGGTTGTGATATTTGCCTAACATTATATTCCGCAATCATCGACCATTAATGCCACTTTGCTAGCCGATACCTGGCCTGAGGACAGAAATTGGCTATAAAAATCCTCACTTTTGGAGTCTCTTCGGAGAGCCTCCCAGACCAGATAAGGGCCCGTTTCACTGCTATTGAGGTGTCCCACTCAAGCCTCTCAGACGCCGCTGAGAGCTAAACGCGACTCGCGTCTCTGACCTTCCGCAAAACCCCGCTGCTGACAGCCTTCCAGCCCCGGGATCCAGCCTCCCCTTGGTACTTTACACTGAGCCTTTGCTAATCTCATCCTTCGCCAGGACGCCTAGACTAAGGTCCATATGCCCTCTCTCCCAACTGTCTCTATTTCCAACTTCATTTCTGTAGCCCTTGTGTGATTGTAGGATTATTTGTTAACGTGTGTTGCGACTTTCTCTGTTAGTTTTCATAAAGTTACTCTAGACTGTTCCTCTGACTCTTGCGTGGTTCTGACCCTGTAGACATAGGGTTTAAGATCCCCTGCCCTGACCTCTCGCAGGTTTTGAGTTTCTCTGTTAATTCCCTCAATTTGAAATCTGTTTGGGTGTCCTCAAGATACCCCCAATTTTCGGGGTAACACTCCCTCCCTCCTCGACATGACATCCCTTCAAATATTTAAACATGGCTATCATGTCCCCTCTTAACCTTGTCTTCTGCAGTAGGAAAAGAGGAAGATATCATTACAAGTGGTTTGATTCAATAAAGGAAACCATTGCCATGCGTTTGGAAAACTGAACAGGGCTGTTAATAATAGGCTCATCAATAGGTTCGTTCATAGGATCACCATAAACTGAAGTTGACATCATATAACAACAAAAAAACCTTCCACCATTCAGTATCAGTGGGTTCTAATACTGTGAAAGGAAGGAAAGGTTTTTCCTACCCATTTTCTCTACATCATGCCTAGTTTTATATGCCTCTCTCATGCCTCCCTCTTAATCATCTTTTTTTAAAGCTGCACCATCACAAATGTTTGTAGCCTTTTGTGTTGCTTCCCTTTTTATTGCACCTTTTCCAGCTCTACATTATCCTTTGTGAAGTGTGCCAACTGTTCAGTATTTCATATATGATTTCACCACAGATTTGCACAGATACTAAAATACTAGCAGTTTTATTTTCACCCTCTTTCTGAAAGATCTCCCCCCTGCACTGCTGGGTTGACATTTTTTCTAAGAGATAATTCCAAATTCTCTTCCTTCTCAGTCACTTGCAGCTCACCTCCCACCATCAGTTTTGTAGGTTAGCATTTTTGTTCCCAATATACCTCAGTTTATACCTTCATTGAACTGCATTTGGCATTTTCTTACCCAGTTTGTCGAGATCCTTTTAGATCCTCCTGCAATCCTCTGAACAATTTGGAATCATCTGCAAACTCCCTACTCATTCCTAATTCCAGATCAGTCATTAACAAGTTAAAAAAGCATCACTGATCCCAAAATAGAACCTTGGGGAACTTTTTACATCCCTCATCCTTTTTGAGAACGCTTCCTATTATCCTCTAACTCCTAAGTTTGTTCAGGAAGCTTTGGTGAGGGTTCTTTGAATATTCTTGTGAAACATTTATTTCCTTATTGGAAGGTACTGTTCCATCTACACTACACTGTTAAAACAGTTCAATACAGCTTTCATAGTCATGGCTCCATCCTGTGGACTCCTGAGATTTGTAGTTTGGGAGATAGTTAAATTTGTCTGCTAGTGAGCTCTAGTCCACTGCCCTGAAATGCAGCATTACATAATTCTTTGTTAACGTTCTCTGGTTCTGTAAAACATGCTACTTCTATTGTAATTTTAATAGTGATTTATACTCAGGAGGAATGTTTGAAATAATATGGGCAGTATTCATTTTTTACCCTGATTTCTGGGTCCCTTGGGGGACACCTCAGTGTGCTCCACGTGATGGGGAATGAAAACTGGCCAGAGCACAAGCAATAGCAATGCGAGAGGCAGGGTAACCTAGCAGGGTCTTTTTACCCAGTTTTTACAGGGTCAGGCCAAGCCAAAAACCAAACAAAAATGTCCAATAAATGATTTTATTGAAGGAAAATCTCACACAGCAACACAATCACTCACACACTCACAAGACCTATTAAGAAGCAAAAGAGAGGAAACTGCATAGGGGAATATTGAAGGGGTGTAGCTGGGGTGATACTGCACCTTTGTCCTGAAATCATTGGTCCAGGAAAAACAGCGGAGAAGTGGAGCTCAGGATGGAGAGGGCTGAGGAGATCACTCAATGGATGGAGCAACGGTCTGCTGGGATGACTGGGGGTGATCCAAAGAACTGCTCAAAAACTGGGACTATTTGTAGGGGAAAAGGTACCTGGAGGGCTAATCCTTTCCCGGGGAGAACAATGGGTGTTGCAGTGGGCACGAAGCTCCACACTGGTAATTTCCTTTGCATGATGGGACTGCAAAATGTTGCCAAAGTCTCAGGATCTTTGGCTGTGTTTTGTGGTGTGACTTCTGGTCCTCACCTGATGGAATATTTGCTCAATTTGGGGCAGACACGCTAATCTCCTCAAGTTGGCTTCCTGGGGCTGTGGACCCTTTGTTTATTGTGGGTTTAAACATCTTGAGGTCTCCTGGGGCTACGTGACTAGGGATTTTACTGGCCTGACCTGGTTTTTCAATCTTTGACCATTGCTTGCTTATGTGCTCGTTCGGGTGACCTCTCAGGCACATGGAATCATATTTAATATCAAATTGTAGACCCCAGGATAGGGCTTCTCCATCGGAGTAACACATTTCTCTCTCACCATGGCACTACCTTTCTGTGGTGGTGGGATTGTATGCTCCTGTGCGGTAAGAGGCTATGCTGATGGTAACAATGCTGCTTGCATGATCTCCCATATCAGATGGACTTTTGCTGAGGAGCCAGATTGAATGTGCCAAACAGCTACTGGGCAGCAGCAGTAGTGGGAAGAAGGTGGCAATGGCAGAAGATTGCTCAAAGGCAATGGCAGTGGCACCATAGCTAACATTTGTTAGTACTGGGCAGAAGGAGGCACAATAAATCCCTTTTGAATGTCTTTACCATATAAACCCTATGGTGAGACAACACAAAAAGAAACAGGAGATAGTGCCACAAGCTTAGAAGGCACTCAATGAGCTATTGGGGTACCGCAGTGGACAACTACAGGTAGTGCTGTTATTAATGACACAACAGAACTCAAGCCAGAAGGATGTTCAGCTGTTGACATGCTCAGAGGTGAGAGGAAAGTCTGAAGCTGCACAACACATATTATAGGAACATGGAATTTGAGAAGCATGAATCAGGGGAAGCTAAAGCTAGTAAAGCAAGAAATGGAACATATAAACATTGCATTAGTTTGGGTGAGCAAGCTAAAGTGGACAGGAATGGGATGTTTTGAGTCAGTTACACACAGCATTTTACTCAGAAAATGAAAATCTAAGAAGAAATGGGGTAGCATTAATAGCGAAGAGAGATGTAGCAAAAGCTGTCAAAGGATATAATGCAAAGTCTGACAGAATCATACCAATAAGACTTTAGGGAAAACCCATCAATATAACCATAATTCAAGTTTATGCTCCAGCTACAGAGGCAGAAGAAGAAAAAAATTGAAACATTCTATGCTGGAGTCCTGGAGGAAATTGGCCACAAACCAAAACAGGGCTTGTTGTTATCACAAGTGATTAGAATGTGAAAGTAGGAAAAAAACAGAATCAAAGATTGTAGGAAAATTTGATCTAGGATCAACAAAACAGTAGGTAAAGAGGAAGACTGCATTACAGATGGATGAACTCAATGAAGGAAGCCATAGCCCTGAGTCTGCAAGACCAGAGGAGAGCTGTTGACGAAGAGTCACTTAGATGCCTCTCACTCATAGAGTTGCCATAAGTTGAAGTCAACTCGATGGCAATTAACAACAAATGCATTTCTCTATTCACTGCTAATGGTGAGAAACTGGGGAATACAGTTTAGCATGCCCTTAAACTAGCAAGAAGAAATTTGCCTTAATTAGTGTTCGGGCATGTGTTATTTAATGCTGGTGTAGGTTGATTTTTATTTTAAGAAAATACATTTGCCTTAAGTATTTAGCATCGCTATGCTATTTAGTTGGTAGATTGCATCGTTGTCTCCTTTTTAATATTTTTATTTTGCTGATGATGTAAATCGAGTTTGAAGTAATAATTAAAAAACTCATCAGGTCTTAATTGTTACTTACCCAAAATGCAGGTGTCAAGATTAATAACAGACTCCATGCTAAAACAATTATGGTTTGTGTCATATCAGCTGTGTGTGGCCTCTGGGCATGGCTATAATACAGATAACAAAGCAAATAATAACTGGAGCTGAGGGATACCATACAGCTAGCGATGCATAAAAATAGCACACATTTTTCTCATGTATATCTTCCATTGTGATTGTTGGCAGGGTTCTGATTTGCATCATCGCCGTGATTTTATTTCGTAGTAATCATACAGTATATGAATGTCTTAATTCTAAATGGTTGAGGGAGTTTATTATCCAATCAGAGACAACGTCTGGCAATATTGCTGCACTTTGATAGCCACTATGAAATCTTTCTGATTTGATAGGAAAGCTTGTTTAGCAGTGAAGATATGGGAGAGAGGACAGTGAAACTTGGTTCTATGGTGTTTATTGCCAGAGGCCTCCTATGGACCTTGAATAGGGTAATTGCCTCTTTCTAGGGGTATTTAAAGTGCTTGAAATGTCTTGGAACAGTTTCAGACCAGAAAGAATTCCCACCAAGGATATTTTCATAAGTGACCATAGATGTATCTTTTGTCCCGTTTGCACGCATGGAAGACAGTCGAGTCTAGCATCCCACTACTGACTAGAGAACAAGCTATTTTAAAAGCGGTGGTCTGCACTGAAGCAACGTTTGTGTTAACTATTGCACTAATTTTCATTCATTCCTAATGTTACACTGTTCTTCCAGCAATAAGGGGTGCCCTTCCAGTTTCTATAAGCATAAGTAAGGGGTTTTATCATAAAGCACATCCAAGAAGGAAGTGAATACAGGTTTTTCATTACTTAAGGAAAGAATTTCAGTATACACTAATTTTACATGTGGCGTAATAGTGTGCTGAAAGCTTATGGTATAAGGTAGAATATAAACATTTAAAAAAATAAATGCCGGATTAACATTAGGGGGAACTGGATTTAAATCCACACTCCATTTCCACACCACACTGTTATAGTGCTATTATTCCACTTTCAACATCCTATAGAATCCTGGGGTTTGCAGTTTGGGGAGGGGCATTTGGAATTCTCAGCCAGAGAGCTCTTTGGTCCCAGTAAACTACAAACCCCAGAATTCCACAGGATGTTGAAAGTGGAATAATAACACCATAACACTGTAGTGTGAAATAGTCCCAGTCATTAGGTGCTCACCGCACAATAACCTGATGCCATTTGCAGGCAGTCCCACCTACCTCAAAACAAGAATTCTGTAGTAAGTTCCACCACAGAATACACTGGTACCAGGTTTTCCTGTTCCAAAGAGGTAGCGTCTCATGATATCAGATACCCTCATTTCGCGTGATCTGCTGCCCTCAGAATTTATGAACATATTAACATATATGCTGGGGAAAATATTGCATGACTTTTGGAAGTGACGAATAATGGTAAAAGAGATGCTAATAAAAGAGAAGGGAAAATTTTTGCAAATACAAATACATATACTAATAATATAATAATAAATTTTATTTGTTACCTGCCTCTCCCCAGGCTCAAGGCGGGGTACAGAATAGGTAGAACTAAAAAATCATAGTTAAAGTACACTAAAACATAGACCGATTAATACAAATATACTATAATTAAAATATATCATAATTAAAAGTACAGTTAAAAATAGACTGAGTAGGTCTGCCAAAAGAATAAGTCTTTAATACTTTTGGAATACGGACAGCATATTTTGCCGTCAAGTCTCTTCTGGCAGGTCATTCCATAGTCTAAGGTCAGCCGACAAGAAAGTTCTCTGGGTGACCATTGCCGGTCTCCTCCTGGCCGGTTTAAGTAAATGGCCCCCATTGGAGCTGAGTGTCTGGGACGGATTGTATGGGAGGAGGTGATCCTGCACATAACTTGGACCCAAGCCATGTATGACTTTAACGGTAATAACAAACACTTTCTGCTTTGCCCGGAAACTAATTGGCAGCCAGTGGAGTGATTTTAATATCAGTGTGATATGTTCACTCCACGCTGTACCGGTAATATGAGTGGTTGTATATTAAGTGGGCTTATAAAAATGCATATTATTTTACACCCAAAATGTACTCATTGAAAAGAATCAAGAACATTTTGCAGATGACAGAGTGCATGAGGGCATATAGCTTGCTGAAACACAAGCAGTACAGGTTATGTTTGATTTGTACATCACTAGTGGAGAGAATGAAAGGGGGCAGCTTGGTTGTTCTTGTGTACCTTCAGGTCATTTCTGACTTATGGCAACCCTAAGGTGACCCTACCATGAGGTTTTCTTGACAAGATTTGTTCAGAAGGCTTTTGCCTTTGTTCAGAGGGATTTGTTTTGCCTTTGCTTTTGATTTCCTCTGAGGCTGAGAGAATGTGATTCACCCAAAGTTACTCAGTGGATTTCCATGGCTGAGGAGGGATTCAAACCCTGCTCTCCAGAGTCCCATTTGGGATAAAGGCAGCAAAATCAATCAATCAACCAACCAATCAACCAATCAATCAATCCTCAAACCACTACAGCAAGGGACCATTATTTCCAGGCCTGTTATCCCTAGAAGAAGAGAGGATATGAATCACAGTTAGTCAAGTTGTGACTCTCCAGATGTTGTTGGGCTGCAGTGCCCATCTGTTATAACCAGTATAGTCAATGGGAGAGAGTTGCAGTTTGAAAGCACCTGGAGAACCACAAGTTGTTGTCTATGCTGATATAAATTCTGTGTTGAATCGGGGTTAGTCCTTTCAGAACCTTTCAGGCTCTGACTGTAATGAGACTCAGGAATCCCTTCAACTCTGGCATTCTTGACTCTTGAGATTTATGTTAGTAAGGCAATTGGTATAACTGCGTTGACTTAGGCAATGCCTCTTTAAGACCTAATAGTGGGCAGGTGATGGCCTATAGCAGAGGTGGAAATTGTTCACCTCCCTGGTTGTTAGTGAATTGAAGCGCCCAGCAACTCCCAGGAACCACCAGCCTGGACCTACCATAGAGATGCTGAATCCCCACTCCAGCTATTTGTGCCTAAGGGAGTGTATGTGTTGTTACCCCAGTGGCAGACCCCATCCCAGGGGATATAACATTGATATCAAATATGCCCGCCATGCCAGAGAGGTTTCTGGGTGCGTGCATAAATAGGTCAAACGATGAAACTAGGTCAAGGCCAGGAAAATCCCCAGTCATGTTTCCCCAAGGAGACCTCAGGCTAGACATGTCTGCATGAACAAAGGGTCCTCAGCCACAAATAGCCAACTTGAAGGGATTACCGGGTTTTCTCCAGGTTGAGCCACTCCGACTTTGGAAAATCTTACAACAGCGAGATCCATTTACATGAACCAATCATGCAAACCATCAAGTTGCTATTGTGGGGCATTTTTCCTTCTATTTTGGCCATTGTTCTTCCCGGGAGAGGGCCTGCCCTCAAGGTATGTTCTGCCCTATAAACAGCCCCTATTTTTGAGGGTCTCTTTGGACAACTCCCCCTCACGCTAGCAGACCAGCACTCTGTTAGTCGAGTGATCCCCTCAGCTGCCTCTCTTCACTGAGCTCCATCTTTCTCGCCACTTCCCGGACTGAAGACTTCTGGATAGGTGCAGTATCACTGCCTTTACACCGTTTCCGCTATATCCCCTGTCAATTTTCACCTGTTTCCCTTCTTGATAGGCTTTGTGTGCATGAGTGAGTGAGTGTGTTGGTGCATGGGAACACATTTATTAATAATATCCAATTATTGGTATGATTGTCTGGCTTTTTGCTTGGCCTGACCCCATAAAAATTGAGTACAAGATCCTGCTGGGCTACCCTGCCCCTTGTTTTTGCTATAGTCAGTGCTCCACTACTTTCCCGAGTCTTTGCATTTTTGGAGTGAACCAAGGTGTCCCCCAGGGGACCCCCAGAAGTCAAGGTAACAATATGTAAGAGAGCTGTCTGGCTAAGTCTTCTGGAGGTCTCCCCAGATGAAGTAATCATTTTGCATCTGGCTACAGGGAGAAAGCCAGAGGCTTCTGCAATCTCCCTCACTTTCCTCCAGGCACAAAAGGCTGAATGGGAGGCTTCAGCATCTCTACATTAGGTCTGGGGAGGTCTCGGGAGGAGGGCATTGGTCATTACAGAGGGAGGAAGGGAATACAAACCACCAAAGCAACCAAAGACAGACACACAGGTGTAGGTGAACTCTACCAGGACACAAACCTTAGAGAGTTGCATGATACTCTCCTCTGGCCTATACCATTCTGCTGATGTGTTTCAGTGGAAGCTTGGTTGGTCCCAAAAGCAAAGATGGAGGCCTTCTTTCAGCCAGAAGGCTGAATTCAAATTCAGAGTCAGTCTTGGGGCAGTGGCATTCCAATGGTGGATGTGGTCAAAAGCCAAACAGTGTCATGAAAAATATCTGTCTATTTTTAGCTCAGCGCTCTTTGTGCTGTAATTAAGGCCAGGATCCTGTGTGGGACCCAACATCCTAAAGCCCACCTTAAAATTTAGGCAGCTGCACCAGCTGAAATAGTTCTGTGGTGCTGGCAAGTGGGGTGCTGAAGAGTGGTGTGTCCAGCCCCCTCGAGCCAGCGAGTAATTTACAAGGTTGTTAAGTCTATCTTATAGTGTGGTCAAGAATGAACTGGATGCCAATTTAAGCCTTAGAAGAAGCATTTCAGTCTTTTAGAGTGCAGGAGAACCCTTGAAAAGTTGGGAAGCTGTTAAAAGATGAGGTCATGAGAAAGGAGTGTGGCCTTCTGGGGAGCCCCAGAGAGCCAGATATGGACACCAGGAGCAACAAAGTGGGCCTCTTTGCTGGAGTTTTCTGGTACCTGCCAAAAAGTATGGGCTAGTTGTCAGTCACAAAGCCTTCAGATCCATCCTGCATCCCACATCCCGCATCCCCCTCCCCTCCCCTCCCCTCCAATGGGTCCCCTTGCATAGGTGAGATTTTTTTCCCTAATTACCACATCCCCAGTCCTTCAGATGGCAATTAAGTTTGTTGTTGTTGTTGTTGTTTGCCTTCAATTCATTTCCAATTTATGGCAATCCTAAGGCAAACCGATCACGGGGAGTTTTCTGGGGGCTGAGAGTGTGTGATACACTCAGTGGCTTACCATGGCTGTGCGGAGAATTGAACCCCAGTCTTCAGAGCTGTAGTCCAATACTCAAACCATTACACTAAACCTAGAGGGAAAAATCTGTGTGGGAAAGTGATAATTTTCAGGGGTGGGAAGCGGAGAGGAAAGGGTTTATTTCATGAAAGCTCTCTGTCGTTCATAGGATCATCAGTGCAGGGAGACCCTACTTTAAGAAATTCAGTCTGCGTGCCATAAAGGATGACAGCGCTAAGTTATATTTGCTCCCCTCGATACACATGTGTGAATCCCATTAGTGTAAATGGGATATAAATGTGTATGTATTGAGAGTGAGATAGACTAACAAGAAGGGGTGGACAGGTATCTGATCCATCTGGGATACACAGCGTTGTAATACAATGCCTGCTTTTAGGAGATAAATAGCTTGTGTTTTTAAAACTCTTAAATCTCTTACTGAGGTAAGAGTATTATCCAAGTTTACCAATATGTTTTGGTTACACAGGACATTTCAAAGATCCCTCTAATGAGTTTCCTTGTGGTAAAGCACTGCTTTATATTGTAGAACAATGTGTTAGTGATGACACCAAAGTTCGGAATTTAATAAACATGAAATAAGAATTTCCACAGTCCAGAAAACTCAACGATATTGTGGCTGAGAACCCTCATTGGGGCTGAGCAGTGTAAATCTCCACATGAGAGGTTACACATTAATTGCACCACATGACACTTTTGTTGAGTGGCAATGCTGCACAACTGAACCAACACACCAAGTGTCCAAACAAATGCACATGTGCATCCATGCACCTGTGGGTTGATCTTTTAGTCAACTGGCATCCTGTTAGTTCTCTTTATGCCCATGTGTGTCTTTTTTTCAGTCGTCTCTGTGCAGTGACCAAAGTATCCCCCTCCGAAACCTACTGTGGAGCTATTAGAGCTCCTTCTATGGACATTCTATGTCTGGGAGGGAGGGAGTAGGAACATCAGAGAAGTATCTGTCCCTATAGCCAGATGCAAGATGATTATATCATCTGCTGAGACATCTGAAGGGCCTCTGAAGACTTCAGTGGATGATGTAATCATTTTGAGTCTGGTTACAGGGACATAGCCAAGTGCTTCTCCCAGTCTGTTCTGTTCTCCATGAGCCACGCAATAGGGCTGCAGGGATTCAGCTGTATGTCTGGGGTGTTAAATGGCCAATGTAGCATAGTTCTGCATTATGCTATGATGTGCCATACTAGATTCCAGTCAGTGGATGTTTTTGTCAGTTTTGCAAAGCAGGGAAAAGAAATTCTTTTGGAATGCATGTCCCAGAATCCTCCAGTCAGCACTGGTCATTGTTAATATTTCTGAGCTTCAGAATTTTGTGCCTCTGCGGTCAGTCTTCATCAGAGTAGGGCGTCCTAGAAGTTAGCCTCAAAGGTGCCAGTTATCATTGGTATATAGCTGTGTACATGTTATCTGCAGCTGTGTGCAATAGTTCTGTACTTTTCCTCCCTTATAACAGGGAGAAGAACAGAAGAAGAACCAGGTATCTTCAACCATCTCCTTCCAAAGCATACAGGGAAATAGCTTCCCCATCTTGTTTCAGATCAGGTTTTCCAGGGTGTCCAGTGTGGGGACCAATAATTTTTTTTTTGTAATGCACCAGGGATCTTGCATCATATATATGCTAATTGATCACAACTCTTTCCTTTCCTTCCCTTCCCTTCCCTTCCCTTCCCTTCCCTTCCCTTCCCTTCCCTTCCCTTCCCTTCCCTTCCCTTCCCTTCCCTTCCCTTCCTCTTTCTTTCATTCTTGGAAACTCTCTGTAGATTGGCAGCCAATGACTTGTGGATGGGCACTGCTCTATGGACCACCCCTTTAAGTAGCACTGTTTTAGAACTTGAACCAGTGGATTCAAATAGCAAGAATATACATTTCACCTAAACATAAGGAAGAACTTCTAGATGTAATTGTTGTTTGACAGTGGAACAGACTTCATCAAAGTGTGGCCTTTGAAGTCCTTTAAACAGAAGTTGGATGACCATTTTGGGGAGTGCTTTAATTGTGTGTTCCTGCACTGGAGGAGGTTGGACTGGATGGCCCATGTAGTCCTTTCTAACTCTATGATTCTTTTTAACAGTTAGTTCTTCCTAAGTCAGGTTGTCAGAATGGTGCAACTGGAGAAACAGCAAACATTCTCACCAGTCTTATACAGATTACTGAGAATCCTCTGGTGGAGGAACATTTAACCCACTATTTCTTTGTTTATAGTACACAGTTATATCAACTGAGCAACGTAACTTTTATATCCCTTTAACTTTCACACTGTGGAAATCTGGGGTCTGTAGTTTGACAAGTTGTTTAGAGTTCTCTGCTGGAGAGCTCTGTCACACTTTCCTGAACTACAGTGCTGGAAGCTGTAGCAAGAATTCTAAGTATGTCTCCAAACAACAAATCCCAGGACTCTATAGGATGGAGACACGACAGTTAAAGGAGCATGAAACTACAATAGCCCCTCCACTTTTGCAAGGGTTTGGGGTGCAGAACTTTGCTAAAGTGGAAAAACTGCAATAACTCCCCCTGAGATCCTCCTCCCATTCCCTTCTGGAACTCCCCCCCTTATTCCCTTGCCTTTGGCCCCAGTGCTGAGAACTCGTGCCGGGAGCAGGGGCAAAGGAATGGGAGGCAGTCGAGGAAGGCTCATGCAAGCCTTCCCCTGCTTTCCCTTTCATTTTGCCTCCGTGTGAGTTTTCAGCACCAGGGCCAGAGGCAAGGGAACAGGAGGAGGGATCCAGAGGGGAGAAGGAAGGCACATGCATGCCTCCCCGCCATTCCCATGCCTCTTGTCCAGGTGCTTGCCATCCTTCTTCACACCTGGCAAACACAAGGAAATGGGAGGAGGAAAAGGGAGGAAAAACACTCATGCACCTCATGAGTAATCAAGTTCATGAAGTTCAAACCTGTGAATACAGAGGGAAGACGATTGTTATCCCAAAGCATGAGTGACTCAGGGTCCACCCACAATGCCAGTACCTCCACGTGACATTAGGGAATTAGTTAGCTCCAAATGAGGAGGCCTACAAGAGGAGGAGTAATTTAGTGAGATCTTTCCACCAGTGTTTACAGGGCCAAGCAGAAAGAACCAGCCAGAGATTCCAAAAATGAAATAAAATGTGTTTTATTGGAAAAAGTTCACACACGCACGCAAAGATCCAAACGCTCTCTCACACTAACTGAAGGAAAAAGGAGGAAAGTGACTTTCAGGAATGAGGCAATAAATACCAGTTCAGAGAGCAGTGAGGAAAGCAGCAATGTGCCTTAAGCACCTAAGAACAGTTCTCATTCGGGAATCAAACAGATAGTGTGGCGTTCAGGAAGGTGAGAGACTGCACTGAACTGCCTGAAATCAGGGCTTCTTATACTCGAAAAATATCCAGCAGATATGAGTATGAATCTCCCTTCCAGCCAAGGAGACAATTGGAGTGGCAACACCAACAATGAAGTCTGGACAGAATTAATAGTCTTAGCGTTTAGGTAATGAAAAGGTAACGGCTGTTGTAATAGCCCTGTATTGTGGAGAGGTGGGGAGACAATAGGGAAATGTCCAGGTGTGCAGGGTCAGGGTTAAAACAATCACGATTTTGGTAAGGATTTCCTCTTTCAGTTTGCTGTCCTTTTGTCTTGAGAGTGGTCGCGCTATTAGCCTGAAAATGACTTGGTTTCTGCCTAAAAGATGGGTGTTGCTGATCTGCCTTGCTGTCTCACATTTACAGTCAGTAATCTGCCTCTTCCAGCTAGACCTTCCTGTCACCTCAGGTATCATTTATATCAATGCCAACTGATAGTGCCAATTAAATAATATTTGCCAATTAAACCATGGCAAATGTGAGGGGTGCATGGTGCCCTAACCCCACACTATGATTTTGTAGTATTGATACAGTCTTTGTTCCTTCCAAACTTCTGCCCTGGAAGTTTCCACCTGAGTTCTGGAGTGCCCCTTTGCCCCATCATTGGGGATCTACAGCATTACGTATTTCTTAAGACGGTGGTGTCACACTTAAAGCACAGTGTCTATTAATTTGCTGGTTAGGCAGTCATGAGACCTGTGTCTCATCAGGTCATAGTTTGCCCATATGTTGAAGATGATGGCGCTCTGTTTAAAGATTAATGGAGAAACGCTTAAGTACAAAGAGACCGAAAGATTAAATATCTTTAAGCTGGCTGCTGAAGTCAGGAGGCCCAGGAAGTAACAGATGGTATTTGTAAGAGGACTTTCTAAGTGATCAAAGTGTTCTTTTTTTTTTCGTCCAGTGCCTGTGAACCTTGAACGCAACACACACTCTGAGACCTCACCTCTCAATTATTTGCATCTTAGATAATGACTAAAAACACACTCTCCAACATTTCACCAATGAAAATGAGGACACACGTGGTGAAGCTAGAGCAGAGTACAGTCAAGATGACAAAAGCTATTCAAACGAAGAACTGACAAGTTAGGAGAAGCTGGGAATTTGAACCCCAGTCTCCTGCAGTCCTAGTCCAACACTGGCACCCTTTCCACCTAGTCTCTCTCTATCCAACCTTTCTCGCCTCACTTTCCAATAGCCTTGTATGGTTCTTAAGAGTGTCTTATTTCTTGTGTGTTTGTCAATTCAAATAAAATACATTGTTAACTTTAACTGGAGTCACCTCTACAGTTAGTACTGGTGTACAGAGATGAAAATATCCTGCCATTACCCTCCTCTTGTAAGCGTCCTTTGAGCTATAATTTCCCCAGATTCTAAGGAGCTGCTTGCATTGCAGGTGGACCTCTAGGTCCACCATCTCTTAGAGTAATAGCTCCTTAATCAGCACTAATGTTCCAGTGGGAGACATGTAATTTGTATCGTTTTAGTGGTAGACTAAAACACGGATGGGGCCTGGCTCCAGAGCAGAGCTTGGAAATGTCACTTCTTACATCTGTAACTCCCAGTAGCCCCACACAGAATCCCTAGCCCCCAGTTATGTCAGCAGGGGACTGTGGATGTTGTAGTCCAAAGAAGTGACTTGTACAAGCTCTACTCCCATGACTGTGGTCTTGGGTTGCAATCCTGTTAACCTGTGCCTTAATCCAGCCTTAGCTGAGTTTACTGTGTACCTGCAACGTAGCCAATGCCTTCCTTTTACTTAAAATATTTATCATACATTTCTCTATACACATATCAAAAGCACTTCACACAACTTTCAATAAAGCAACAATATCATTACAAATTAATAACGAACTAACAACGCAGCAGACCTTTAAAAGGGGTTGGAGCATGTAAAACAAAAACATTCAAGCAATAAAATAACACAAAAGCATCTGACAGGTGTGGAGAGCAGGACTCCAGATGTTGGATTGCAATTCCTCTAATCCCTTGTCATTGGGTATGTGCTGAGGGGTGATAGAAACTGCAGTCCACAAACATCTGGAGGGTCTTAAATTACCAACCCTTGGCCTTTGGGGAGCAAAATCTCTGCCTCTTGTGTGAACAACTGAACTGTGAGTAAGCTGGGTTCTAGATGACAGAAATTTACTTTAAATTATGGGTCTCCAGGAAGAGTGATTGTCATTGCTTTTTAGGTAATTTTTCACACATGTCCCAAATTTGGGGGGATGTGAGAGCTTCGGGGGGGAGTCAGTGGCTTGATCCCTTGCTATGATGTTAGAGGCTCTAACCATTCCAAAACACATGGCTGGCGGCATGACCCATGTTTTAGGGCAAAAAGTCCAACCACCTCAGGGCCACCTTGAATTTTTAAGGCAAATAGTTATAGGTAACACAATAGCACTAATGACTTTAGGGCTAAAGAATTGCTTCTCTTGGATTTCCAATGTTGTTGTTGTTGTTGTTTTTAAAATAACATTCCATCTCCATGGCCTACTTGCATTCAATTCAACATGCTTTTGTGAATTTATTTGCTGGTGTTTGCCTTGAAGTCACTTCCAACTTAAGGCATACAACAGTACAAAATATTCTATAGTACGGTGACCACATATCCAATCTCCCAAAGTTTCATGCATCTGAGGAGGTGACAGCACAGGAGTTGCTTGTAGACATCTCCCACCCATGACACTCAGCAGTTGTTAGATGTAATCTTAAAACCCTTGTACAGTGTGAAAAGGACTTAATTCTAGCAAATCTAGTTCTTCTCCTTTCTGTCTCTGTCTCTGTCTCTGTCTCTCTTTCTTTCTGAACTGAACTAGCAAGTAAAGTCCTTGCCTAAGGGATTTCTCACCCACCAGGCTAAGCCTTAACTCAGGGAGCTACACATTGGCCATTTCCACCCTACACTGTTATAGTCCTATTATTTCACTTTCAACATTCCTGTGGAATTCTGGGGGTTGTATTTTACTGAGGCCCAAGTGCTCTCTGGCTGAAAATTCCAAATGTCTCTCCCTAAACTGCAAACCCCAGGATTCCACAGGATGTTGCAAGGGGAATAATAGCAATATAACAGTGTACTGTGGAAATGGCCATTAAGTTGTGCAACACTGTCGTTCTGTGCAACGGTTGTGCCATCAAATCAACGCATACCTTGCAACATTTCACAGATGAAAAAAAATTGAAACACTTGTGGCCAAACAAAATCAGAGTGTGGTCAAGATGGCAAAGGTTATTAATGAGGAAGAACAGACAAACTAGGAGATGCTGCAGAAGTTTACTTTTGCCCGAGCCACCCTTCCTCTGCTCTCCCTTGCTGCTAATTGAGTGCAAACTACTTCTTCACTTTGAACTCAGGTTTCAGCAACTGCAGTAAGCTGAGGACAAAATGGGAAAGTGTGAGGAGAAGGGAGAAACTGGAATATTTTAAAAACAGGTGGAAAAGTGAGACATCCCAGAAGGATTGTCTCTGCCAAATTGGGACAGGTGGGGGGATGTATAACTCCACACAGTTTTACATTATGCAACTCCAACGTAGGATCCCAGTTCTTATCTTTTTAAATGGCTTGTGTTACTGATAGGGTCTGAAGAAGTCTTGGAATCATCACTGTTCAGGACATGTGTTAGATGGTGCAGTAGAAGATGCCAGTGAAAAAGGACGCAGGGCATTGCTATTAGGCTCTCCTTCAGCAGTGAGAATGTCAAAGGATGGACTGTTCTTTCTCTGATACGTATGTTACACACGCTGGGCCAGTAAACTGTACTGTAAAGATTGTTCCCCCTTCATTGTGCTTCAGGGTGATATTTGCCGTCACTGTTTCCTCCGCAGGGAGATCTCCACTGGAGGTGATTCGTTTACCTTGCCTGAAACAAGAACAACCAGAGATGAAGACAATGAAAAACAAACAGGTTGGCGTCTTGGCTTGCCTGATGTCATGACTCCAGTGTCAAACTGAGAATGTAACTGCGCTACTCACTTACAAGGGTCTGATAATACTTTAAGTGCCATAGCACCATTGTACGGGAATCTTGGGATTTGTACCTTGGTAAGAGGCCAGCATGGTGTAGTGGTCTGAGCATCAGACTATGGCCATTTCCGCTCTAGACGGTTATAGTGCTATTGTTCCACTTTCAACATCCTATGGAATCCTGAGGTTTGCAGTTTAGGGAGGGGCCTTAAAGGCAAATCCCAATATTCCATAGGATGTTGAAAGTGGAATAATAGCACTATAACCGTCTAGAGCGGAAATGGTCTATGACTCTGGAGACCCAGGTTTGAATCCTCACTCGGCCAAGGGAACTTCCTGGGTGACTCTGAGGAAATCATATTCTCTCAGCTTCAGAGGAAGGCAAAGGCAGCCCCACCTTGCTGAACCAATCGTGCCAAGGAATCCCTGTCATATGTTTTAAAAGAATATTTTAAGTTTCTTAAAAATGATTTAGCTTTGTACTGTTTTAATTGTTTTTATTTGTTTTTCACCTCAGGAGCCCTTGTGGGCTGGGATATAGAAAAACCTTAAATACATAAATACATAAATACATAAATAAATAAATAAATAGAAAGGTAACAGAGCGTGACAAGAGCCAGTGCAATGTAGTAGTGGTTTGAGCACTGGACTATGGATCTGAAAAACAGGGTTTGATTTCCCACTTGGCCATGGAAACCTGCTGGGTGACCTCGGGAGTGTCACACAGGCCATTTCCGCACTAGACTGTTATAGCGCTATGATTCCACTTTCAACATCCTATGGAATCCTGGGGTTTGCAGTTTCGGGAGGGGCCGGCCACTGCAAACCCCAGAATTCCATAGGACGTTGAAAGTGGAATCATAGCGCTATAACAGTCTAGTGCAGAAATGGCCTCTGTCAAAGCAACACCCTGTCTGACACTCACAATGGCACACTTCTGTTCAAACCACCAGATCTCACCAAGCTACAAATCCCAAGATTCTGCAGGATGGAGCTATGGCACTGAAAAGTGTTATCAAATTGATGTAACTGGGTAGTGCAGTTACATTCTTAGCTTGACATTTTATTTCTGGTTTTTTTTTAAAACATCATGTTCACCCACTCCCCCTCCATTTCACAGCCTCCCTGAGCTGTGATTGTCTGCCTTCCAGTCAGGTCTGTGCAGTGCTTCCTCCACACAGGGCAAATCAGGACAATTGGAGGACAGTTTCATAGAATCATAGAAATGTAGAGTTGGAAGAGACCACTTTATTGAGCTTTGGGCGGGGGTGTGTGTGTGTCACATCCGACCATGGGCTGCATCTTCCCCATCCTGTTGTAATGGAAGTAGGCCAGGGGTGGTCCTTCCCCACTTCCATGATACTGGAGCTTAAGGATGCTCTTTCTTGGTCCCTTTTCGCACGGCATTTTCCATGTGAAAGAGGGCCTGGAGCATCGCGTGATTGTGAGGAGCAATCTGCGTAACGCACTCACAATCACGCGACTCTCCAGGGGCCAGCAGGGGCCGATCGTGCACCTTTTCATTTTTGGCTAGAAGCCGAAAATGGTGCGCGATCGCACATTGCTCCTGGGCCCCATGGGCACTTACCTGGCGTGCGGAGCCTCCAGAGCTGCGCTGGTCGCGCTTCCTGCCCCAGCGCAGCCTGGGAAACTCTCAGGCTGCGCTGCAGAAGGAAGAGGCGGGGCTCTCGCGCAAGCAGGCAGCTCATGTGGAGCCGAAGGACCCCGGACATGAGAGCCTCTCGCCGGAGGCTACTCACGTGATCCCTGCACCCCAGTGCCGGAAGAAGGTAAGGTGCGGAAAGGCCCCTGGTTAAGCTTCAAATCTATTTCGTATGGAAGCAAGAATGCTGAATTCCAGTCCCATATTCTGCAGAAAGACTTTACCTCCAAAGATGCAGTATTCGCTTTCGAGTTTTTTGTAGGACAGCGAGCATCATGGTCACCAGAAAGATGCTTCCACACAGAGAGAGCATGACAATTTCATAGGTTTGGCCGGAAGGACCTATAGAGAAAGAGAGATGTGAGGAAGTATTAATAACAGCAGCATCATACCTCTTGCAAATAGGTCTAATGTAGTCTATAGGGGAGTCATTTCCAATCCACAGAGAGGCCATTTCCGCCCTACATTGTTATAGTGCTCTTATTCCATTTTCAACATCCTATGGAATCCTGGGGTTTGCAGTTTAGTGAGGGGCATTTAGAATTCTCTGAATTCTCAGCCAGAGAGCTCTTTCGCTTCAGTAAACTACAAACCCCAGAATTCCACAGAATGTTGGAAGTACAATAATAGCATCGTAACAGTGTAGTGCAGAAACGACCAGAATTTGGGTCATCCTCTTCCCTAAGCCCCATCCTCTGTAGGTAGGGATGAATCCCCCAGCTGTTATGACCACTGACCATGTTGGCTGGTGGGTTCTTGGAGCTATAGTCTAAAAAATAACTTTCTCGAGATCTAACAAGTCTTCTTTTATTTATAGGTTACTGTGGGCTTCCGGACTTTGAGCCGTGTTCTATTAGTATTTGCTCCTGACATTTCGCCTGCATCTGTGGCTGGCATCTTCAGAGGATCTGGTGGCATGGAAGTGAGACAGAGTATATATACTTGTGTAGTCCCCGGGTGGGAGGGAGCAATTTGCATATATCCTCCCACCCGGGGACTGCATGAGTAGATATACTTCCATGCCACCAGATCTTCTGAAGATGCCAGCCACAGATGCAGGCGAAATGTCAGGAGGAAATACTAATAGAACATGGCCTTAAAGCCCAGAAAACCCACAACAACCTATGGATTCCGGCCATGAAAGCCTTCGACTTTACTTCTTTATTTATTTATTTATTTTTAAAAATTCTCTTATTCCCATTCAGTCCAGGCTCTGGCCAAGGGGCATCAAAAACTGTCAGTGCAAAGGCAGCATCTCGCTTTAGAATACCATTATCTTTTTTTTTTCCTGAAGGAAAAGCCTGCAGTATAAAATGAATGTGTTTACTTATCAGGAGAAAAAAAAATATACGTGACCACAAAACTCCCGTTAAACATTATAGCAAATAATTTCAGAGCCTGGTTGAGTTCTGAGCCTCCCTTAAAGCTGGGGGATTTAAAGGCCTTCCTTCCTCATAAATTCATTCCAAGGCATTTTGCGTTTGTCACTTGCACATTAATATAGTGGCTTCCTTGTGGCATTTATGCACTGACCCCGGTTGCCCCTTATTCCAGATTATAAATGAGGTGTGGAATTACAGGACGCCTATCCTGATAGCACACACCTTTAATAAATATGTTAATCAACTGTCTACAGCATGTCCCCCGGCTGGGGACTGGAGAGTTTTTGCCTTCTGTTATGGATGGGGCACTTTAAATTCTATTCTCTTTCCAGTGACAACCTTAAGTTAAAATGGATTTATTGGTAGTGGGGTGTGTGTGTGTGAATCCATTAGCCATACCTTATGTATAGGAAGAAGAAAAAGAGAACAGAAACTGCAGGAGTATGTGTGTGTTCTTTTTACACTCTAATAAAATGGACAGAGCTTGGGAAAATATTGATTTTGTTTGCCAACTACAATTCCCACAAACTCTCAGCCAGCATGATCTGTGACGAGGGTAGTAATGTCCAAATTCTGGTCCTCCAAGTACTCTTTTTTTTTTTGGACTTCATCTCCCAGAAGTCTTAACTACTTTGGCCAATGGACAGGGATTATGGAAGCTGAAGTCCAAAACATCTGGAAGACCAGTGCTAAGGAACCACTAGGTAGAGGCTTCTGGGAAGATTCTGGGATTTATAGTCCTCCTAGGGGGCGAGGGATTCTGGGAGCTATAGTTCAAATAGAAACATTCCCGAATTCTGAACATAAGCAATGATGTCTCATATGAGGGTAGAAGCCCTGCTCACATTAGAATGTCAGATGCCACTTTCACTACCTCGCTTGGCACTAGGGGCAGTTTATATAGTAGACTGGTCAGCCGTTCAGGTCCAAATGTGGACCGATGCCTGGAGTTATAAGGGGAATAGCTTAGTCCAGTGGATTCACTTCAGGGACCGGTTGCCCAGACTGAAGAAGTACAGCAGATGTGGGAACCTGATAAGAGATAGTGGCCAGAGATGGCGTGAGACCAATTCTGGGATTTGGGCTAGGGCTTTGGTGCCAACCACCTATTATTTCTTTTTTCCAAATGGCAGGCCTATTAGACTCAGGGAGTTGCAGATCTTTAGAATCAGGGAAGGCTACTTTTTTGGGCAGTATCACCCAGAATTCCCCAGCCAGCTTGGCCATAGTCCTATACTAGCTCATGGATCTAGGAGTTATTGCCCCAAAGGGTCAACTTTCAAAGTTCTAGTGGTATTAAAAGCTTCTAGTGTGGAAGCTGATAGAACTTCTCTTAAGACTTTTTTTTTAAAAAAATTGTCAGGCCCAGGGCATTTTGATGTGCTGATATTTGATGTTTTTTAAGAGGCAAATAATGGAGTGTACACAATGGAAAAACAGGTGAGGTACTTCTGCAAGTCCTCAGTGGATGGTATTTTATTTTATTTTATTTTATTTTGGAACTAGCCCAGCCTATTCCAGCCTTTGTTTATATTTCAGTGACCTTCTTCTGGGGCAATATGCTATCTGTAGCTGCAGAAATTTCTGGAGCTGAAAATCTAATTCTATTTGTTGGATTGACATCGAACTCAAGAAGGCCATTGAAACATATTGAGGATGGAGCAAGCTGGTTTTCTGCTGCTCCAGAGACTAGGATACAGAGCAATGGCTTCCAACTTCAGGAAAAGAGATTCTATCTAAACATCAGGAGGAACTTCCTGATGGTGAGAGCAGTTTGACAGTGGTATATGCTGCCTCAGAGTGTGGTGGAGTCTCCTTCTCTGGAAGTTTTTAGATGGAGGTTGGAGAGCCATCTATCTGGAATGCTTTGATGGTCTTCCTGCATCGCAGAATAGGGCTGGACTGGATGGCCCTTGTGGTCTCTTCCAACTCTACGATTCTATGATTCTATGTACATATGCTGAAATGTGTTGGGCTTATTCTAAAATAATAATACAAAAAAACCTTCCACTGAGCACTTGGAGATGTACCTCCTCCTTTCCCCCTGGATCTGATGTTTCTTGCCAATGGATCTAATGTCTTGTTTACTATTGTTGTGAATGTGCTAGGGTTTTTTTAACTGTTGCCATGCGGTGCCTTCAGATTGTTGCTTTTAATTTCTAGCCAGTCTAGAAAACCTTTCAAAGATGAACAGCATCTCTCTCTCTCTCTCTCAATCTCTCTCTCTCTCTTTCCATTCATCCTAGCCTACCTACTAATGTGAATTATTACCCGCCAGCCTGAGAGCCCTGAAATGAATTCTTGTGCATTCAAAAGTATATTGAAACCATTTGCATGAATATGCAGATTTATATTAGAAAGACCAACCTCCTTTAATATATTATTTTTCATTCGCTATGACAGTAATGAATGCAGATCAAAACAGCCTCTTGAAATTAAAAAAAAAAGTATGCTCTTAACTCTGTTGAGTTGCTATTGTTACTAAGAACCACTAGCAGAACCTTCTTCAATATTTCAGCCTCTGCAACCCTACGGCCCCAGTAACCATGTTGGATTGGACAGATCTGGTGTCAGCTTCCTTGGAAAACACAGTACAGTTTTTGGTAGAACAAGAGAAAGTATGGACTTACCTTGTAGCTGTAGAGTGTCTTTCCATTTGCTCCCCTGGATGCCTTGAATGAAAGAGGAACTTGTCCATGGTGTAGTCATGCCAGTTTTTCATATCATGGAGTTTTAGGGCTGTCACTTTCTTTTGCCGTATGAGGAAAGCCCCTTAGCCTTTTTGACCGTTTTTCCTGTGATAGAATTTGCAGTTCAAGTTTATTCTACCATGCTTTGTATTATTGGGGGGAAAAAACCACCCTGCAGCTTTAATTATTCACCAATGCCTCACTACTACTAGTTCCTGCCGCAACAGTGTTTAGAAGCATAGACATGTGCTTGTCATTCACAGGAACATAATTTCATGTCTCCAGTAGCTTCTTTTCTTCCCTTTCCCATCATTTGGTTCTTCACATTGCTGCGGAATATGAACGCTTGTTTTTACGGGGGTGGATTGAAACCTGTTGGCATTATCTTCCTCAAAAGATAAGCTGCAGCTGAGTGTGGTGGTTAATAAATGCACAAAACCCCACAGCTGCTATGTACCTTGTCACCAAAAATGGAAAATGTGGGGAATTTGTTAGGTCTTGCGCTTTCTTCCCATTGACTATTCAAAGGAAACTCCCAGTTTCACAGATTTCAGTTTACTCTTTCTTGGCTTGAAGTATTCGGTACAAAGATAAGATAAGAATGTCATACTCATAAAGTTTTTTGTTTTTTTAAGCAAGCACGTTTCATGGATGAAGACATAAAACTGGACTCGATGATCTGATTGCCCTAGATACTAAATGACTCACTGGGTTTCACCTGGAGACTTTCAAATACGTAACCAAAGGGGAAAATGTCTGCCACAACTCTTCCATGACCTCATGCAACTGGAATATAATGCATATCTGCAAACACAGTGACTTTGAAAGCCTATGGCACTACAGCCACCGTGCGTCTGACTGCCGTCGTCCGTAACTGCACTAAGGGCAGGCTGAAACTTAACTCGTATATTCTCCAGCTGTCCCGTTTTGGCAGGGACAGTTCTGATTACTTGTTTATCCTCCCATTTTTTTCAGCTGCTTTTAAAATGCCCTAGTTTTTTCTCTGCCCGCTCCCACTTTTCCTCTTTCATCTTCAGTTTACTTCAGTTTTGGTGGAAACTAAAATTCCAAATGCAAAAGTAGTTTGAACTCAACTTAGCAGGAGGGAGAGGAGAGGAGAGGTAAAATCTTGCCCTTTCTTACAGAGTCTGGCAAAAGTAAACTGCTGCAGCCTTTCCTAGCTTGTCTGTTTTTCCTCATTAATAACTTTTTCTTTCTTCAGCACGTTCGGTCACATGGGTCCCAGTTCTCTTCAGTGAAATGTTGGAGAGTATGATATCTGTGTATTACTTGGCTAGTCAAGACCTGGTAAGTAGTAGCTGGATATCAGAATGGACTCAGGCTGGCAAATAGTCTCAGCTAGAGGATCCCTATTAAATCAACTGCAGAACAGTAAGTCACCAATTACATACATTCCCATTAATGCAGCAGATCTTCTCTAGCTGGAACTAGAATTGGTCCGAAGACCAAGAGGTTGGTATGACATGACTCAAGGCTTTATCCCAGTTGGATCTTCTCCCACTAAAATAGTATTGTTGTAAAAACACTATTGAATCGGGATTGGTCCGTTTGGTTTCACACCTTCAGAACCATTCTGGGGTTACAGGGTTGGTTTGTGCTAAAAGCTTATCACACACAGCATTTGGGACTAGCCCCCTACTATATTGTCCAAAACACTGCTCCTTTTCCTGCTTTCTCTCTCTCTCTCTCTCACACACACACACACACACACACACACACACACACACACAGATCCCCCTGAAACAGAAATGAAAACAATATCACATTTAAAAAGTCTTTTATGGGGGGGAGTCTGATCAGGAAACCAGCAGAACAGCAGACTTAACTAATCACTGGCAGATGAAAACCAGCAGCTAATGATCTATCTGTCTCATTGACGCCAGCTTTCGCCGATTAGATAAGTCGGAAAGAAGAAAGCAAGGATTAATAGATCAATAAAATTAATGCTTTCTTAAATGGTAAGACTCTTTCCCCCTTATGTTTCCAGGCATATGTGAATGTGTGTGTGTGTGTGTGTGAGTTAGAGACAGAAAATAAGAGACAGAGAGAGACTCCAGAAGGGGGCCAGAAAAGGAGGCAATGGGGGGCAGTGAGTGAAATTGGAATAAAAGTGCAATTGAACTTTTGCACAGGCAAATATAGCACAACGGAAGCTGTAAAGGAGATCATTAATGGATTTTTGGTGTTAATAAAAACAAACGCTTTCCAAATAGTCTTGCACAGGAGAGCAACAGAACAATAACGTCAGGTGATAAGTCCCTTCCAAAGATGCCACTATCCAGCTAAAAGTGCGATTTCCTGCCTCATGTGATAAAGTCCTCTTTGTTGCCTTTGTTGCAACAGATGAAGATGTAGAGCTGACACTACCCTTAGGGAGAATGAAGCTACAGCCACAGGAGACAAATCGTGATGAACAGACTCTCAACGGTTCTTCCTGGAATTACCGGCTGTTCCTATTTTTGGAGGACAGAGGGATATGCGAAACACCAATTGACCTCCTACAACACTGAGCGTAGCAGAAGAGTTCCACATCTAGAATTATGCTACAGCTCCTCTTTTACCATCCGGGGACTTATGATTTCACTACGATAGCCACCCTCCGCAGCCATTCAATGGGTGGTGGAGGGGGACTTGGAGAAGCATCCAGCTATGTCCACGTAGTCAGAGACAGAATGATGGCATCAACTGCTGACACAATCTGTAGGTCTTCAAGGATGCGTAACATGCTACACTGTCTTTGGAAAGTGTTCAGAAACTTCAGTTGGACCAAAGAGCTTCACCAACATTATTAATCAGAACCGGCTACAAGGAGCATATAGTTTTCTTGCTGCAACAGCTCTGGTTCGCTTCCAGGCACAATTCAAAATGCTGGTCATGACCTTTAAAGCCCCATAAAGCTCAGGTCCAGGTTATTTGAAGGACCATATTGTCCCATACAAACCTGTCCCTGTTTTGAGATCTTCAAGGGAGCTCTTCTCTGTGTCCCATCATCCTCACAGGTACCTGTGGTGGGAAGACAGGAAATAGGACCTTCTTGGTGGCAGCTCTCAAGTTCTGGAATTCTCTTCCTAGAGAGATTAGATTGGCACCCTCCTTCCTCTCTGCAGGCAGGGAAAGACTGTCTTGTTCTGACGGGTCTTCAAGAGTGGGGCTTTTTTAAGGGAGAAACGGGCCTTGTATAATGTGCTTGATTTATTTTGTTGTTTTTTAATGGTTTCTGCTTTTTAACTGATTTTAACTTTAATTCCTTCTTAACATTTGCAGATTGCAGATTATTATTTATGCTTGTTTTTAATTGTTGTAAGCTGACCTCAGTGTCAAACTAGGGAAAAGGTAGGAAATAAATCAACAAATAATAACAATAAATGCAATTGTTCTGGATCTAGTTATGGGAAGCAGTTTTCTTTCAGTCACTATGCTCCTGAATTTCAGGGCTGAAACCCAGGGCTGAGCAGGGTGCTGAATGATGGCAGGGAAAGGGGCCTCCGGACAGGAGGCCTAAACATGGCTATACAGTTGCATCTGGGTCCCCCAGGCCATATGCTTTTTGTCTTTGTCCTGGGGGAAGGGTCATTGTTTAATTTGTTTGAATTAAAACTCCCAGAGTTGGGGTTGTACAACCTCTAGGACTTGGTGTTGAAAACAGGAGCCAGTGGTTTTGAAGTACAGGCACTCACTATGACAAAGTCCCCATGGCTTTGTTCCCAAGGGCAGCTCCAAAATAAAGACACTTATGTTAATGTGTATCACAAAGCCAGTTCTAGGGCCCTTTCCGCATGGCATTTGCCATGCGAAAGGGCGCCTGAGTGTCGCGCGATTGTGAGGAGCGATCTGCATGATGCACTCACAATCACGTGACGCTCCAGGGTTGGGCAGGTGCCGATCGCACACCTTTTCATTTTCAGCTGGAAGCCGAAAGTGGTGCATGATCGCACATTGCTCCCGGACCCCACGCGCACTTACCTGGCGTCTGGAGCCACAGCAGTTGTGCTTCCCACCCCAGCGCAGCCTGGGAAACTCCCAGGCTGCGCTGCGCTGCGGAAGAGGTGGGGCTCTTGCGCAAGCAGGCAGCTTGTGCGGAGCTGAAGCAGCAGGGACACGAGAGCCTCTTGCCGGAGGCTGCTTACGTGATCCCCGCACCCCAGCGCTGAAAAAAGGTAAGGTGCGGAAAGGGCCTAGCAGTTGTCATCTCCACCTGGACAGATCTTTTGTCAAGCTGCTGGCTCTCTACGGCCAGTTCAAGACCAAGCCACCAAAAAGTACTTTGCATAATAGTGGGGATAGCTTGCAATATATTGTTGCCAGGAAAATTCAAGTTGTAGACAAAGAAGGAATGTTTCCAACTTCTAAGCTAGTGTCATAACTCACCCCTTGGAGGACTCAGCAGGGAGGAGGAGGAAGAGGAGGAGGAGGATTGGCAGGAGACTGTAGCCTCCTTTCAGTCCAAAGAGATGGGGGTTGAGTCAGTTGCGGATCCTGTTCCCCAGCACAACATGTCTATAGATGCTGAAGGCGACAGGCCCTCATCCTTCATTGAAAGATGGAGAGCAAAATGCTGAGCCCAGTGCCATTTAAGTAAGAAATTAGCACTAATGAAGCACCTGTGACCTTGAAGGAGTTACTCATAGATATTGCAACAGTTGCCTCCCAGCCTTAGTGTTGACAACTGTCTTATCTGATTGCCAAGCAGTATTGTCTTGAGTTCCTGTTTTTCCTTGTCCTTGCGCTGACTTACATTTTGGACTATTCTGTGTACTCTTTGCTAGTTCCTGTATCTGGACTTCTGATCTGCTGGCACAACTTTTGGGCTGGCTAAAGACCACCCTCGTGCTTCTCCCTGCGTCTTGCCCTGGACTGGACCGACTATTCCACCGCTCCTACACACCAACCTGCTGCCATGGGCACTTGCTGACTATGTTCATATATGTTGGGGTAGGCAACTGGGGCAGATCTAGGGGTCCCTGGTACTATCCATGGGCTACAGGGGCTGCCAAAAATAACATTAAAAAATACTGCAAGCAACCTGAAATCTATCTCTGATTTTGAAAAACAAGATTGGGAGGTTATGTTAGTGCAAGCAAGGGAACCTACGGCCTATTTAATAAGTAAATTGTCCCTCCAAGAGACGTCTAGGAGTTGCAATTTACCCCCTTTTTTGAGCTAGAGAAGAGCCGCCTGGGGAGTACAAAGGAGCTAAGGGCCACAAAAATGCCTTTGGGGCCATTTGAAGCTGTAGCACTGCACTGTGCCTGCTCTATATTTCAGATAAATGAATAATCAATGCAGTTTTCCCCTGGCCATGACAAGTGACAACACAGGAAGACAGGTTAAGCAAATACAGACAACAACTGAACTGCAGGAAAACACCAACCATTGCATCATATAGTTTTCTGTTTTTATTATAGACTTCTTTTTATCCACATGAATGTTAAAGAAACTACAACAGAGTTAAATACCTTTTTTTTTAATCTCAGTGGTTATATTTTTTAAATTACACTCAATAATAAATTGTAAAATATTTCCAGAAGAGTACAATCTTCATTCATACAGCAGGCAAAATACCAGACAGAGTCTGGGAAGGGGGAAGGGGCCAGGGCTGGGATGGGATGGGGTGGAGTGAGCATATGGGGATCCTTGAAGTTTCCAGTTTGCTTTTAGAAAGCCCTGGATATGGCTAATGCTCTTCCATCGGTACATCTTGATGTAATGCTCACCCATGTTTTTTTTTCTGAATCACATTCCTCCCCAGAAAAGAATCACTCTTCAAAAGCAGAATAGCATAACTCTAAAATGCTTTTCATGGCATAGGACTGGGAAGCGCCAGGGAGTTCTTTGCATGGGTTGTCCACTCGACCAGGTCAAAAGCCTTTTCACAGTTTCTATCAAGTTCAGGAGTCCTTCTAAAAACACCAAACCAAACTTTGGTACCACCAAAAAGATCCAAGACAAACATTCTTGAATTTGTTCCATTTCCCCCTTTCTTTTTTTTGTTTTATTAAAAAATTAATAAATGGCTGCTACATTCTAATTTACATGGGTTGTCCATGAAGCTTTGAGGTCACTTGTCCTTAGGTTTAGTGGAACCTGATTTATTTGTTTGTTCCTTTTTTTTGTTTTAATACCCAAAGCCCTTCCATTTTCAGTCTTTAGGTAAATCTGAATTCAGAGTGATGGGTGGTATCTTACAAGAAGTTCTGACGCACCTGCTATAAGGAAAAAGAAGACAAAACATTACCAAACTCTGAGCCCACTAGTTGGATCAGGCTACACATCTTATCACAGAAATTAATTAAATTAAACCAAATCAAATCAGAAGGCACTCCTGCTGTAGTCTAAGATTGAAGCCAGTCAACTAAATCCGTATTGGACTGCATCTCTTGGTATTCATCCCCATTGGCTCTGCCGGTCAGGGCTAATGAGAGTTTCAGTCCAACAACATCTGCAAAGCTGCCCAATTCCCAACTTTGTCATAGTCCTTAGTGCAGGTGTGGCTGCACTTCCTAACAAGGACAGATTCCTTCACTGCTCCTGAAAGCAGTGGATTAGCTTAGGAAAGACAACTTGGCACCCACAGCAATGTCTCCAATATTTCAATACATACACCCACAAACCTCCAATACACAAACCCACCTGCCTCCAATCTCCACCACATGTGGTGGCTACCTCAACTCTACCTAATGATTAGAAAGAAGACTTTTCTGAAGAATTACTCTGGCAACTAGCTACTTTTTGCAGCACTGAGCTTGATTAGGATTAGTTTTCTTCTGTCAAGGCTACAGCTGTAATTTTCTACTTTTCAATGGAACTGGAACACATTATCTATCTCTTACTCATTACTGGGTGTCTATGTTACTCAGTATGAGCAAGAGGAAGGGAAAGGAAGGAGGAAAAGTCAAATGAGAGGTTGCCTGGTGTTGCAGCTGGGATTTTTTCTTTGAGGGGGGAGAATCAAATGTATTCTCACCCTGCAAACCCTCATGATAGGCAGTGCAGCATCTCATAACTGTTAAAAGGTAGCAAGGCCTTCCTCTCCTGAGCCATTTCTGCACTAGACTTTTATAGCGCTATGATTCCACTTGAAACATCCTATGGAATCCTGGGGTCTGCAGTTTCGGGAGGGGCTGGCTGGCCCCTCCCGAAACTGCAAATCCCAGGATTCCATAGGATGTTTCAAATGGAATCATAGCGCTATAAAAGTCTAGTGCGGAAATGGCCGTAGAATCTAACACCATCCAGAAAAATTTAATTCTTTTGTGTTGGGCAAAGGCCTGACTTTTAGAAAAATATTAGTCTGAGCTGAGACAGCAGAATGAAAGCACGGCACACCTGGGCCTTTGACAATGCTACGAGGAGCAAGTTATCTATGTAAGGGTAGGCATTTATGTCAGAGGTTCTTAAGTGAGCCACCACCACTGCCATTGTTTTGTGAATAGCTTTGGAGCTGTAGAGAGGCCAAAGGGTAACAGACATAACTGATAAGCTGAACCTCCAATCATAAGCAGAGCAAGTCAGGGTATAAAGTGCAGATAGCTATGTGATAACAGGCATCATGAAAACTGATTGTCGTGAACCAGTCACCCCTCTTCAATAAGGGAAGAACTGTAGAAATGGATACCGTTATGAATTTCTTGGTCATAATGAATTTATTGAGAGCCAAAGTATTGTAGTGGTTTGAGTGGAAGACTAAGACTCTGGAGACCAGGATTTGAATCCTCACTCAGCTACGGAAACCTATTAGATAACCTTGAGCAAATCACACCCTCTCAGACTTAGAGGTAGGGAATGGCAAACCTCCTCTGAATAAACCTTGCCAACAAAGTCCCATGATAGGTTTGCCCTGGGATTACCATAAATCAGGAAGGACTTGGGGCACACAAGTGAATTTGTTTAGTTATTGAAGGTCTGGGATGGGCCTGAAGCCACCATCCCTCTTGGGGATCATTAAATACCTGGAGTAACATCCTTGTTGGACTTCAGATTGTGGAATTAGCTTGATTACTCTTTTTTGCAAGAGGGTATTGCTCTCTTCCATCAGGGGCTTTAAGAGCACAGTGTGTTTTATAAAGTTGTCAGGAGGCGGATAGTGTAATCAGATGGCACATCCTCTGCACATAACTGTAAGAACCCAGATATCTGTTATGATAGGAATAAAATCTAGGCGATCTGGAGGAGTGTTTAGTGTTTGCATATTGGGTGGATGTGACTGAGTGCATAAAGAAGGCTTCTACCAGAGGTATTTTCCACAGGCTGAAGACACTGATCTTCTTGACTAAGGCCATTTCCACCCTACATTCTTCTAGTGCTATTATTCCACTTCCAACATCCTATGGGATTCTGAGGTTTGCAGTTTACTGATGCCAAAGAGCTCTCTGGCTGAGAATTCTAAATGCCCCTCCCTAAACTGCAAACCTCAGGATTCCATAGGATGTTGAAAGTGGAATAATCGCACTGTAACAGTGTAGTGCAGAGATGGCCTAAGAGTGGCAATTTGTAACTGTGGTCAAGTTTTCATCCATAGCTAAATGAAACAGGCCATTCTCATCAAAAGACAAATCCTCATCTGCCATCTTTGGTTCTGTTCCGAGGCCTGAAGATCTGAGCCAAGTGTGACTCTGAAATATGATGGATCCAGCGGTGGTTTCTGCTTCACAGTCAGCATGATGTCTCATGGTAGTGATTTGCTAAGCTGCAAGCTTATGCTCTTTAACCATGGATTGGCCCATATTGCAATCATCTTTAGGTAAATTCTCTAGGAATAGAACCACCTTTTCTCAAAGGGCCTGCTGGTAGGCTTCCATGCAAGCTTGGCTGTTCATAATCTGCAATGAAAGGGCTGCAGATATTGGCCCACCAAATCCAATGTGTACTCTTTCTTGTCCACTAGTGTAGAGGGGGTCTTATCTCTATTTGTCCTTTGCAATGTTTCCACAATGAAGGAATTGGCTATAGGATGTTTATAGAGAAAGGAACAATCTTGTTCCATGACTTTATAGATTTTCTACTTTCCTTGGGGTTGGAGGGATTGAAGATGGGTTAGACTAGGATCACTATGCTACATCTAACAAGGGAGGAAACATCAGAAGCAAGACAGGCAGAGTGGATATTGTCTGTTTCCTTTTGAAGAATGGGTCAACCCTGGGGATTGTAGGCACCTCATCTTGAATGTCTATTCCTTTGGCTATCCTAAGCAGCTGGTCTGCATCAGGTTGAGTGTCTTCAGACAGTAATAATAGTTGAGCATCTTTAACTCATTCTTCCATCAGGAATGACACAGGAAGTGCTGAAGATGTTGAAGAGTGAAATTTGTAATACCGCTTGTTGGAATTGAAGGTTCTTGTAGGGTAACCTTCCATATCTCTTTGGCCTTCAAAGCAGATGAACTTGAAGTCAAAATTGGAGCTCCAGTAGGTATCATGGTGGGCAATGGAGTCAGAATTGATGTACATGATGAAAGAACAGTGGACAACCCTGTCTGTCTGAAGCTGTTGTTGCTGGGACCAATGTATCAAGCACATGGGCAAAGTTTTCGAGGTCTTGATCAGGAACAATGGATGCAGGGTAAATATCGGAGGCAAGGATCATGAGTGTGTTAAGGGGCAACAAAGCTAAGGCTAGACCTGAAGAAAGTTGTGGTCAAGGAGCAGTTCAAGTTGATGGCATGCCTCCATTCCGATGTTATATTGGTATATAAGATCAGGGGAAGCAAGTAGATTCCCTATCCTAATCATCATACTGCCTTTCATATATTTTGTGATATGGAGGAGATGCAGGCTAGGGCACTGGTGGCTGTGAAGTCCATAGATATAGCAGGGACCCATATACAAAGCAGAATATGGAAAGGAATGCAATAGGGCCAGTCTTGTTGTCTCCAAGAGGAAAGTCTCAAGACAGAAGATTCTGGGGAGAGATCCCTAGACCTAGACTCTTCCAGCGACATGCCTTGAGCCCACTGGGTGGCATTCAGATAATGATCTGGAGAAATATTTCAAAGTGGATGGGGAAGGAGAGTGATTGTGACTCCTTCTCGGAGACAGAGACTGTCCACATTCCCCTCTCACAGCAGGAAGATGTTCTGCCTCAAGATGGACAGAAGTCCAGTGAAGATGTGAGGATTGCCCCTTCTGAATAAGAAACAACAAACTGCACTTTGTCAGAACTGGGTGTCCAGAACTGGTTGGACTTTTCCCATAATGGGCTTGATCTCAGTGTCCTAACACTAGACGTTCCATGAAAGGGAACTGAGGAAAAAAAGTGAGATTGCTCCAGAAATGTCGATTGGGGAGGGCCATGGCTGTCACCAACACTTTCTGCTCAGCTCTAGAAATTTCGAAGGACGCTGCTCAAGTGCAGAATAACCTAGATACGTGAATCACAGAGACCACAAAGAAGAAATAACATTTCATGCTCTGCTTATGGTACCCCTGGTCCTTGCAGTAATCTCTATAAAGCCAAGAATCACAGCTTTACTGATTCGTGGATCACAAGAGCGTAGGGCCACACTGGGCTCCAAAGTTGCTTTCTCTTTCTCGCTCAGGCTTATAGAGAATTGGAAATTCCTTCTAAAAACTACAGCCAAAAAATCCACATGCTTCCCTGCTTGGTTGCATCAGTTAATCATTTAAGTGTATGCTAATCTCAGAATAGCACTTCTGCTTGCTTTATGAAAAAAAAAAACCTCCATTGTTGGTAGGGAAGACATGTCAAGACAAGAAACACAGCATGAGAAATATGTCTCTAGTCACTCTCTAATGCATACCTAAGCACCAGGCTCTTTTCTTCAACCTTTGTATTTGCCCCCCCCATTTATTTATTTAATTCATACCCTGTCTTTCTTGCAGCATGGTGGCTTGTGGATGCTGGGGCATTCTGTTCCTTTAGAACAGGGGTGAGCAACAGAAAGGGTTCTGGGGGCCAACTGAGAGTGGACTCTGGGGCAAAAGTCAAGGAAATGAGGGTAGGCAAGCATGGTGGAGGGGCTGTGGGCCAAAAAAACAGCCACATTTTGCCCACTCCTGCTTTAGGAACTTAAGAAAAGCCCTACTGGATCAAGGCAGAACTTTGACCCTACCTTACCATTAGCAGAATGAGGTGGTTGCTTCCAGCAGCAAATTTTGGATGTTACAAAATGGCAGCAAATGGTTTGTTTTTAATCTATGTTGTTAGTTATTAGTTGCCAGGAATGGGAAGGGTCTCTCTCTCTTTTCTTTTGGCCTTATATGCCAAAATTAACTTGACTGGTCTTGAGTGAATGGGCCTGGTAGGGGGAATGCCATTTGCAGCTTTGCCTCAGGCAGCAAAAAGGCCAGCCCTAGTCAGATGCAAGGAATTCTAACTTTTCTTTGTATTTGACATTTTCTAAAGACCTGTGCTTATTTAAGGCAAGGGTGGGTGAAGTATCCATCCTTCCATCTGTTTGTCCAAGACAGGAATCTTGTGGCTTATTTCCAACTGGAGTAGACCCAGTCAATCAAGTGTCAGATGGTAAGTCAACACATGGATTAACCCCATTGAGTCAGTGGATCTACTCCTGTTGCAAGTAACAATTAAGCTCACAAGTCCATCTCTTGCAGTGGTCAGTAGGTGGTATTCCCACTTTGTACTACCACTGATTCCTCCACTCACCCTCTGGAAAAGTTGCTTTTTGTATTATAATTCCCCAAATCCACTAACCTAGGAGCCATGCTGTACTGAGTGGTGGATTCTGGGAGGTGTAGACTAAAAATTAACTCTTTCAAAATTCCCCCACCCACCCATACAGGGCAGAAATAGCATATCAAATCTTGTCTTAAATAAATAGCCAAGCATGCAGTGACTTTTTGACTGTGCTTTTGCATGAGCGCTTTACGTTATTAGGACAAGTGCAGAGTTCCTGGATTATCTAGTTTTCTTTGTTCAAAACTCAGCAAATGTTCAGGTTATCCTTCACTGATATGGCATCCAAATTTGTATAGTGAATTTAACACCCCTTGCAACATCAAGGAGCAGACAGTTGACTTTTTTGTCCGCTCACATGAGCTCACCTTTTAGCTTTTGCTGAGATGTGCTCCGAGTTTTTCTTTCCTGATCAAGCTTGCTGCATAGGGAATCTGCAAGGATACAGAGAAAACTATCAGGCGAAGGTGTGATATCACAGATAGAACCATTAACAAAGGAAAGATGGAAAGTTTTCTTAGTGACTCTTACAGGAGCCCTCTAAGGCAGGCAAGTCTTATTGTTCCCATAAGATAGATACAAGGCTAAGCTTGCAAGAAGGAGTCTCTAACAGTTGTGTCAGCTGGTGGTTTCCTGTCAGTAAGGTACTGAATCCTCTCTGGATTTTAGTCAGAATTTTAAAGGAGTTATTAAGGGTGCTGAACAATACCTCTCAAATGGGTTCAGGACCTTGGATAGCTCCCTTAAAGTTCAGACTGAAACCTGGAGAAGATTTACTCTCCCATTGACATGGAAGCTACAAGATACCATGGTCTAACAAGCTACCATGGTCTAACAATGAGATCTTATACATTTTTACTTGGATGTAAATTCCACAGGCAAGTCACACAATCTGAACAAACCCCATTTGAACAAATCTTGCCAAGAAAACCCCCTGATAGGTTCACTGTAGGATTGCCCTAAGTTGAAAACAACTTGAAGGCACACAAGAGCAACAACAAAACCCACAGGGTTCAATAGGCCTTCTTCCCAAATATGTGGGTTAAGAAGTCCAGTCTAAATGATATCCTGGTTATTAGGACTGGTTCAAGACATATCACAGCCTGAAGCAAAAGAGAAAGTGACATCTTCTCACACTAATCCCATGTTCAGAAGTTGATCAAGAAGGGCAGTAAAATCTTACCACAACACAAATTGCCTTCACTATATTTAAAGCCTAGCTCAAGGGGCACAAGACAGGCTGTGTGGGGAAAAATAGCTATTTCTTCTGGCACCATTCTCCTGTTTGCCAGCATTTGCTCCCTAAGGCAGACGCTGCATTCAGCCTAGGGACAACTCTGGTAGGAATTCATAGTTCAGCCAAGGTTCCATCTAGGGGATCAGGAGCCCAAGTCTTGCTCTTAATGATTGTGGTATATCAAAGATGGGATGCTGTGTGAACCGTGATGAAGGACCAAAAGACCAGCTTAGGAGAAATAAAGAAAATTAGTCTTTATTCTAGGAACTCTAAGGTAGCAAAGATAATTAGGATGCTAAGCTGCTCTACCTATGAACTTGAGGGAGAAGTAGAAGAGAATGGTGGAGAAGGGAAGAAATGAACTCACCTGCTGAACAGTATAGCAGTTTGATTCCACTATAATTATCATGGTCCCATCTCCATGACATCTTGGAATTTGCAATTTGATGGCATCCTTAGAATGTTCTTCTAGCACTGTGGTACTAGAGCTCTCTGACAAAGAATTATGAAATTTTCACTAAACTGCAAATCCCAGGAATCAAAAGGGTGTAGCCATGAGAATCAAAATACCATCACATGGCTATATTTATGTGCAAGTATCAGTTGACATCTAAGAGGGCAAACAGAACTGTTGTGTGCCTTCAAGTCATTTCCGACTTATAGCAACCCTAAGGAGACCCTACCATGAGGTTTTCCAGAGTTAAGTGTGTGAGGCACGCCCACAGTAAGCCAGTGGGTTTCCATGGCTGAATGGGGAATTGAACGCTGTTCTCTAGGGTCATAGTTTAATGTTCCAACGAGTACACCACACTGGCTCTCCAGGAAAACAGAATACAGTAAATGAAAAGAGGGCAATTATCTTACTAACTCCAGCAATGCTGGCCCCTACAGTCAGCCTCAGGTGTAGGCGAGATATCAAAGAAAGAACTTGAATAAAGGAAAGGTGGAAAGCTTACTGAAAAACACTGGTTTACCTTTCTCCATTTCTAGTAAGATACCACCATTGTGAAAATAGCTTAGCAGTTTGCAATAAAGAAAATGTGAACCATTTTGAATGTATGGCCATTTCCTCACTACACTGTTATAGTGCTATTATTCCACTTTCAACATGCTGTGGAATTCTGGGGCTTGTAGTTTCCTGAGGCCAAAGGGCTCTCTGGCTGAGAAGTCTAAATGCCTCTCCCAAAATTACAAATCCCAGGATTTCATAGCAGGTTGAAAGTGGAATAATAGCACTATAATAGTGTAGTGTGGAAATGGCCTATGTCTGTGTGTGCAGTTGTGTGTGTAGAAATTCACTGTACTTTTACTACCAGGAATAGAGAGAGGTGTTTGAAGGTTTTTCTGCCTGCTGGATCAGAATAACTTGGGTAGTCTTGAGGACTATGTACTTTGAATGGTTAAGGGATGCTATATGCTGCTCTGCCTTAGGCAGCAAGATGTCTTAGGACGGCCCTACAACATTTCAATACACACACCTCAGCACGTGCTGAGTGTGATCCCTGCAAGCTATTGTTGTGAACGTGGATACTGGAGTTAAAATATACCTCTTTACTCAGTGGTTTATTATTCATTAAATCTGTTAGAAGAGTTCCTCTTGTGCCCTGAGGATTGGTGACCCAGGAAACCACAGTGACAAAATTTTGAATAAGAAAAGATTGGGGAAAATTACCTTTTTGGATTACTTGGCTACTGGCCATCTTAGCTGGGGGATTATGAGCACTGTCATTCAAAATCAGTAACGTTCCCAAGCTATGTGAATGACAATGAACACCCTTTCTCACACTTACTTTCAACATTATGGGGCCAAAAGCTGCAGGAGTATAGGGATAGTATCACTCTGTTCTGCTTTGGTCAGACCTCATTTGGAATACTATGTCCAGTTCTGGGCACCAGAGCTCACGAAGGATATTGACAAGCTGGAATGTGTCCAGAGGAAGGCGACCAAAATGGTAGAAGGCCTAGACACCATGCCCTATGGAGAGAGGCCTAGGGAGCTGGGTATGCTTAGCTTGATGAAAAGAAGGTTAAGAGGTGACATGAGAGCCATGTTTAAATATTTGAAGGGATGTCTTATGGGGGATGGATCAAGCTGGCTTTCTGCAACTCCAGAGGCTAAGACATGGAGCAATGGCTTCAAACTTCAGGAAAAGAGATTCCATCTAAACATTAGGAAGAACTTCCTGACTGTAAGAGCAGTTTGAGAGTGGAGCACTCTGCCTTGGAGTGTGGTTGAGTCACCTTCTTTGGAGGTTTTTAAATGGAGGCTGGATGGCCATCTGTCAGGAGTGCTTTGATGGTGTATTCCTGCATGGCAGGAGGCTGGACTTGATGGCCCTTGTGGCCTCTTCCAACTCACTTCTATGATTCTATGGTTCTATGAAAAGAAGGCTGATCATTCACAGCCTATACACTAAAGGTCTTTCCTCCACATCTAAAATAGTTTGCTCAGCTGTGAAATTTCTTCCTCCAGCTAGGAAAGAAATCATATTGTGTTCAATGGGACTTGCTTTCTAGAAAGCACCTTCAGGATTGGAGACTTAACAGCATCCACAGTGCAGCGCTGGCACACTCATTCAAGTGACTGGGAAAAACCTAGAGGCTGGAGTACTGCTAGCATCAGACACATGCGTAAAGCTCCCATGAGAGCTAAAATGGATGCATTCAGTTCACGGTCGCATAAGTGGAATTCCACACGTGCAAGCATTTTGCTTGCCGGAAATCTTATCCTTAGTCCCAACTACAGCAGAGTCACTGAATCAAGTGGATTCACCTATGTGTGGACTCACCATTCATCAATTCATTCAGTGGGTCAACTCTAACTGGGGCTAACTACCAGGATTCCACCCATGCAATTGTGCAATCTTGGATGGTGTGTAACTATTCATCAGTGCACCATTTTATATATTGGGATTCCAGAAACAGTCACTATGTGTTCCCTGTTACACAATCAGACAGGAAGCCGGCACAGCAGTGGATACACAGTCAGTTGCAGCATGTAGATATTCAGCAGAAAGATGTTATAGCAGCACCACCATGTAATTACATGAGCATAGGTTTAAACTATGGCCATTTCCGCACTAGACAGTTATAGTGCTATGATTCCACTTTCAACATCCTATGGAATCCTGGGGTTTGCAGTTTAGGGAGGGGCCTTTGAGTTTAGGGGCCTCCATAAACTGCAAACCCCAGGATTCCATAGGATGTTGAAGGTGGAATAACAGCACTGTAACAGTCTAGTGCGGAAATGTCTAATGTTAGCACAGTGCAGGATATCAGCCAGAATCTCACTACGTTTCTTTCAACAAGTGGCTCCCACATCTGTTCTCTGTAGCCTCACTTTGTTCAAGAACATAATTTCCTGTGGCAAGGGATGTACAACAGAAGAGAAAGACTGTCTTGCCAATTTCCCAATTACTGGGGAAGCCAAGGAAGCCAGTCATTCAGGAAGTCGTAAAAAGGATCTTTAACAAATCCACACAGCGGACAAAAAGCTGAAAATGAAAGCTATTGATCAAGCATTATTTCGGTCACAAGCTTTAAACTGCCTTCCTTGCTGGGGTGCTGGAAGGTGTAGTAATGACACAGAGGCAGAAGAGGGCAGTGGGAGACCAAGATGTTACAGAAGGAACATGCAGGCTCTTTGGCCATCCATCGGCACCCACAGAATATCATAGAGCGATGTGATTGTGTGGTCTGTGCTCTGGCTCATGCCTCAATGGTCTGTTTTGTGTTTCCCTCTTCCAAAGGATCCCTCTCTCAACACTTTTTTGGTATTTCTGCAAAACTGTGATTTACCTTGAAAGTGATGAGGCTTCCCTTCTTTGCATGTGGACGGTGGGATTTTGACTATGTAAGGATCCACACTGAAGATAGCTACCATTATTAACACAAATGTGCTATAGGTACGGTATTTAGGATGCTTTGCATACAGAATGTTGCAGGTCCGTTTGTTCACGGTTTTGCAAACAGCCATAGAATTATTTTGTCTGCCTGCCTTCTTAGAGTGCACTCTTAACTGGCCAAGATGCCATGGGGCCAGCCGAAACTGTGCTGAATCCAAACTCTTCCTAGAGGAAAGACGTGAAAAATTATTTTGGACTACCCTTTTTCCTGCCCTAGCTTTGTGGCTGTGTTCCTAGATTGGAGGACCTTTGCATCTGGTATAACTTGATTTGCATTGGACCGTACTTTCAAAGAAGAATCTGAAGCCTGCAAAAAGATGTATCCTTCCCTGTCCCACTCTTTCTTTATCCAGTTTATCTCTTCTGTCAGCAGACCTCTGTCAGTAAAGCAGTTCTGATGGCAGATTGCTCTGCTGGCAGATCTGTGAGAGCAGTTTGTAGGAGGCACTTGTATCTAATCCTAATCCCCTACAGCTGGAGCATCCAGGGATAAAGCTGAGGGACTGAACACTAGCAGGAAGGATGCTATTAATTTTGCTTATTTTCACATGCTTAGAGGAGCAGGACAAATGACTTTCCCAGTACCATCAGAACACCTTTAAATATGAAGATTCTTACAAGCACAGTGTGTCCTTAGAAGGACCCTCCATGTGTTCAGCATAGTTTATTCCCAAATAAATGTGCATAGGATAGAATGCAGGTTAATCCTGTTAATCCTGAGAGGACTACAGCTACAATCTCTCCCTTAATATTTCTGTGCGTGTGTGTTCTCGATCATTCAGTACATTACTGATCTGATAATACCTGAAGGTGCTCAACCACATAGGTGTCGTGGTTTTTCCCAGATTATGTGCCAGATCATGGGGCAGGAGGAGGTGTCAATCTTCCAGGTTAATCGCTTGGGGGGGGGCGGATCAGGCTCTTCACCCCATTCTGAGGTCCATGGGTGCATGTTTGAATTAGGATTACGCTGCCCACCAGATTTTCCGAGGCATGTTGAAAAGCCAGCAAACTTTCATCTTAATATTTTTCATAAAGGAAGATGTCTTACAATTTGTAATTGTTGAACCATTTCTTCTCTGTAGGCCAATTCACGCTTCATCTGATCTTGAAAATTGTCTGTACAGGACAGAAGAAAGAAACGAAGGTTAATTTTTTTAAAAAATCATAAAATTAAGCCAACTTAAAGGAAATGGAATTGAAAACAACTAAGTGGCCACACTATGTAGGTTTGTTAATTCTGTTTATTTCGTCTTTGGGAATTTTGCATGGGTGGAGAAACTGAATGTTTGTTCCTATAAACAGAAACCGTTATGAAATTAAACATGCAGAGTGACAAGATCATAATACGCTGTCATGTTGCATAAGGCACGTTGCACACAAAGCAAACTTTTTAAGCTGCCATCTTGAACCAATCTTTGTCCCTGATTGTGTATGTCGATGTTGATGATCTGCCCTTTGGTGTAAGGGGTGTTATAAATAAACATTAAAAAATGTACAATGCAACCCTGTATGTATGTATCTCTTCCAAAGTACCACTGAATCAGGACTTACTCTCAAGTAAGTGCGTACAGCAGACTTCTCCAGTCTTGTGCCCTACAGGTGTATTGCACCCGACCGCGCTACCTATAACTCTCAGCAAGAGAGCTCTAGTACTGTTGTCCAGAGGAGTGTGAGGGAGCTGTCTAGTAGAGAATTCTTAGTACAATCATCCCTCCGCATTCGCTAGGGTTAGGGGCTCAGGAACCCCATGAAAGTGGAAAAACAATGAATAATTCTAGGCCTTCCCAAACCATATTTAACACACAGAAAAAGTATGATCACCATATTCAACCCACAGTGGATTCCTTTGGGGCATCAGGGTTCCTTCCCAAGGGTTCCTTCCCAATTGGGTGGCTGGTGGGGTTCCTGTCACCTCCACTGCTGCCTCACACCATTTTTAAGAGGGGCTTACAAGCCTCATTTGCAATTTCTCAGTCTCACGAGGCTTGTAGCCCCTATTAAAAATGGCACAAGGAGGCAGCAAATCTGCAAAAGTGAAACCTGCAAATGTGGAAGGCTGACTGAACCTCAGAAAGAACTTCCTGACAGTCAGGACTGTCCGGCAGTGGAATACGCTGCCTCGGAGTGCAGTGGGATCTCCTTCTTTAGAGGTTTTTAAGCAGAGGCTGGATGGTCGTCTGTCGGGAGTGCTTTGATGGGTGTTCCTGCATGGCAGGGGGTTGGACTGGATGGCCCCTGTGGTCTCTTCCAACTCTACATGTCTATGATTCTATGACTGTACTTCCAAATCTCAGGATCCCACAAGATGCAGCCATGGCAGGTACAGTGCTATTAGTCTCCTATAACATGCTCGTACAGACATATTCTTAATTTGGTCTTCCATTGCTGATATTTTACACTCTTTAATACCTGGGGCCCTTTCACACTACACAACTACAGCGAGTCCTCCACATTTGCAGGTCTGACTTTCACAGATTTGACTATTTGCGAGTTTCTTCACCCCCTACCTCTACCATTCCTTTCCTGGGGAACATCCCCTCTTGGTGGCTCCAGTCAGGCTGTTAAGCCCTTTAAAATCCCTCCTCATATCCTGGCCAGCTAAGGATGGCTCACAGTCTGATTTCTCAGCATCACAAACCCTCTCCTGATGCCCCCCACACACCCAAGAAAGGAGGTGGGCAAGAGAGAGGAAGTATAGGGCCACCGTGCCAACTCACCCCTCTTTCTTCTCCTTTCCATGACCCCGGGTGCCCACTCTCCCCACCATGCCTTGGCCCCCTTCCTGTGCCCCTAACCCTAGCAATTGTGGAGGGCCGACTGTGTAGCACTATGATTCCACCTTTACTGTCATGATTCTATCCTATGGCATCCTGGGGGCTGGAGTTTGGTGAAGCACTAGAGCTTTCTGCCCGAAAATTCTAAATGCCTCTCTAAACTGCAAATCCCAGGATTCCACAGGATGTTGCCATGGCAGTCAAAGTGGAACCATAGTGTTGTAATTCTATAGTGTGCAAGAGCCTGAGCTGAGTGAAAATAAAACAGGCCTGTATGGTGAAAAGTAGGAAATAATCTCCTTATAGTGGTAGAGAGAGAAGATGACACAAGCAACATATATAATAGAAATTTCAGAGAGTCTCTATAGTCAGCTGAAGGTCGAGTTTTTTGTGCCCACTCTTGCTTTTCTCCATTGAGCACTTGCAGAGCCACCAAACCAAAGCCAGAAGCAATTTAAGATATAATGAATTACATATGAAATGGTGTGAAGTCATAAACATTTATAAAACTTCTGAAAACAAACATATTTCATTAAAATAACAGTAATAATTATGGCTAAATCATAACAACTGAAGTAGTTATAATGTGACTACCATAAAAGGCAATGATAAAATAATAAATGCAATAATAAAGCTTACTGCATTAATAAATGAATATGTAACAGATGACAAATAGCATACTGCAAAAATTGTATTAAATATTAAACAGCACTCCAGTCGAACCAAGTTAAGCATTTTAAATGTCCAGGCATGAGTGAAATGCACGTCTATGACCCCAAAGGAAAGTTCAAGATTCTTTGGTTTCCACAAAAAAGTTCTGAACAGTCTACAAAGAATTATAAAAGATTTTCTAGGCAACATGTTAAAAAATGTTCAAAAAAAAATGAAGGAGGTGAAATAATAAATGTCCATCGTAAAACTGAGCAGCAGAGCTGAAGAGAAGCAGTTTCTCCTAAGAAAGCAAGCGTACTCAATAGCTCAGGAAAGAGAGTTTCAACAGTCAGAGGAAGCAAAGAGGATAAAGCTGCCTGCCTTGCCATCTCCCGAGAAAGCTTTGGGGACAGTAGTAAAGCAGCTAAAAATCATAACAGAGCAAAGAGACATCCAGCATCTTGCAACCAATATCCTTTGTTTCAAATAACGGACATGCAAAATCTCCTATTTCTACTAACAACCCAAAACTGTTGTGTATCTTGACTGAGCTGTTGTTACTGTGTGCTTGCAGGTTGATTCCGACTTATGCTACCCCTAAGCGAGGAAGGAATTGGCACAACCCCTCTGAGTATTCCTTGCCTAAGAAAACCCTATGAAAGTTATGGGGTCAACATAAGTTGATGGGTGACTTGAAGGCACATACACAAACAAGATGAACCTATCAAGTGGATTTTTTTTTGGGGGGGAGGTTTGTTCAGAGGGGATTTACCTTTGCCTCAATTTGCGGCTGAGAGAATGTGACTTGCCCAGTGGATTTCTGTGACTGAGTGGGATTTGAACCCTGGTCCTAGTCCAACCTTCAAACCACTACTTCAGATTGGCTCTTGACTGTGTGCTGCATCACTCCCGTAAAAATGAGCTCTATAGTAATTAATTAGTATACTTTAATAACTTTTTAAAAATCTGGTGTCCTCTTATCAAGCTGTATTACCTTAAATCTATCGTCCAACTTGAAGTACAAAAGCAATGACCATGAGTGGTTTGTTTTTTTTTAGCTTTAGAATTTAGGGGTTAAACAAATTACCATCAACCTATCAAAGAAACACAAAATAAAGACTAAAAATGATGGAAAGGAATTTAAAATAAAATAAAATAGATTTAAAAAATGATTCCTGCTCTATGGTGTAAGTTCACGTTGTAACATCACTGCACAAAAAGCATCACAAAACAATAAAATTTAGGTCAGACTCTTGTTGGTGTTTCGTATGTGCAGCCCCTCTTATGGTGAGAGTTGGACATTTTTATCCGATGCTGGGTACCCGCACTCAGTTCACGACTTCAAGAGTAGAACTACCCATGGGAGACCAGGGCTCATATGGATGCACTTTTGGTTGTGTGTTCAGTGCACTGTTAGCGTTCAGCACAAGAGTTGTGCAGTACAATCGCTGTGCATTTCCCCATGAGGTTTACACTATGCAGCCACAATATAAGATCTCAGTCAGAAAATTAACGGCCTTTTAATACAGAATCTTTTAAAAGTTATGTCTTGGATCTGGCTTGGTTCTGTATGATTTCACAGCCTGGCAAGTAAAATTTAGATAAGCTTTTGTTTTGGGGTGGGGGGAAGCCTGTGATCCTGCATCAGCTGGTATAAAGGTGTAACTTTACAATGATGGAGCTACGTTGCTGACACAATATGACCCCGCTAGTGAACTGGTGATGATGCACGGGGGAGAAGGATTCAAGACGTCCTGCTGAGACACGGAGGCTCTCATTGCATATCAGGACATGTAGCGCATCCCAACTGTTATGAACAGCCACACTGCTGGCTCTGCTTCTGCAGTGGTCCTGATACTCCCCTCCTGAGAATACAAAGGTTGAGCAATGGTGCAATTCAAGTTTATGCGATCATGAGTGAGTTGGTGGTTATGCAGTGACTCAACAAGATGCCAGCCCTTATTTTTAACTGTGGACTTTGAAATGCAGGATAATTTGGTTTTGTGTTGTCTTCAAAAGTACCCATTAGCTCACCCTTGAGAGCCACCCCAGATTGCCAAAAATGAAAAAAACTAAACCAGAAACAGTTGGAAGTCACTTGTAGTTGTGAAAAATGGGTATTGTTTTAATATTGGTCATTTCCGCACTAGCCTGTTATAGCGCTATGATTCCACTTGCAACGTCCTATGGAATCCTTGGGCTTGCAGTTTCGGGAGGTCTTTAAATAGACATTGGGTTCCTCCCTCTCACAAGTGCTTTAGGTGTGGGTTCCAGCATTTAAGGCCTGGACTAGATGGACTTTGAGGTTCCTTCCAGGTGTACGATTCTATGATCCAGCAAAGATCTTCTTATGGTCATACAGAGGCTTAGGGAGCTAGGTATGTTTAGCCTGGAGAAGAGAAGTTTGAGGTGACATGATAGCTATGTTTAAATATTTCAAGGGATGTCATATGGAGGATGGACCTGTTATCTGCTGCTCCAAAGACTAGGACACAGAGCAATGTTCTCAAATTTCAGGAAAGTGATTCCATCTGAATATTTAGGAAGAACTTCCTGACAGTAAGAGCAGTTTGACAGTAGAATACACTGCCTCCGAGTGTGGTGGAGTCTCCTTCTTTGGAGGTTTTTAAACAGAGGCTGGATGACCATCTGTCAGGAGTGCTTTGATGGTGTCTTCCTACATGTCAGGGGGTTGGACTCAATGGCCCTTGTGGCCTCTTCCAACTCTTATGATTCCATGGCTCTATGTTCTCACTTAAAAAAAAAAAAAGGAGTCCAAAATGTCCCCTCTGCCAGCCCCCAAAGACTCGTTCTAAGGCAGGATTCTCTCTGAGTAAGGCACTGTGGCTGACATGACCCTGAAGATCACTTGTGCCAGAGGACTGGAAGCCTCTGTGATCACCTCACCACAAGGCCTCACTCTGAAGAAGAGTTGCTGCCTTCTTCAGAACAAGCCTTTGTAGTGCTGGTAATGGGTTGAATGAGCAATGGTGGAATCATGATGGAAGGATGGAGAGGCACATCATCTCGCACAATCTATGTATGTCCCCATAGAACAGTGGTTCTCAACCTGTGGGTCCCCAGATGTTTGTGGACTTCAGCTCCCAGAAGCCCTGAGCATTGACCATAGTGTCTGGGGCTTCTGGGAGCTGAAGTCCACAAACATCTGGGGACCCACAGGTTGAGAACCACTGCCATAGAAGTAAGCCCCATAGAAGTAAGCCCCATAGAATTCAGTAGAGGCCTTTCCGCACAACACTGTCATAGTGCTATCATTCCACTTTCAACATCCCATGGAATCCTGGGGTTTGCAGCTTAGGGAGGGGCCTTTAGAATTCTCAGCCAGAGAGCTCTTTGGTTTCAGTGAACTACAAACCCCAGGATTCCATAGGATATGGAAAGTGGACTAATAGCACTATAAGAAAGACCCTAGACCTTCTTTGAAGATATGTAGCACTGCACCCTGAACTCAGTAAGTTTTACTTCTGAGCAAATGCACAGGGCGTTGAGTGATGTACAGGCTTACCTGTAATCGCAGGCATGATTTACCTAGCGGGATCTCATTCAGGTCTGGGATTTGGTTCTGAGCACATGCTTCTGTGATCGGTTTCCACAAGCAGTGAGCCTTCTCCACCATTGTTTATAGTCTGGCCTTTTGTTTTCTATTTAAATCTGGAGCACAATTGACCACTGCTTTGTGGGTAGATGAAGAGAAGACCACACATTCTTCAAGCTGGCAAACGCCTCAGCCACGACTTCCTTGGTCAGCAGTGCACAGCTATCTGTTTCCATTCGAGTTGAATTTTTGTGTGGTTTTATTGCAGACTGTGCTTACATGATGGGGAGGCAGGTCCTAAATTTTATGGTGGTGCAACAGGATGCAGGGGGAAATGCGGATGGCAAAATTCCAAGCCACCCTATTGACATCACCTGGCAGGTAACTAAGGCCATTTCCGCACTACACTCTTATAGTGCGATTATTCCACTTTCCACATCCTATGGAATCCTGGGCCGATTGGCCCCTCCCAAAACTGCAAACCCCAGGATTCCATAGGATGTGGAAAGTGGAATAATCGCGCTACAAGAGTGTAGTGCGGAAATTGCCTGGTGCTTGCAAACCAACCTCTTACCAACCAATTCAAATTCACTTGCTTGGGATGGTTTTGATTTCTTTTTAGTGATATGCTCTTACACTTTTAAACTTCTGTTTTAATTCAGGAGGATGAGTGCAATATAAACAGGAATTCTTTTTCTTCTTTTCTCTTTTTCTTCTTTTTTAAAATACTATGCTATGCAGGTATAGCCTGAGACACTGGGATCCCTGAGGAAGAGTATCTATACGACATCTCTCCAATGGAGGCTGCACTCTAATAATAATCTATGAAATGCAAGTTTTGTTGCCTATGGTACTCCTCCAGACAAGCTTTCACCAATGGGAAAACCAGCCTTATGGAGAAACACTAAGGCCATTTCTGCACTACACTGTTACAGTGCTATTATTCACTTTCAACATCCTGTGGAATTCTGGGGTTTGTAGTTTACTGAGGCCAAAGAGTTCTCTGGCTGAGAAATCTAAAGGCCCCTCCCTAAACTGCAAACCCCAGGATTCCATAGGATGTTGAAAGTGGAACAATAGTGCTATAACAGTGTACGGTGGAAATAGCCTTTGTAAAAAGGATCCTCTCTCTAAGGCCATTTCTGCACTAGACTGTTATAGCGCGATTATTCCACTTTCAACATCCTATGGAATCCTGGGGTTTGCAGTTTAGGGAGGCCCCTAAACTCAAAGGCCCCTCTCTAAACTGCAAACCCTAGGATTCCATAGGATGTTGAAAGTGGAATAATCGCGCTATAACAGTCTAGTGCGGAAATGGCCTAAGAGAAGATATGCTTGTATTTTGTAATGTGCTGCTAAAACACTCATGACATCTGAGTTGTGTATCACCAAAACCTGCCCACACACTCACATCACAGATAAAAACCACAGTTTAAAATGAGAAGAAATCATCAACAGTAGCAGTAATAATAGTGTTGTTTTCCTTACTGAATACTGGGAAAGACGCGGTTCCTTTTAGGACTTGGAACTCCTGCTCTAGCCTTCTCCGCAAGTCAATCTGTTCGAACAAGACCTTCTGGAGTTCTTCTAGACCAAGAGGAGAAATAAAGAGCCCTTTCTACTCATCAGCTGAAACAAATCTCAAAAGCCCACTTATCCAGGGAACTCATTATTTTAAAAAGCAAAATATTTTTTTTGGCACTTTAAGGGTGGTAGCGGCATGATTTCCACAGGCCAAGGATAGATTTTGTGCAGAAATCCATGAATATAAATCAATGCAATATATTATTTCCAAGTATTATAGTACAGTGTCATGTATTGATTGATACATATGCATTAATCTCAATTATAGCCACACAAAAGGTCCATATATTATTCATAAGTTACTTGTCAAGCTTAAAAAATATGGCGGGGAATAAAAAAAATATATTACCCTCAATTGTCTTTGCATACTACTCAAACAAAGGGATCTATATCAATTTATCTATATATAATTTTCCCCCTTTACCTTTCCCCATGTTTTCTACATCCTTTTTCAGAGAGTGAGGTGGATTGGTTTCCTGTATGGGTTCACCTTAATGAAGAGAGAAATACAAAGTTATTGATTTATGCCTCGGCAGCTTCTTATCAGAGATCATGTTTCATTTCGCATCCTCATCCAGACAAGGGATGGGAGGGAGAAATATGGTGAATACGTTTTTAATGTGCGACAGCCAAACCTCCTGTTTTTGTTCATTCAGATTCCATTGTAGATCTCGTTCATGAAAGGAGTGTTAAGTATCAATGAACTAAAATGTCACTTTTCCATTAAAAGACTTAACCAAAGAAATACAAGTAGTTCCACGCTAATATGAGATAGCTTCCTCTGTTTTCATAAACCAGAGATCCTCCAGCACAGGGGCCAGATTTGGCCTACACTAGATGCTTATCTGATCTGCAAACGTCTTTCATTGTTATCTCTGATAAGTGATCTGAGACAAGAGATGTGAGAGTATTTTAAAATAGAGCTCATGCCAGCCATTGAGCTCTGCTCTGTTGCCTGGGAAGCTGCTGCAGGAAACTGAGTTGTGCTTTGCACGCCGGGTAGCTCTTGCCTGGAACTGAGCTGTGCTTTGCAGTCTAGAGATTTGTTGTATTGAACTAGGCTGTGCTTTTCTTCTTGGAAAGCTGTTGCACTGAGGTTTACCTCTGAGCAGGCATATACATGCAGAGCTGAGATATCTTGGCATGCCTGAAGCGTAATGTACTGGGTCTTACTTCTAAGTTGACACATATGGAATTCAGCTCTGCTATGTATGGTCAATGGAAAACTATCCCGAACCGATAAGAATTATGCTTGGCTCCCATTAGTCCCATCACATGTTCTTCCACTTTTGAAATGCAGTTGAGGAGATCCTTCCAAAACTGCAGTTTGGCCTCCTGCCCCTGCGAAAAGGTCCCCCATCCCTGTCATAAGGCATGTGGGTAGAAAATGGCTTTTGCGCAAAAAATGTTGTCAAAAAGACGCAGCAACCCAGCCCTACAAATCATTCCTGGATGAAACCCAAGAGGCAAGATGTTGCTTCAACAGCTGAAAAGTTAAAGCCCAGAACCATATGCACAGCTCCAGTGATGTCAGAGTCGTCATTGCACATGGTTAATCTGCATCCAACCTGTTGAAACTGCTGGACTTCTATTAAACCTTAATAACTTCCAATTAAGATCTGAGCTGGTGCAGTTTAGAGGTTGGGGTCATATATTTTGGCTGATGCTGGGACAGGGAATCCGTGGCCTTCTAGATGTTGTTAGACTGCAGTGCCCATCAGCCCTCAACAGCATAGATAATGGTGAAGGACGATGAGAGTTGCAGTCCAAGAATATTTGGAGCTCCACGTGTTTCTCACTGCTGGGTTCATATCCTTGCTTAGCCATGAATCTCATCTAGAAATGTTCCCTTTTTTTGAATTATAACTCCTAGAGCCTCACAACCAGTTGGGCCAGTGGCCAACTTAACTGGCCATTCTGGGAGCTGTAATTTAAAAAATGTAACTTCCCCATGCTTTGATCATGCCAAATGATCTTGGTTTATTTACTAATGCTAAGCCAAACCAATCTCATAGTACTGCGGGAAAGATAAAATGGAAAGAGGAGCTCCTTGGAGGAAGAATAAGACATAAATCAGCAAAATGTCATTCTAGCATTTATCATGATGAGATATTGTTATGAAACAAACTTCAGATTTGTAGATTTTAATAATATTTACAGTGATGGCTTTATTTATTCCTGGTTTCCCGCTGATCAATGCAGGCTCGCATCCAGTCTGTACAGCAATCATATTATTGCAAATGAAGCATATTCAATAGGGGTATTTGTGCTCTCTTTTCTCAATATTTATTGTATTAATGCAATTGAGCTTCTGTAACTCATTACTGCCAGCATATCCATTATGCTCAGAAACACAGCTGCAAGAATTCATTCCAGGATGTTGCTTAAAGAACCCAAGGTCACTGTCCAGAGCAATTGTTTTATCAGAAAATAAATCCATAAGTAACAGTCATCCTTTGCAAAAGGACGTATAAAAGAACCAAATCCAGCTTTTAATCAGTGTATATTATTTGAAGGCGAGAGGTAAATGAAATGAATAGAGCTCCACACTGCTCTAACATCTTTTTAAAAAAGATTTTGCATGTTCAACAGCTTCAGTGATGAGAAAACTGCCTCTAAAACTGGGCTGAAGAACTTGTAGCCTCTAAATGGACAACAGTTCTCATCAGCCACAGTCAGTTTGGCCAATGCTCAAGGATACTACTTTAGGTTATGCTATGTTGGGTTATTTGTGGTACAGAAAATTCAATATATACATTGCACTTAAAGAAGAAAAGAAGGAAACGAAGAAGACAGAATGAATAAGGGGCTACTTAAAAGTTGATAAGATAAAGAGTAATCAACTGTTTGAAGGTAGAAATGATTTTAAAAATTGTTATTTTATTATTTTTTAACATTAGAGGGGAAGAGAAGTAGATTAAAAATAAGATAGGCACAAGACAGTTCTTTAGTAATGCAGAGAAAGCATTATTTAGTAACGGCTACTAATACAGGGTTTAAATACATATGACTAATACTGAGTGTATTGTTGGTTGGAGAGCCACACGTGTTTTTGTTTTAGTGTAGTGTGGTTAGGTTTTGAGTTTTGCATGGAAATTTATTTTTCTGTGTGTTTGTTTTTATGTTGCTGCCTTGCTTTTTGTGTTTTATGTTGCTTTGTAAGAATAAAAAATTATTATCAGAAAAAATTACATGCATTGCACTTGAAAAGGTTCTGGCCTTCCTAACTCTAACAATTCTTACCGTAATCTTTGCATTTTTCAAAACGTTTATGTGCACTTTCTACAAAAGAGATAAGATCGTGAGAATAATAATACCCCATTTACAAGGAAATATCAAAGAAAGAGAAGGTGAAGTATGTGTTTATGTGAGTGAGTGCACTGCACAAACTGTCAGGGATGGGTGCTGCAACTTTTTAATCAATGTGCTGGTAAAACTCCTTTTTATTTCAGCAGTTATATTTTCATGTTAATAGTAAGATTTTCATGTTATTATTTTTAGAGCTATATTTTAGCACTGTTTATCACTGTTTCATTTTTTTAAACCTGTCTTTAGTGTCTTAATCATTCTGTGACCTGTCTTGGCTGCTAACTTTGGGACAAAGTCTGATAGAAATCAAACCATTCAGTTCATAATAATTATCTATACTGCAAACTTTCTAGAACATTTTCCCCTTGGCGAACCGTGTCTCATAGCCCCTGGATAGACTGAATAATCATTTGGAGTCGAAGAGCTTTACGGAGAGACTCAGGAATAGGGTAGGAGATCTAAGTAGGGAGAAATGAACAACGTGGTCTGAATTATAAACATAGGTTGCGGAATACAGACTTGCCTCTATTGGGAAAAATGGTAAACCATGAGAAAGAAAAGCAAGGCGGAAAGGAATCTAGCAGCACAGCTGAGAGTAACCAGATTATTTTAGCATGAACTTTCAGGGATTTTCATCGACTTCTTTAGACACATCAAAGGAACATAATATTCAAACCACAGATATTTAGGCATAGTTATGCAGAGGACTTTTTATACTATCCAATTATAGCACTATGATACCATGTTAACTGCCATAGCTGCACCCTATGGAATCCTGGGGCTTTCTAGTTTGGGAAAGCACTGAAGCCCTCTGGCAAATAATGCTAAATTGCAAATCCCAGGATTGCATAGGAAGGAACCATGGCAATTAAAATGGAAGCATAATGCTATAATGGTGTAGTATGAATAGCCCCTGCATTCCATAGGATGGTGACGTGGCAGTCAAATGGGACCACAGTTATTGGGATGAGATCAGGGTGCATGGGAAACAGAAAGACGCAAACTGTGACACTAGCCGTAAACTTTCAAAAGGCTGTGTAAAATTGTTAGGGATCTCTCAAGCAACTGGAGGGTAAGGCCATTTCCACACTAGACTGTTGTAGTGCTATTATTCCACTTTCAACCTCCTGTGGAATTCTGGGGTTTGTAGTTACTGAGGCCAAAGAGCTCTCTGGCTGAGAAGTCTAAAGGCCCCTCCCTAAACTGCAAACCCCAGGATTCCATAGGATGTCAAAAGTGGAATGATAGCACTGTAACAGTCTAGTGCAGAAATGGCCCAAGTCTTCAGTCTCTTTCATGCTAGACAGTTGTAGCACTTTGATGCCTCCTCAACTCTCAGGGCTCCATCTTGTGGAATGAGCTATTTAGAATTCTCTGCCACACCGCTCTAGTGCCTCACCAAACTTCAAAGATTTGAGGATTCCATCGGATGCAGTTACGGCAATTAAAGTGGTGTCTATCTCCTATAACTGTGTAGCATCAAAGAGATTCTGAGACATCAAAGCAGTACATTCTGCTCACCCGATAATTAGTTCCCTGGACAAGTCAATCAACCAATTATATCCCACCTGTTCCCCAACAGTGGGGATCAAGGTGGTTTAAAGAATTCAAAGAAATACAAGTAAAACAGCAATATAGTTAAAAACAAATAAAAAGTTAAGAGTAAAATAATATTGAACAGTCTACGGAATTAAAACAACATAAAATATTAATTTAAAAGCACAGATTAAAATCACAGAGCACTCTAAAAAATAAAAGCCATTACATAAAACAATCCATTCCCAAATTCCTCTGGAAGAAAGAGATTTTTCTGAGAATTTTTGCCGCCTCTGTGATAAGAACTGGTATATTACTATATGCAGAGTGACCAGCTGGTTGACTCTGGGCAAGTCACACTCTCTCAGCCTCAGAGGACGGCAAAGACAAACCCTTTCTGAACAAATCTTGCCACGGAAACCCCATAACAGGTCTGCCTTAGGGTCTCCATAAGTGGGAAATGTCTTGAACAACGACAACAACAAAAACCCCTATGATCTCCATTCATATCTCTGCAAATAGATTCTAATTTGTGAATGTATTCCAATTCAATTGTTTTGTCTTTCCAGTCTTCCTTCGAATTTTTTTTCTTTGTTCCAGAAGAGCTACCTGAAGGTTAGTGTTTGTATGTACTGTACAGGGAGACTGGAAAAAGCTTCCCGCACTTCCACGATATACCTCGCCCCTGCTTCGTCCATTGTATCCCACTCCCCACAGAAACCTGGTCACCTCTACCTACAGACGTGGATTAGCAGGGATCTACAACAGGGATGCCAGAGCAGTGGTGTACCGAGGGGGGTGCGGAGAGTGGGCTGGCCCAGGCGACATGTTTTTGGGAGTGGCACTGGGCTACCCTCCACACACTAGCGGATGTCCAGCAACTAGATGGGCACTGGAGCCCCCCAGAGAGGTCTGCTAGAGGGGTATCCCACCCTGAGAAAGGAGGTTGTCCTTTCCTCCCTCCCCTCCCCTCCCTCTCTCCCTCCCAATCTGGAGTCAAACCTGTTTCTAGCCAAAGCAGCAGCACTGACATCCAACACCCGCAGACCTCCATGTCAGGCAGAAAAGGAGGGAGGGAGAAAAGGACAAGAGGAGAGGAGAGAAGGTGTCCCAAGGAGGTAGGGAGAAGTGCCTGCCTTCCCCCTACCCCACCTCTGAGAATGGGGATGAGGCCAGCCCAGCCAACCCTCTGAGGAGGAAGTGGGGAGACAGAGAGAGACAGAGGGCGCTTGTCGCCACAGGAATGCTGGTGTGCCTCTGAGCACATGCAGAGCGCCTCCTCTGAGTGCGAACGCCCAGAGCCCAATCACCCAATGCCAATCGAGCAGTTTCTATTTGGTATTTTGGATAGGTCCTCCCTCCCCTGAGAGGGGCAGCAAACTCAGGGACCATCCCCGGGTGGCAAACTCAGGGACCACCCCCAGGTGGGAAAAGGTCTAGCTATGCCACTGTGCTATAGGTTCCAGGCTAGCCGAAATCATGGCCAATGCCATTCAGAATGAGAGGACAGCCACCTCTGATCTAATATCACGGCCTCAAAATCCTCAAACAACGCAGCAGAATCTATAGCGTCCCTCCCTTAACAAACACTCAAGAAATTTCCCCTCTTCTGGAAATTCCCATAGCACTCAAACGATGAAGGCGGAGAGGGGCTGCCCTGAATGAAACCCACTAGCATCTCATCAATGACTGCCTCTTGCAAATGTACTCAAATTGTGTCTCCTTGCTTCAGTGGCACAAAGTAACTAATGGAGATCAATTAAATTATGAACTAAGTTGGAAATTTGCTAATGAAAATGGGAAACTTAATTAAATGTATTTTCTAACTTAACTGATTAAGTTGGAATTTCAGCACGAATGTTGCTCCAGAATCAAGATATTAATTAAAGTATTTATTAATTAAAAGAGGCAATCTGTTAAAGAGCCAACAGATTTCATATTACCCAGTGGGTTCTCTACCCAAAAACTGGGTATCTTGGATTTTTCCAAAATTATTTCTTGTTTAGTCTCTCAGGATTGGGAAATTACACAATTTATGAAACTTGACTTAAACCTATTACTCCAGAGTAATTCCACTGGAATGAATTGCACAAGGAGGCTATTGAAGCTGTATGTTCCCGTAATTGATTATTTCTCCATCAACTTCTAAAAAATAATACAGGATTCACATTATTGAATCCAGGCACTTACTGTTGAATCTGGAGGACTTCTGAACGTTGTAGAAACATTTAAAATCTCTATAAAGAGCTTGAAACGAAAAGAAATACTTTAAAACAAATAAGTTCAGACAACTTTCTCCTCCACTGTACTTTATAAAACACTTTTTGTCTCAATGATACATCTAGCCAAACATCTAGAGTCAGTAAAAATTTTGCATTTCAACAAATACAAGAATGTTTTACGTTTTACCAAAGCTGAGGTAAATATGCACAGAGATGTGATTGTATGGATATATTAAGACGTGTTTAATTTTAGCCACCTTGCAAAATTACAGTGAGAAATCATCAACTTGATTTATTAGACTATAAGACAGATGGTTATGGACTGAAAAAAAGAAAGAAATGTGTTAACAAATTTGATTTTGAAATGTGTTCATCTGATGTAAAAAAGAAGTGTGGTTAAGAGTGTTGGCCTAGTATTTGGGATTTGGGAAATTCAAGTTCAAGTCCCGAGAGGGCCTTGCAATTCACTGGGTGTCTATGGCCATCTCCACACTAGACTGTTACAGTGCTATTATTCCACTTTCAACATCCTATGGAATCCTGCGGTTTGCAGTTTAGGGAGCGGCAAGCCCCAGGATTCCGTAGGATGTTGAAAGTGGAATAATAGCACTGCAACAGTCTAGTGTGGAAATGGCCTATGAGCCACTGTTACAATTTCTCATCTTGGTCAACCTCAAGGGTTGTTTTGAGGATAAAGTAAGGAGGGAGAGCTATGCATACCACCTTGAGTTAACTGGAGGAAGGGTAGGGGTATAAATTGAACTAATGAGAGCCAGTGTAGTGCAGTGGTTTGAGCTTTGGACTACCACCTTGGAGATATCTTGTAGCGAGGGGGGAGCGATGGAAGCAATCTGCCCCCGGGGGCAATTTTTTAGGGGTGCCAGGGCTCCCTGCTTGCTGTCCCCTACATGCCGCAGCCCTACCCCCTCCAGCGTAGCCCCGCTGTCTGGCATAGCCCCGCCCCCACATACTATAGCCCCACCCCCACACTATAGCCCTGCCCCCAGGCACCAAGCTCCGCCCCCTCCCCACTGTACTGCAAGCTCTGCCACTGCTGGAGACCAGGGCTTGATTCCCTGCTCAGCCATGGAAACCCACTGGGTGACATTGGGTGTGGCACACACTCTCACCCCAGAAAACCCTGTGAGAGGTTCACCTTGGGGTTGCCAAAAGTCAGAAATGACTTATTCTTATTAATTTGGGGGGAGGGTGGCTATATAGCCTCAGGGGATGCAGGCAGGTTTCCTGCCAAAATACTTGCCAGCAGGCTCCAAAAGTTTCCCAACAGTGCAGTGCGCAGGCACGGATGACTCATTTGTGAGGTCTTATTTGTGTGAGTCACAGAGATGACGAAGAACAAACTCAATTATTAATCAAAGAACACATTACTCAGCACATTTCTATTAGACAGGCCATGTATAATTATACATCAAATGCCTCTCTAAATAAAAACGTCTTTATCTGACTATGGAAGGATAGTAGGGAGGGTGCCAGTCTGACTTCTCTGGGAAGGAAGTTCAAGGGCCTAGGGCAGTGGTTCTCAACCTGTGGGTCCCCAGATGTTTGTGGACTTCAGCTCCCAGAAGCCCCAGCCACTATGGTCAATGCTCAGGGCTTCTGGGAGCTGAAGTCCAAAAACATCTGGGGACCCACAGGTTGAGAACCACTGGCCTGGGGGACACCACTGAGAAGGCCCTCTCCCATGTTCCCACCAGATGCGCCTGTGAAGGTGGTGGGACAGAAGGAAGGGCCTCTCCAGCAGATCTCAAAGCCCAGGTTGTTTCATAGGGGAGAACACTGTCCTTCAAAGAACCTGGACCTGAGCCATGTAGGGCTTCAAAGGTCATCACCAGCACTTTGAATTGGGCCCAGAAATGGACCAGCAGCCAGTGGACTATTGCGGCAGGGGAGTTGTGTGATCCCTGTAGCCAGCCCCAGTTAACAATCTTGAAACTATACAACAACAACAAAGGTAAATAATAACCTGACAAGTATTTTTCTCTCAGGAAGCATTTTTCTCCCACAAAGACATTTAAGAAAGACTTCAGTACAGTAATAATTTTAAGTATAGCTCACTCAATCCACATGAGGATAAAATTACTACAGATCCAGTGAAGAAACTCTACATAAATGTGTTCCTAAGTATTCCTATCTCCCTCAGGTGTTTTAATAAGGGCAAATGATTGCAGGAATCTTTGTTTATTTTCATTCATGTTTCAAATAGGATAGGTTAAAAGATTTTGAACCAAAAAACACTAAGGACAGTTTGGAAAGGAGTGATATTCTTGTACTCATCCTATTCTGCACTGGGCACCATATAAAGACTCTTTGTCTGTCCCATAAAACTGACTTTTAAGCTCTTAGAACTAGAATTCACAGTGAGAAAGGGAGGGGAAATGAGCAGCCCACAATGGGACAAATATTGGGGTGAAGGCAGTGTTGGATCATGGCTTCCAGATCACAGGGGCAGGGAATCCATTCTAAGTTTTAGTCTATACTTTAAAGGCGCTATCTGAGGTGCTGAATCCCAGCTCCTAAAAAAGTTCAGCACCTTGGATAGCTCACTGGAGGTTGAGACCCAGCCCCAAATGGTTTCATTGCCTACTGATGTAGGACCCACCAACTGCTGTTGGGAAGAGTTCACACAACTCTTCCCATTTGTTGGCTCAAATGAGGAGGCGTGGATGGGGCATGGGAGGCCTTCCAGACAACAACTCCCATCATCCTTCACTTTGGGCCATGCTGGTAAGGACTGATAGGAGCTGTACCTCCAACAAGATCTGAAAAGCCACATCTTCCCCACCAGTGCAATAAGGGATGTAGCTGAATTACAACCCATCAATCCATTGATCACTGTAGCAACCAGTTAATATAATCAATAACAACGAACTTACATTAATAAATTAATGTCTGCTATAAAACAACCACCACATACATATAAATGATGTTCCTTATATTGAGTCAGACTAGGGGGGCTTTCATACAACATCATTACAGCACTTTAATTGCCAACATAACATCCTATGCCATCCTGGGGTTTGTAGTTTGGTGAGGCACTAGTACTCTCTGGCTGAGAATTCTAAATTTCCTTCCTTGAACCACAAATCCTAGGGTTCCATGGAATGGAAGCAGTGCGATTAAAGTGGAATCATAGTGCTAGAATTGTGTAGTGTGAAAAAGTGCCACCTTTAACTACTCCACTTCTTCAAGCAGGAATCTTTCCTCATATATATATTTGATGCCAATGAAACTGCTGGAACCTGGGACGTAGTGGCCTGAACCCTAGTGGTGCTACCAACCGAATAAGCCAGTTGATTTGATAGGACTTATTTAAATGTTGATTCACCGTTTAACAATGAGGATGCTTTAGTGAGGACTACCTATAAGATTCAGTCCACTGAATGCAAACCTAAACCCTACTGCTGAGTTATAGCCCTAGCATCTCCACCACACCAGACAGGCAGACTTATTTGCCCACGCAAATCAAATTTGCATAGAGCCAATTATTTTACACCACATGTCTTACCATTACCAACAATTAACTTTGTCAAGCATTGGCATCAACAATGCCACAGCCTGGATTGTATTTACTTCATTTGCTGGCACTTGATTCCATGCTAAAGAACTTTTCCATTCTTTTGTTCTCTTCAAGTCAACATCCCTGATGCACATATGCCATAAATAATGGATTAAGCAAGGATGGTGGAAACTGTGGCCTCTCAAATGTGGTTGGACTCCAGAAATCCCACAACTGTTACCATGGGCCATGCTGGCTTGAGATGATGGGAACTGGAATCCATCAGCACTGGAAGCCTACAGGTTCCCCATCTTTGGATTAGACAATTTCACAGGGGGACCAGGCTCTCAGGAGACACGACCAACAGTAGATAAATTGAACCTCAGATTGCTGCAGTATGATTGTCATATTTACTACCTATATGTGAGGTTCTCGGAGTGAGCCGTTGGAAGAAGAATGCTAGGCAAGACAGACCTTGATCTGATCAAACACCATTACTTTTACCTCAAACAGCTTCATAATCCAGAGACCTATTAAAAAAAGAAGCTAGGAATGAGCCTCCCAACTAAGGCGGAGTGACGGAGATAGGTCATGATTTTGTGTGTCTTGAACACCATTCTATTGTGCAGAAATAAGAGGAAGCTTTGCTCCACAATGAGATAAGCTCAATCACCATCTTGTAGTAGGGTTGTCTGGAATCTCTTATTACAAGGAATGCCCCTTATTTGAGAACCAGAAAGCTGTCCCTTTCAGGGCTGGCAGGTGTCCCTTATTATAAAGTATGTCCCTTCTTGACAGTTGGGGAATTCTTCCTTTTACACAGACCAAACAAGATGCCCCTCCCCCAAAAAATCCTATATTGAAAGCAAAAATGTGTGCATCATGTAATTTAGGAATGTGGACAAATACACAACTAGGTTAACTGAAATCAATATTTTCATTTGGTATTTGGGGAGAATCTAGACTAGTTAACAGCAACTTTCTGATTGTCAGTCCTGTATGACCAGAATTTTGACTGCCCCTTACTGCTATTTTGAAAACCCAGCAACACTACCTCCTAAGTGCCTGCAGTCTTCTGTTAAATGCAGATAAAGTACCAGTTAAAATTTGGCAACTTGAACTGTGGACCAAGCAAAGCATTCCAAAACAATGTCACTTTGGATTTCTTCTACATCTTTCTATCATTTCATTCAGTATTAGACTTCTTTCTCAAGCTAGTACTGTGGATTTTCCTAAGGGATTCACATACAGAAGCTACAATAAACAAAAACATTATAGTGCATATGCATGTAAGTGATTTCACAAGTTGTGAAAATTGTGACTTCTGGAGGAAGTTCTAGTTTCCCAAGGTCTACTTCCTGTAGACTTGTGTGTGGGCTACTTGCTTTAGATAGCACAGTGGTTCTCAACCTGTGGGTCCCCGGATGTTTGTGGACTTCAGCTCCCAGAAGCCCCAGCCACTATAGTCAATGCTCAGGGCTTCTGGGAGCTGAAGTCCAAAAACATCTGGGGACCCACAGGTTGAGAACCACTGAGATAGCAGCACATGCATGTGTGTCTCTCACAGAACTGAGTGCACCTCCTCTTGAAAAGAAAAAACTCCTGCACATTGACCCACAATGTAAAGGAGAAAGCTAGACAACATCACTTCTCGCTGCTGACTTTCTATATGCAAGGAGGAATTTTTTTTTAATATGGAATAGCTAAGACTTCTTCAATACCATAAATAGTCGTGCAGAAGGGGGTATCAGGAAAACTTCCCTCTTCAAAACACTTATTTAATGAACAGGTGTCCTCTCCTTAACACAGATGATCCAGGGCCTGAAAAAAAGATACCATTTGCAGTACAATAGTAGAATCTCTCAGCTAGCATGGTCTGCGATAGATTCTGGGGCTGTTGTCCACAAATGATTTTTCCAAATTCTTGAGCAGACCGTCCTAATGGGCCTGCATCAAACCACATCATTCATCTATCAGGAAATGTGAAGTACTAAGGTATGTATGATCTTGCTGTTGCTGTGGAAATCTATCTCCAACAATTGTTTCGGGAACGACAAACAAAAAGATTCAAAATTTGAAGTGGATGTGCCATTATGCACATGCATCCAGCTCCAGGGTTGCAGCTTTTTTTTTTTTTAATGGCTCTTGCAGCATTGTCTGACAACCAGGGCTGGCCCCAAACACACTGCTGCCCAGTGGCGGAGCTTGGAGTGTGTGTGTGGGGGGGCAGGAGGGGGCCCCCACAGTGCATGGGGGTGTGGCCGCAGTGCAGAGAGCACGGACACGATGTGCGTGGTGTGGCCATAGTGCATGGGGGTGTGGCCAGGGTATGCGGAGGCATGGCTACGAGCCAGGACACCCCAAAAATATTGCCGCCTGGGGTGAAGCACCCACCCCCCTGTTCCTACGTGACTGCTGCTGCCTGAAGCAAAAAAGCAAGATGGCACCTTCTCCATTCTATGGACAAAAGCTGACCACACTGGCAGTTGAATCTTAGGCCGTCAGTCATCTTCCAAAGCATCTGACAGTAGCACACTGGGAGTGGAACAAAACAGGTCACGCAGTACATGCAGTTCCCTTCCTGTCCTTCCTTGTCCCTCAGCATCTGCTGCTTAGGGCAGCTGCCTCTCTTTGCCTCATGATAGGGCCAGTCCTTCTGAGAGCAACTTGATATGCAGACGTTAGCAGGGACAGAAATTTACCTCTGTGCTGTGAAAAGTCTCAGCCTGTTGATTTCCACAGCTGAAAGTGCTGTTAGGGACACAAGAGCAGGTCAGGTAATTTTTCCAGGCCCCTCGCACGCCTTTTGCTTAGCGTCGGGAATTAGCATTTTAATGCATTGGGATTTATTTTTGAGCAGACATGAGATGAATGCAAGTGTCCAGTTTTGTTTAAAAAATTACTATCAGGTGGGTGGGTAGGTGTGAATCAGCACCGATGAATTTCTTCTCTATGTGTATGGTATAATCTACAGCCATTAAAGGTGATAGGATGCAAGTTCTGCTCTTAGGAGCAACTGCAACGGCACTACTATACCCTGCTGTGCTGTGGCTGGGGCACAAAACCGATTCTGTTCTCACCAAAACAATCTGACCATGACTCCCCATCTCACTATAGTTTGGTAACCACTTTGCATGTGAATATCATCTTTTGCTTCACTGCAAAACAGGCAGACCTCTTTTAACAAAGCCTCTGACAAAGAAACTCCTTTTTACAAAGTCTTTTTACACCTGACTGCCTCTTTCCTCCCTGTCCTCTGTCTAGCCAAAAGTTTTTTTTAGCAGCATTGGGAAGGTGGAGAAGCATAGCTAGAGAGACACAAACTTTCTGGGTCAGTTTGCAGCAGTGTGCCTGCAGTAAATGATGTAATAAAGCTTGAGCTGGGAAAGAACGGGTTCCACTCCAGCTGATCCTTCTGGATAGAGCTGTGTGTGCTTGCCTGCAATGAATTAAACAGTAGCTGCCTCCAGAATCCTTCACTTAGCATGTGTGAATCACAAAACAGAGAGAAAAGGGGACAGCCTATAAGTCTACCTCACCAGAAAGCCCTTGCAGGTAAAAAAAAAAGAAGTATAAATCTGTAAGTTGTGCTATCAAAATGCAAATCACAAGAAAAGTGGAGGACAGTAATATAAAAAAATACCCCCCAAGGCACTTTGGAAGAAGCTTTTAAGTGGTCTCTGGAATTTTCAGAATGTTTTTGTTTACTCATGTAAATCCTCCCTGACCTGGTTATTTCCTTTCATAAGTGCGTATCATTGTTAGTGTTGCCTAAAAAGTTTGCTGAAACTTGGTGCATTGCTCTCTGGTTTTTTTTGTGGTGCAATAACCTCTCCCTATTCTTCAATTGTTATTTCTACCTCTGGTACCAAATTTTCTGTTGAAGAAGTGATGCCAAGGAACATAACTACTTCATTAACCAAGGCACACCTGTTTGGAAACCACAGTGGGTGTGATTTTATCGTGCCTCTGTTGGGTCTTTCCCGGGGAGCTGCAGCAGGGAAACCTCAGTCAACTTCTAGTGGTTAGGCTGGGCAGACACCAGAATTGCCAAGAGAACTAGGGTACATTTGTTCTCCATTCTCTGGCATTTTAAAAAACATTATTTTAAATTATTCTTTAAAATCAAGGAAACAGTGCAATAGTGCTTTTCCAATTTAAACCTATTAAGAATTAATGCCTGGAGATAACATAGGGTTCAGAAAAAGCTTCAAGAGTAAATATACAAACGTTTAAAGAATAATATACCTACAAATGCGGAACCAGGCGTGAGTTGGTTCAATGGGGAAAAACATATGAAATAAAAGGGTAGAAGTGGCACAGTGTGCCTTCATCTTTTCAGACTGGGTGGATGGTATAGGCAGTTCCATAACTGCACCATCACATAATTGGATAATGATGAAATTGCACACTTGTGCAATTAAAGTTTCCTTTAAAAAGAAAAATTCCAATCGTGGGGCAGGAGGTGGAGCAAACATGGTGGTATAAATGGTATTGTACTTCAAGTGTAAGGGCCTTTCTGCACTTCATTGTTATAGTGGTGTTATTCCACTTTCAACATCCTGTGGAATTCTGGGGTTTGTAGTTCCCTGAGGCCAAAGAGCTCTCTGGCTGAGAATTCCAAAGGCCCCTCCCTAAACTGCAAACCCCAGGATTCCATAGGAGGTTGAAAGTGGAATAATAGCACTATAACCGTGTGGTGTAGAAAGACCCAATGAAAGCAAGCATGGGAACTAACGCCACTTACAATGCAAATGCAGTAATGGTGCAGAAAGATGCATTGCCATTGAGTAGTTCTCAAACAGAATGACTTGAGGCAACTGGCCAGTGTGACAAGCGCAGAAATACCAGCCTTTCGCTATGAGACACACCTCTTACAACAATGGAGAGGCCTGTACTGCACATGAGAAAATATGTACACAAGACCCCTGTAAATATTTTCTTATGTATGGCTAGATACAAACCATGGAAGCCAAGAGAACCACACAAGCAATGGGAGATTTTCCATTGGCTATTAACAGTTATAGATCACTATCATGGATATTTAACTCTATGCTAAGGTCAGGGCTCAAATATTTAACTAGTTAAAAGTTGTGGATCAATTTGTAAATGTTGGAACAAAAAAAAATCGAGAGAGGCCAATTTTAGTTTCCGGAGCTTTGGTCTGAGAACTCACTGGTTTGTATATGAAGAAACTAATTTTAGTTCTGCTCTGTCATTATACTAAGGATTAAAAGAGAAAATATTGAAAGATTTCCATTTCTTCTCGCAAGAGGATGGTAGTTTTTGTTTCTTGAATTCTAAAATCATAATCTTATTTGGTACTTATATGGTTTTGATCACATGTATTTAAATTTAATTGATCGATTAATTGTGAGGAAGATGCTTAATGAACTAAACCTATTGAGTATGTTGACAGCTAATATTTCAGTGAAAGCGGTGGAACCATCTTCCAATGAATCTCGAGGACTGATTTTAAGACATTATATTCCCCATGGAGAAATTATTTCAAGGGAAAAAAATGTGAAAGTTATCCTTCCTCTAACTTGTGGCCCATTAAGCAGCTCTTTCAAATGGAAACTGTCTACATAAGTCAGAAAGTCCCACACAACAACCCCTGCTACAATTTACACTGACAATATGACGAAAAACAATTCTGGAAGAGGCGAGGACCTATCAATCACTACACCACCCTTCCCCACACCAGGAATCTCCACCTATTGGACTACATTTCCCATAATCTCCAGCCAGCATGACAGGCTTCATTATAGCCATTTCTGCACTTGACTGTTATAGTGCTATTATTCCACTGTCAACACCCTATGGAATCCTGGGGTTTGCAGTTTAGGGAGGGGCCCCAAAGGCCCCAGGATTGCATAGGATGTTGACAGTGGAATAATAGCACTGTAACAGTCTAGTGCAGAAATGGCCAGAGTGAGATGGCTGCTTTGGCAGATCCCTGGTTTCAGGAAAGAGCAACAAACAGGTTAATTATTTATTTCATCAGTAATATGCATCTATTACCAGGGAAGGGGAAAGGGGCTTGAGTGATTTTCACATATCTTCTCTGTCAAAATAACATTGCTAGCGTTAGATGTTACCTGCCCGAGCTGACGGACTGTGGGTGCTATTCGTTCCTGTGTCACGGACCAGCCCTGGCCACGAGGAACACCCTTAAAGATCAACTTCCTTTTGGGGTAGCAGGGGAAAGAGTGAAACTGGAGGCTTTTTAAAAAGTTATGGGAGGCATTTAGGTTGGTCATTACTAGGAAGAGACAGACTAACCCTCTCCGTGCACCAAGCTGCAGCCTTACAGTCCCTCTTCCCTCAATTGCTGTTGACCAATCTATGGCCATTTCCACACTGTACCGTTAATAGTGCTATTATTCCACTTTCAACCTCCTATGGAATCCTGGGGTTTGCAGTTTAGGAGAGGAGCATTTAGAATTCTCAGCCAGAGAGCTCTTTGGCCTCGCTAAACTACAAATCCCAGAAGTCTACAGGATGTTGAAAGTGGAATAATCTACTATATAAAAGTCAAGGTTTGTGAGTGATCTGCATCAGGCAGGCGAAGACCTCATATGATTGGCTGTGTGAGCGAGAAGACCTCACATGATTGGCTGGCTGTGAAAGTTCTATGGAATCCTGGGGCTGGTAGTTCAGGGAGAGGCCTTTAGAATTCTCAGCCAGACAGCTCTGAATAGGCTGGTTGCTATGGAGACGAGGCCTAGCAGCTCTGAATACAGGTTGGATTGGGGAATATGGGAAAAAGTTATATGTACTGGACACACAGGACCTGAAATCTGTGTATGTCAGCCGCATCTCTTCACCTCTGATGCTTGGAAGAGCAACCACTGTCATCTACAGCCTATAGAAATTGTTTAAGGGCATTTCTGCACTACACTGTTATAATACTATTATTCCACTTTCAACATGCTCTGGAATCTTGGGTTTTGTAATTTAGGGAGGGGCATTTGGAATTCTCAGCCAGGGAGCTCTTTGACCTCAGTAAACTGCAAATCCCAGGATTCCACAGTATGTTGGAAGTGGAATAATAGCACTGTGGTCATTTCTGTACTAGATTGTTATAGTGCTATTATTCCACTTTCAACATCCTATGGAATCCTGGGTTTTGCGGTTTAGGGAGGGGCCTCAAAGCCACTCCCCTGAAGTGCAAACCCCAGTATTCCATAGGATGTTGAAAGGGGAATAATAGCACTATAACAGGCTAGTGCAGAAATGGCCAGCGTAGTGTGGAAAGGCTATTAGATTCTTCTTCCCTTTTCTGTACTGCTTCACCTCACTCAGGGCAACAGGAGCTTGGGTTCCATTTTCATCTTTCTTGATTGTGTTCCTTTCCTGTTGCTACTTCATTCTCCTCCTCTTTGATTTTCAATCCCTGCCTCTGCTTCCTGCCCCAAAACCCAGATCTACCATGATGAGCAATGAGCATGTGAAGCTTTGTTTTTTCCCTGTTGAAGATTGCACTCTCCTGTGGGTCATTTGTTGGGTTTCTGATTTGTTCATTTGTTGTATTTATGTGCTACCTTTTCCCCAGAGTGGGACCCAAGGCAACTTCTGAAAAAGTTTGAAAACATTAAAAACAATTAAAACATATAATTGCAAAAACTTACAACAGTATTTTTTTTAAAGAAAAGCTTAATAAATAAATAAATAAAAACCTCTCCGGCTCGCTCATTACATGCCTGAGTCTGAGAAAGTTTCTTTTTTAGACTCCCACTCTCAGAATCTCCCAGCCATCAGTGACCATGGTGATCAAGGGACTTTGAGAGTAGTGATCTAAAAAAGTAACTTTCCTAAGCTTTATTGGGAGCTCCGTGCTAGAGGTGGGCAGGACAGAAGCTGGTTGTCGTGGGCCTAGACCCCAAAGTGTGTTTGTTGCTGTTGTTTTGTACCTTCATATTGTTTCCAGCTTCTGGTGGCTTTAAGGGAAACCTACCATGGGGTTTTCTAGGGCTGAGAGCGTGTGACATGCCCAAGATCACCCAGTGGGTTTCCATGGAAGAGCAGGGAATTGAACCTTGGTTTCCAGGGCCATAGTCCAACCTTCAGACTGCTACACCACAAGGGCTAGCTTAGCTTTCTCTTTCTCTCCATTGCTTTCCCTCTCTGTGGCCATTTCTGCACTAGACAGTTATAATGCTATTATTCCACTTGCAACATCCTATGGAATCCTGGGGTTTGCAGTTTCGGGAGGGGCCAGCTGGCCCCTCCCGAAACTGCAAACCCCAGGATTCCATAGGATGTTGCAAGTGGAATAATAGAGCTATAACAGTCTAGTGTGGAAATGGCCTGTGCCAACATTTTCCACCCACATGATGGATTACTAGGAGAGGGTTGGATTTCTCTTTCCAAAGGTCTAAATTGAGAAAGATGGCTAGCATGCTGTAGGGTAATGTAATACTGTTCCCAAAGTAGTTGCAGGGACAAAGCTGGCACCTAGGTTTGTGGCCAGATTTTGTCCCTGTGAGAGCCTGCATGGGGTAGTGGTTTGAGCATTAGACTGCAACCCTAGAGAGCAGGGTTCAGTTCCCTGCTCAGCCATGGAAGCTCACTGGGTGACCTCGGGCATGTCACAGAAAACCTCTGTGATAGGTTCATCTTAGGGTTGCCATGAGTTGGAAATGACTTGAAGGAACACAACAACAAACTGAGAAAAATGCCTGATAGGTTCACCTTAGTGTCACCATAAGTGACTTGACACAAAATAATAACAAGCATAATCATAATGTGTTGGAATAGCTCTGCTGGCTGTAACAAAGTACATTTTGATGTTTCCCATGGTTTCCCAATACCACAGGTGTGTGGAGAGATGCTCTTCAGGGTATATGAATCTAATTCCCCATCCTTCAATAATCAGGGAAGAGCACCTGCTTTTGCAGAGAGAAGAGCTCCCTGTGAGTCCCTTTCTTGTGGAAATCTTTTGAAATCAGGCTTATTAGGTTGCAGAAATTAAGCTAAGAGGACCATATGTTGCTCATTCCTGCTTTTGGGCTTAAAGGACACCCAAGTTCTGCTCCAGCACAGGACTTTTGGGAAGTCTTTTCCATTTCATAATGGGAACTTGGAAAAATTGTTTTTAGATTGCAACTTTTGTAAGTTCTCCATCCAGAAGAAGTAAGTCAAAAAGCAAAGCAATTTTTTCCCAAGTTCTGTCCATAACTTTTGTTATTGTGTCTTGTCAGTCTTCTCCACGGCACAATGTAATATTTGAAGACCAAGCATTAGAAACCAAAACTGTTTTAACATCCAAAGCAACAGGATAGGGATTTGGAAGTTAATAAGCAATCACCCCAAGTTGTCTGAAAAAGTTAACCCATTGGGGTGGGTGGGGGTAAAGTCCTCATGTTATTCCTTAATAGCACTCTGAGCCCCAGCATCCTCTGTAATTTTGCAAGGTGTTAAAAGCATCCAGCACCACTTAGGATGCCAACATTTTTTGGCAGTGCAATACACATTGTGTTGCCTTCAATGCCTATGAAATATATTGTCTAGATACATGCTCATAATTGCATTATGTACACCTATGAAAAATAAATATCTGCATGTATTTAGCTGGCTTATATCACATCAGACTATTTGTCCATTTATCCGACAACTGAAGTCATGGCTGCTGCTGTAGTTACTGTTGAAATTCAGCAACAATGGCAGCAGGTCTGTAAGAGGCAGAGAGCCAGGGACCCACCCCCCTGCACCATAAAGTTCCCACCTTCTGTGGGGCGGAGCATTTCCTTCCTTACCAGAAGGGAAGGAAAGGCCCCAAATATGTATGCACATAGATGTGCGTGCGTGTGTGCGTGTGTGTGTATTGGAAGCCTTCCCTTCCCTCCTGTTAAGGAAGGAAATGCATACCTTTCTGTCCCCTGGGCCCAAATACCCTAAAGGCACCAGATCGTGTCTGATCTGGGAAGCTAAAGAAGGTCAGCCTTAGTACCTGGATGGGAGATGGCCAATGAATACCAAGTGCTGTAGACTGTGGGTCTTTCTGCCCTACACTGTTATAGTGCTATTATTCTACTTTCAAAATCCTATGGAATTCTGGAGTTTGTAGTTTCCTGAGGCCAATGGAGCTCTCTGGCTGAGAATTCTAAAGACCCCTCCCCAAACTGCAAACCCCAGAATTCCATAAGATGTTGAAAGTGGAATAATAACAGTGTAACAGTGTAGGGTGGAAAGGCCCTAAATTTCACAGGAAGGAACTGGCAAATCCACGTCTGAGTGTTCCTTGCCTAAGAAAACCCTATAAAATTCATGAGGTCCTCATAAGTCAAAAATGGACTTGAAGGCACATACACATGTGTATGTATCTGCATGTTTGTGCATGCATGTGTGTGTCACTGATCTGGCTGCCTATTTTCAGCTACGCAGTTCTCCTGACAGCATCGTTCACTCGTGGCAGCAAACGTGGGCAGTGGAGTCCCTGCGTGGCCCTTGCGATGCATATTAGCCTGGCTGCATTGGTATCAGCTCTCCAGGGTCTCCTTCTCTCCAGACGTGCTTCACATCACCTATTACTAATCCATTTTTTTTCTTAGAGATGCCAGGGTCTCAAAGGGAGACTTCTCCATGCAAAAGCAGGTGCACTTCCTTGATTATTGAGGGTGGGTGTAGGTGTTGGGAGTCACGCACCCTAAAGAGCATCCCTCCACACACCTGTGGCATTGGGAACCAGAACTGAAACCATGGGGAATGTCAAAAATGTACTTTGTTATACCCAGCAGAGCTGTTCAAACACATTATGATTATATTTGTTATTATTGTTATGTGCTTTCAAGTCATTTTTGACTTATGGTGACAATAAGGTGACTCTATCATGGGGTTTTCTCAACAAGATTGATTTAGAGGAGGGTTGTCATTACCTTCACCTAAGGCTGAGAAAAGTGTGACCAAGATCACACAAGGGGTTTCCATGGCTAAGCCATGGTCTCCTGGAGTCCTAGGCTATTTCTGCACTGCATTGTTACAGTGCTATTATTCCACTTTCAACATCCTATGGAATCCTAGGGCTTGCAGTTGAGGATTCCATAGGATGTTGAAAGTGGAATGATAGCGCTATAACAGTCTAATGTGGAAATGGCCCTAGTCCAACAATCAAACCACTACACCTCTATGATTACTTAATGCCGTCCATTACACAGCTCAGGAGAAGAGGTCCCTGCCCTGAGGTCTTTACAATCTGAAACTCTGGACAGAAGTGAGGCAATAGAGAATGGGGAGTGAGGTAGAGACAGGAATGGATAAACAAGGGGTGGATGTGTATTTATGTCCCTTGTACCCCTTAGATCTCATCCAAATACATCAGAGGTAGACAACTGAATGCTCTTCGAATGGTTTAGACTACAACTCCTACTGGACTCACCAGTACAGCTAATGGTTAGAATTGGGAGAATTGTAACCAAAAACATCTGGAGGGCATTAGGTAGCTTACCCTGGCAGGAAGGTATCTGGATGAAGGGGTTACAGTTATCCCAGCATTTTAAAGTGAAAGGGGAGGTTGACTCAACCAAGCATTTTGATTGGCATTTCCAGGGATAAATGAGGCAAACAAGGCAGCAAAAGGTATAGGTGTAGAATTTGGAAAAATTTCTTTCTTGGACTACAGTTCCCCAAATCCCTCTATCAGCATGACCAGTAGCCATACTAGCTGGGGAATTCTGGGAGACATAGTCCAAAAAGGATTTTTTTTTCCAGGTTCTAATAATAAGGGATTTTTCCAAGCTCTGAATAGAGGACCTTCAGGTAGATGAGTAATAAAGGAAGAAGAGGGAAGATCACAGATAGAGGCCATTTCCGCACTAGCCTGTTATAGCGCTATGATTCCACTTGCAACATTGTATGGAACCCTGGGGTTTGCAGTTTCGGGAGGGGCTGGCTGGCCCCAGGGTTCCATAGAATGTTGCAAGTGGAATCAAAGCGCTATAACAGGCTAGTGCGGAAATGGCCAGAGTTGTTTAGGGTATGAGAAAGGAGGTATGAGGAAGAAGCAAAGCTGCAGATGGTTTCAAGATGAGATTTTAAAAGGTAAGCATGAGGAATTTGTACTGGATCTGAATGTAGGCAGGAAGACAAGCAGGGCAGCCTTTTGTAACCTGGTGCCCTCTAGAAGTGTTTTGGATTACAGAACCATGCACAAAGGATGCGCTTTCTAGGATGGATGGAAATTACTGTTGAGCACAGCTGCAGAGGGCCAATGTGGCAATCCAGAGTAGTTAAATTCACTACCAAGGCCAAGATCTGACATTACTAAGGCCAAGATCTGAAACCTCCACATGCAGAGATACACAGTGATACTCTTACATGACCCTTGGGCTGAATGAAAACATGGTGCAACCCAATGTGCAAGAGAATGTGCATCTGAACACAGAACAAAATGCACAAGTGCTACACCCACAAGAAGATCTGTGGTGATCAGATTAAGGCCACATCTAGTCCAATAGCCAACAAGGGGTTTCTAAAGAAGTCCAGAGGTAGGGAGGGAAGTAAAATCATGACTTCATTCTAAGTCCCCAGCTTCTGCTACTGAGAAAATTGTTTGCCTTCCAGATGCTTCAGTCTACAATTCCCAGTTCCATCTGCTCTGCCTGGCATGGCTATTGGAATGGGGGTGGGTTGGGGAGTTGTAATAGAAAAGCACCTGTAGGGACAAGGAAGCTTCACTTCTAGTCTGTAAGATCTTATGCCATAATGTATTTGCAGGTTTTTAAGGTGTTAGCAGATTCTTTGCTGCTTTTGCCACAACAAAGGAGCAGGGCTTTCCATGCAGGAATGGCTAATAGCTGTTCTTGTTAGTGCTTTTGAGGCCAGGAAATTATAAAATAAGTAATAAGAATGCATGTATCACAGAGAGCGAGCACAGCGTTTGAATGCTGGAGTATGACTCTGTACATCTAGATTTCAGTTCTCATTCAGCTTTGGAAATCTGCTGGGTGACCTTAGGCAAGTCACACTTTCTCAGCCTCAGAAGAAGGCAAAGGCAAACCCGCTCGGAACAAATCTTGCCAAGAACACCCCATGATAGGTTCACGTTTATTGACGTAAGTTGGAAATGTCTTGAAGGCATACAATAACAACATTTATTATGTCCAGCAGTTGTAGTCTAATGCAGCAAAAATAAAACACACCACAGAGTCTTCTTGCATCTAAAAAATTAAAGAATCTGTTATGGCACAAGCTTTCATGGACCACAGCCTGTTCAATTCACAAAATGAACTCCAGGCATGAAAGTCTTATGCCACAAAAAATTAGTCTTCAAATGCCATGGGATAGTTTGAAATGTGTGCATAGGGACTGTATCCATGAATTTCATTCTTGCATTTATATGGCAAGACATATAAGTGTATAATATAGGGAGACATATATGGATCTAGAATAGTCTTTTCCATCTCAAGTTTGGTAAAACCTGGTACAATTCAAGGAGCCATGAAATCTCCAAAGCCTTTTTCATAATGTCCTCCCAAACATTTTCCTGTTGATCTCTGACTCCCTGACGAGCCATTTCATCACGCCTTGAAAATACCGTAATCAAACCAAATGATTTCCCCACTCCCCTATCAATTTTCAATTTTTACCATCTATTCACTTTATTTAAAAGCCCATTGGTTTGTCTCCCTCTTTCACCCCTCTACTTTCTAAATGGTATTGTTATTCGTGTAAAAAAAATAAAATGAAGAAAGTTGGGTTTGGCTATAGAACAAAGGTATAACTAGGCTGAAACATTTTTTTAAAAAAAAAATAAATAGGTTCGGAATTGTGTTAGCCGCTATTATGGAAGGTTTTCTTTAGGATCTCATTTCCAGCAGTAGCCTTCCATTCCGCTTGCATCTCTTCCTCTCCCCCCGCCTTTCCTCTCTCAGGCTTGCTCTCTCTGTCTCATTTGACAGGCAAATTTGCAGACATAGCCTCCGGATAACAACCTCGTTTGACAGTCAATTAACCGTGAATAGTCAAAGCCAAGACAGTTTGCATTACATAAATGGAAAATTAGATTCCCTTTTCTCTCTCTCTCTCCCAAGAAACAAAACCCGCTTTCCTTATAACCCACCCTGGCAATAGACAACTTAGTATCAAAACTTCTAATCACGTCTTTCCCTCCCCCTCCGAAACCCCTTGGAGACATTTAGCAATCAGTAAAAGGTGGTTCCATTTAATTTGTATAATGTAATTTTTGTCAATGTATTATACATTTTGTGTAGAGATCATTATCACGGAGATAATATAAATGTTGCCATAGATCTCATAAAACACCTTTAATGTCTCTCTGACAGATATTAAAAGCAATAAGCTGTGATCCTTTTTAATGGAAGGTTTCAAAGAGAACATTTCAATTATTGTCATTTTATGTTTTTTCCCCCCACCAGCCTGCTCCATTGTGTAACCTGATATATTTCTGGAAATTCCTGCTGAAATATGCCCAGCAATTAATAATCTTATTGCTACTAATGCCTCTCTGCTCCTCCCTATTTGCATTTTCCTTTAGTTATAATATCTGTGGTTTCTTAATTTATTTTTCCCCCTTCTTCTAGAAAATATTCAGTCATTTGATTAGAGAATTCTAAGGCTGCAATCCTGCGCGCACCAATTTGGGAGCAAGGTCCATTGAACCCAGTGGGACCTCCTTCTGTGTAAACATACATTGGATTGGGTTGCAGAAGTATCTTTTGATCTCATTCCCACCCCCATTTCTGAGCCTACCAGCTATATTTCTCCAGAAGTCTCCTGCTGGGTGTTCAGATTCTGTGATGAAAAAGCTGTGCTCCTTGATTTTATCTGAAAACAAAAGGACAAAACAAAACTGAAATCTTCCAAATTTATCAGAAATCACATACACATACATCAACAAGGGTGAGGAGGCAGAATTCAGCATGCAAAGATTCAAATGCACAGAAAGAAAAATGTGTACTAACACCCTCCTGCTTACATGTTAAGTCTAAATCCCAGTTATTAACACAAACTAGAGAGAATCTAAATCAATGGGAATTTTCCTATGTCAACATTCACTTAAGTTCAATTAATTCAGTGTCTGGCTTTTACAAATTATGATAATATACAAAGAGACAGCTGTATTTTTAGCAAAACAAAGCAAAACAAAACGAGGTATAAAGGAATCCTGTAGCAGCTTTGAGACCAACAGGTTTAAAAAAAAAACTAACAAGCTTTTGTGGACACAGTCCATGTCACTGATTAATTAAACAACAAAGAGACCTGTGGAACCTGGAAGGCTAAGAGAATATGACACACAGCTTGCATGGACTACAGCCCACTTCATGAAATACAAAGATACCGCAGCTTAAAAATCCACGTCACAATAAATCCATTAGTCTACAGGATCCCATTGCTTTTGTTGTAAAAGACGAATAGGGTCGTCCCCTTTGGAAAATATACAGCTATGTATCAGTGTCTAGATTGCAATACTTGTTATCTCAGTATATCATTGACCTATCAAGCTAGATACAGTGTCTATAAAACAAATATTGATATGTACTTACAGAATTAGATTGTATTATAAATATTCTATATCAGGGTTTTTCATTCCTAGGGTTCTTTGAGAGGTCTCAAGAAGAGATTTAAAAATATATATATAAACATTTTTGAGCTATAAATATAGTAATTTTTATGTAGGGGTTTCCTGAAACCTGACATTATCAAAAGGATAAACAAGTTGAGGAAGGCTGCTCTATATTAATATAAGCCAGGATCCTATATCATACTGCATAATGTACATCTACACTCATGTAGAGAAGTGGTGGTTGTGTTGTACCACCCTTCTGCTAAATAGCAGCATGGTACCACCAGTTGCATATCTGCCAACGTGTATGCTGTTTTCACAATCCCAGTGAATCAAGTGGTACACTATGTTGGAAAATTCCAGCATTCCCTCTCTCTTCTTTCTTGTTCTAGGGCAAGTAGGGCTTACGTAGCACAGAGTTTCATTTTCCATTGCATGACAAAGCTTTCTCTCTTCTCACCTAAAGTCTCACCACTTGCGCCTGTGTTATTTAAATGCATGTCTATAAATACCTTTGGTATCCAGATAACCAGATCATGCAACTCGGGACAGTTCCTAGGGTCATCAGCCTTATAAAAGACCTCACTTCTCAGATCTTCTCCTTCTTCACCATTTTTGCTTCTACTTCCTTCTCTCTGATCATGCTTCCCATCTCCACTCAGAAGATAGCAAGTTAAGAATGAAGATACTGTCTTACTTTATCTATATATAATTGTAACTGTAAATGTAATTGTAAAATCCATTAGTAAATTTGTCTAATTTTGTAACCTGAAACTGCCTGCTTCGTTTTGTTCTCTTAATCAGTTTCAGTTCAGGGAAGCCACACGGAGATTGGTCATTGGGTCATGCTTTTTCTGCTATTCTGCTAAAAGAAGGCTGATTCCTAACAGTGTTAGCTCTCATAGAATTTCCCAAAAAGGACTAACACCCTGGGAAACTATAACTCCCAACACACTGAAGCTGCTGATGAGCAGTTACACATTGTCCAAGCATGTTCAACCACAAATGCAATGGTTAATAGGTGTGGAATGCAAACATTGCATCACGGCCAAAAACGTACAGCTGCATGTGTGAGGGAACTTGCGGGTATAAAAAACACCAACTGGATGCCAGCCTTTAGAATACAGGTGTTGGCATCTTCCCATATAATTAGATTATTGAAAACAGATACAATTGCTATAGTACAGAAATTGATATGTGCCTACATAATTTCCAAAGGGATGTCCCTTGCTAAGTCTGTTGCAGTTTTAAATATGGGTATGTATGTCTGTATCTCTCCCACCTCCACCAGTATATGCAAGCTGTATGTTTAAGACGTGGAGGTTTTGAAGCCACATTCAACAGCGGCAGTTCCAACAGCAACGTCCAAGGACAAAACCCAATCTCCACCCACAATTAGCATGAGTCAATTTCAGTCACATTCTTAGTTGTGTGGGCAAGAGAGAGGGTGGAAGAGAGGGAGAGAATGAGAGAGAGAGAGAGAGAGAGAGATTCGTGTCTTGCCTGAGAAATTATTTTCCTTCAGGGATACGACAAGTTGGTTCCCTTCCTTGCTTTTTTGAACCTGCCAGAATGAAAACAAATGAACAGACACAAATTAACACAACAAAACCCACTTCGGTAGATGAGCAATTAATAGGAAACAGAGGGCAGGCAGGATGGGGGAAGGAATGGAACAGGAGTAGAAAGAGAACAGAAGTAAAGGTGATACTAGGGGGATCCCACAGCTTTAACTGGGGAGGGCTCCCCCTGTGTTTCTGGAGGGGTTGTTTTCAGGTGGGACCCCAGAATAAGATCTAGAACAAAGACATTCATGGTTTTAAAGTGTCAACCCTGCCACCTCCATTGGTCTCAGAGGAACTTCCTAAGATGGCTGCTCCATGGCTACCTGGCCAAGCCACTTCTCCTAAGCTGGAAGTCCCCTTAAATTCATCAGGACAGACTTCCAAGTAAATGATTTGAGCTCGGGGATGGAGAGATAGTAGCCTGCAGCATATGACCTGTCTTTGCCAGATTTGTACCCCAATGCCAGTGGGAGAACATTGATTGAATTTGGACCCATGGATCAAATGACCTTACATTTGCCTGAAATTGTGCCCCTTGTTTACTTTGGAGGAAATCCCAATTTGTGTAGGAACAGACTACCCTTTCCCGATGGAAAATGATGTCCATTGGTTTAGAGTTTTCCTTTTAGAGGGCTAGGCTGTAGGGATGGAGAATCTTTGGTCTCTGGATCTTGTTTGACTGTAATTCCCATCAGCCCCTACCACCATGGCCAGTGTCCAGGGATGATTGGAGATGTTCTTCAACTACTTCCACAGGGCCACAGATTCCGTCCTGCCTCTGAGGAACTTATGGCCAATCAATCAAAGGCTATTTGCCATCTCAATGGAAACCCCCAAGTGCAGAGACTCCAGCTGCAGAGGCACTATACACCTGAACACTAGGTCCTAGGGCATGGACATATAAAGGATGCACTGCTTTCATGCTCTGTTTTGTGCTCCTTAGGAAGCATCCACCCATCTGACTCAGTCTCTGTCAACTTGGTGTTATCCAAAATGTCTTGGACTACAACATCCATTATCCTCAGCCTGTCATAGTTATATTTGCCGGGAACGTTGGGAGCTGTAATAAAGCCTTTATCTGTAAGACACGAGGTTTCAGGCCAGCGCTACTCCAGACAAAGGTTTCAAACCTATTGTTGATCTTGACTGAAGCATACCCATTGAATCAATGGAATTTATCTATTCATCGGTTGATTTATCTGCTCTAGTTTGGACTAACTAAGAGAATTTAGGAGAAGAGATTGGACCCTACCCAGAGGAGACCCACTGAAATCAAGATTCCAGCCCAATATTGTTGGGCTATCCTACAGACATGATCTGTTTCTATGTGATTATGTTTTCTCAGGCTGTCTTCCTATAGGAACTTAATCAGTGGACCTTGCTCACAACACTTTGTGTAGTTGTGGGTTAGATGGTAAATGGAACCAAGCAAATCCCAAGGATGAGATCCTTTTCACCCTGATCTTGAGAAGGAGCAAAAGAGTTCAGATCCCTAGTGGAGAAGGCTAGGGGAAGAACAACCACTGAGGAAATGGTTAAGGAGCACTGACTGATACTAACTCTACATGCACTGATGAGGATCCATTGTCTCTGAGAAGACTTTCCACTATAGACCTATTCATCTAAACATATTTATCACTGAGACCATCAGAAGTAAGGTCTATGAGTACAATAGGCCTTATTCCAAATTACCCATGTATAGCAGGAAGTTGGGAAAAGTCCATCCCCCAGGTGTTGCTGGACTGCAACTCCCATCAGCCCTAATCTGGATAGCCAGTGGTGAGGCATGCTAGAAGTTGCCATCCCAAAATATCTGGAGGACCACACTTTGCTTACTCTGGTTTACTGGACCGCAGTCCAAGTTTCTTCATTTAGGGCTGCGTTCTTATGCACTCTTACCATGCATGTGAAACACACACACTCCATGGGCAAACAGTGGAACTTACTCTGGAGTAAACATACATGAGATCATACTTCAGGTCCACTTGGTTCCCAAGGGAAGGAAGTTGAACTGACACTTACGTTGCCATTAAGTAAAGTAAATAGGTGGTCTATAAAAAGAGCCTGGGTGGGTCAGACCAAAATGTCCCCCAGTGCCACTGGGAAACCCACAGACTGGAAAAGACAATAGGGCTGTTCCATGCCAGCCACAGACTCTTGGCTCCCAGAGACACATTGCCTCCTTTCCAAACCTGGATGCTTCATAGTGCCTTTACACCTAGCATCCATTTACAGTGTTTCTCTGTGAATGTGTTTCATTCCTTTTTCAAGCCATCAAGTCGTCTGTTGACAGAGAGTTCCATACTTGCATAAGGTAATACACCTTCCAATACACTTTCATTGGAGGAGGAATCAATCCTCTTGCCCCACAGCCATTCCAGCTTTCGCTGAAAGCTCCTAGCCCCTCTAAAAGCCATTATGATGCTTTCTCTTTCCCTCCATCTTGGATTAATTTGTGTGTGTGTCTAGTAACAGTAGGAAGGGTCTAAACACTCCGAAGGCACCAGGTCCCCTCTGATCTGAGAAGCTAAGCAGGATCGGGTCTGGTTAATACTTGGAAGGGAAAAAGCCAAGGAATTCCAGGTGCTGTAGGCTATATTTCAGGCGAAGGAACTAGCAAAACCACCTCTGAGTATTCCTTGCCTAAGAAAACCCTGTGAAATTCATAACGTCACCATAAGTAGACAGACAACCTGAAGGCACATATACACACAGATACATGGTAATAGTAGTATGAAAAGAGGCAAGAGAAATTCTAGGAAAAGTCTTTGACACAAGATAAAGCTGACAGGCCACCACTTAGCTTATTTGCAAAAGGGGTCGAATTCCTGGAAAGTAAAATCTGTCCATGAGTACTAGTTATGGAGGTGCTAGAAATCGCCGATGGACTGGTCCAGCCTATCAATGAGGAAAACTGGCAATCTGATTTTACTAATGTGCCAAAGGCCACCAGTCTATAGCCCACATGTTTGAGCAGCACTGTTCTAGATCGCCCTGAAATTCCCTGTTTAAAATATGGTGGGGTGGGCAAGGAGAAAATGGGGGGGGAGGGCCATCTGGGAGTGCCCTCTGATGAGAGAAGAAGGGGAAAAAACTTTGCTATGGTCTCGTCTGCACTCTATACGATTATAGCACAGTGATTCCACTTTGAACCAGTTCCATTGGGTCAAACCCTGGAATTGGTACCTTTGTGAGGTACTTAAGAATTCTCTACCAGAGAGCTAAATTGCCTTACCAAACTACAAGTCCCAGAATTCCAGGGGAGCTAGAGTTGTATCTCAAGTGCTATAACTGTGTGGTGTGAAAGAGATCCATGCCATGCATATTTTCAAAATCTCTATCCTGCTTTTTTCTTTCCCTGTAAAAATAGCCTTTCTCCTCTCTACTGTCATCATGGTGCACATGAGAAGCATCAAATATTTGGGACACATGAGAAGCATCAAATATTTTCATCTTCTTTTTTCCCCCAGAGGTAGTTCTTCCAGTGCTGACACTCTGATCTTTTGGATCTCCCCTATGCTTTGTCTTTTCCTGTTCTACAACATCCTTTTTGAGATGTATTCTAACCAGAAAGATTCCAAGACCTGGGTTTTGGATGGATTTCTCCCCCAGATTCTATTCTAATTCCTTTCCCAACACCAATGACTCTGATTTTCTAGCATCTAATGGGAAGCAGAGAAGGGGTGGCAAACTTTCAGGCTTTGTAGGACTTGTGTTCTGTCAGAACTTGGAAGTTCTGAGAGACTGCTCCAAAATTGTAACTCAGGAAGGTGGGCATAAAACTGAGGAAGAATGTATCCACACTACACAATTACAGCAGTCAGATACCTCTGTAATTGCCATAGCTCCACCCTATGGAATTGTGGGATCTGTAGTCTTGAGAGAGACTTAGGACTGCCTGTCAGAGAGCTCTAATGCTCCAGCTCAGCAAAAGGTGACGAGAAACTTCAAAGCACCTCATTCTACATCCAAATTCCAAGGTTCCCTAGCATTCAAAGTGGGGTCAACAAACTATAAGTCTGTAGTGTGCCCCCCAAATATATTTTTAAGATCTAAAAACTTGCCCCAAGTAATATAGGCAGGGAAAAGCACTTCTGGTTTCAGTATTAACAAAGCATTGGGAGCTGGGTATTTTTGCTGCTCTACAGCAAATCACCTTGAGATCTACCAGTAAACTCTCATCTACTTTCTGCTCCCATTTAAACAACTACAATGAAGTTGTCAATGGTGAAGAAAACAGTTAGGAAACTTGGTTTCCATTTTATTTAGGAAGCTCTTTTTATTACTACATTTATTATTTCTACCACCACCAGACCCTGAAGGAGTTACTGTTTTGGACTACAACTTCCAAGATCCACCCCAGCCAGCTGGGGGATTTGAGAAGTAATTATCAAAAAAGTAACCTTTCCAAGCCTTGATGGTGATGTCATGGTTTGAGCATTGGACTATGACCCTAGAAACCAGGGTTCGATTCCCTGATCGGCCTTGGAAACCCACTGGGTCCCAAAAAACCCATTTTAGGTTTGCCTTAGGGTTGCCATAAGTTGGAAACAACTTGAAGGCACACAACAAAAACGTCTATTGTGTTCACTGCTCCTATTCCTATAGCACCTTACTAACTAGGAAGATTTTAGAATTCGGAGACATAACTGTGTTAGTCTGGATCTTGACACAAAGGGATCTTGCAGCATCTCTGAGACTGAGGAAAAGAAGTTGGTAGCAAAAGGTTTCATAGATTTAAGTCTACTTCATCAGATGCGCGGAGTGGAGTGCCCAGGAACAGATCTTTATAGCTATGAATGAGCAGCGTGTATGTGCAAATAGCAACAAAACCGCAAAACTTGTGGGTATGGTGATGAGGTGACACGTTCAGCTTTGGGGGACAAATGCAGGAAGAAGATTTTAGGTCAGCTTCCTCTCTAACATGCTAGCTTTCTGTATGAAGAGATTATTATTAGTTAGCTATTTTGGTACAGTAGAGAATAGTGTCGTCATTCAATCAATCCCCTAAAACCTGAAGTACCGCAATCCAGAAATATGTTTTCACTTTCAGTTACTGTAACTAAGAATGGAAGTGGCAGCCATGTGTAAGATTAAGGCATGTGAGCAATGCAAAGATCCCACATACAGGTTTTACTAGTTCTGAAAAAGTTCGTGAAGAGAGACAACATCTCATTGGGTTGGTGCAATCCTTAAAAAAAAAAAGTTTACACTAAGAGGTTTCTGAAGAACTGACTTCAGAATCAATCCGAAGTATATGTGTGTGTGTGCCCTCAAGTAGCCTGTGGACTTATGGTAAATCCATTAATTTCATAGAGTTTTCTTGGGCAAAGAATACTCAGAGGTGGTTTTGCCAGTTCCTTCCTTATAGCTTATAGCATCTGATGGTGGTCTCCCATCCAAGTTCTAGCCAGGGCTGACCCTGCTGAGCATCCAAGATCAGACAGAGTCTGGCGCCTTTAGGGTATTACAAGTAAATTCCATTGCTTTTTTCATGGGATATATACTGGGCTAAATGGGCAATGGATTGCTGGCCAACCAAGGGAACAATAATTTCTTCTCTGAAATAAATCCCATTAAGGTCAATGGAATTTTTTCTCCCAGGTAAGAATGGAAAATGCAGCTTAACTAACTGAAATAGATTTTAGTTGGTTTAGCTCAGCTCTTGCAAAGGAGGTAGAAAAACTGGACTGAAGCCAAGATTAGGCAGGCAAACCAATTTTAAACCAGATTACCTGGTTGTATGTGTTGCGCTGTGTGCCTTCCAAATTCTGCTCTTATGCAGAGGCAGTGAAATCATGGGACGAGCTCCACTATCTAGTCCAAACTGCATATACACTTAGCGCTTTCCTTGCAATAATTGGGATCTGAAGGGGTATGTGTCTAAAGATGTGTAGAGGGGTACTTGCATCACTCAGATTGTTAAAAATCTGGACAAGACAGCTGCCTTTGGTGTCATCCATGTCAGTGTGGGTGGAGAATCCCAACATTAAAGGGGCAAACCGAAGGGCTGAACTCTAGCACCAACTTAGGTTCAGCACCTTCGACAGCTCCTTTAAAGTTCAGACTAAAATCCAGAGTGGACTCGCCACCCCAGTGACATCGGAGACACATCAGGGTTGGAGGCATTGAATCATAGGATCATAAAGTTGGAAGAGACCACAGGGGCCATCCAGTCCAACCTCCTGCTACACAGGAACACGCATCAAAGCATTCCCAACAGATGGCCATCCAGCCTCTGCTTAAAAACCTCCAAAGACGGAGACTCTACCACACTCCAAGGCAGCCCATTCCACTGCCAGACAGCTCTGACCGTCAGGAAGTTCTTCCTGAGGTTCAGGTGGAATCTCCTTTCCTGCAGCTTGAATCTATTGCTCCTTGTCCTAGTCTCTGGAGCAGCGGAACAGAAGCCTGCTCTCTCCTCGACATGACATCCCTTCAAATATTTAAACATGGCTATCATGGCAGACATGGAGGGAGGTGTAATCCAATGTTAACTTTTTAACAATCCACAGCATTATATTAAAAATATTTCCTCTACATAATGATTTTTCAGCAGACCTAAGTTACAGCTTCCTTAGTTCAAGCTTCCCATAACTCTGCAAACCAATAGAGCTAAAAAAGGACTGAATTTGGGCCAGATCATAGACTCACCCCTCCTCCCCCTTTTTCTGACACTTCCCTTCTAAAAATAGAAAGCTATTAATGGGGGTATGGGAAGAAGCTGAGTTTTGGCTTCCATCAGAAAACCGGACTGAAATTAACTCAGATCTCTACAGAAGGGGGAAAAACAAATCACAGGACACACAAGCAAAACCACAGGCAGCCCCCATATCTGAGGTTGGAGGAGGATAGGTAGATTTCTTATTTCAGGAAGGTGGGGAGAGAAGGAAGGGGGAGAGGGGCCCCTCCGCCATCCATCTTCCCCCCTCCCCAGCATCTGGGAGGACCGGCCTGAACCCAGAGGGACATGGCAATAAAAATAATTGGCTCCAAGAAGCCCAGAGGGAGGGGGTATTTACATCTTTGTAAGGGGGCGGTGGCGGCGGCGGCTCCTCGGCTGATGGATGGTCCGTGGGGCTGCTCCCCCTTTGGGGGACCCAGCAGGAAGAGGAGGGGGCGGCAGAGACAGCAGCAGCTGCTGCTGCTCGGGATCGGGGTCCTCCGCCTTCCGCTCCTCGGGCCCCCCATTCGAGGGCCTCTCCCGGGCAGGGAGTCCTTTGTCCGTCAGGCCTCGGCTGGGGAGGTAGCGGCGGGCGGCCCCTCCAACAGGGTCCACCACGTCGGGCTCTCCCTCCTCCTCCTCCTCCTCCTCCTCCATCATCATCATCATCATCTCCGCCTCTTCTTCCTCTTCCTCCTCCTCCTCCTGCTCCTGCTCCTCGGGGGCCTTGTGACCCTCGACGTCCACCTCCGGCTCTTCCTCTCCCTCCTCTTCTTCCTCCTCGCCCTCCTCCCCGCTGCTCTCCTCGCTCGGGTAGCTGCAGCTGGTGCCCCCCGGGGAAAGCAGGCGGCGGGCCGGGGCCGGGAGGGGCCGCTCGTTCCCCGCCAGCTCTCGCTCCGGGGGCAGGAGCAGGAGAGGCGGCGGCGGCGAGGAGGAGGACGAGGAGCGGGAGATCGGCTGGGGATGATGGGGGTGGTGGTGGTGGTGGGGGGATGATGGTGGTGGTGGAGTTTGGCCAAGCTCTCCGAGTCCTCTTTGCCCCCGACGGGGCGGAAAGCGCTGGAATGGTGGTAAGAGGAGCCGCCTTTGCCCCGCGGCTGCCCGTCCAGGAGCGGAGGCTGGGGAGCCGTCGAGCCCCGGGTGCCTCCTCCGCCGCCGCCTCCTCCCTCGACCGGGAGGGAACACGCCGCCTCGCCGCCGCCGCCGCCGCCGTCGAAGTTCCGCGGCTCTCCGCGGCTGCTCCCGCCGCCCCCGCTGGCTTGCGGGGCGGCGGCCGTCGGAGGGGTGCCCAGCCCCGCGGCTCCCGCTTCGCTGCCGGGGTCGGCCAGGTCGAGGAAGGCTTGCCGTAACAAACTGGGGCTCTCCCCGCCGAGAGTCGTGCAGCTGGGCGGCGGAGGGGGCGGCGGAGGGGGCGGCGGCGGCTGGAGGTACGTCGGTAAACCGGGGAGCCCCCCGGGGGTCCGGGGCGGCCAGAACATGCAGAAGGGGGGAGAAAGCCGCGGCGGCGGCGGCGGCCGTAGCGGCGTCCTTCCTCGTCCCCGGCCAGAAGAGGCTCGACAGCCCCGCTCCGGCCGCCGCCGCCGCCGCCGCTGCCGTCGGGGCGGCGGCTCCGGCGGCTTTATGTCCAGCGCCAGTCCCGCTCTGCCCCACCACCAGGCCGTCGGCGTCCTCCTTCTTGTGGCAGAGGCTGAAGGCGGCGGCGGCGGCGGGGAAGCCGTAGGGGTGCGGGAAGAGGCCCCCGCAGGCGGGGAATTTCTGCAGCACCCCCCCGAAGGACGAGCCTTTGCTGGGCACCGGGATGACCGGGTAGTTCCGCGGCCCTTTGCCGCCCCCGTGGGCCACGGCGGCGGCGGCGGCGGCGGCGGCGGCCACGGCTTCTTGGAGCTCGTCGTCGTCGTCGAGGAAGCGGCCGCGCTTGGCCTGGTGGAGCTCGGGCGGCGGGGGCGGCGGGGGCGGCGGCGCCCCCAGGAGGTGAGGGCTGAGCAGGCCCCCGCCGACGCCCACCACCGCCGCCTTGACGGCGGCCCCCAGCGGGTGGCAGTGCGGCCCCGCGGCTCCTCCTCCTCCGCCGCCGCCGCCGCCCCCGACGGTCGCGGTGATGGCGTGGCCCTGGGCGGGCGAGGCCTGCGGGAGGGCGCGCTTGCGGCTGCCGCCGTTGAACATGGCCTTGACGTCCTCCCAGGCGAAGACCAGCTCGTCGGGGGGCTCTTGTCGGTCAGCTTGAGGTGGCGGCGCCAGGAGTTGAAGTTGGCGGCGTCGGGCTGCGTGTACTTGGCCTCCGGGGTGCGGTGCGAGTGGAAGATGAACTTGTTGGGCGAGAAGTACATGCTGCAGTAGCTGCACTTGATGCACTTGGCCCGCGAGCTGTTGTAGCGGGCCGGGATGAAGCTCCCCGGCAGCCCCAGGCGCACTCGTGCGACACGTCGAAGGCGAAGTTGTCCGGCAGCTTGGGCGGCCGGTTCTCGCCCAGGAAGGACTTGCAGAGGCGCTCGGCCTCCCGCTTGGTGATCATCCCGCAGCGCCGCGACGAGATGGGCATGGCCCCGGCCCGCCGCAGGATCTCCAGCTGGACGGGGGTGCACTGCACGCACGTGATGCCCAGCGCCACCCGCCGGTTGTGGATCTCGTTGTAGCTGAAGTTCTTCAGCAGCGTGTTGGAGATCTGCGCCAGGCACAGCCGCTCCTGCCCGTCGATCACCAGCGACACGATCGGGACGCCGTACAGGATGACCTGGCCCACCTGGTTGGGCTTCATGGCGGCGCCCGGGGCCGAGGCGCCTCGCGGGGGCGGCGGCGGGGGCGGCGGCGGCGGGGGCGCTTGGCTCAGAGGGTCGGTCGGGAAGGCGCCGGACGGGGCGGCCAGGAGGAGGTCGGGGGGGCCGGCTAAAGGGCTGCTGGCCATGGTCCTCCCGGGGCCCCTGGAGGCTCCTCGGCGAGCTGGGGAGGGGGAGACAAAAAGAAGATCATGAGGACTAGCACTCCTGGTCCATACCCTGCCTTGTCAGGATCGTTTCACAGTGCACAGCTGTACCACAGTGATTCTGCTCTGAGTACCCTTGCTGCACCCTTTGGAACCTTGGGATTTGTAGTTTGGTGAGGCTCTGGAGCAGTGGTTCTCAACCTGTGGGTCCCCAGATGTTTGTGGACTTCAGCTCCCAGAAGCCCCAGCCACTATGGTCAATGCTCAGGGCCTCTGGGAGCTGAAGTCCAAAAACATCTGGGGACCCACAGGTTGAGAACCACTGCTGGAGCATTCCAGCTGAGAATTCTGAATGCCCCTCCCAGGATTCCATAGGAAGGAATAATGGCAGTTAAAGTGGAATAACAGTGCTATAATGGCGTAATGTAAAAGGGCCCTCAGGCCATTTCCACACTAGACTGTTATAGTGCTACTGTTCCACGTTCAACATCTCATGGAGTCCTGGGGTTTGCAGTTTAGGGAGGGGCCTCAAAGGAATCCTGCAAACCCCAGGATTCCATAGGATGTTGAAAGTGGAATAATAGCACTATAACAGCCTATTGTGGAAATGGCTTCACTCACTGCCTGAATTGCTTGCATCAAATATAAATGTGCCAGCAGTTGGAACCTCCATATAGGAGGACTTTTTTCTTCTAAAAGGTACTGAAATAACTGCAATTTATAAAGCCAAAGCCTCTTAAGAAGGCTTAAACAAGCCATCTTTTAAAGATTTGATTTCCTTACCGGAGGTGATTTATTATTACCAGCACAAACTGGTACTGGAAGAGTCTGTGAGCCTTTGGGCTGCAGCCTCACTGAATAAAATGCCTCTGTTGCACTGAAATTAGACCCCACTGCATTTCTCAATGAAAGTTGTATAGCAGGGATGGAGAAGGCAACTCTTATGACTCTCCCTGTGTTATTTATACCAGCTAGGGCTGATGGGACTTGTGGTCCAACAGTATCCAAAGAGTCACAGGTTTCCTCCAAAATCATTCTAGAATGCCATTCAGTACCTCTTTACTCAGATGTAAGCCCTGCTAATATAGGACGTACCCTGACATAAGTGTTGGTATATATGTAAAACACTGCAGCTGTTTAACACAATCCTGTGCGCATTACCAAAAAGTCAGTCCCATTCAACTCGATGAGACTTAAGCTCAGGTTAGTTTGTATAGAAGGGATGGGCAAAGGGTGAATCTTCAAATGTTGCTGGATTGCAGTTCACATCAGACATCACTAGCATATCCAGTAGAGAAGAAGGCTGGGGTTGTATTTGACAAAATCGGGAGAGTGGCGCTTTGGAGACAGCTATTTGTGACTGAGTGCCACTGAACTCATTGAGGCTTGCTTCTAAATATATCAGAAGCAGTCTGCAAACCTATAGAACTGCACACTGTACAATAACTCACCTAGCACTTAAACTGATGCAAATCCAATCCTATGCATGCATGGTCAGGAGGAAGAGGGCCTGGTGGTACATTGAGTGGGCCATATTTGCTGGAAAGGGCACCTAAAATTGTATAGTCAACCCTCCGCATTTGCTAGTTATGAATTTGATTATTTGTGAGGTGCGTGGATGCTTTCCCTCCCCACTGGGCAAATGGCAAGGATAAGGCAAGGGAGGGCACAGAGACGGAAGGCACACACATGCCTTCCCTCCCTCCTGCGGCAGAGGACGGAGGGAAAACAGGGAAGGCTGCGGGGACAGAAGGCACTGGCCCATGTGAGAGAAGGATGGGGAGGGAAGGAACAAGTGTGCATTCCCTTGCTTGCTCACTTGGGCAGGAGGGGGGAAGATATTCAGGGTTTTCACTTACGCAAGTGTCCTGTGCCCCAAACCCTTGTAGACGTAGAGGGCCCACTGTACTTATGACTGGAGCCCCTATCAGCTCTAGGGTTTGAAAAGAGGCCCTGCTACTTTGTGTAGAATCAGAACAGCACAGAGTCTTGTCACACCTGGAAGGCTATGGACTCTTTTGCCCTTCACTATTGTAGCACTTTACTGCCATTTTAACTGCCACGGCTGCCTCCTGTGGAGTCCTGGGGTTTGCAGTTTGGTGAGGAACTAGAGCTCTCTGAGTGAGAATTCCAAATACTTTGTGAAAGTGCAGCTGTGGCACTTAAAGCAGTATCAAAGTGCTAAAATTTGAAAAATGTGAAGGAGACCTAATGAAGTATGGTGACACTAGCTTTCTTAACTATCTGGAATGTGTAGATGCTGTCAGGACCCTGGAACTCCAGGACACCAGCTCTGAGTCTGAGCCAGAGTCCTTGGAGCCTGCTGCACCAGCACAGCCCACTCCCGAGGCTGCCCCAGGCACAGAGCCCTTGGCTCCAGTAGTCCCAGCAGCAGAGCCAGGGGCTGCCCCAGACTCAGCCAAGCCAGAAGAGTCGGATAGTGAGATTCAAGAGCAGGTGCCTACTTACCAGCAGCATCGGGAGCAAAAGAGTGCTCTCAGGAGGTCAGAACGTTTAAATAGAAAACGCCAGGCAATCAGGGCCCAGCTGCGATAACACCTGGAGGAGTGATCTGCCTATAAAAGCAATCACTCAGCCTTGGATCTTTTGTCAGCTCACAGCCGTCCATTCTGGGGGGAGAGTGCTTGTTGTGGATCCCAGCTTGACCTCCTGAAACGCTGCTCGACCTGCTGGAACGTCGCCACCTCTTGTTCTCGGACCAGCTTTGGTAACTTTTCCGTTTGAACAGACTTTGACTGTGTGCTCGCCTGGCTGTGACGTAACAGCCAGGGAGTCTCCCTGCTGCCAGTATTTACTGCTATTTTTCCTGTTCTGTTCTGCTGAAGTAAAGCCCTTTAATTTATTCCCTGCCTTATCTGCAAGAGACCTGTAGCTGGCTCCTTTGGCTGCTCGCCAGGCCTTGGCATTGACAGATGCATTCACTCCAGAATGGGCATTCTCATGATTTCTCATGACAGAATGCCCTCCCATCTGGGTGCAGAACCTGGGGTCCAGAATTATGGAGGGAACTGATACTGTTCCTCTCCCCAGCATTGTCTTTAAAATGGATCTTTCCACTCATAAAGGACTAGAAATCACCACCAGTGGTAGCAACAACAGTAACAAACTGTTGATATTATTTGTATTAGTACTTTTCTCAAAACCGGGTCCCAAGGCAATTTACAGATACAAATAAAAATACATATTGATAAACACATGCAAGAAGAGTTAAAATATCATTAAATTACCTGTAGAATTAAGAACAATATAAAACATATCCATTAAAAAGGCAAGAAATATTGAACGGCGCAGCATGTGAATAGAAGCATTTTCTTTATAAACGATCAGTTCCCAAAGGTCAACTGGATTGAAAAGTCTTCATCTGTCTATGGAAGAACGACAAGGAGGGAAAAAGTGTAGGAGCAACCACCTCAAAGCCCTTGTTTCCCATGCCCCCACCCAAAGTGCCTGTGAGGTTGATGGAACCCAAAGAAAGGACTGCTCCAAACATCTCAAACTCAGGGCAGCCACATGTAGGAAAATATCCTTCTTCACATAGCAGTGATTTTTCACCCCTTTAAACCCATGTATTCTTTTGGTAAACAAACGTCTTGTGCACACCTCAAACTTTCCTCCTTCAGTAATTTCATCTGAAATTAGATTGCACCTAAATGCAAATCAAAGTGTTTATATATTGGAGGTAATCAATCTTCATTTTTAAATTAATGTCTGCATAGCTCAGAGATCAAGAAATAGAAGTGAGAGGTAGTAGATGTCCTACAGTGCGTCAGAGGCAATAAATGAAACGCTAAGAAAGCAATAGGTTCATTCATTCATATAGAGAGAGGCGTGGGGGGGATTTTTTTAACACTACACCACCTCCTCCAAAATCCTGAAATGCCCCTCAGGTTGAGAATCACTGAAAGAAACAGAGGTGACAGCAGGTTATTGAATTGCTCTTCCGAACATCTGATTTTATAGAGAATTGCGGGATTGTCACTATTAGTACATATACATGGTCACAGGGGAGGAGCTAATAATAATGCTCACCAAGATATGGGAACCTGTACAGGTAGAGTTAACAGTGGGCCACCTCTGATAGTAAATCTGTGTCTCGGCTTGGACCACATCAGACTTCAGGCTGCAACTCAGATTTAGCTCTTGGCTTCTCGGCAAAGCACTTCAGGGAGAAGGAATCAAGCCAGTTTCCTATTTGTAGGGAATGGCCTGGTCCAGAAGAAAGTCTAACACTGGTAACATGGAGCACAACCAGCCAGGCTCAGATTCCATGGTGGCTGGTGACTTCCATGTCAATTATGTGGTTTATCCAATCTGGGTTTTAGTCTTTCACTCCAAAATAGATTCAGCACCTTGCATAGTTCCTCTATAGTTTAGATTAAAACCCAGAATGGATTAATAATCACACTGACTATGTTTTTAATAGGTTTTAGGGCGTTTTTTTTTTTTTTTTTTGATGGTTTAATTACATTTTAAACTTTTGTATGGTGGCAGTTTTTAGCTATGTTTGTTTTAACTGCTGTAAGCAGTTTTGATTCCCAAACTGTGAAAAAGCCATGTTGTTGCTGGGTTGTTGATGATGATGATAACAACAACAACAGAAGCTACAAGTCACCAGTGCATTTTATGACTACACTGGGAACTGGGCACAGAATGGCTCCAGGCTAATTATATTTCCATATGTAGAGATGAGCTCATATCTTCCATTCCTAGTGACTTTGCCCCTCCTTTGATGTCAGTTATCAGAAGCAGCAATGGTATCTACTGAACCAACTGCCTGGTGCTTCCTCTATCTAGCTCTCAAGCAGGTAGCGTGAGACTTCACCTTGCTCATGCACGCTGGATGTGTCATTTGCTGCTGTCCTACATAATTAAATAGAGCTGTTAATATGTATTAAAAAAAGAACACCATATCCACGTGTGTGTCTTGCTGAAGAGTTAGTGGACTGAATGCTTCAACTCAGCACTTTTTTGGGTGTCTCCTGAATGAGGTTTGGCACCTGCATAGATTCCATTTTACCTAAATCCGTGGTTCTTAACCTGGGGGGTCTGTAGAGCCCTTCCAGGAGGTCTGTTGCTGGATACCAACAGCAGCGGCAGCAACAGGGATGTGGCAGTGGGTGTGGGTGTGCAGATGTCGAGGGAGAAGTTTCAGCACCCACACCCTGCCCCATGTATCCCTGACAAAAGGAGACATGGCAGCAGCCGTGTGCGCACACCCAAACTGTGACTGTGGAGACCAGGGTTGGACTCCCCACTTAGCCATGGAAACTCACTGGGTGACCTCAGGCAAGTCACATTCTCTCAGCTTAAAAGGAAGGCAAAGGCAACAAATCTTACTAAGAACCCCCATGATAGGTTCACTTTAGGGTCACCATAAGTCAGTTTTCAAAGGGAAAGACATGATGGCTGGAAAGAACCTCTCCTGTCAGCTGCAGTTTGTTGTTGTGTGCCTTCAAGTCACTTCAGATTTGATGGTAACTCTAAGGTGGATCTATCACAGTGTTTTGTTTGTCTGTTTTGGTAAGATTTGTTCAGAGAGGGTTTGCCTTTGTCCTCCCTTGAGACTGAGAGAATGTGACTTGCCCAAGGTCACCCAGTGTCTGAATGGGGATTTGAAGCCTAGCCTCCAGAAGTCTTTAGTAGATAAATATTTAACTGCTTAAATAAATATTGGAATAAAGTTAAATATTTAAATATTAAGTGATGTCTTGGGGGCCCTCAGCAACAAATTATATTTACAGGGGTTCCTGGTTTTTTAAAAAAATGGTTAAGAACTGCTGACCTAGACTATAATCTAGGCAGGAGTAGATGCAGAGCTTGGAAAAGTAATTTTTTTTGGACTATATCTATCAGAATCTCCCAGCCAGCATGGAGTTTTAAAAAGTAACTTTTTCAAGCTCTGATGGTGATTACAATGTGATCTGTCCTCAAACTGCAGGCTGTCTAGGAGAGAGACCTTTACACATCTAAGTTAAGTTGGTAAAAAGAAGATGATTATAGTGAAAGATTGTACAGACTACTTCCCTTGGCCAAGGATGGTCAGAGGATGTTTTTATTATCCAAACAGTGGTCAAGATTGTGGAAGCATATACCTTGCTGCATTATAGGGTTGCCTCACAAGATTTCAGACATCAATACGAGCTTTCAAGCAAATGATCAGTCTGGACATTCCATGCAAAATTCACAGAGAGATTCAAGACATTTTATTGCAGGCTTTGAAGGAGTTCTCCAAGGTGCTGAATTATAGTAGTAAATGGGTTCAGACTGTGGACAGCTCCTGCAAAGAAAGCCAGAACCTGGAATGGATTCGCTAGCCCAGTGACATGGGAATCAGCAGCTGCCTCTATCCTTGGCTCTTCATTAGTTTGGAATTACACATTCACAGTTCTCTACCATTCATCATGCTGAGTGTGGCTATGGGATTTATTGGACAAAACACCTGGAGGGTCAGAGGCATTAGGCATAAGGGAGAGTGGAACAACTACCCCAGGTGGCAGATGCTGAGGAAGAGATAGCAATGATGATCCAGCAGCCAATTTCCCTGACTCCTTCCACACTAGCATTCTCCTATCTTGGAGGGCAAGACTATGTGTACCACATGTCCTGTCCTGTTCCTACTAAGTTAACCTGCTACTCTGAGATGTGGGGGACAATGACTCCTCCTTGCCAGCATTAAAGTAAGATTGAGCTACTACTTCTGTCAGCATTTGCACCATTTTGTCTGTAATCTGGGAAAGGCCTTAGGTGTATGTCAGTGGCCTTAACTGTATGCCAGTAGTGGATGGACTTCTGGTTCTCAGGATCTTCTATACACACATACACGCACTCCACTACCACCACCACCACTAGCTATAGCCACCTGACATACACCAGGTTGGTAGACTGCAGCTCCAAGCATTCCTCACCATTTCCTGGAGGTACATCCACTTGGGTCCAGGTGCAAAACAGTCACGCACAGCCACTGACATACACAGAGTAGGGTTGGGAACAGTCATTGTTGGACTACAATGCCCCTTAAGGCCATCAGTGGATCTGAAAGCTGTAGTCCAAAAAGCAACATTGCCAAGATGTGACACAGAAATTAGAATCTAGATGCCTACTGAGCATACCTTCAATCCAAGAAAGTGTTTCAGTAATGTTAATGAGTTCACAGCTCTTTGATGCCCAAAATTATCCCTCTAGGTATTCCCTGCCCTGCAAGCTTTCTTCATTTCAGCATTCTAAAAGAATAGAGCAAGTGAGACTCAGAAGTCCTTGCTAATCTACTGTAAATCACACCGAGATCTATCATTCAGTCCCAGCCTGTTTTCTGCCCACTCCGTCTGCATAACAAAGAGACAGTTCTAAACACAGCTTTCTTTCTTTTTACAAGGGGAAAAAGATCTCAGTTATCTGTGAACAGCTGGGTGAGTGACAATGTAAGTTAGTGGCTGACTAAAGCAATGAGTTATGAACCAGGAAAACCTGAGTTCAAATCTCACCTCTGATGCATGGTGCAGCACCAGATAAGCACCTATGTTCAGGTCCATCTCAATATCTGCCATTTCTACAAATCTATACCATGGGGATACTAACACAAGCCTACCTTATAGGGTTATTGTAAGGGGAAATGAGCTAAAAACTCTGTGATGCTTTTTACTAGAAGGAAAAATGATTTAAACATTAAAATTGTTGTTGTTGTTGTTTGCTTTCAAGTAATATCAGAGTTATGGAAACCCTAAGGAACCCTATCATGGGATTTTCTTAGCAAGATTGGTTCAGAGCTGGGTTGACATTGCCTTCCTCTGAGGCTGAGAGAGTGTGACTTGTCAAGGGTCACTCAGTGGATTTCCATGGCTAAGTGGAGATTCTAACCCTAGTCTCCTGGAGTCCTGTTGAAACACTTAAACCACTACACCATGCTGACTCTCAAATGTATAATACAAAAGTGCTTTTCAGGTCATATGGGCCACTCCACCCCCTACTTTTGCAGCTTCCTCTTAGTTCTGGAGAAAGGAAGACGAATGTATTAAGGAGCTTATAGCAGAGCTGATCCCCTTCTCCCATTTTAATTTGCGCTGTAATGAGCGTGCATGGGGTATGTGTGTCCGTATGTCCCTTCCAAATCATCTGTTGACTTACAGCAGCCCTATGAATTGTATAGAGTTTTCTTAGGCAAGGAACAGTCAGAGGTGGTTTGCCAGTTCCTTCCTCTGAATATAGCCTACAGCATCTGGTATTCTCTGGTGGCCTCCCATCTCAGTACTAACCAGTGCTGACCCTACTTAGCTTCCAAGATCAAATAGTGTCTGGTGCTTTTAAGGTATTTAGGCAGATATAAGCCTTCTACTTTCCCATATTGGTCAAAATTCTCAACAGTTCAAAAACAGAAGAACTGCATAGCTGAAAACAGGCAGCCATGTCAATGATACACACATGCATATACACACAGAGATATATATGTGTTTGTGTGTGTATATATTTGCCTTCAAGTCACTTGTTGACTTTTGGTGACCCCCTGAACTTCATAGGGTTTTCTTAGGCAAGGAATACCCAGAGGTCATTTTCCCAGTTCATTCCCCAGAAATACAGCATACACCACCTGGTATTCATTGGCAGTCTCCCATCCAAGTATTAACTATGCCTGACCCTGCTGAGCTTCCTAGATCAGATGGGACCTGGTGCCTTCAGGGTATTTAGGCCTGTTCTGCCCAAGGTACTGAATCAAGATACAGAGCCAAATAGATTCCGAGCTATCTACAAATACTTTAAAGTGCAGACTGAAATGTGCAGCTGATTCAAAGCCACAATGAAGAGGAAACTGCTGGGCAGCATTGTAACAACAGCACATTAAATGATGAAATGATGAGTTGAATAGTACTGTTCTCTCATTTTCATTATTAATGCATGGTACTTCTTTACATCCTCTCATTTACAACCCTTAGGCTATGACCTGTGCCAACCCACAGAGATCTCCTCTCCTCTAATTTTTGTGCCATTTTGACCACTGGAAGAATTCTGTTGAACTCAAAAACTTGCACCACAAAGGTACCTTTTTTATAATGTTTTAGTGACTCAATAAAGGTATTGTGCAACACTGACTTTTCTTTTTGCTTGTGAATAACATGGTTCTTTCTTTCTTTAAAATTGCAGCGGGTATCAATGCAACCTGAATCACATGCCCTTGCATGGCAGAGGGAATCACTTGAAATTGTTGTTATTGTTTGTCTTTAAGTCATTTCCAACTTATGGAAACCCTACGACAAACCTATCACAAGGTTTTCTGAGGCTGAGAGTCTGTGACAAGCCCAAGGTCACCCAGTGGGTTTCCATGGCCAAAAGGGGAATCAGACCCCGGTTTCCAGGGTCCGTAGGCCAACATTCAAATCACTGTATCATGCCGGTTTTCCTCACTTGGAATACAAGATGCTAAACAGGTTCTATGAATTTTAACCAAAGGGTAGAGAGTAGTGCTCTATCAAAAAATACGGACAATTCTCAGGCAGGTACTTTTGGAATTTGAACCCTGGGCTTATGGGGAACTGCCTTACACTGAGGTCAAACGCTTTGTGCTTGTAGCCCAATATTACTAACTCGTGACTGACATTAGAAGCTTGTCAGGCTCTAGTCCTTTCTGGGGATTTCTGGTACTCCTGGTGATCTCCTATCAAACTAATAACCAGGTCTAGCCCTGCTTAACGACAGACACGAGACAAAATCAGATACAGTCAGGGTGGTATGTTTTCCGATGTTCTTTACTCCTCAAGTCTTCAAAGGTGTGGATTCAATTAAGGCTGCACAATGTTGTCTTTACATGGAAATTAAACAGAGAAGCATTAATAAGCATGCTATGGAATGTACAAGAGTTCCTACTGAGACTCTTCCAAAAATAACAGAGGAACCCATTTGGATTCTGCAGTTACAAAGCTTCTTCTACTATATCTAGGATGAAGAGGTAGCTGGGGCTTCCACTTCAGTGGAGCAGTTACTCCACACCAGGTTTTAATCTGACATTTAAAGGAACTATCCAAAGTGCTGAACTTATTTTGGGAAAATATGGCTCCTTGAAAATTCGGACTAAAACCTGGAGTGAATTAACCATCTCACCAGCACGGATGCCAGGACTGTTCCAGGACTGACCCAAGACAGTTTGCTGCCTAAGGTGGAGCAGCAAATGATGCCTCCATCCACTCAAGTTAAAATTCATGGTAGTCAATGCTTGACAAGTTATTTTGGCACATGAGGCATAAACCACACAGTCTCCTTTCCCTATTCCTGGTTGCAAAAGCACAACCATTGCTATCTGTGAACAATCTTCTGTTTCCCCCCAAAGTGGTGACTGAGGCAGCTGCCTCATTCTGCCCAATAGATGGGTCGACCCTAATTGTCTTTGAAATATAGGAGACCTACACAGTTCTGTCCCTGTCATCTTTCTGGAGAAAGCTTAATATCTTGCTATTTGTTATGCTTTCAGAAGTTTAGCTCTTCCTCTCCCATCAGCTAAGGCATTTTTACTGAAATGAAAACAACAAAATGAAATATATTTTGCTTAGCAAACTGCTCTTACAGATCCATCTTGCAAAGACATCACAAGAGGTCTACTGAGGATGATGTCAAAAGGAGGCCTATATTTGCTAATGTATGCTTTTCAAAGCCAAAAGACAGAACAAAGACAGGGAGGAATCACACTGGAAAGCAAAGGAGCTAAGTTTGAAAGTTTTCTCCATCCAACACATTTTTATATCCCACATTTGCATGTATATTGAAAATGAAAGGTGACATCAAAAGATCACAAATTTATAAAACGGAATAACCACCACATAGCTATGTATGTTGACAAAGAAAATGGTATTTGGATCCTGATATTACTCTTAGGTATTTTTATTTTAATGCTATGTTTATTTTGTAGTGTTATCTTACATACCTTCTCTTGAAAAAGGGCAAGAGGGGAGAGATTTTTTATATTTTTTATCTGAAAAAAATTAAGCAAACATTGCAAAGCACTTTGCATACTGAAACTCACATTGCTAAGTTTTTGAAATAATAAGAGACAACCAAAGGTCATGATGTGCAGAGTTGACAATTCAGAAGCTGCTGTTAACAAATCTGTGTTGTACTAAAACACCAAGTGAAAGAACTGATTTCAATTAACTTAGCTATGTATTTCTCTGTAAAATTAACATACCATCCACATTCATGAATTACACAATGCACACATTGCCGTCATAGTGAAAGGCCCTCACTCCAAAATCCAGAATTTTTGGCATCTTGTTCAGCCTATGTAAAAGGAAAAGCTTTCTGACCATGCAGTAGAGGACATCTCTTATAACTAGAACCTTGGCCAGCCCTATAAGGGCCAAGCTTTCTGGCCCTCGAATAAGAGACATCTCTTGTAATAAGTGACACGTGGCAGCCCTGAAAGAAACATGAAATGGAGATGAACAAGGGAAAGGTAGGCTGCTGGATGGAACAGGGTGAGTTCAACAATTTAGACAAGCATTTAGGCCATTTCCACACTACACTGTTATAGTGCTATTATTCCACTTTCACCATTCTGTGGAATTCTCGGGTTTGTAGTTTACTGAGGCCAAAGAGCTCCCTGGTTGAGAATTCTAAATGCCCCTCCCTAAACTGCAAATCCCAGGAGTCCACAGGATCTTGAAAGTGGAATAATAGCACTATAACAGTGTAGTGGGGAAATGGCCTTAGTTGCATGGTTTGCCATTGTGCACAAAACCCGCATAGCACAATCAATGCAGAATTTCACCCACTACGCAACCTGGCCACAAGATCCTGGCCTATACGTAAGTTTCTGCCTCTAAAGGTTCATCGTTCAATCAAAATGGTACAGTAGAGTCTCGATTATCCGTCCTTCGGTCATCCGACATTCCGGATTATCCGACGTCGCGGCTGCTTGGGGGTGTGGCTGTAGGCATTTCCACGCCCCCAGACATGCCGGACACGCCCCGGACACGCCCCCAAACATGGCGGCTGCCATAGCCCTCCGGATTATCTGACATTTTCGGCTATCCAACTATCAGCCCGCCCGTTTATGTCGGATAATCGAGACTCTATTGTATATTTGTGTTGTTCCTTTCAAGTGTTTTGCAAGCAATTTTGTCTGTTCCCTGACAGAAAAGCAGAATCCAAATAAGAAATGGTAACGGTTTGAGCATTAGACTATGAACCTGAAGACCAGGGTTTAATTCCCTGCATAGGCATGAAAACGTACTGGGTGACTCTGGGCATGTCAGACACTCTCAGTCCCAAAAAACCCATTATAGGGTCACCTTATGGTTACCATAAGTTGGAAACAATTTGAAGGCACACAATAACAACAACGGTTGGGTTGGGTTGTTGAGACTTTCTCATATTTTTGCTCCACACACCTCTGGGCAATTTACATTCTAAAAAATTAAAATCAATAGATTGATTTTTAAATTTGAAAAACAACAGTGATGGCAACTGCCTACAGCATTCTAAAAGTACTTAAGGATGCAATCCTAGCCATGCTTGCTTAGGAACAAATTCTACTGTGCACAGTGTGACCCAAATCTCAATAAATGTGTATTGGCCTGAGCTGCGTGAAATGCTAAAAATAACAGTGTGGTGATTTAGGATGGAGTTTCTTTTTAACTCTCCTTTTGAGACAGCTGAGAGTAATGACCAACTGAAAGGTGTTCAGCTTACAAAAGGAGATGGGAGTAACAGTGGGCTTTTGCGCTAAGCCTAGATATATTTGCTATGGCTATTGTTCTTGTATTAGAATAAAGTTCTCGGTATCTCTTCTTGCACTGTGGCTTGGACCATTCTTAGGCCATTTCCACATTAGACTGTTATACTGCTATTATTCCACTTTCAACATCCTATGGAATCCTAGGGTTTGCAGTTTAGGGAGGGGCCTCAAAGCAGCAGTGAGATGAAAAACTGAAAAAATCAACATCACCAACTGTTCAATTGCTTGGCTCAGCTTTGTTTGCCAACGACCTTAAAAACAGGAGGATCAGGGGTAGAGGAAGTGGCTAGAAGAGATCTTTCTTAGTCTGGTCCCAATATCTGAGTGTTTGTGTGAAGAGAGTTGTGGTACCATCTGGAGGGCATTAGGTTGGGAATAACTTCTGAAAGGACTGCCGCGTGAATTTGCAATGTTCTTTGAGAACACACTTTTTCTGGGAGCAATCACCCAATGGTGTTCTGAACTGTTACTGTTTTCAATTTGTTTTGTCAGCCTGCTTGAGCCCAAAGAAAGTCTGTGGGGCAACAGCCTTTTAAATGACTAAAACTAAGGGTAAATGAAGACACATCGCTGATACATGTGACACAGATTATTGGATCATGTTGATTTAGCACCACCAGTTTTTGAAAAAAAGATCTCAGCTGAGATGCCTTGACCATGTGTGCAGGCAGAAATTCCACAAGAGTGGATCTTCTTTGCCTGATGGTACAAAAATGGGGAAATGTGCATGCACTGAATTTCTGTCTGTCATACAGTCATTGAAAAACAAAGAGCCACTCCCAGGAATCAAAGAGGCATCTCTCTTTTCTCAGTACTGGAAAGGTACATTCCACACACACACACACACACACACACACACACACACACACACACACACTTTTCTTTCTCCTTTCAACCAGCTGATTCTAGAAATAGAAGCTTATTACCAGAGATACCTGACCTCAGCTTCAGACTCGTCCATTTGGACTGCTGCATGTAGAATAACCCTGGTTCTGTACTCACAGTCACCCAGATGAATTATTTGAGAAATATGAGTGCCAGCGTGATGTAGTGATTTGAGTGTTGGACTATGACCCTGGAGACCAGGGTTTGATTCCCCGCATGGCCAGTCTCAGCCCCAGAAAACTTCACAATAGGGGCACACAACAACACCACAACATTGGAGAAATATAGCAAGAGAACAATGAACAAGAGGATAGAAGGAATCTATCCTTTTGCTAGACCTAAAAACATAATGGTGTTGGAGATAAAAAGGTTTTCTATTTCAGTATTTGACTCAGCACCTTGGTGAATTTCCTTAAAGCCTGAATTAAAACCTGGAATTGAGTCACCATCCCACTGACATGGGAGCCACCAGCCACTCCTGTGTTAAGAGTCACAGAAACCACCTGGGCAGCTACTTGCAACCCCGGGGCTGCATTTGCCCATTCTTGTTTTAAAGCTCAATATGCATCCCTTGGATTAATTTCAAGAGCTTTCTTCAGGAGATCCAATCAATTCTCTGGCAAGAGTGATTGGTTGCCTCCCTGAAAATTCATAATGTGAGGAGAAGATGGGGTAGAAGGAGAGAGATGGTGTGTCTGAAAGAGAGGGACAGTGGCTTTTAGTCAGACAAAATGAAATGCACAAATATAGGATGGATGACAATTGGTTTATGATCAATTACACTCCCAAGGTCCATTTCCCATGTAGTATTTCTGAACCATGTGTTACCCATCCTATACCTGTGCATTTGGTTTTTGTGGCCTAAATGTAGATTTCAGTTGGACATTAGAAGAAACTTCTTGACAGTAAGAGCAGTTCATAACTGGAACCAATTGTCTAAAGAGGTGGTTTTGAAGACATCCAGAGAAGGAAACCCACCATCTCTTTAGACAACTGGTTCATTTATGAACATTAGAAGTTTCTTCTAATGTCCAACTGAAATCTACACCTAGGCCACAAAAAGAGGGTGGATACCTACCTGCTGGGGATGCTCTAGCACTGAGCGGAGGTTGGACTCCATGGTCCTTGGGATCCCTCTCAACTCTTTGATTCTGTGACTCTATGGCTTGATAACAGTACATGTGAAAAGAATTTGGTGGGGTGTGCGTGTTAGTAGACCTCAGGCTAGATATGAGTCAATAGTGTGATGCAGAAGCCAAAAATGCCGATCCGATTCTGGGCAGTATCAAAAGGAATTATACATTCCCTCTTTGTGAGTCAGATTGTAGCGATTGCCCTTTGCTTTTCCAGAAAGTACATGAGTCAGCAGTATGATAAAACTGTGCAAGAAGTACAAATGGAAGCTCATCATGGAAAAAGAACTGCCAGTCATCCTGTAATTAGAATTGCATCAAGGACTGGAGGGTTGGTAAAATGTCTTCAGTAGAAAACAGATCTGGATTACAGTAGCCTTTCCTGATATGAACACTGAAGCTGCCATCCATTATTTGTGCCTGAATTAGTGCCACTAACTAAGAAATCTGCTTGCATCTAACTCACATATAGGTGATCTATGTTCTCCAGTGCATGACCCATGACCCATGCAGAAGTAGGATACCCCATCGACTTTTCCACACCAGCCCACTAATTATTTAACTCCCTATATGAATCTACCCAAGTTTTAAGGTCCTCAGGAGAGGGCATTCTCTCCTTTCCATCATTGTAGCAGGCATTGTCTGGTAACTGTACATGAGAGAGCCTTCTTGGTGGATGTTCCCAGGCTGTGAGGTCCTCTTCCATGGGTTGCGAGGCCAACTTCTTCTCTGCTTTGCTTTCACCAGCAGGTAACAACATTTTTCTTTAAACAGGAAAAAAAAATTGGTTTTGCAGAAGTGTCTTCTAATGGGAAAGTGTACTTTCTTTTTCTTTCTTTCTTTCTTTCTTTCTTTCTTTCTTTCTTTCTTTCTTTCTTTCTTTCTTTCTTTCGATTTTATCCATTTTCTGGTAATGACATTTTAACATGATAACTTGTTTTTTTAAAAAACTTTTGTGTTGTAATATTTGTTATCATGCTATACACCTCCACTCCATGATACAATATAATTGGCACTATTTGACTGGAATAAAATATCAATTCTACACTTTTATGGCTGCAAAGCCATGATGATCAAGAGGAGTGGTTGAACACATGCAAAACTAGGTCAGATGAGACCTTGGTGTATGGCCAGGTCATAGTCAAGGAACTTCCAGTGTTTTTGAGCCTGTGATAATCCCCTCAATGACTCAACTTTCAGAAACCATGGCACCCAAAACTGCCTTCACAGAATGACTGTACCAACCTGTTCCCACTTCCCACTGAAATTTGCCTTTGTTTCCTCACCTGCCAAACATTAAGGAGTTTTCATGATTTCCATCAGTTCTTTGTCACCTGATGTTAAGACCATCAGTCCATTCCAGATACAATTGTTTGTTCTGCCAGAGAGCCATTAATACTTCATCCTTCAGGGCAAAAAAGGAGCATTTCAGTACTTGCTCTGAGTCAGACAACATGTAGTACAGTAGTACTCTGGACATAGGCTGTTGCTCTGCCACTCTGATTCCCATTCTTGTACTAACTTCAGACTCCTACTCTGAGCCATGTTACTTCATCTGTTCTCTGCTGGATAGGTAAATATTGCCCACTTTGCCCTAAACTTCTCATTGTCCAATTTTTCCTCCCTTTCCTTCAATTAGCTTTGTGTGATTGTAAGACTGCTTCAATCTTGCATGTGATTATGATACTCCCCATTAAATGTTATCTTTTTTAAATCTCCAACTGGTGTCCCTGCATTAGTACCGGTATACTCAGATGTAAAAGACTCTGCTAGGTTACCCCTCCTTGCAATAATAATTTGCCACTGTTCCATGGAGGTTTTGGTAGCACTGGTGGATCCTTGAGTACCTTTGGGGGTAACAGGTTTTTAGCTGCATCTTCTTTTAACTCCACTGTATACTGCATTGGGTCCCATATCAGGACAAAAGCAGGCAGGCAGGCAGGCAGACAGGATAGAAGGATGGATAGAAGGATGGACGGACGGACGGACGGACGGACGGACGGACGGACGGACAGAAGCTGCCATGGTTATTATAGAATCTTGCGAGTTGCAGCACAAGGAGAGGCGTTCAGATTTTTCAGACTGAGAGCTCTGGTGCCTCACCAAACTACAACCCCCAAGATTTCATAGGACAGACCCATGGCAGTTCAAGTGGAATAACAGTGCTGTAATTCTGTGGTGTGAATGGGCCCCAGGTCTTGATTCAGGTATAAATCAGAGCCTAATCAATGGTAAAATGTTTACCATGAGAGGCCAGGCTGGCCCCTTCTTTGCTCTTTTTTGCTGGCAGATGAAGTCCTTTTTATTTGAAGAAGCATTTGATGATTGGTTATACAGAAAGGTCTTTTAGTGGATAATGTACCATATTTACAAACTGATTTTATACTTTTTAAATTAATGATATTTTAATAGAATAACTTGTTTAATTGTGTTGTAATTTTTTTTTATCATTGGATGTTTCATAGAATCATAGAAATGTAGAGTTGGAAGAGACCACACGGGCCATCCAGTCCAACCCCCTGCCATGCAGGAACACCTTCAAAGCATTCCCGACAGATGGCCATCCAGCCTCTGCTTAAAAAACTCCAAGGAAGGAGACTCCACTACACTCCATTGAGGCAGCATATTCCACTGCTGGACAGCCCTGACTGTCAGGAAGTTCTTCCTGAGGTTCAGGTGGGATCTTCTTTCCTGCAGCTTGAATCCATTGCTCCTTGTCCTGGTCTCTGGAGCAGCAGAAAACAAGCCCTTTCCCTCCTCGACATGGCATCCCTTCAAATATTTAAACATGGCTATCATGTCCCCTCTTAACCTTCTCTTCTGCAGACTAAACACCCCCAGCTCTCTAAGTCTATCCTCATAGGGCATGGCTTCCAGGCCCCTCATCATTTTGGTCTCCCTCCTCTGGACTTGCTCCAGCTTGACCGTGTCCTTCTTGAATTGGGGTGCCCAGAACTGGACACAGTATCCAAGATGAGGTCTAACCAAAGCAGAGGAGAGTGGTACCAGTACCTCCCTTGATCTAGACACCATACTCCTATTGATGCAGCTGAGAATTGCATTGGCTTTCTTGGCTGCCGCATCACACTACTGACTCATGTTCAGCTTGCGGTCTATGAAGACTCCTAGATCCCTTTCACACGTACTGCTATTCAGCCACGAGTCCCCCATCCTATATTTCTGTATTCCATTTTTTCTACCTAAGTGTAGGACCTTACACTTCTCTCTGTTGAAATTCATTTTGTTAGCCTTGGCCCAGCTCTCCAATCTATCCAGGTCATTTTGAATTTTGATCCTGTCCTCTGGTGTATTAGCAACCCCTCCCAATTTGGTGTCATCTGCAAATTTGATGAGCATGCCCTCTATTCCTTCATCCAAGTCATTGATGAAGATGTTGAACAGCACTGGGCCCAGGACAGAACCCTGTGGCACCCTGCTAGTCACTTCTCTCCAGAATGAAAAGCAGCCATTCGTGATCACTCTTTGGGTTCGGTCAGTCAACCAATTACAAATCCAATTAACAGTAGCCCTGTCCAGCCCGCATTTTACTAGTTTCTTTGCAAGGATGTCATGGGGTACTTTGTCAAAGGCCTTCCTGAAATCGAGGTATGCTACATCCACAGCATCCCCTTCATCTATCAAGCTAGTAACTCTATCATAAAAAGAGATAAGATTAGTCTGGCATGACTTATTTTTGAGAAATCCATGTTGACTTCTCGTGATTACCGCCTTGCTTTCTAAGTGATTAGCAACTGACTGCTTAATGATCTGCTCCAGAACCTTTCCAGGTACTGATGTCAGGCTGACTGGGCGATAATTATTTGGGTCCTCTTTTTTCCCCTTCTCGAAGATGGGGACAACATTTGCCCTCGTCCAGTCTGCTGGAACTTCTCCTGTCCTCCAAGATTTCTCAAAGATTATAGCAAGGGGTTCCGAAATGACCTCTGCCAGCTCTTTTAATATCCTAGGATGCAATTCATCTGGCCCTGGAGACTTGAATTCATCCAGTGTGGCCAGGTATTCCTGTACCACCCCTCTACCTATTACCTGCCTCATTTCCTCTGCTTCCTCACCTGCTCCCCAACCGCCAGGTTGAACGCTTGTATCCTTTTGGGAAAAAACTGAGGCAAAGAAAGTGTTAAGTAGTTCTTCCTTTTCTCTCCCCCTGTTAGTAATTCACCATCTTCTCTGTGCAGCGACCCTATTATCTCCTTCTTTTTCCTTTTGCTGCAGATGTATTTAAAAAAGCCCTTTTTATTGTTTTTAATGTCTCTGGCCAGCCTAAGTTCATTCTGTGCTTTAGCCTTTCTGACCTCCTCCCTACATCTCCGGGCCACTTGCTTAAATTCTTCTTTGGTGGTTTCCCCCTTCTTCCATTTCCTGTACATGTTTCTCTTAACACTGAGCTCAGCTGAGAGTTCTTTAGTCAACCATTCTGGTTTCGTCAGATGCCTTCCATTTTTCCTCCTTATTGGCACAGTTTTAGACTGTGCCTTCAATATCTCCTTTTTAAGGAACTCCCATGCCTCCTGAGCTCCTTTCCCTTTCACTATTCTTGACCATGGAATTCCAGCCAGCAGCTTACCTCTGTGAAACAGCCCAAATGCCCTGAAGGCACCACAGCCATCTGATCCTGGAAGCTAAGCAGTGTCCAACTTGGTTACCATTTGGAAGAGAAACTACCAGGGAATAGAAGGTGCTGTAGGTAGCATTTCAGAGGAGAACAGTGCTAAACCATCTATGAGTTTTAAGAAAACCTCATGAAATTCATGTGTTGTTATTGTTATGTGCCTTCCAATAATCTCTACCCTCAGGTTTTCTTGGCAAGATTTATTCAGAGGAGGATTGTCATTTCCTGCCTCTAAGGCTGAGAGAGTGTGACCTGTCCAAAGTCACTCACTGGGTTTCCACGGCTGAGAAGGGATTTGAACCCTAGCGTGGTGTGGTGGCTTGAGTGTTGGACTATGACCTTGGAGATCAGGATTTGATTCCCTGCTCGGCTATGGAAACCTGTTGGGTGACCTTGGGCATGTCACACACTCTCAACCCAAGAAAACCCCATGATATGTTCACTTTAGGGTCACCTTGAAGGCACACAACAACAGTATCTTGAAGTCTTAGTCCAGCTTTCAGACCAATACACCAGGATGGCTCTATGAAATTCATGGGACCACTAGAAGTCAACAGACAGTTTGGAGGTGCATGCTTTATTTTTAGCTTTCTTTTGTTTTAACATTATTTAATTTCTATCTTGCCTTTCTAGCAGCTTAGGATTCAAGATGGCTTACAGCCATTTAAAAACACAAGACAGCTAATAAAAACTTTAATACAAAAATTAAAACACAATTAAACCTGAATTCTATTTTTTAAAAAATGGAAGTTAAAACACATTGGAAACATCATAAAACAGAAACACACTGCACATTAAGAGCTTCATCTGTTGTGGTTTAATGAAAACCAAACACGTCCCTAAAACTTGTTCTAAGCTCTCTTAGGTCCCGTATTGAGAGAAAGATGGGATAATAAATAAATAAAGCACGACAAAGCCCAGTTCTTCTTCTTCTTCTTCTTCTTCTTCTTCTTTTTAAAAAAACACATTTATATCCCACTGTGTTTCTGAGGTACTCACAGTCATGGTTCTTCTCCCAACTCGTGTTTATCCTCTGAACAAACTTGTAGGTCAGAGAGTGTAATGTTCTCCATCCCTGACTCTTTAGATTTAGAGAAGGAGATAGGTGGAGATTGAGAAGAGGTGTCTTTCATGGATTTATGGTCTCCTGCTTCTGGAGTCAGAGTCATCAAAGTCCCCAGAGTCAGAAAATAAATTACCACTGGAATCTCCATTGACTCCATCTGTATGAGCCAGTGGCTGAAGAAATGACCAAGAGCTCTTTAAGGTCATTGTGAGGGTTGGCGGACCAGCAGGAAGACACTGGCCAGTCTTCATAAACCCTGTCATCATTCATTCAAATATACATATCCAACCGCTGCAGCAATATTAGGACTTAAGGTGCCTCACAGAATATTAGAACAAGAACAGGTTAAAAGCATCAGTGAAACAAAGCAATTAAACCATCTGTAGAATTCAAACCATTTAATTTTTTAAAAAAAACAGCAAAACAGCACACCGTTAAAGGCCCACCACAGTCAGTTTCTAAAAGCCTGTTGGAATGGGAAATTTTCACTTGACAGCAGGAGGAAAGCAAGAAGGCAGCCATCCTAGCTTGCCTGGAGTGGGGAGGCATTCAAAGTCTGGGACCAGCCACCAAGAACGCCCTCTCCCTTGTATCCATAGAATATGTCTGGGAAGATGGTGGGACTGAGAGAAGTCTCTCCTCCAAAGATCTTAGAACATGGGCAGGCTGCAGGCGTCATCTGCTGAGACAAGAGTTCTTCTCTTTCTCAATGCTTTATCCAGGGTTCTGACTGATAAGTCCCTACCAGTTAGTGTCTTGGTTGCAGTCAGTTTCCTTGCAGTCAGTTTCCATCATGAGATGGGACAGGCGGTTGGGCCCATCAGTAGTTATGAATCAGGATGGCTATGCGCTTGGCCCTCCACATTCATGGGTTCAGCATTCATGGTTTGATTATTAATGGGTTATTTATTTATTTATTTATTTAATCTTACTTTATTTGCCCCTGCCATGGAAAAAACGTGTTCTGCCTAGGAATTCCTGAGTTCTCTGATGCAACTCTATGGTCCACTCCTGGCAGAAGTGGACCATAGAGTTGCATTGGAAGACCTAGAGATTTCTAGAGAGAACACTTCTCTAAGCACTGCTAGATCTTCCAGTGTGACTATACAGTGCACTTCCTCCAGAGGTTGACCATAGAATCATGGTGGAGGATCTAGAGGTTCCTAGAGAGGTGTTCTTGGTATGGAATATAGCATTTGTGGTTTTTCTTTTCTTTTTATTCCTTTCCCCCCTACTTTTGTAGGGCATTGGACCCCTAACCCCCACAAAAGTGCAGGGTTTACTGTAAATTATTTAGCCCATTAGACACAAGGTAGAGGATGCAATTGCACTCAGGTCCTACTGGTGGACTTTTCACAAGCAACTTCTCGGCTGCTGTGTGAACTGAATGTGAGGCTAAAGTAACTGGGGCCTGATCCAGCAGGGCTCTCCTTCAGACAGAGGTATCTGCGTGCACAGCAAAACTCAAAAAATTTAAAGTGTCTCTCGCTCCTCAGTGTTTGAACATGAACCTAAAACAACTCAATAGGGAATGAATATGCTCATGGAATGCTAGTTATCTCTAGTAAAATACTTGAGAAAGGGGATGAAATGGAGTACCAGAGAAAAGGGCTGACTGACTGGCACCTGGCATTTTGCACTGCATCATTTTGTTACAGGTCCCACTCATTGGAGACCACTGGCAGCAGACAGAATATTCTCTGAATGTGAATTCAAACTAAATGCTTTTCACTTCAAGTCGTTCACATATTTGCCTATGTTATTATCCGATTGCAAAACACATGTTAATCCCTCTAGAATGCATAGCAGTTGCTTAGTTTCAAGGAAACTACAGAGTGCATTTTGGGAAATTATTGTTTTGAGCTGTTACAGGATGATCTCCATTTTCCCATTTTATTGTCTGTTACTCTTTCTCCTTCCAGTTCAGTGGCGGAACAGTTTTCTTTACTGTACGATAACTTAGCAAAAGCATGATCCCTACCACATGTCTATTGAAATAATCCCCTATATGGAACAATGTATATATTTCAGTTATACTCCAATGTACACACACTGAAACAACACAGCATTTGTACTGGGTGCCTACATTATACATTCCATGAATTCTTGACCACCTTTTCACCTGCTATCTAACTTTATCAGCAAGATTTCTAGCACCTAGAGATAACTGGAAGTGGGGAGACAGGGAAGAGAGATGAAGCTAGAATTTGTACCGCATCTTTTTAAGCAAGCGGTAGGCCTTGTAGAATGTGCTAGACCCCGGCTTCCGTGAGCCCTAACCAACCTATTCAAACTTCTCAAACTTTGTTTCGAAGTTTATGTGGGTGTCTTGCGGGGGGGGGGGATTCGGTCAGCAATTTTCGTTGATTGGCACTGCCCTTAGAAATAGAGGCTATCATACTCTGGACATATCTTGAGACACAGTGGTGCAGCTTGGAGTCTGTGGATGGGGAGTGGGAGGGGGTGAGGCTACGGCACGGGGGCATGGCCACTGTGAGTGGGGAATGGCCGCGGTGCGTGGGGGTGTGGCGAGGGCATGCAGGGGCATGGCAAAGGGCTGGGACGCCCCAAAACATTGCCACCTGGGGCAAATCACCCCCATCACCCTCCTGTTCCTACGCGACTATTGAGACAAAAATGAGAAAAGATGATGCTGCTGGGAAAAACAGGAAGCAAGAGGAACAGAGGAAAACCACATTATGGATGGATTGGCACAGTTATGGCGGCCATGGCCATGAGTCTGGGAGACCTAAGACCTGAGCCAGTCTGTTGATGACTAGGGCTGATTCACAGAGTTGCCATAAATCGAAGCTGGCTTGATAGTAAATAACAGTAACAACTGGACAGGTTGAAACCGTGGAGGTTGGACCAGGGATGGAAACTGTGTGCCTCCACAGATATTGCTCAAGTACCAGTCCCAGAAGTCCTAGACAGCATAGCCAATTGTGAGGAATGCTAGGAGTTGCAATCTAATAACCTACAGAGGTCCACATGATTTCCCCCCTGACTGGGAGACCAAATAAAATTTCTATTGGTCAGAGAGTGCAAGGCTTCTATGTTCCCCATGACTATAAAAAAACATAAATCAAACAATTCAAGCATATTTGCATAATTTAAACAAATCACGGAACTGACTAATTTTCATAAATTAGCTAAATGCAGAGACTGCCTTTTCTTTGCCCACTGCTCACACGCAGTTTTGTTCAGCCTTGGCTATATTTGTCCATCCATCAAACTGAATGCTCAGTCTTTAAGGCTTGGTACTGTGTACTTAATATTAAATTTACAATTTATATCCTGCCTTTACTTCAAAGAATCCAGCAAGTTGTACATGTTCCTCTGCCTCATTTTTATCTTTACAGCAACCCTGCAAGGTAGGTCAGACAAAGAGAGAGGCTCACCAGCCAAAATTCACTCAATGAACTTCATGGCCAAATGGGGCTCTGAACCAACTTGTGCCAAGTGAACTTGGAGAAGTTATTTTTTTAACTGTGGCTGACATCCTGCTGGTGTTTTATGCATGCGTAAGTTCCCTTACGCATGCAATTGTACTTTCCTGGCTGTGGCATAACCTCTGTATTCAGTTCAGTGTTGCATAAGCAGAGTTCCACAAGTTGCATTTGCAGCTGCATATTCTGGAATGGTCTGGAAAAGTGTCTTGTAGCACCTAACTGAAACTAACTGAGAGAAAGAAGCCAGTACCATATGCTTTTGCAGACTTAAGTCTACTTCATCATATGCACTTAAGTCTATGAAAGTTCATGCTTTCTCCCAGTTGGTCTGAAAGGTATTATAAGATCTCTTTGTATACTGATCCAGATTAACACATAGAATGATAGAGTTGGAAGAGACCACAGGGGCCATCAAGTCCAACCCCCTGCTATGCCCCTGCTATGCCATCGAGCCCAACCCTCAACAAAGCATTCCCAACAGATGGCCATCCAGCTTCTGTTTAAAAACCTCCAAAGAAGGAGACTCCACCACACTCCAAGGCAGCATATTCCACTGCCGGACAGGTCCGACTATCAGGAAGTTCTTCCCGAGGTTCAGGTGGAATCTCCTTTCCTGCAGCTTGAATCCATTGCTCCTTGTCCTAGTCTCTGGAGCAGCGGCAAACAAGCCGGCTCCCTCCTCAACATGATATCCCTTCAAATATTTAAACATGGCTAGCATATCCCCTCTTAACTTTTTCTTCTGCAGACTAAACATACCCAGCTCCCTAAGCCGTTCCTCATAGGGCATGGCTTCCAGACCCTTCACCATTTTGGTCGCCCTTCTCTGGACACGCTTCAGCTTGTCGACATCCTTCTTGAATTGAGGTGCCCAGAAGTGGACACAGTATTCCAAATGAGGTCTAACCAGTGCAGAACAGAATAGTACCATTACCTCTTTTGATCTAGACACCATACTCCTATTGATGCAACCAAGAATCGTGTTGGCTTTCTTGGCTGCTGCACCACACTGCTGACACATTATGTCTTTGCATTCTTGAATGGTGTGTAACCACTCATCAGCATCTTCAATATACCACTTGATTCACTGGGACTGCAATCATTTTACAAGCAGATGTGACAGGAAATATCAGTGCAGACAGAGACCACTCTCTTTCTTGAACAAGTTAGAAGTGGGGACAAAGGGCAGTAAATGGGGGGCAGTAATATTTCAAATCCCTTAACAGCTGCATTGATATTTCTCTAAGCCATCTGAACTGACAACAGAAGTAACGTCTCAGACAAAATGCAGGCCTGTGCTTCCAACATCATCACCCTTCTTCTCCTGTATGATATATAACTTTGTTGCCTGATGGAGAAGGCAGTGAAGCTTTGAAAGACTGCAGGACCTATTTTGTGCTCTTTAGCTGGTCCAATAATGTGGCACTGTTTTCTGGGTTTTGGGTTTGCTTATACGGCTACCTCAAATACATTTTCTAAGCTATTTCTAAGCTATGTATTATTGGGAAATTCTGGCATTCTCTCTTCCCTTCTCTTGTTCTAGTGCAAGTGGGGCTTAGCTAGCTTAGAATTTCTTTCTCTTTTGCATGTCAAAGCCTTCTGCCTTCTCACCTAAATCTTCACTCTTGCTCTTTGTGTTATTTAAATGCTTGGCTATGGTAACCAAGTGACCAGACCATGTGACCCAGAATAGACTCTGGGGTCATTGGCCTTACAAAAAAGACCACACTTCTCTCTCTTTGCCTTCTTTGCCATTTTGCTTCCACTTCCTTCCCTCTGACCATGCTTTACCTCTCCACCAGGAAGATGGTGACTTAAGATATAAACTACCATCTTTCCTAATCTTTTTGTAGCTAGTTAGGATCTAGACTTTCCAATACATATGTAACTGTAAAATTCATTAGTAAACTTTTCTAAGTTTGAAACCTGAAACTGCCTGCCTTGCTTTGCTCTTTAAGTCAGTCTCAGTTCAGAGAAGCCACACAGAAATTGGGACATGCTTCTTCTGCTACTCTGCTAAAGGAAGGCTGATTCCTCAGAGCTTTAGCTTTCATAGGATTTCCCCCAAAGGGCTAACACCCTGGGAAACTCTAACTCTCAACATGTATATGTGAAACTGCCTTATAGGGAATCACACTACTGATCCATCCAGTCCAGTGTCACCTAAAGTCTCAAATAGGCATCTCCCATCGCCAGCCCTGCTACTCAAACTTCTGTATCCGCATGCAAGAAAATGTGATGGTGAAATGCCGAGGAAGTAATATCAACCATACCACTGCTGGTAGGGAAACAAGAAGGACTCCCTCTCACCGTGTTAAAACAAAAACAGCCACATTTCTGCTGAGAGAAAATGCCACTGCGGCAACTATTGGGGCTTAGAGGAACTTAGAAGATTATAAGCCCCAAATTCTCTTGAATTATTTTCCCTAGATGCCCCTATTACTCTCTAGAGGCCTTGAGGAGGCAGTTTCTCCACATCTTTGGCCTTCTTCTGGGACATTTTGGGACCTGGAGATATCTTTTTTCCCACCAGGAAGGGAATCAGAAGTCAACTTTTGGGTCACTTCCTTTTGAAAAAAAAAAACCAGTCCTCTCCTGGGCCTAAAATGCCCAATCCTCTGTACAAGAAACATAAATTGACCCCCACACTCCCTAGGAGACATATTAGGGATTTTTTCTTCTTTTGGGGGTCTTGGGAATCAGAACAATGATGCAGCATGTAGCCTGTGGTCCACCTTCCCCACACAAAGAGTGGCAGTCTCTTGAATTTTACCACCACCTTTTGCTGCAATAGGCTGAGACTAGGCCTCAAAAGATGGTTTAACTTCAGTATGGGGAACCTATGGCCCTCCAAAATGTTGCTGAACTCCAGTTCCCATCTGTCTTAGTCAGACTAGCCAATGGTGAGGCATGAGAGGAGGTTCATGCCCCCTCTCATTTAGCTTGAAGACGCATTAGTGATATTTAACATAGGGCCTTTCCGCACTACACGGTTATAGTACTATTACGCCACTTTCAACATCCTGTAGAATTCTGAAGTTTGTAGTTTACTGAGGCCAACGAGCTCTCTGGCTGAGAATTCTAAATGCCCCTCCCGAAACTGCAGGATTCTATAGGATGTTGAAAGTGGAATAATAGCACTATAACAGTATGGCATAGAAAGGCCCATACTTAACCAATATATCTGACAGGATCCTCCTACATGTCTAAATCAGCTCAATGGGGTCATCTTTCTTACATGGCAAAGGCCTTGTTGGGGATCCTATAAGAGTCCAGTGACAGATTTCCAGGCAGTATCATTTAACATAAATCACAAAACCATAGATTTGGAAGGGATCTCAAGGACGATCTAGCCCACCCTTCTGCCATGCAGAAATCTAAAGTAACAGGTGGGCATCCAACCTCTGTTTAAAGACCTCCAAAGAAGGAGACTCCACCACTTTATGAGAGCCCGTTTCATGGTTCTCCACTAAACAGCTCTTTCCATCAGGAAATTCTTGCTAATGTTAGTTGGAATCTTTCTTTCCTGTAATACGAATCCCCTGGTTTGTGTCCTAATCTCTGGAGCAGAAGCAACCAAACTTGCTCCATCTTCTATGGGAACATCACTTCCAATCTGTAAAGATGGCTTATCCTTGCTTGTCCTAAATTAACACACTCAAGAGAAACATTTAATTTAAGCAGTGTCCCATAACTGGCAAGTTTTCAACATTTTTTTTCATTATAGTTAAGAAAAAAACATATCTATGACTCCCTTCTCCACCTTTTGAACTAGCACAAGCCACAATCCATTTCATCTTGCAAAACAGGTACTAAACTGAAAATGCCACACGCGACATGAATGAATAAACTGCTAAATTCAGACTAAGCTAACAACAGGCTTCTTGACACCTACTGAATACACCAGAGATTTCTTACAATCCCTGCAGAGAAATAAACAGTCTTTAGAATCATTAAGTGATTTTGTGTGTAACAGCACAGAGAAGGATGGGGATCTATTTATATGTCCATGTGTTTTACTAAAATTTCAAGATCTGTCAATCAGAACAGTACTTACGGAATGTCTCTGCTCTGACTCTTATTGGCGATCCCAACAAGAATAAGAACTCATTCAATCAGTTGTTAAATTGTGAGTCAACTCTTATGAAAATATGAGTGACTGAATGTGTCCGTTCTAGTTAGGACTAACAATACAGCCTTCATCTTGCAAAACAAGTGCTAAACCAAAAGCGTCTTCCCCCAGATGAAAGAATAGACTGTTAAATTCAGATTAAACCATGGTAGCCTAGAGAATCTATTTTTCTTGGTATCAAAACTGAATGAAGTCTGTTATTCTTCCACACAGAAATTGACTCTTAAATATCTGAGGCATTTCAGCGGACCCTGGCACTCACGTGAGACAGAGGGGAGTGCCATCTTGATGTTGCTAGTCTTAAGCAACTGAGCGGGGTATTTCCCACTTCCAAACTGCAATGCTATGATTCCACTTTAATTGCCGTGGCAACATCCTGTGGAATCTTGGGATTTGTAGTTTAGAAAAGGACATGTAGAATTTTCAGCCAGAGGACAATAATGCCTGCCCAAACTATGAATCCTGGGATTCCATAGGGTGTTTCCATGGTAATGGAACTAGAATATAGTGCTATAATTGTGTGGTGCGAAAGTCAGAAATCCTCCTTGATCTGTGCTGTTGATCAGTCAAAGATTTACCAGGCCATTTCTGCACTAGACTGTTATTCCACTTTCAACATCCTATGGAATCTTGGGGTTTGCAATTTAGGGAGGGGGAAAGGGTCGCAGTCTAAAGTAGCTGTCCAAAGTTCTGAACTTATCTTGTACATTGAATCCAGCACCTTGGACACCTCCTTAATGGCCAGGATAGAACCTGCAGAGTTCTCACTATGCCACTGGCATGAAAGCAGAAACTAAATACCGCTGGTGATAGCTTTGCCTTAGGGTCGCCATAAGTTGGAAACAACCTGAAGGCACACAACAACAACAGTGCATCCTGGGACCACTTTATATATTAGTTTTTTTATCAGATAGGGTGTCCCCAGGCACGCTGAATGGACAGTGACTGTAGAATCATATTTACACACTCTGTTTGATCTTTGCTCCATCAGAGGGTGTCCTGCAGGTGTGAATGGGGCATCACAAATCTAACTTCACGGTTATGAATACCAATGACAGATTATACATAACCTCAAATGCAGCCTCGCAACACCTTTCACACAGTCAGTTGTGAGTCACAGTCACAGATAACCACTTTATTTCACAATCCCTCTACGTCCTGGTACTCACTTAATTTGATGAATGATTGCTAGCCCCTGCCCAACAAAGCCGTGCATGATGTAGCGGTTTGAGCATTGGTCTATGACCCTGGAGACCAGGGTTTGATTCCCTGCTAAGCCATGGGGACACACTGGGTGATCTTGGGTGCTTCACACACACTCAGCCCCAGAAAATCTATGATAGGCTTGCCATAACTTGGAAATTATTTGAAGGCACACAACAAGACAAAAACCAATAAAGGCATTCTGTGATGAACCATTCATACATTCACGTGATAAATACGACCAAGTAAATCAAATACAACAGTAAGGTGAAATCAGGTAATTTATGGGCACCCTGGAAAAGCAGTAGAGACAATACCTAGATCAACAAGTTCAACCAAATAATGTCTGTATGTGTTTCCAACGTAATGCTACATGGAATTTTTCATCATTCCAGCTACTCAGTGTACATATTTTATGGGAAAATTATTAGAGAGAGAAGCTTCACACTTTTTTCCTCTGAGCAGCAACATAAAATGGTATTTTTCAAGGACTTCGGAGAGACTGCTTTGCAAAAGTTCTAACGATGGACAAAATTATTCCCCTGAGAGAACAGGATCTAAATTAGAAACCTGTATCAATTGGATTTCATAGGTATAGCTGCAAATTCCTGCATCCTTTTTAAAAAGAAACTTCTTATATTTTTAACCCCACAAGCTGAAGAAGACTCCTGTATTATGCTCATTACACGGCAACTAATATTTTTATTGAATCCAAAGGTCCACTGACAACGTTGCTGTGAACAAAATGCAACATGAAGATCGAAATAACATATTACAATAGTTGAGACGTGAAAACGGAATGCAAAGCGAAATTCTGCATTCTTGGGAATTTAGGAGCCTTTGCCCGAGATTTTTAGTCAATAACCTGATGATTATTGATCTATTGATAGATGATAGATAGACAATAGATAGACAGACAGATGGATATTCCTACAACAAGGTCTCCCCGACTGACTAACACGCGGTATGTTGGCACCTTCACGGCTTTTTCAGAAAGAAAGGTATTTCTATCGACTATTCGACAGGTTGCTTTGAAAATGGTCTCATTGTAAGCGCCTGATAATGACCCGGAACACGCAAGATGGAGGAAACCGGAGTAAAAGAGAGAGATAAGGAACGGGAGAGAGACCCAGTCGTCCCAACGGTTCCATCCACAAACAGTGAAGCCTGAGTTTAAAAAGAATCTAAGCCACTATCGATACTACATTAGTGAGGGAATGTCGTAGGAACAGGTCGTTTCAAAGTAAATGCCACCAAACTGTGGGATGTGTGCCCAGGGGGGACTCCTGTTGAATTTTAGGGACCAATCTTCAGCAACATACGCCGCTTATTTCGAAGTCAACGTTGACCGTCCAGACTCCAGCGTTGCTTCAGCTGGGGACGGGAGTACTGGGGAGGTGCTTGGTGCTGGCCGCAGCTGCTTATAACGTTCTCGACACCCAATTGCCAGCCCCCACCTAGAGTAGACCCATCACAACAATGGGACTTACCTGAGTGTGGATTTATTCTTCCGCAACTGATTCAGTGGGCTACTGTAACTTAGACTAGCCAATGCATTTATTTAGGCCATAGTCGCCGTCGGAATAGGTTTGTGGATCGCTTCTATCCCAGGTTTTGCTTTTGAAAAATTCCACATTTTATATGCATCTCATTCCTTCATCATCCTCAGCGCTGTCATCCCCAAATAGGCGCCTCCTGCTTAAACCTACAAAGCATTTTTTTTAACTTCGGTAGGTGCAGATTGAAGTCACGGGTACCACCAACTTATCCCGAAGTGAATTCGCTCTTACGCACAAGTTACCTTGCCGAAGGCGACCTTGACAAGATCTCAATGAACCCGATCCGGTTTCCTGTGCGAACTTGAAAGGAGCTGGCAGAGGGCCGAACCCTGCCGAACCCTACCCCAAATATAGCTTCAGTGTTTGGAGAGCTCCTTTAAAGTTCTCACTAAAATCTGGAGCGAGATCACAGCCGCTCCCTCCACTGACAGAATCACCAGACTCCTCCAAGCGCAAACCTGTGGTTGCTTTACTCCTTTGTAGTAAGCTCACCGACTTTGTGGAATCAAGAGAAAACGGGTTCCAAAGGAGGCGTCACTTCGGTTTGGATGCCAACGGCAGCTCCGGAGTCCAGATGATAGCCTGCTGGAAGCCAAAACAGGTCGCCTTCTGATTTTTTCCCCAGGGCCTAAGAAGGCAACCAGCCTCTCCTTCACATAAGTCGCCTTCCCCTACATTTAGGTCTGGAAGAAAGAACCAGGTTTCCGTTGTAAGGCGACGCCGCTCCGCTTTGCAAGGAGGAAAGGACGAGGAAGGAAGGAAAAAGAGCCGAAGGAACAGGGAGGTGGGCGACGAAACGATCCAGGCTGACAACCGGACTTGGATGGAAACACGCTCCAGGGTTGCACGCTCTTTTCCAGCTCCACTCTTGGGTCGTCTGAACCCAATCTGCACGGCCTTAGAGAGCCCAAGGGGCAAACCGAAACTCCGGGAATGTGAGACGACCAATTCGTTTCGATCACAACGGATATAAATCCCCCCCGGTGCTCCGAAGTGGGCTTCGGATGGCTCCCTCTCCTCATGGGACCCCTCCTAGCAACAACCCCGAGGAGTCTGCCCTTAAGCTTCGATCTCAGATCTGCTCGAATGTTGTCATTTGAGAGGCCTTACTTCCGAGTAGACGCGGCGACGACCGCTCCGTGTACTATCGCCCTGATCCTAACGTCGAACGCCCGGAATGCATTTCTAGTTTCTTCCTCTCTCTCTCTCTTTTTCTTTCTTTCTTTTGCTTGCTTGTTTGCTTGCTTTCAGGCCACAATTTTAGGTACATTTAGGCGGACGGGAAACAAGAAATGTCAGGGGATCGTGGCCTTGGAAATACAAAGTTCTCCCCCGCGCCTACCCTCTTCTCTGGCTCTTTTTGCCGCTCTTCCCTTTAACCGTTAGGTGAACACAGGTTTTTATTGGCGGGGGGTGGGGTGTCGTTTTAAGTAGAAAAGATAGAATACTTTGGATTTTTATTTCTTTCATTCGGATGTCCCCAGGAAACCAAAAACTGTGGCCTGAATGGTATGCTTAGTATGAACCAGAGGAAACCCGTTCAGTTAATAGGAGTTAACGAAAACAACTCGCCTTTCAGCAATTGAGTGCTCAACACTCATAAAACATTACACAGCTGATCAATTCAATAGGTTTCCTCCAGTTTAGGATTCAGGGCCACGACTGTAATTTTTGTTACATTTGACCTCCGGAAGCCTTCGGAGCACGACCTGACTGCCTTAGGACGTTATCCGAGCTCAGAGATAGACTGCTCCTTAGCAGGGAAGCTCCATCGAGCTCCCAGATCACGAAGAAAACGGCTTTGGTTTTTCTCGGCGAAGCAAATATCACACATTCTCGCCCCCGCCGACATACACGCCACCCTTCTCCCTTAAAAACCACGCACGCACGCACCCGCGTGGGCTTCTCTGATGGCGGAAGAAGACATACACACACCTCCCAGGCTCCGCCAAAGGTCCTGCTTCGTTTTACCTGTTAAAGGAGGCTACTCCTCAAGCGCGCATCTTGCGCCGCATCCGCCAGGAAAAGAAGCCGCATGGGGAGGATACCGCTGCCTTTTACATCCACGGAGACGGAGGTCCTTGAGCCAAAAGGAAAGCGGAGCGCGCCAGCCTTTAGGGCGACCAAGACTCGCTCGCCTCTTTAGCCAGGCGGGCAGAAGCGCCTGCCAAGCGCCAGCCGCCCGAGCATCTCAACACTCAAGACGGGAGCTCTCTGCGCTTGGCTGAGTCTCTCTCTCTCTCTCTCACTCTCTGCCGCTGAACTCAGAGGCGGACCGAAAGGACGACCGCCAGGAGGCACGGTGACGTCACCGGCTCCCGAGCTCCTTCTGCCTCGGAAGGAAGGGGAAAAAGTAGGGAGGAGGGGGGAAACCTGGCAGGAAGGAAAAGAAGAAACGACCCAGGCTGGGGGAGGGAGTAGGATGAAGTTGCGATCCACCAAGCACTGGGGAGGGGTAACCGGGCGCGCAGTTTCGGAGTATGCGCTCTGTGTTAGCAGGAGCCGATTCGGTTCCCTTGGGTCCCAGCCCTCCGGTTTGAGCGATGGAGTCTTGCAAGTTGGAGGACACCTCCCTCGTTACCCTCTAAACTTAACTCGCAAAGGCAAAACTATGGTTTTTAAAGAGACGCAAGGAAATATCTTTGGGCATCCAGGAGTCCGCTTTTGGCCATTTCTGCGTTGCACTGTTACAGTGCTATTATTCCATTTTCAACATCCTGTGGAATTCTAGAGTTTGTAATTTACTGAGGCCAAAGATGCCCTTCCCTAAACTGCAAACCTGAGGATTCTATAGGATGTTGAAAGCGGAATAATAGCACTATAAGAGTCTAGTGCAGAAATGGCCTTCAGTTCAGTAGCGGGATCCAAGGGCTTAGTCCTCCTCAGAGTAGACTCACTGAATGAATTATTGAATGTCCGCAGGTGCGCCATGTTCATTGATTCAGTAGCTGTACTCTAGCTGGACGGAGGCCATTTCTGCACTAGACGTTCATAGCGCTATTATTCCGCTTTCAACATCCTATGGAACCTGGGGTTTGCAGCCGGCCCCTCCCGAAACTACAAACCCCAGGATTCCATAGGGTGTTGGAAGTGGAATAATAGGGCTATAAACGTCTAGTGCGGACAAAAAGGGACTTCGGGCAATGCGTTTCTAAGAGGCATCGCCTCTTTCTTGCTCCGATAGGCCGGGGACGGGGCCACCGCCCTTCAGCACCCCAACTTAGAATGTGTCGATCTATTGTAATTTTTTTTAGGGGTGTAGAAATAGATCTATAAATAAAGATGTAAAATAAGCCAAACTTTCAAAAAAAGCCAACGCAGTATATTTTAATAATACACTCCAGCAAACCACGTAGTTGTTCCCTTGGTGTTTTCATTTTAGAAATGACTTTTTAGGAGTTATTTCAAATCCCCATGTTTCTATCAGGGTGGAAAAGCCGGGGGAGGGGGGAACCCAGGAATGGACCCCAAACATCATCGGCCCCAGCCGGAGCTCCGTATTCGGGGCTGATGGAAGTTGTAGTCCAAAAGTAGCTCAGTGGGGCTCAGCTTCCCTTACCTTGGGTAGTGCAATTTAAAATAAATAAATCTATCTATCTATCCACCCATCCATCCACCATCTATCTATCTGCAGGGAATGGCGCTCATCCACGCGAGGGACCACCTGCTTAAAAACCAGACGCGCAGCCCGATCCTAGCCCTGCTTCCTTCCAAGCCTGTCCCAGTGAATTCAATGAGAATTGAATTCAGATTTTGCGACTGTTGAGGACCGAAGCCCGCCCTCGGAGCGCAGCAAGATTTACTTGGGAGCAAATACTTGGCAGGACCCAGCGTGGTGTAATGGTCTGAGATATGATGCTGGAGACGAGGGTTCGAATCCCGCTCAACCATGGAACCCCTATGTGACTTTGGGCAAGTAACACTCTCTCAGCCGCAGAGGAAGACAGTGGGACTCCCACTGAACAAATCTTGCCAAGAAAACTCGGTGATAGTCTCCTTAGGCTCACCATAAGTCGAAAACCACTCGAAGGCAGGCAACAACAGCGTGGCAGGTCGACTTTCTTTAGCTCCGCATATAAGCTTGTTGTTCTTGGGTGTCAAGACGTTTCCCACTTAGGGCGACCCTAAGGCGTAACTAGCGCAGTTTTTAGGAATGCTAAGACTGTGTCACAGGCCTAAGTTCACCTAGTGAGTTTCCATGGCCGAAAAAAGAAACGTGGCAGCTCTGGTTTTCTCTTAGCATGCGCATTCGCGGTTAAGCGTGACTCCTATTCCAGACCCACTATTGCATTCCCAAACTGATTCGCGAACAACTGCGTTCACTGGACACTGGACACCGGGACATTTACCGAAGTGTAGAGAAACTGGCCTAACTACCCTAACTTCTCTGAAGATCTCTTCTCATCTTGGAAACTAAGGCACATTTGCCCTGGTTAGTAATTGGATGGGAGGCCGGCAACGAATTCCAGGGGAAGAAAGGCTATATGTAAGAGGAAGGAACTGGCAAAACCACTTCTAGGTATTCCTTGCCTAAGAAAACCCTATAATTATGTTGCCAGAATTCGTCGGGAGACTTGAAGGCGCGCTCACACACAGGAAAGCTGGACTATTTTCGCCACGAGAGGAAAATCGAGGAATATTTACTCCCAAGTAAAGGGTCTACAAGGCCAAGAATATATTGCTGTGAATGCAGGCCGTTTACGCCGAGCGCAAGGATACAGGATGCTAGTCTCAGGTAGCCACTGTGCGCAACATTCAGTCAAGGCACAATTGAACTCAAGGTGTGCCTATATTTCCGAGTGAGTGAGAATGAGATTGGGATTTTTTCAAAACAGGAAATACAACTTGACACGCACGGCATCCTCCAGATATGTGGAACCATACTTCCCATCATCCCCAGCCAACATGCAGAGTGGCTCCCCCCACCCTCAGGTCTTTCCCCAGTCGACCCCCGAGAAGGCTGGCATGCGATAGGCGAACCCTCAGGCTTTAAGCAGCAGCTCGGATATTCGAAATGTAGGCTGCGGTCCGATCCACGCACCTACATGGGAATCGGGCCCACTGGAGACGATGGGGCTTGCTTTCGAGGGGGCGCCAGTGACTCCCAGAGAGAAAGAAAAAAGGAAAAGCGGGAAAAATAGGGATAAAAGAGACATCTGAATAGGAGATGCGGCTGCCACTCGGTCTCGGAGCGCGTTTTGGAAAGGAGACCTCGGGCAGGAGAATCTGGGAATCCCGAAGCCTGGAGAAATTGGGGGTCTCCGTAGGCAAAACGGCGCTCCAGGAGACTAGGAGAAATGCGGCCAAAATTTAGCGGAGCCCTATTAGTTAGACTGATCGATCTCCTCCTCCTTTTTTCAGGCAGGTGTTGGAAGTAAATATATTTTAGCATTAATAAGGCATTCAAACAGCGGGTCAAAACTGTTATATTTCCTTATAAATAAGAGCTCGCTATCCTTAGGGCCTTTCCGCACTACACTGTTACAGTGCTATTATTCCACTTTCAGCATCCTATGCAATCCTGGGGTTTGCAGTTTAGGGGGGGGGGGGTTTTAGAATTCTCAGCCAGAGAGCCCTTTGGTTTCAGTAAACTACAAACCTCAGAATTCCACAGGATGTTGAAAGCGGAATCATAGCACTCTAACAGCGTAGGGCTGAAATGGCCAAAGATTAAAAAGAACTTCCTGATGGTAAGAAGTGTTGGACAGTGGAACAGACTCCCTCTGAACGTGGTGGATTCTTCGCCAGGGTACGTTTCTAAACAGAGATTAGGTGCAGATTTCTGCAGTGGCGAGGGGTTGGTCTAGGAGACCCCTGGAGGTCCCATTCAATGTTATGGTTGTATCACTACTGCTGAGATTGCTTGTTTCTTTTTAACTGCAGAGTTCTTGATCGGAATTCTCAATGTCAGGGAAATCCACCTTTTCTTGGGAATAAGTTTCGCTTACTTGCGAGCAGAAGATTGGATGTGTAAGCCTGCAAGCGGATCGTTCCTTCCTTATGCGGGGAGCTAGGGAAATTTCTCAGTGGATCGGGCCCAGCGTTTGTAAATTCCTCACGAGGAAGTGATGGACAGTCGTTTATTTTTGAAGAAGCTATTTGCATGTTTGCAAATAGCTATTTCCATTACTGCTCTCCCACCATCAATGAGCGGCACCCTGTGAGTAAATGTTCCTGTTCTTTACCATCTGGAAAGAAAACTAGCTTTGCAAAAGAGGCATTTGAGATTTTGGAGTCCAGGTGGACCTGGATTCCCACATAACGCTTAGGTGGGAGCAAGTCCCATTGAGTTGGGGGCTTGTTTCCGAGTAGACCTACCTAGGGTTACCCTTGAGGCCAGCTGAATGAGTGATGACTTCGCTTGAGACCGTGCTCCTTCCGTGTGAACGTCCCCGCCTGCCCTTCTGTCCAAATCCTGAGGTTGACTTTTGCTGAAACCTACAACCGCTTTACTCGGGAGTAAACCCGTGCTCCGCTGAAATCGGTGGGATTCCCATCCCCGGAGCTTGCAACCGCGTTGAATTATTTTCTCCACTCATTCGCGACTGAGAACAAGGGACCTTGCTTCCGAGTCAAGCCGACGTGTGAAAGAGTTGAACACGGGGACGCTTTCCTGCCCGCGGACTCGAAAGAAGCCTCAGCCCGTGAGGCTGGGGGTTTACTTCCAAGGAAGTGGCCACGATCTGGCAAAAAAGGAGCCAAGTTCGCTCTTCGTAATTCAGAACTGGAATTCTGTAGGTTAGGCCATTTCCGCACTAGACTGTTACAGCGCTATGATTCCACTTTCAACATCCTATGGAATCCTGGGGTTTGCAGTTTAGGGAAGGGCCTTCCACGAAGGTTGAGGATTCTGGCTGAGAATTCTAAAGGCCCCTCCCTAAATTACAAACTCCAGGATTCCATAGGATGTTGAAAGTGGAATCATAGCGCTGTAACAGTCTAGTGCGGAAATGGCCTCTGCTTACAGACGAATGCTCCGTTTCTAAAGATAGATTCACTTAAGAACAGAAAGCCTTGCCATCCCTTCTGGAACACTAAATTCACTTTAATTCTTCGTTTCTAAACCTCTACTTTCCTTTCGAGCCTCATGAGTATTTTCTTTTTCCGTCTGTGGCAAGGCGGCCCTCCGCGTTCATTCAGTCATTCCCCAACCTTCGCAGTGGGACCCAGCGGCAATCCTCATACACTTTAATAGGATTTACTCAGGAGTAAACTGAGCATGCGAGTGCAGCTTTGCAACCACGGATCCCATCTCAGTCCTGAATTGTGGCTTTTGTCTTTTCATACGTATTAATTGAGATTTGGGATTTATAGCCCACCCTATCCTAAGGGCTCCGGGCGGGCCATACTGCATTTTAATTATAAACAGAACTCCGTGCACGTCTTCAAGGGGTCAGAACAAAAACAAAAAGGAGGGCTCTGGAACAAGAGAATGGGTAGTAAAACACAAGTGTGTGTGTGTGTGTGTGTGTAATGTATACAAAACGGTTCGGCTGAAAGAAATAATTTCCCACTGGATATGACAGTATTTCAAGGGACGTGAAACGGTGGGAGAGAAAATTCTTGGCATCTAACGCCGGGCTACACACTAGAAATCTTGGCATCGTAGCCCGCTATTGGTCCCGATCCTTCGGAGTAAGCCCCATTGAACTGAAGGGGATTTACTTCCGAGCGAGCATTTCTACGACACTCCCAGCGGTTAACTCAGCTAGCAGGAATTACGACGGCATCTTCCGTTCTTAAGGCTTGCCACACGTTTAATTCGTAATCATTGTCCAGTTTTCTACTGTTAATTACAAACACAGCATAATTACAGACACAGTTATTAGCACGCATGCATACTCCAACCCCTATTACCTCTCCGACAGGAGTATGAAAGAACTCTCAGCCTAAACCTGGGTACTTAATCCGCATTAAAACCTCGACGAAATCTCGTTAAGCGCTTGGGAAGACGGCAGTCGCCCTTCTTGAGCAATCCTTCCCTTGATGGTTAAATGAAAGCGCTCGAAAGGACTCCTGAGGTCAAACAGACCCAGGACGGCGTCCGTTTACTCAGGAGTAAGTCCTCCTTCCCGTACAAAAAAACCGCTATGGCCCTCCCCGTGTTGACAAGTGAAACTAAACATTAATTCGTCAGCCTGTTTACACTGAGGTATACCTCTCATGGACAGCAGCGGGAGGAACTTCTGAATAAAAGGGGAAGCCCTTCTAAATTCACTTAACCATCGGACCGTGTGGAAGGTCACTTAGGATGTTGAAAGTGGAATAATAATACTCTAACAATGTAGGGTGGAAATGCCCTCAGTCTTAAAGGTGCTTGCTGCCACATTTCTTTCTTTGCTTTCTCTCTCTGTCTCTCCCTTCCTTCCTCCTTTTTATGCTGCAAGAGACTGACAGGGCTACTTCTTTGAAAACTATCAGGGTTAAACTCTTGCTCTAAACCAGCATTCCCATGTGCATAGTATTTTTCTGCCTCAAAGAGTCAGGCAGACACTGTCCTTTTCCTCTTGCTCTTGGAGGGCCATTGTTTGGTCATCAAAGATCACAGGTTTCCCAATGGCTTTCTCTCCTGTGATTTGGGTCTAATGCTGCCAGGATTTCAAAACAGCAGTAAAGGAAGGTCGGAATTCATGACAGGCAGGGTTGGCAATCTGGGAGCGTCTTCAACTTGCCAGTTGCTTTATGGCAGCCCCCTGAATTTCACAGGGGCTTCCTTTGGCAAGGAGTACTCAGAGATGGTTGACCGTTGCCTTCTTCTGAAATATAACCTACACCACCCGGTATTAGTTGGAGGTCTCCCATCCAAGTACTAACTAGGGCTGATCCTGCTTAGCTGCCAAGGTCACAGGTTCTAGTGCAGTGGTTCTCAACCTGTGGGTCCCCAGATGTTCGTGGACTTCAGCTCCCAGAAGCCCTGAGCATTGACCATAGTGGCTGGGGCTTCTGGGAGCTGAAGTCCACGAACATCTGGGGACCCACAGGTTGAGAACCACTGTTCTAGTGCCTTTAGGAAGTAGCTATTGACAGGTTTTTGCTTCACCTATATACCAGTTCAAAGTATGGATTTCAGTTAACTTAGCGATATGTTTCACTATAAAATTAAGCTGCTGTCCACATTCATAAATCACATGACGCACACACATTTCTGCTTTTAGGAAGGGCTCCCCATCCCAAAATATGGGATTTTTTTTTTTTTTTTTTGGCATCTTGGTCAGGTCTATACAAAAAGAAAAGCTCTCCATCCCTTAAACAGAGAATATTCCTTATAAGAAGAGATATCTGAGAACCCTACTTGAGTCTTTTTAACATACCCCAGTAAAGTTCTTTGATTCAACCTGTAGAGGTTGCATCCTATGGAATCCTGGGATTTGTAGTTCAAAGAGGCATTGGAGCTCTCTGGCATAGAATTCTGAATATCCCCTGAAACTACCAATCCCAGGATTCTGTAGACTGCTGCTGTGGAAGCTTAAGTGATGCCAAAATGCTATACAGTAATTGTGTAGTGTGAAAGAGACCTTAGGTGAGTTAAGTCAAAACCTTTATGTGTGATCCTAGATATGCTGCTGACAAGTGTATTACTTGCACCCAGTGGAGTGAAACATCTTAGTTGCCCTGACCTGAGCAGATCCATTTAACGGATAGTGAAATTTACACAAACTTGTCCACTTGACCCAGTAACTGAGTCAATGGATCATCTTAGCAGAAACCAAGCAATAAGGTGCAGGCCAAAGTATTTATACTGCAGTTGACATACATTTAGGGTGACATACCACACAGTAAGTGTGTAAGTATATCACACAGTAAATGGCCTAACTAACCTAAAGACACCAGATCTTATCTGATCTTGTAATCTATGCAAAGTTAGGCCTGGTTGGCCCTTGGATGGGAGTACTACCAATGAACACCAGGTGCTATAGGTTTTATTTCAGAGGAAGAAACTGGCAAAACCACCTCTGCGTGTTCCTTGCCTAAGAAACCCCTAGGAAAAATTCAGAGGGTGGCCATGAGTCAACAGGCAACCTGATACACCATGCCGTATCACTGATTAATAATAAGTTGTAATGTATAATATTAGTACGCAAAACTCTACATTAGGAAAATGTCAGGTGAGTAAAAAAATAAGAAAAAGGAAATAACTCAGGAGAAAATAAATCCTGTACAGCCCTCCATATTCACTAGGGTTAGGATGCAGGACCCCTGCAAAAGTAGAAAAAATTGCAAATATCAAAATGTGTGCATATGGAAAGGTGGCTGAGGTATAGTAGGGAGAGCAGGCACTCAGAGTCCAAACTAGGTAGGGAAAGGACAGGTCAGCATAGTGGCCCTATACTTCCTCTCTCTTGCCCATCTCCTTCCTTGGGTGTGGGACAGCGGGAGAGGGATTGTGGTGCTGAGAAACTGGGCTTTGAGCAGTCCTTGGCTGGCCAGCCAGCTGCTGGTAAATGAGGACCAGAGGCACGTTTTTACAGGGCTGCATGCCTTGATCAGAGCTGCTGAGAGGGAAGATTCCCCTAGCAAAGAAGCACCTGAGGTGAGAAGGCAGGGATTGGAAAAACTAGCAAATAAGCAAATCCGTGAAAGTTAAACCTGCAAATGTGGAGGGCTGACTGTATTTATTTGGAGTTAACTCTGTTTGTCCTCCTCTTCCAGATCTTTACTTCATAAGCATAGAAACTAGAAGGGACTTGGCCTCAAGAAGCTCACAAATATTTTTGGGAGTTAGTTTCCCAGGGTATTAGCACATTTTGGAAAATTTTATGAAAGCTAAAACTGTTAGGAATCAGCCTTCTTTTGGCAGAGTAGCAGAAAAAGTATGCCCAAATTTCTCTGTGGCTTCCCGGAACTGAAACTGATTGAGAAAACAAAAACAAGGCAGGCAGCTTCAGGTTACAACTTAGAAACATTTACTAATGGCTATCATATTTACATAGGCATTGGGCAAGCTACATCCTAACTAGCTAACGAATACAGTTCTCCCCCCACATTCACGGTTTTACTTTCACAGATTTGATTATTCTCAGTGCCCGCTTGCCTTCCCTCCATTCCCTGGCCTATTGCACAGGAGAGGGGGAAAAGATCATCTCTTCCCTGTACACCCTCTGCCAGCGTGGGTGCTCCGGAGACGGCCTGTAGGAATGTCAGGGTGGGTGATCATCCATTCCCTGTAGGCTCTCAGTCATCGCCTGTGCAGGTGTGCTGGCAGGTACATGCAGGGTGCGTGATCACCTGTTCCCTGCACACCCTCAGCCAGTGCAGGTGCTCTGGAGGTGGCCTGCAGAAACGTGCGGGGGTGCAATCACAGTTCCATGCATGGTCTTGTCTGCCCCCTCTCCATGTGGGTGCGCTGGTAGGGGCTGCTGGGCAGGACCGCAAAGGGAGGGTGCTGGCCAGGGGAGTTATTCAGGGTTTTTTGACATTTGTGAGGGTTCTGTGTCCCTATCCCTCACAAATGTGGAGGGCCTACTGTAGATCAGGTAAGATAGTAGCTTCGTTCTTAAACTCGCCATCTTCTTGATGGAGATGTGAAGCATGGTCGGAGAGAAGGAAGAAGAAGCAAAAATGGAGGAGAAAAGGAAGAGATCTGCGAAGACCACCTTATAAGATCATTGACCCTAGGAACTATCCTGGGACACATGATCTGGTCATCTGAACACCAAAGGCATTTATGATCATGAATTTAAATTACACAAGGACAAATGGTGAGAGTTTAGGTGAGAAGAGAGAAGGCTCTGGAATGCAAAGAAGCCCTATGCTAACTGCACCCACTTGCTGTAAAACAAAACTAGAACAAGACAAGCCAGACTAATCTTACCTCTTTTTACAATAGAGTTACAAGCTTGATAGATGAAGGGAATACTGTAGATGTAGCATATCTTGACTTCAGTAAGGCCTTTGACAAAGTTCCTCATGACATTCTTGCCAAGAAGCTAGTAAAGTGTGGGCTGGGCAGGACTATTGTTAGGTGGATTTGTAATTGGTTGACCAACTGAACCCAATGGGTGATCACAAATGGCTGCTTTTCATCCTGGAGAGAAGTGACTAGTGGGGCGCCACAGGGTTCTGCCCTGGGCTCAGTGCTCTTCAACATCTTCATCAATGACTTGCATGAAGGAGTGGAGGGCATGCTGATCAAATTTTCAGGTGACACCACATTAGATGGGGTTGCTGATACGCCAGAGGACAGGATCAAAATTCAAAATCACCTTGACAGATTGGAGAGCTGGGCCAAAGCTAACAAAATGAATTTCAACAGAGAGAAATGTAGGGTCCTGCACTTAGGCAGAAAGAATGGAATGCACAAATAGAGGATGGGGGACGCGTGGCGGGAAAGTAGTACGTATGAAAGGGATCTAGGAGTCTTGGTAGATCACAAGCTGAACATGAGCCAGCAGTGTGATGTGGCAGCCAAGAAAGCCAATGTGATTCTTGGTTGCATCAATAGGAGTATGGTGTCTAGAACAAGGGAGGTAATGGTACCACTCTATTCTGCATTGGTTAGACCTCATTTGGAGTACTGTGTCCAGATCTGGGCACCTCAATTCAAGGAGGATATCGACAAGCTGGAGTGTGTCCAGAGGAGGGTGACCAAAATGGTGAAGGGTCTGGAAGCCATGCCCTATGAGAAGCATCTTAGGAAGCTGGGGGTGTTTAGCCTGCAGAAGAGAAGGTTAAGAGGGGACATGCTAGCCATGTTTAAATATTTGAAAGGATGTCATGTCGAGGAGGGAGCAGGATTATTTTCCACTACTCCAGAGACTAGGACAAGGAGCAATAGATTTGAGCTGCAGGAAAGGAGATTCCACCTGAACCTTGGGAAGAACTTCTTGATGGTCAGAGGTGTCCAGCAGTGGAATATATTGCCTGGGAGTATGGTGGAGTCCTCTTCTTTGGAAATTTTTAAACAGAGGCTGGATGGCCATCTGTTGGGAATGCTTTGACCCATGTCCCTGCAAAGCAGGGGGTTGGACTGGATGGCCCCTGTGGTCTTTTCCAGCTCTATGATTCTATGATTCTAAGATGTGAGGGAGAGAGAATGCTGGAATTCTTCCTACTCTACACGCTGAACCTGAACACATACTTAAAATATATACTTAAGCTTCAATATGATCTCCACTTAACCAGATAGTTAAGAGTTGTTGAACTCAGTTGGTCTATCTTCTGAATGCAAAAAGTGCAGTTGAGGTTAGCTAGCAATGTTAAGTAATATCCTATGGAAATAGATGGGGCATTATGTTATACCCCTGACACCCCAAAGCCATGTCCTGAGAATCCTAATTATTTTATATAAAATCTAAGTGAGCCATGGAAGATACCGGAAGGACCATGTAAACAGGAGATCTCTGTCTTCTCTTTTACATCCTGGGTGATCTAGCAGTTTTGGCTCAACAGGAAACTTGAAAGGAGTTTCTGCAGCCATCAAGACCATTACTCTCTGAGAGAAAATAAGCAATGAAAAGCAGGCTGGAATCTGACACCTAAGGCTTGCATCTCTGGAGAGAGATACTATCTTACAGGAAACAGGATGGTTGGTTGTATGTTCTCTTTGAACATAAAGAAAATGATCCATCTTAATAAATCTGCTGCCATATCGTTTCACAGGACATTGGTCAACACTATAACCAGACACAGTTTCTGATTTTTGTTGGAGTTAGAGAGATTCTTGTTGAGGAGTAAGAAGTTCCCTCAGATTTGCAATACAATGGAGCTAGCTAACTCCCCTCAGCCCTTAAAGGGTGGGGGGCTGAGATGTTTTCTCCTAGCTGAAGTCTGCTGGTTTTGGTATTGTATGTCATCAAACCCTTTCTGTCTCTCTCTATCTCTTTCTTGATTTTCATCTCTTGCTAACTTTATAGTCTTGTATGTTTGATTGTAAGTGTGAAATTGAGTGATTGTAAAAACTTTAACTTTTCATGCTTGTTGTAGTGAGTGTAGTTAATTGATTGTAGGGATTTTTACATTTATGTTAATAAAATACTTAGATTTGAACAACTGGTGTGATTTTGACTGAACCGGACCTGGTATAATAGGGTAACGATCCTTAATTAATTAATTACCCTTTCCTCTTTGCATGTCTAAAGCAGCGCTGAGCTAATTTTTCCCCACAAGAAACAATTTTGACAGCTTTTGGGGATCCTTTTAAAAGGAAGCCCTTGTGTCACAAACAGATTGGTGGAGTCCTAAGCAAAAAGGGTAACAATTATTCCAGGGAAGTGGCTCTGGGGAAGCAAGCATTGTTCAGCACAATTCAATGCATGCTACCTTGAGCACCTTTTTGGAGTTGAAAGGGGTATATAAATGTAATAACTGAATTAAAAAATGGCTTCTCTAACAGGAATTCTACTGTGTTTCTACTGTTGTGGGAGGGGTTTCTAATACGCCAGAGGACAGGATCAAAATTCAAAATCACCTTGACAGATTGGAGAGCTGGGCCAAGGCTAACAAAATAAATTCAACAGAGAGAAATGTAAGGTCCTATACTTAGGTAGAAAAAATGGAATACAGAAATATAGGATGGGGGACACGTGGCTGGATAGCAGTACATGTGAAAGGGATCTAGGATTCTTAGTAGACCACAAGCTGAACATGAGTCAGCAGTGTGATGCGGCAGCCAAGAAAGCCAATGCAATTCTCAGCTGCATCAATAGGAGTATGGTGTCTAGATCGAGGGAGGTACTGGTACCACTCTACTCTGCTTTGGTTAGACTTCATCTTGAATACTGTGCCCAGTTCTGGGCACCCCAATTCAAGAAGGACATGGTCAAGCTGGAACAAGTCCAGAGGAGGGCGACCAAAATGGTGAGAGGCCTGGAAGCCATGCCCTATGAGGATAGACTTAGAGAGAGCTGGGGATGTTTAGTCTGCAGAAGAGAAGGTTAAGAGGGGACATGATAGCCATGTTTAGATATTTGAAGGGATGCCATGTAGAGGAAGGAGAGGGCTTGTTTTCTGCTGCTCCAGAGACTAGGACAAGGAGCAATGGATTCAAGCTGCAGGAAAGGAGATCCCACCTGAACCTCAGGAAGAACTTCCTGACAGTCAGGGCTGTCCGGCAGTGGAATCTGCTGCCTCGGAGTGTAGTGGAGTCTCCTTCCTTGGAGGTTTTTAAGCAGAGGCTGGATGGCCATCTGTTGGGAGTGCTTTGAGGGTGTTCCTGCACGGCAGAGGGTTGGACTGGATGACCCCTGGGGTCTCTTCCAACTCTACATTTCTATGATTCTATGATTCACAAGGCCTTCCTTTCAGTGTGTGTGCAGTTCGGACTGCAGTCCCCTAAGTGGAACTCTTCACTGCATCTATTCAGAAATTTGTCCCACAGAGTTCAACAGAACTTACTCCAAGGTGAATGAGTAAAGAATTGCAACCCAAACAGCTTAAAAAGGAGGAAGGGAGGGGGAGGAGGAAGAAAGGAATGTGGTAGCACCTTTAAGATTATCTGGTTTTTATTTTTTGCATGAGCTTTCCTGGATATAAACTCACTTCTTCTGATGGAGTACAAAGTGATGAATGCTCCGATATAAAGCATATTTACACAGTCATGGGCGTGGAATGGAATGGAATAGGATGCAGAAGGAAGCAAATCATGACCCTTGACCTAGATTTTAAAAGGGCTGCATAAGGTGATGCAGGCCTTCAAGATCTTTATGCTGATCAGTTAGCGTTGAATTGTCAAAGCAATTGCTCAGCTTACCAAAAGTCAGTCTTCTTGCATTCAAAACCTTCTCTAAAAAGATTCCTTTTGTTACAGCAGTAAGGACTCTTGCATTAAAACCCGTAGCATGCCATAAAGCCATTGTCTTTGTTCATAGTTCTGTTAAAAGATTGGAATTTGTCAATAGAATTCTATTCAGCTGTGTCTCTTTCTGGTCTTCCTTTGTAGTTTCCGTGTTAAAAGACTGCAGCGTTGAAATCCCATACTGTATGTCCAGAAAGGCTGAAAGGTTCTGCAACTTGTTTTTGGGTATTGCCATTTTTCATGTCAGATTTGTGTCACGTTATCGTCTCGTGTAGAGACTGTCCTGTTTATCCAGTGCAGAATGTAGTGGGGCATTGCTGATGTAGGATGGAAAATATTACATTGGAGGAAGAGAAAGTAACTATACCTCTGATGTTGTGGATGTCATTGGCCCCTCTAATGTTGCTTCAAGAGTAGACGAAGGGACAGAGTTGACATCTGGGTTTGTGAGACCTGATCTGGGCCATTTCCGCACTAGATTGTTATAGCGCTATGATTCCACTTTCAACATCCTATGGAATCCTGGGGTTTAAAATTCCGAGAGGGGCCATCCAGGAGGGGCTAGTGTGGAAATGGCCCTGGTTTATCAGTTGGAGCATTGGACTGTGATCCTGGACACTGGGATTGTGTTCCTCACTAAGCCATGGAAACCCAGTAGGTCAGTAGTTCTCAACCTGTGGGTCCCCAGATGTTTGTGGACTTCAGCTCCCAGAAGCCCCAGCCACTATGGTCAATGCTCAGTGCTTCTGGGAGCTGAAGTCTAGAAACATCTGGGGACCCACAGGTTGAGAACCACTGCAGTAGGTGATCTTGTGCGTGTCACACACTCTCAGCCCCAGAAAACCACATGATAGGTTCGTCTTAGGGTCACCGTAAGCTGGAAGAACTTGAAGGCACACAACAACAATTTGATCCTGTATTATCACCTGCGTTATGTGTCCTGTTGTAAGCAAGTAGCTATTTAAGCTGTTTCCATTGCCTGCCTGAATATATTCAGCACAATGTGCAGGTGAGTGTTATATCTATAGGAAATGAGACTAAAACTGCTAGGATTCAGCCTTCATTTAGCAGAGTTACACAGAGAAATGTTTAAAAGCTTGTCTAATGACTTGTGGCTTCAGGCTGATGTAATAAACACAAACACAGGTAGCTTTGGATAAAAACTTAGAATACTTTACTAATGGCTTCTTCATTTACATCTGTATTGAGAGCCTGTTACCTGCCTAACTAGTTAATAGGAGAATCTTCAGTCTTAACTCACCATCCTTCTCGATGGAGACTCGAAGCATACAAAGAGTTCAGAGAATAGCAGCCATGAGAACAAAGAGAGATCAGAGAGAGAGAGCAAGGAGGGGTCTATACTTTTATAAGACCGATGACCCAAGCACAGTCCTGGGTCACATGATCTGATCACCTGAGAACCAAAGGCATTTATGATCATGCAATAAAAGACAGAAAAGGCAAAATGGAGGAGATCTGGCATGCAGGAGACAAAGGGAGCCCTATCTGGCTATTGCCCACTTGTTCTAACAACAAGATGCGGGGGAGAGAGAATGCTGAGATTTTCCCAATAATATCTTTCCTCCTTTCTACACGGTGCTTTAAAAATTTCTTTTTAATTTTTTGGACCACAGCTTCCCAAATCCCCAGAGCAGCTTTCCTTGGCTCTGTTTCTGTGCAGTTGCTACATGCACAAGGGATCCCTTTTTTAGAGACACGTAAAGCTCCTGTCCCAGTTTCCATGTTCTCTTGTGCTGCTGAGTTTATTTATTTGCTGAATCCATAGTCTGCCTTTCTCCCAGAATGACACCCAAGGCAGCTGAGTCCAGAACAGAGCTTTGAACCTTTACTCTCAATCGCTCTTTCAAACTACAGACCCCAGAATCCGACATCAAACATTCTGGCTGATTCTGGGACGTGTAGTTAAAAAAAAAAAAAGATTCCAAATTTTCAGAGCAAACCTGGAACAGTAGTTTTAAAAATAACCTTTCTGACCCTCGGAAATAACATTTTAGGTTCTAGCTCAAAATAATCAGTAAGTGAAAGTAACAGTGGGCTCAAAGACTTTATTAAATTAAGAGTATACAGAGGCAATGAACTCATTCAGCAGGCTTTGGCAAGAATCTGGCATCCTGTACGTATGGAAGTAAATTGCTCAGAACGCAGAAGGATTAACTTCAGAGTGAAAGGAAGAGCCAGCGTGGTGTAGTGGTTGGACAAGGACTTCAGGAGACCAGGGTTCGAATCACTGCTTGGCCATGGAAACCCACTGAGTGACCTTGGGCAAGTCACATTGTCTTAGCCTCAGAGGAAGGCAACAGCAAGTTCTCCCTGAACAAAACTTGCCAGGAAAACTCCATGATAGTTCACCTTACAGTCTCCATAAATCAGAAATGATTTGAAGGCCCACAACCGCAAACATAAAAGGGGACAGGATTGTGGGTTCAAAACACAAGAGAAAAGAAGAAGAAAGAGGAAACAACAAAAATAGCATGAAGCTGGAGTAATTAGCAGCCTGCATATCCTAATGGCACCAGATCCTGTCTGATCTTGAAAGCTAAGCAGAGTCAGGCATGGTTAGTACTTTGATGGGAGACCCTGAATACCAACTGCTGTAGGCTCTATTTGAGAGAATATAGCAAAACCACCTCTGAGTATTCCTTGCCTAAGAAAACCCTATAAAATTTATGGGGTCACCATAAGTCTAGGCAACTTAAAATAACTGTCAAAAATGGGGTGCGTCTTATACCCTGATGTGTCTTATACGCCAGCAAATACGGTGTTTATAACTGATTGACCTATGTAGATTAATAATCACAAATTGAATGGAAAGAGTTGGAAAAGAGTTGGGAGAATGTGTAATCCAGACAGTCTAGGTCTACTTCAATGCTAGGGAAGCAAATGTTATCAGATTCCAATTCCCATCAGCCCCATCAAACCTGGTCTGTGGTAAAAGTCCTGGGAGCAATAACTCATTGAACTCTGGCTCTCCAGTCCTGATTTTATGACATAGACCCTACTTTCTAGATCTGCTCATAGTTAGAGGGCCTTACTTCTGAGAAAGGACACAAAATAGAGGACTGTTAAAGATAAAAAGAAACAACAGGTACGTTTGCCCAATGAATGGGTGTTGATCTGGAAAGTAAAATGGAGCTCCAAGATTCAGAGGCAGTATAGCTTTGATTACAAAATGTGGGGTTAAAAAACAAACGAACACAGAGAGAGTAACTGTTGCCTTCATATGTTGCTGCTGGTCTCCCCAGGGCATTTAACTAACGTGCTGGATGAGATTTATATAGCAAAAGTTTGGCAATTAGGTGGCCATCCAGATAGTTTTGGACTGCGTTTCCCAGCATTCTCCATCAGTGGCTGTGCTGAATAGGGCTGCAGGGTGTCCTAGTCCAACAGGATCAGAAGGGCGTCTTGATTCCCGCCCCTGGTAATCTGCCTCTGAAGTGATTCACCAGAAATAGGGGAATCATGCAGCTGTCCACATGTTGTCGAACTGCAACTGCCAGCGTTCCCCTTCATCGACTCTGTTGACTAGGGTTTATGGGTCTTGCAGTCCAACAAGAATAGGAAGGCTTCATAATTCCCACACTTGCCCTTTTCCATGGGCTGGATGCCAAGGCCCTGCGCTATGTCAAGTTTAAGAAACTCTGCAGGATTATCAGAACTAAAAGGTTTTTTTAAAAAAATATAGAGGCCCTTCATATCGGGAAGCCCTAAAATGTAGCTTACTTAGTTTTTGTGTAAATCTGGAATAACCTTCTCCCTGACTGGAACCAGTGTAGATTGAACTGCTGTAGAAGATGGAGGTTCAGATCCAAACTTGGCCACGAAACTCACACTCTCAAGGAGAAAAAAAACCTCAAGATGCTTAAAAGGTAGTGTTTTATCTACATTAGTCTTTTCCTCTAATACTGTGATTCTCAATCTGGGATCCAGGGTCCCCGGGGGTTGAGGCAGCAACAGGGACTTGCCCAAGGTCACCCAGTCTCTGAGTGGGGATTTGAATCCTAGTCTCCAGAAGGATCCAGAAGGATTGTCTCTCACACTGACATTTTACTACACACCATTGTACACAATGGGACTTGAGCATGCATGAATTTTGGTATCCATGGGAGGTCCTGGAACCAAACTCTAGTGGATGACAAGGGCCCACTGTAGAACAATTAACATCAGTAGCACTTAACTAACCATAGTTAGACATCACGGATTCACTGGCATGGATAGAACATCTGTGTAGCAACCACCCAAAACATAACATGAAGGACATGAAGTGTAACTTTAAATTCTTGGATGTATGTTATGATTAGGCACTCGCAAACAAAGTTGAAATGCACAATTGCAGTGCTAAATGTGCATGTGCAATGCACAATGGCACTGAAGATTCACTTCTGTTTTTGCAGCCTTCAACTGAATAAAGATGCTATGCCATGGCCAGAAATGTACAACAATATGTCCGGGAAAATTTATACACGTGTAAGTCATGAACAGGATGCCAGACAATATTTTTTCAGTGGAGGTGAATCACATTTGGGCATCAAGTGTGAGTGTGTAGAGTGGGTGGAAAAGCAGGCAGCCTCAGGGCAATGCCCTAAGCAAGCCTAAAGGTGGAATCAGAGAAGGCACCCAGCCATTTTCTTCAAGCAGTTTTAGGGAAAGAGATATGTGTGTGTTGGAAGAGAATGGCATGCCTATGTGATCCACCACTGATATACCACAGCAAATGGAAAGTTAATGCCACACCTCATCGCTTTAAGCATGACGTGGATCACTGCTGTCCATTTTAACCATTGGCACCAGACATCAGGGCCTGACTTGCACGTACAAGCTCATTAACGGATCAACTTCAAGTGATGTTTTGCAGGTATATATAGGGTACAGCATACTGAACACAACAGGTGGAATGTTCATGTTACCTTCTATCACTGCTAATGTGAAGCTTTTCAGTGGAGCCTATTCACTGAATGCTTACTCGTTGTGACAATGGGTCAAAGGGGTGGAAAGATGGAAATGTATGAGTCTGGGATGTCTTTTGGCAAGTAGTGGCTTGGGTTTTCCATGTCAGTCTGCCAGTGAACCTGCCACTTCCACCTTGTAGTCTGAATGGAATTATCCAAGGTGCTGAATCTATTTTTGGGGTTAGGTTTAGCACCTTGGATACATCCATTAAGTTCAGAGTGGATTCACTACCCCTCTGATACTAGAACCAAAGGTCACTACTGCTTTTTGGGCCAATGTTTCTCAGTCTTCAGGATCTTGAGATATCCTCCAAAAGGAAAAAATACACTAAAAAAAAAAAAATCTATCATTTACGGGCTATTTCTCTCTGGTGAAACTCACAATCTCCCTTCTTTGAAAAATCTCTCTAAACCAGGCCCACCATGTGTCATCTTTGCCACATATAGAAAAGCACTCTGTGTGAGTGCAATAAAACATCTAGAATAAAGGTGGAAATTATGCAGCCCTCCAGATGTTGTTGCACTGCATGCTCCAGCAGCCCTTGCCAGCACAGCTAATGAGGAGGAATGCTGGGAGTTATAGCAATATTTAGAAGGCAGCATGATTCCCATCCCTGATCTAGAATGACTACACTGTTAAATTCTTTAAAAAATATTACAAAGACAACTTCCACTTGCAATTACTCTGGCCACACCACATTTGTTTTTATCTATCTGTTCCAAATACGTGTGCGTGATAAAGGATTCCATGTATCTCAAAAGCCAGTGGATTGAAATGAGGTTGGGGACAATTGGCTTAATTTCATGTAGCCCTCAGTTTTGATTTCCAGATCGGTCAGGTTTATTTTTGATATCTGGACTTCCTCCAGGGGAACCATGTTGACAATTGCAGACTTGCCATCTTAGGGCCCTCTGGATGTAGTTGAACTTCATTTTCCATGATCCTTCACTACTGACTAGGGCCAAAAACAAAACAAAACAACAACAACTACTAGCTAGGGCCATAAATTGCTCCCATTCAAATAAAATAGAGAAGTGATGCACTGGCACAGTCAGAGAGGGGCCTACACTTTCAAACACTGCCCACTCTTGCTTCTGGCTCCCCGGACCGTAGACTTTGGCTCTAGCCCCAGTTAGCCGATGCCCAGGGTTGAATTTTCCCATGGGCCAATAGGCCACATTCTTTATTAAGGATGCTTTAAATCCAGTCTCTGTTCTTCTGTTAGGAAAAGCAAACCTACTTCTCAGTGCAATGGCAACCCACGTCTGGTCACATCACCAAATGTTCTTATATATTAACATGAACACCTCCACATAGAAAATTGACATCTCAGGGAGAAAGATTCTTTTTTTATATATATACACTAGATTTCCTCTTGGATGTTTTTTTGTTCCTGTTGTCTGGAGAAGTATTCAGGTAAGTGATGCCAGTCCAAGTCTGAAACGGTACAAATCAAATGTTCTGTTTAGGACTACATAAGAAGGAGGAGGCAGGGAAGTTATGTGGCAGCCCCTTTAAGATTAACTGGTGTTTATTTTAGCATGCCCTTTTGTGGATATAAACCCAATTCTTCAGATGCAGTACCAAGTGATATTAAAGCCTCAGGTAGAGAGTATATTTACACAGATGTGTGGGATAGAATGTAATAGGACCCAGAAAGATGCAAAACACATCCCTCAGCCTAAGTTTTCAAAGGGCTGGGCAAGGTGATACAGGCAGTGGATTTTTCTCTTGTAGGCCCTTAGGAATGACATCTTGCTGTTTGCATTTATTTAGAAAGGTGATGTCTGTCTGGACCTGGGCAAGGACTACACTAATCTCTTCAGGTGATAAAGGGATTTATGACTTTACCATCCAGCTGTTGCTGGAGGTGTGAATGAGCTCTCAGACCAAGCTGCCCTTGGACAGCTGGAGCCAGATTTAGAAATAAAAATCAATGGGACACAATTTAGCCACCCCTAATTTAAGTCCCAGTGATTTCAGTGATTCTGCTCTTAGTAAAACCAAGTCTGGGTTTAATTCATGTAGTGTCCACATCACTTCTGTCACCCTAGGCACAACAATTTCTTGATGTGCCGGTAGTTTTTGTTGTTCTGTGCCTTCAAGTTGTTTCTGACTTAATGGTGACCATAAGGTGAACCTATCATGTGGTTTTCTTGGCAAGATTAGTTCAGAGGGTGCTGGACCCATAACCCCAAAAATGTTGGGAATTAGAGTTTCCCAGGGTGTTAGCCTTATTGGGAAATTCTATGGAAGCTAAAACTGTAACAGAGGGAGGTTGCCATTGCCTTCCTCTGAGGCTCAGAGAGTGTGATTTTGCCCAAAGTCATCCAGTGGGTTTCCATGTATGAGCAGGAATCACAGCTCTAGGACATTTCTGCACTAGACTATTATAGCGCTATTATTCCACTTTCAGCATCCTATGGAATCCTGGGGTTTGCAGTTTAGAGAGGGGCCTCAAAGTGGAATAATAGCGCTATAACAGTCTAGTAGTCTCCCTAACCACGTATGTTATTTGCACGTGTATGGTTGCTCTCTCAAGAAGCCAAAATGACTAAATTGAGGTTGTTGAACTTTGGACACATCATGAGATGCCAAGACTCACTGGAAAAGATGGGAATGGTTTTAAAGCAGAAGGAAAAAAACAAATACTTCATGCACGGTGGATTCGCTTAAGAAAGCCAGGGTCCCAAGTTTGCAAGACCTGAGAAGGGCTATTGTTAACAGGGTCTCTTGAGGGGTTTCTCATTCATAAGGTTGCCAGAAGTCAAAGCTGGCTTGATGATGCATAAAATGAAATACAAAATAGGGGAATAATCTGTAGGGAAGGATTCTGATTCAAGAAAAGAAGCCATGAGCTTGAGTTTGCAAGACTTGAGCAGCACTGTTAATGACCAGGGACTCTAGGAAATCTCCCATTCATCGGGATACAGTAATTCAACATTATGGCAAACAACAACAAATACAAAGAAGCAAACATTCTGTACAGAAAGATTCTGACTCAGTCAAGGAAACCACGGCCCTGAGTCTGCAAGACCTGAACAGAACTGTTCAGGACCTTTGTTCTTAGTGGCCTCTCATTCATTGGGTCACCAGGAACCAAAGCTGATTGGACAGAAGGCAGTTAACAAAAGGTGGGAAATATCTCTCATTCTTTGAACTTACTTAGAGTCCATCTGTAACAGGCTCTCAGAGGAGCTGGTAAAATTTTCACTGTAAGCTTAGGCTAAGGCCATTTCTGCCCTTCACTGTTATAGTGCTATTTTTCCACTTTCAACATCCTGTGGAATTCTGGGGTTTGTAGTTTCCTGAGGCCCAAGAGCTCTCTGGCTGAGAAGTCTAAATGTCCCTCCCTAAACTGCAAAACCCAGGATTCCATAGGAGGTTGAAAGCTGAATAATAGCACTATAACAATGTAGTGCAGAAAGGGTCTGAGATTTGCACTTATAAACCCCTCCCTACCAGTTTGTCTCCATATAGTAAACTAGTGAATCTAGTTTTAATATAACCTCTTTCCTTGTGTGCTAGTGTAGTGCACTGAAGGAGATATGTTTCTGAACATGGTGAGGCATGTCCAAACACATGGCCTCTAGTCTACAGAACTCTGTCCTTAATTCTGCATTCCAGATTAAACACTTGGGTTTAATAAACCACAGGCAAAGGGCGCCATCCACAAGCCAGTTAGAGGAGGACCGGTTTTTGACTGAATAGCTCCCATCTTAACCCTGTTGTTTACTTATTTTACCGGGCATTTCACAATTTAGAGCTGGAGGTGACATGCTTCATTAACAAAAAGGCGCTCAGTGTGGGTTCGGGTCCAGACTTCTAAGCTGACCCATAGAGGACCCGGTCTTGAGAGGCCCATGAGGAGAGTTGTAGTCCCACACATTCCAGTTGGGAGCCAGATTGGGGAAGGCGGGGCTTGAATCCTGCAGCCTGAAGGGTCTTTCCTTCTGCTCTCTGTCCCGCGTTGCCTGCCTTCTGCGTGCCGCAGAAAAATGCCTGGTGGCCTCACCACCCACTCAAAATGAACCCCCAGAGAAGGCCTGCGTGGTTTGTCAGAGGCACAGGCCCTCCTTAACCACGCTTGGAAGCCAGCACCGTTGAAACAGAGTGGGCTTGAGGGCTGGGAAGTGTAGTGGTCTGAGCGCCGGGTTACGACCCTGGAGACCAGGGTTCGATTCCCCCCCGCTGGACCATGGAAACCCACCGGGTGAGCTTGGGCGCATCACATACTCCCAAGCCCCGGAACACCCCGTGGCAGTGTCGCCTTAGGGTCTCCATAAGTCGGAAAGGTCACGAAGGCATATAGCAACAACACAACACGAAAAGGATCGGGGCCAACACGTAATGTCTGAGTAGGCATTGAGCTCCCCCGCTGAAGTCGAAACAAGCGCTGCCGTTTTGGGCTGCTTTCTCGGGACGGTCCACCAACATCGGTGTTTAACAAGCGTTGGCTTGGGGGCAGGAACCAATATTCATTATCTCTAGGCTTACTAATTGTTGTGCGCCTTCACGTCATTTTGACGACTTCTGGGAACCCTAACGTGAACCTATCACGGCGCTTTCTTGTCGAGATTTGTTCAGAGGGAGGTTGCTTTTCCCTTCCTCGGAGGCTGAGAGAGGGTGACTTGTCCAAAGCCGCCCAGGGGTTTTCCATAGCGGAGCGGCGATTCGAACCCGGGTCTCCAGAGTCGTAGTGCAACGATCAGACCACCTGGCGCACGCTGGCTCTAAGCTAATAGTGCCTTTTTTTTTTTGGCCTACTTCTTCGGAATCACGCTGAGTAAAAGCAGGTTGGGTTCACGCACGGGAATTAACGCGTTAGGTTTTGAACAACGCAACAAATGTGTTTTCGTCGCCATGTTTGTGGAAATCAGCCCAATTTGGATGAAGTTAACGAGTCTGCAACTCATACATTTATTTAGATTTTCTCACTCCAAGACAACGGGACTTGCTTCTGAGTAAGCCTGCACCGGTTCGAAAAGCACGTGTAAAGGAGAGCCGATTAAAGATGTTCAAAAGAGGCAGTCCTATCCATTCCACAGCATGTCTACTCGGAAGTAAAACCTGGGGGGTATTCAACATTGCCTACTTCCTGGTGAAGGGTGCTTATGGTTGCAGCCGTTGCTAACTTGTAGACCGTCTTGGCAGCAGCCCAGAATACTTACCTCCAAGATCTCAGGGGTATTTCGGTCGCACAACAACCCTGCGAGGTAGGTTAATCGACGGAGCTAATAAAGACCACTCAGTCGGATTAAACCTCGGTTTTACTCATCTTCCAACCCCAGGGTTGAGACTGTACCCTCACTGGTATCGGGACACCATGAGGAGCATTTCACAACACTCATACTCCGTTTCGTCCCAGGTGGCTTGGGGATCACCCTCCTCGCCCGGAATTGTTCCGGTTAGGCACGTGTGCCAAACGCAGATATTTTAAAAGTCTGTCTCTATAAAATAAGCAAACAGAGGGGGGGAAAGCGGAAGAAAATGTAGGATAGACTTTGCCCTTTCCGCACTAGATTGTTATAGCGCTATTATTCCACTTTCAACCTCCTATGGAATCCTGGGGTTTGCAGTTTAGGGTTCCATAGGAAGTTGGAAGTGGAATCATAGCGCTATAACAGTCTAGTGCTAACCCAACGTGAAGCACTTTTAAATTCAATAGGTTTCTCTGGCTCAGGCAGGAATCTGCCCAAAAGTGTTTTTACTCGGGTCGTGGCTTTTAGAGCTTGAACAGAGCGTCTCCGGAGTCTAGATGTTCTTGGGGACTGGGGGCGACGTGTCTCCCCACCCTTTCCCTTCCTCTGTTAAAAAGTGGCAGAAGCGTGATACAATTAATTTTACACATGTATAGAAGCCTAATTCCGATAGTCGTCATTTGAATTTGAAAGAAGCAGGGGCCCTTCGGAGAAAAGAGAGAGAGAGAGAGAGAGGTCCCATCTGGAGAAGCTGGCCGTTCAATTAGATCGCCTCACTTCAGGGTCTCTCTCTCTCTCACTTTCTCTGGCTCTTTCTCCCCCCTCTCCTCCCATCTCTCCTCCAGCGTTGAACCTCCTGAATAACCTTCCAGGCAGGAAGAGACAGAAAACGGCAAGCCAGCAACGAGAGGAAGCGAGAAAGACAAATGTCTGGAAAAAAATGCATCGGGAAGGCGCGGAAAATCAAAGAGCAGGGATTCAATAATAATAATAATAATAATAATAATAATAATAATAATAATAATAATAATAATAATAATATATAATCATCATCATCATTATCAGTGAAGAAACTAGAAGACTTAGAGGCGATCGAAGTTTTTTTTTCTTGCTTATCTACAGTGTTCGCTCCAAGGCGAGTTACATTTTTTGATGTCCCGGATCGAGGCGCGGATATTCAAAGGCGGTAGGTTGGCATCTGAGGTTGACTCTACTCTGTTTTTTTGGAGGGGGGGAATCCATTCTCCCCCGCTCCCGTCCCCTGACCCAAAGCCTTCGTTACCTAAGGGCGCTCCTTTTCTGCTAGGCTAGTTTCAGCCCAGAATATCCGTGAAGAGGATAATGGGGGGCGCGTAGAAACAGCTGGGGCCCCTTTGCCTCCAGAGGAACGGTCTTTCTCTCCCTCCTGGGTCTCCCAGGGAACCCGATCTTCCCCCGGCTAGAAGCAACAACGCCCTTTCCCTTTACTGGTTTGATTGCCGGATTTCCCGCTTTTCTTCCTCTTCACTACAGAACTTTTTAAAGAGAGAAGGGAGGCAAAAAGAGTTGGGGGGATGCATAACGCTATGAATTTCACGGGCTCGCCGTAGGTCGACCGGGGACCCGAAGGCGCAGGCAGACACGCCACGCATTTGCGGAAGAAGGGGAGGGAGGGAGGCGGTTTGGCTGTTGGTGGGGGCATCGGAGTCCCCACCCCCAATAGGAGGACCGGCTTTTAATTCATCTCAGGAGGGTGGGAAGGGGAGGAATAGGCTCCGGGCATTTCCAGTCTCTTGACTGGAGTTCAAGCGTTCTGGAATAGCAGTTGGGAGTGAATTGGGGCCCACCAACGGGCGCTGGCCAGAACTGTTCGCTTGTGGGGCTTCCCAATTTGACAGGCAGGGAGTGGCTTCTTCCTAAACATGTTTTTCCTGACAGCAACCCCACTGGCTTCAGCAGAGTTTGTCCTGGAGCAGCAGATAGGCTTCTGTGGGCGTCGACTCAGAAGGAGGCCTCAGCCCAAATCCATCCAGGTTGGCGCCCAGGCTAAGGTGGCTCCTTGCGCGGGAACTTTAGGACTTTTCACACGTAGCTTCTAATGCTCTAAATCCAATCACCAGTCACAGCTGTAGGAGACTCGCGGAAGCCACAGCGTTTGTAGATGTCTTGACTTCTCATTCATCAATGGCTCCAAAGGGTGCCTTCTAGCCGGGAATCCCCGCTGGATTTAGGGCCCTCTGAGTTCGGTTGGAGCTTTACGCCCGAGAAAATACGCCTCGAATTGAGTTTGCACCCTTTTCTGAAGTGAAAGACTTCGTGCCTAAGGAAGTGAAAGCCCCAGCGAGTGTATGCAAAAGAAAATAACGTGTATAGCAACGAGTTATTCTCTACGATGGTTGCAATCCTGTATCTCCGTTCTACTGAATGGAAACAAGATTTACCTTTCAGTCAAGACGTGCGTAGGATTGTGCTGCGACTGTGAGTGCGCTTAGGACTGCAGTTCAAAAGCAGGATCAAAGTACCAGAACTCAAGTGGGTAGTTTACTCCCGGCTGCTCCACGCATTTTCTGGGAAGAGAAGTCTTGTGAATGTTCACAGGCTTCCTCACCAAACGTTGATGTAGTTGCGTTCCTCCAAGTAGCTGCCGACTTAGGGCGGCCCTAAGGCTGGACTACAGACTCTGGAGATGTGAGTTCTGTTCCCGCTCGGCCATGGAAACCCACTGGATGACCTTGGGCACGTCACAACTTCTCAGCCCCCAGAAACCCCCATGACAGCGTAGCCTCAGGGTGTCGCCCGAAGCCCGGAGGGACGTGAAGGCACAGAGCACAAGCAACAGAGGCGAACCTAGCACCGGGTTTTCTTGGCAAGATTAGCTTAGGGGGTGTGTGAGTTTGCCTTCCTCTGAGGCTGAGAGAGTGTGACTTGCTCAGGGTCGTCCAGTGGGTTTCCAGCGCTCAAACCACTATACCACGCTGTGTCTCACCATCCATGCTGTCCTGAAATTCGCTTCCCTAGGGAGGTCCGCAGAAGCCAACAGTCTAATGGCTCAACCTTATTTCTCTATGGGGATTTTTTTTTTTTTAAAAAAAGAGATACTGGCTTAAGTTTTTTTTCCTTCTCATTCCTCCACGGCGTTATAGATTTATTTCTCTTTCACCCTGCTCTAGCTGAAATCCGTTTCCTGAACAAGCGGCTCAATTGTACCGAATGAGATTCTTTCCGAGTAAATTGAGTTAGGATCGGGGCCGCCGGGGCTGGGTCTGCTAAGGCCAGCGGAAACCTAAACCCGATTGCCGAGTCCTCCCTACCGTAGTCTCATCGCCCGAAGAGCAACGATTCCACACCTTTGTTTGTAAGCGCCATTGATCCGACGGGCCTACTCTATTAGGAAGAGGAGACGAAGAATTGGATTTAGCCCAGAATCCGCAACTCTACACGCGCTGAAAAGTGAAGCCCCGCAGGGCTTTACGTCCGAGGAGACCCCCCCCCAAAACTGGCTCGGCAGCCTTAAACACACACGCTCCTCCTATCTGTCGGGAAAAGTCCCCGCTCGGTGGAAACCCGACCGCATCCATCTTGCCTGATGACCACCTACTGGTTTATGGTTGCTTTGTTCCAGCTACTACAATCAAGAGGGTTCTTTATTTACTGTTAACATTCACTTAAAGCGGGATGTTAATGACGCTTCGGAATTCGCCAAAGAGAGGGATTTTCTTCTTCTGATGGTTACGCTTCCCTCCCTCTGCGCCCCTCCTCGCCTCTTTCTACCCCCTCTTCCCTTCCCTCCTCCTTTCTTTTTACTAGGGCCATTTCCGCACTAGGGTGTTACAGTGCTATTATTCCACTTTCAACATCCTATGGAATCCTGGGGTTTGCAGTTACGGGAGGGGCCTCTGGCCAGAGGCCAGTAACTGCAAACCCCAGGATTCCATCGGATGTTGAAAGTGGAATAATAGCACTGTAACAGTCTAGTGCGGAAAGATCCTAGATTTCAGGAGAACTTGAAGCGGAGAGAAGGAGACAGGCGCATGGACAAAGGAGCTGATCCTGGTCGCGGGTAGAGGTCTATTCCGTGAGAGTTGAATTCCCATTTTTTAAAAAAGAGGGGTCAACGAGTGGGGCTTTTAAACAGATCGGGCATAACCCCAATATAAAAAATGAAAGGCGGAAGAAAATCGGGCTTTCAAATACCCGCCTCGCTCCTTATCTTACACCCAGCCAAAGCAGCCCCATTAAATAGAAACGAGTTACCTATGTGTTGACTCACATTCCATTATGGATTTAATGGGTCTACTCTGTTGGGAAAAACCAATAGACTGAAGCCATCGTGAGCCCTACATTTTTCCAGGTCCCCTCTTCTGCTTCCTTGGTGGATGCTCCTCCGTTGTCAAAAGGGAGGCCACTATCTGCTCTTAACGTGCCAAGGATTTCTTCATTGACCGCCCACTGCAACTGTAAACGGTTTGCGGGCAGGGAACGGCCACTGGTATTAATGTGATTAGAAGCGAAGGGTGTTTGAAACAAGGGTTCAAGCTCCCCAAGAGTGACACCATCTATAACCTTTCCAAGAGCAGACTATGTAGCTGACGTGCGAATTCAGTTTTTAAAAACAGATTTCAAACATTCTGTTTTGTTTTCCTTGCACTGGGGATAGTGCATAAGTAAATGGGCAAAGCTGTTCGGTTCCCTTACAGATGGGAAGGTAACTATATATATATACTCCGTTACATTTCAAGTTCCCTCACACTTCCTCGAATCCGTCCTTTCAAAGGCACCCCTCTGGTTTTCTTTGGTAATATGCATATACACCACACCATAAAAAAAACCAACAGATGATCGTCAATGAATTTCTTTTTAACCGATTCTCACCCTGAGCCTTCACGTACATGGCTTTCCAATCTTCTTAGGCTTCTCGCCCCTCGCCCTCTACGTTTAATTAGCAAGTTCCTCGGGGCAGAGGCTTGTCTATTTGAATCCTGGGCGCTGGCTAAGGCCATTTCCGCACTAGACTGTTATAGTGCTATTATTCCACTTTCAACGTCCTATGAAATCCTTTGACCCCTCCCTAAGCTGCAAACCCCAGGATTCCATAGGATGTTGAAAGTGGAATAATAACACTGTAACAGTCTAGTGCGGAAATGACCTTACTCTGCAAAGAAAGTCCGGCGCATTTTGATGGCACTCTGGTAAAGATAAAGATTAGAAAGTTGCATCTGGGCGGATAGGGCCGAACCTACAGGGCCAAAGGGAAACCTGTCTCGGATGGAATAGGCGGTAGGTTTCCTATGCGGAGGGGTGTAACGCAGTCTGGGGAACTAGAATGTAAGGCTGCCTAAGAGCTCTCTTAGGATGCTCCCCTGATGAGATTTCCCCAGGTTTCCTAGGCATTACCTGCTTAGGAAGGGCATAAACCTTCAATTTTCAAAAACCTCCCCTCCCCTCCCGGATTAAGGATGCCAGATTCCTCAGGTCCTTGCTTTCAAGCCGAGAGGAACGGCGGCGCTCGCATCAGCGATGCGGGAACTTTAACGCAGCCCGTGGCGTTTGTCTTTTATGGCAGGAGGTTCATTCATTATTGACAAAAACCTCTGCAGATCCTTTCCTGCTTCGGAGCGAAATCGGCCTTCTTTCCTCGAAATAAACTAAACTAGGCTTCCCCATTTCCCTTTCAGCACAGGCGAAACCCATCAACTCCTCCACGAGGACCCAACCGGCGTCTTTGCACGTCCGTTGAATTCCAGGAGCCAATTAAAAGCATTTGGACCTTGAACCAAACTTTCCGCTGACCAATAGTTCCGATCTCACCCTCTCCGCCGAGCTGTGTGGCATCACAGTTGCGGACTCCCTCCTCGCGCCACAGGCCCCAAAACGTAAAGAGGTGACCCCCTGGACTCACTATCATGTTGGGTTTGAAGGGCAAAGTGGATTCAGTCCCAGTATCCACACATGGTGGCTGGAAGCCTGTGGGTGACTCCCAATTGGAACAGAGCCTTTGACTCAATTGTTGAACGGTGGATCAAGACGGTGGGTAAATCTGATTGATTCTATGGCTCTCCTCTAGTGGGGACCAAAACAAGATTTAGGTGAATAATTCAGGAATAGAAGTGTAACACTTTCCAATAAAAGGGATTTTTTAAAAAAGGATTATTTGGGCATCTCTAGGACTAATTAAACATGCTTCAAGCTGAAGAAACGGGTTGCGCTCCATGAAACCTGATGCAGAATTACACCGATCAGTTTTAAAGGTGCCATAATACTCCTTTTTTTAACTTCCCTCTTTTTATACCGAAACAAACACGCTCTACTATCTCTTGAAAAGTTCCAGAATAGAGTGTTCCTATTTGCCTTCAAAGTCATTTCCGACTTAGAGAGACCCTAAGGGGAACCTATTGTGGAATTTTCTTGGTAAAATTTGTTCAAGGGGGTTTGCCATTGCCTTCTTCTCAGGCTGAGAGAGTGTGACCTGCCGTAGATCATCCAGTGGGTTTCCACGGCCAAGCGAGGATTCGAATTCTGGCCTTCCGAAGTCTAGTCCATCCCTCAAAGCGCTACACCCCGCCGGATCTCTGGGGAAGACCGCGCAGGTCTGAGTCTTTCCTGGTTTCTGGATCGGTCCCTTTCCTTTCTTTGCTGCTCCTTGTTGCTTTTTGTTTAAACTTTGATCTCCAGTTATCTTCATGTGTATTGCTAACTTATTTTGCCAAAACAAAAAAGACAGACTTGTGACTACAACATCTGGGTGTAACTCCTCTTGGGTCGGATTTATTTGCAGAGTAAACACGCGGCAGAGTCGTTGGCTGTTCATTGCGTTACCAGCCGACGCTTTTATCGTGTTCAAAAAATACTTTCGTGGAAACGAAAGGGGAAATATGTTAAGTTCAAATCCAGCTACTGTGGCTTAATGGGTTTATGGATTCAGGGTTTCACTGGGTGGTTTAAGGGGGAGCAATTAACCTCCGCTAATTAGGAGACGCCTCAGGTTCAGCGCTTAGGAAGGTTGTAGTCGGAACAGTCAAAACTCAAAAGGTGGTTAGGAAAGGGACTGAACATTTACAACGCGATCCTTTGCACATTTAAAGAGAAGGAAGTGAATATAGTTTAGGACTGCAGCTGCACGTAGGTTTACTTTTTTAAAAAACCCTTTTTCAATGCCAGTGAATGGAACTAAAGATTACAATCACCTGGGAGTAAGGGGCTTGCTTTTGTTAACTATCATATCTCGCTAACCTCTTTGAACTCGACAAAGAAAAAGAAGAGAGGCTTTTGAAAGAAGGTAAATTCGCTGACCGCTAGAAATAGGAAACACGCGATCGCAGGAGAGCGCTGCTCACCTCCCATTCAGAATCTGAAAGACACTTAAGATCGGACTGAGTCTAAGGACCTTTAGGATGGCAGCCTGTTCTTTCGTTATGAAATCGGACGTTCTTCGTTTTCATTGTTTTCAAAGCTGGGCGTTCATTTCGTTTTCCGTCTGCGGGAGGAAACGTCTGTTTTCCCTCAGTGGCTTTTTGTTATTCTTGCGTATTTTAGAAAAGACGTGAGCTGGGAACTGGCTCCTTTGCGCCTGAAAGCTGAAATCCTAATCGGGTTGAACCCAATTCTGAGCGAACGCGCGTGGGGCGGTTTAGCTAGCCGGGACAGTAGGAAGTGTACGAGGGGAAACGGGGAAAAGATTAAAAGCTACCCTTTGTCGAAACGGGGGGCCAGAACCTTTCCAAACTTCCACATTAAGCCAGATCATTCACAGCCTCTCCAAAACGAACCCAGCTGTTAACGTCAAGTGTGGGCCCTAGATTTCCCGGCTGGCTAAATTTGTCCCGGGAAGTTTAGATGGTGAAAGTGCTGTAGGGTTAGGTCGAGGTTTTTGCCCTCCGTCATCCGTGGAAATTACAACGGAAATCAAGAAAGGAGCTTACTTCTCCTTACTTCGGATTTACATTTTCCCACCTGCGGGAGACAACGGGAACCTTTCAGTTTTCAGGATATTACATCCAAAGCCCGGGTCACCTCTTTCTCGAGCGGGCCATAGAAAGATTTTCAAATTTGGATCCTTAACGCTTCCTTTACGTTGAATTTCATACCAAAGAAACAGGAGCCAAAGCACGTTTGTTTTTTAAAAGGGGAAATCTTCCAACATATTGAACGACAAATCGTCTTCATTTTTCGTTAAAAACGAAGACATCAAGGGCTTGAATTCTATGGGTTGTTTCAAACCCATTGAATCAATGGGTTTGGTTCACCGTTCAAAAATTGATTCAGTGGGTCTACTCTCGCTGTGAGCAAGTAAAATGCTTCAGGCCAAAATGTTTAAAAATGTGTGTTATACATAATTAGATGGGATAGGCATATCTTGTAAAATGACCTAGAGCATAGAACTGGGGGAAAAAAATCCTAACTTTTGAAAAAAGAAGGGTTTTAAATCTCTCTTGCTTCCCCAACCTGACACATAAATGCGGGGGAATGGGAGAGAAATACGATTATTCCCAATTGAAAGAATAACAGGGATTTAAGTGACAAGCCTCTGTTTGCGCACACCCTTGGTCGCTAGAATTAGACAAACTCAAATCAAACGTTTCCACTAAATGGGTTGTGGATCGGGGCGATTTATGAACCATCCTTCTTCGGTGTGTAGAGATTTGCAGTAAATAGCTTATCCGTTCCTTCCCAGGGGTTCTCAAGCCAGCAAAAGCTACTCAGATCAGTGGGGAGGGTCTCCTACCATTAACGCCTTTACGAGCCAGAGGTCGTTGCACAGTTAAGCTCAACTAATAGGGTTTAATGTATGACCGTAACCCTACTGGATCAGGTTAAGAAATCAGCTGCGTTCCAGCTTCCTGGGGCAGCTAAGGGTCGGAGACAACAAAGAGAAGCGCTTTCCTTCCGGGAGTGGTCTAGGGGAGGCACATACCCCAGGAGCCGCCTGAGCCTTGAGATTTTGGTTCGAATCTCCAAGCGCTTTCCAGACCGACAGCCATTTCCGCACTAGGCTGTTACAGCGCGATGATTGCACTTTCAACATCCTATGGAACCCTGGGGTTTGCAGTTTCGGGGGGGCCGGCGGACCCCTCCCGAAACTGCAAACCCCAGGTTCCATAGGATGTTGAAAGTGGAATCATAGCGCGATAACAGCCTAGTGCAGGCTGGGGCTGAACCGACAGCGGAGCCCGGTGGTGCCGAACGGACAGCTCCCGCGCCGAGCCGCTCCTCTGCCTGCGCTCTGTTCTCTCCCTCCAGCCGGCTCACGGAGACCCAGGAATTTCATCGGGTTTTCGTAGCCAAGGAACACTCAGAGATGGTTTTGCCAGTTCCTTTCTCTAAAATAATAGCCTACGCTACTTGGGATTCGTTGGCGGTCTCCCGTCCAAGTACTAACCACCGTCGACCCTGCTTAGCCTCCAAGATCTGACGGGACCTGGTGCCTGGGGGGTGTTCAGGCTGCTTTCTGAGAATTTAACCCAGGGAGGAAAAGGGAGTGAAGAGGCGCTGCGATTTTCTTTTTAAAGTTTTTCTCTTTTTAAAGGGATTTTTTCAGGGGCCCCTTGAAAAAAAATTGGTGCCACAGTACACAGCGAGAGGGAAATATCAGCGCGGGGAGCGTAATGACAAATAATTGCGCTCTCTCCCCTCTTCCTACAACTTCCCAGGGCATGGATTTGTGCCACGGCTGCTACAGTGTTGCGTGACTACAATAAAAAAAGAGCGCCTCTAGGCATGTGCAGGGTCTATTTGCTCACTGCTGTGAGTAAACAGTCAGTCCCCAAGCGGCTAGGAGTCTAGATCAGAATGTGTCACTGCCAGACTCTTTTGAACCCCAATATCTTTTGACTCCGACCCCTTTTTCTTGGCGCGGGGAAGATTTTAGAACTCAAACCTTAAAACACCGTTTCCTTTCTGCGGCAGAATTAAACACCTTCGATTAATTCCGCAGCTCAGCATGAGCTGTCCGCCGATCGCGATCAATTTAGGGAAGAAAAGATGGAAAGGAGGAGATAAGCGGAAAAGCCACCGGCAAACCAGACGGGGATCCAGCTCTTCCGAACGCATTTGGAAACAGATTTCGCCATACCCAAATAATTCAGATTTCCCTCCCGCCACCCAGGCCTTCCCAAACCCAGACTGATCTGTTCGCAACATCACACGCACGCACACAGTCAGTACTCAGGACTCTCTCTCTCTCTCTCTTTTTTTTTAAGTTTAAACTCATTTCTTTTTCGAAGGCGGGGGCGCGTGTGGGTTAGGAGGCATCAGCGTCGAGTAAACACCATAGAAGCGGGTCCTTTTTTTTTTAATTGTCAAGTGACATCAGCGTCCTGTAATCAAAGATTAATTGTCTTAATCAAATAGATCCACCCTCAGCAAATTAAGACGTCGCCAGCAACAAATTATAGGACAATTATAATCGCGCGGAGTTGGCGGGGCGATTGGTTGGTTGGCAAGTTGAGTGGAAGTGGGGAGGGGGAGAGAAGCGGGTGGGAGGAAAGAAACAGAAAACAATAGAAGATCGCGGGATGGAGGAAGGAAGAGGGACAGGGGGAAAAAACCCACGACAAAAGCAGTGCAGGCAAACAGGAGGAGAGCCGCTCCGGCTCAGACCGCGCGCAGTCGGGGAATCAGAAGGAGAAACAAAAACTCCGGGGATCGGGACCCACAACTCAGCCTCTCAAAACTGGGACCACATCTTGAAAAGCCCAACGATCCGGTTGGACGGCTGAGCCAAGGAGTCGTCTAACAGCCCACTCATATAAGCCCTTCCCAAACTAAGCGCCTCTTTCTCTCCCACCCGGGGTGAACCTGGTTTTGGGAAGCCGGGGTGGTTTTTTTCCCCTGGAGGGGGGACCCTAGCTCGCCCAGGGAAAGGGGCGGCTGCCTTACCTGCGTCAGCGTTGCAGATTCCTTTCCCCGCTGCCGGCCGAAGCGACTGCTGTCAGCGCCGGGGCCATCCGCGCGGCGGCCGGGGGTCCCGACGAGGCCCGCCCGACGGAGCTGCCGTCCTCTCGGAGGCACGGGCAGCGGGTTCGCGCGGCCGGCGCTGACTGGGGGACTTCGGCGTGGCTCTCGCCCTCTCTCTTGTGGGCTGGGGGCTGGAGGGGAGGGGAGGACGGCGATCGCCTTCTCCCAGGCAAGCAGGCAGCCGGGGCAGGACGCCGCCGCCGCCGCCGCCTCCCACTCCTCCAGGGCGCTGCTGCAGCGACTGGAAAGACCCATCCAGCCAACCAGCCAACCAAGCTCGCCTCCTCCCCCTCCCTTCTGCAACCCCCCCCCCCGTTGAATCGGAATGCGCTTGAGAGGGAACTGGAATACATTGAACGAGGCTGGAGGCCTTTCACATGCACGGCCCTGGCTCTAACCGACCTCTAGTAACTCCGAGGAGGTTGGCTGGGTGGGATCCTCACCAAACCGACTCTAAAATAAACCCCTCTAAAGTGTTTGGGACTCGGCCTCCCTTCCGTGGCTCCCAGACTCCTCTCGCCTTAGGATGGCAACTTTAGAGAGCAAGCGCATCCTAACAGCCCCTGCTTCTGTGCATCCTAACCTTAGCTGCACCCTAAGCAAGCCATCCGAACGTGACCAAACCCATTCTAACCGCTGCTGCATCCTGACCAAGGCATCTCAACTATGACCAAGCCCATCCTAACCATAACTACATACTGACCAGCCCATTCCGGCTGCAGCCAAACTCATCGGAGCCATGGCTGCTAAGAAGTCCCCCTCCTTGAGTTGGGAGCAATTTAGACCCAATGGCTCATTAATTTTTCCCGCTGAAGTCAATCGGACTTGCTACTAAGAAGTCTTGCGCAGGACAAGTCTTCCTAAACTGGATGTGGGCTTAGAACCAGGCCCCCTAGATATTATTGGGCTAGGGCTCCCATCATTCCTACCCAGCATATCTTTGGTTCGGATTTGATGAGAGTTGCAATCCAACACCATTTGAAGGGCTTTGTGATCCCTCCCCCCCCCGGCTTAGGATTCCAGTTTGACTCAGAAAGCAAGAGAAGCAGAAAGGAGTTTTGTCCTGTTTCTAGACGCACCCACTTTTAATTAATTTTCTGCCCTCTATTCTCACATTTTTAACACACCCGTAAGGAGTCCCGAGTCTGTCTATCTGCAGTTAGGTAGGTATTAGCTCTCCAAAGCTTTCCACGGTCTTGTGAAACGGGTGGACTGACGTCATCGGGAACGCGCTCCTAAATACTTTACTCCAGAGTAAGTCCCAAAGAATTCAGCAGGACTTAGCTCCTATGCTGTGTTCCGAGGTCTGGGTTCGAAATTTCTATTAACAGCGAGGAGCGGGAAAAAACATAGTTAGAAGCCGGCATTCGAAAATACCAGCCTCTCAAGATTGCGGGTTGTTTTTCCTGGAACTACAGAAAAGAGTGAAGCTGCAATCCACTTCACACAAGCTCGTCAAGTTCTAAAGAAGTTAATAGGATTTACTTCGGAGTAGACTAAGCAGAGGATCGCACTGTGAAGCGCTTTCCCAAACCCCACTTGATCCTGACTCTCAAGTATGTACACATTAGCGGATGGGAACATCCTCTGCACTTCAAATTTCTCTCTGACTCTCAGAACTGGATTAGGAGCGTACCTGACCTCGCCTGCTAACCCCGTTCGACAGGTTAGGACGCCTCCATATCCGTAAAATGGAAGAATCCACCCCACCTCTTCAGAGGACTGGACCCACCGGCGGAGCTTATTTGCAAGCCCGCGAACCTCAATGGAAACCCTTCCGAAGGCCCTGGGCCGTCCTGGACCCAATGTCCTGCCCGCTCCACGGGCTACCCAAAAGGCGAAAATACCAGCTGATAGTGATGATGATGATGATGATAATTGGTAATTAACAATTAAAAAACCTGAACGTAGCCTACAAGTCACTTCCGATTTTGGGGAAAAAAGCCAGTTGTTTAAAATTTGATTGCAGGAAGTCCCTGGGCCGAATTTAAAAGGCAAACTGCTGCTCTGCCAGGCTTCCAGGAGGAGGCCAATTGAGTAAAAAAAAAAAATCAGCTTTGGGTGCCTTAGCCCCCAAGCCCCCCCCCGCCTGCCCTTAAGCTTCTGAGCATCCCGGCCACGAAGCAGCTCCTAATGATTTCAGTCGGTAAAGGTACCGAAAACTGACTTGTAAAAAGGCCCGGGAGCAGGCCCTAATTTATCGGTGGGTTATGGTCCACACCACGTGACGCTCTGGTGACGAGGCAGTGCGGAGACGTGGTTAGAAGTTTGGACTAAGATTAGGGGAGATTTACCTCGCAGGGTTGTGGTGAGGCTCTTATAGGGGCAGGGTGTTAACAATCTCCTTTGCAGGTTGGGCCTCTTTGAAAGGGTATCCAAGGTGTAAAAAGGGTGTAAATTTTACTAAAGTGTACCCTGAGCCAAGGGACTTCGGGGTGGGTCGGCGTCAACGTTGGCTGGCGTCAAGTTGTTTTTAATTTTGGCTACTTGCAGAGGAAGAGGAAATACTTTTCCCATCCATTGTAGTTGAAACATTCTTAAGTGTGAAGACCCTCAAAAGCACAACGTGTGCCCAGAAGTCCCTTCCAGTTGTTCAGCGTCTCCTACTTCCATAGAAGTGTGCATAGGCTAAATTGCAAGCTGCTGCTGCTGTTGTTGTTGTTATTATTATTCCTGAGAGTGCGCAAACACAGTAGCTCTCTTACTGTTCCTTAGTGCTTGAATACGGAGTACACTTCTGGTCGCTAATTCTTGAGGAGGCTCGACTGCATGAGAGTTTTGGTAGTCTAATATTCCCAGATTATTTCAGGGGGATTTAGTCTTAGGCCATTTCCGCCCTACACTATTATAGTGTTATTATTCCACTTTCAACATCCTGTGGGCTCCTGGGGTTTGTAGTTTAGGAAGGGGCCAGAGAGGTCTTTGGCCTCAGTTAACTACAAACCCCAGAATTCCACAGGATATTGAAAGTGGAATCCTAACACTATAACAGGGCAGTGCATAAGTGGCCTTACAGTTTATGCCCAGAATAATACCGTCTCTTTCCCTTCACGGGCCTCTGGTGGGCAAGATTCTGTATTTTACTCTGCTAGTGTCAGTCAGAAATAAGAGCTGGGAGAAACTGGGCGGAGCGGGGGAGGACGACTACTCCCATATTTCCCCGCCCAGCCTTGATCTTATACGATTTCTGGGGGATTCTAGGAGTTGTAGTTCCCAAAGCAGCATGTTCTGGTTCCACACTCAACCTCCTCTTTTTAATCCTATGAGGAAGTCCATATTCCGTTGCAGTTTGTAAAAGCAGAGTCATGGGCTATTTCCACACTGCACTGTTATAGTGCTATTATTCGACGTTCAACATCCTATGGAATCCTGGGGTTTGCAGTTTAGGGAAGGGCATTTAGCATTCTCAGCCAGAGACCTCTTTGGCCTCAGTAGACTACAAACCCCAGAATTCCACCGGATGTTGAAAGTGGAATAATAGCACTATAACAGTGTAGTGCGGAAATGACCATGGGGCGAGGCCATTACATGTGTGGAAGGCCTGGGCCTATTGCCCACGCAGATGCGCCTTGCACATGGCAGCTGTGCGTTTTCATCTTTTGGGTGCTCAGTCAGTCGCCCGGGAGCGCAACCCACTGGCGAGGTGGCTTTACACAACGTTCACTTAGCTCTGTGAGCGTAAAGTTCAGCAGGGTTGTCAGAGAGAAAACTGGAGAGGGCTCCTGGTCCCTTTAATGTAGTGGTTCTCAACCTGTGGGTCCCCAGATGGTTTTGGACTTCAGCTCCCAGAAGCCCTGAGCATTGACCATAGTGGCTGGGGCTTCTGGGAGCTGAAGTCCACGAACATCTGGGGACCCACAGGTTGAGAACCACTGCTTTAATGGTTGTGCAGAAGAGGGGTCCTGCTTGTCCCGCAACCAGGTAACAAGCAACATCTTCTAAATGCTCTCCTCCACGCAGCCCTTCAAGAGACAAGAGAGCTCTCCAGTTTTCACCCCGGCAACCCTAAAAATGACACTCCGGCCATTTCCGCACTAGACTGTTACAACGCTATTCTTCCACTTTCAACATCCTATGGAATCCTGGGGATTGCAGTTTAGGGAGGGGCCTTTGACTACTTCCTTCTTCTAGATGCAGGATCTCGGCTACAGTTGAAATCTACCCCTCCTGTCGGCCTCTCAAAGTACCCTTGTTGTGTGCTGAGCGAAGCTGCAACGGGAGGTACTGACCCCCGTTATCTCACTTTTCATATAGGGTTTGCTGCGTCGACTCCAACTTATGGCGAACCCAGGATTTTCTCGGCAAATTTTTTCCCCTAAGAAGCTGGCCACGTCTTTCCTCTGAGGCTGAGAGAGTGTGACTCACTCAAGGTCCTAAAATCCTAGAGCTGGAAGAGACTGCCAGGGCCAAATCCAGTCCAACCCCCTTCTGCCATGCAGGAAGATATCACCAAAGCCCTCCCTTGGACAGATGGCCATCCAGCCTCTCTTTAAACACCTCCAAAGGAGGAGAAAAACCTCCACACTCCCAGGCACCAACATATTCCACTATTGAACTGCTTTTCCCAGTGGGTTTCCATGGCTGAGCTGGAGCCGAACCGTGGCCTCTCGGAGTGCCGGGCCAACGCTCTAACCACTACACCACTTTGCCTCAAATTTCCCTCTCCCCCGCTTTCCCAAGTTCCTGACCCTCTCATTTTCGGTAGCGAGTTCTTTCTTTTCCCCCCAAAAGGGTGGCCCCTCCGCCCCTCCCGCAGAACCTATTAATACACACATTTCTCTCCTCGATCGCGGCCAGGGATTTCCCAGCTCCACATCCACGCCCAGGGAAACGATTTGTAATTTCAACCCCCGGCCTCCCGGAGTATTTGTCACCCCAAAATAAATTGATTTACATTCTCCCTTCCTGTCCCACTTTCCCTAATAAACGCTTTTCATAAACGGTTTGCCACTTTAGAGGGGTGGAAATTCCTGTCCCCCCAAAAAAAAACCCCCCACAGAAAGCCAGGCGGCGGTTTAAAATCATAAACAGAGTAGGGAAAGGGGGGGGCGAAAAAAAAGGGAAAGAGAAAACACACCAACCCTCATAGCCCTAATGAGTTCAATTACAATGTGGTAAACACATTGCCTCTACGCTTTAATTAAGCCTGCTGTCCAATTTTAACTCATTAGTAATTCATTAAGAGAACAGCCCTTAGCTAGCTGCAAAGGGAGGAGACGCAGATTGGGGAAGTTACATTAACCACAGGCCCGGGGGATTCCCGGGACCGCCACGAAGAGGAAAGAGGAGGAGGTGGAGACCGACAATCCACAAGGCCCTTAAGCAGGAGGGCTGGCGGCCGGAGCCTCCTCCCCCATGCTTCCTCATGAGTAAGGCCGGATCCGGCCGCCTTTCCCTCCCGAGGAAGCCCCAGCAATGAAGCTTTACTTTGTATTTACTTTCCTTTCCTCTATGCCTAAACCTTCTTAAGGGCAGAGCTCGGAGATGTCGGACTATGGATCCCAGCATCCGCGAGCCAGTTGCCATACTTGGTGGGGATTCTGGTAGTCGAAGCCCGCCCACCCCCCTCCCCTGGCCACACAAGAGCCCCCTTGAAGTCACTCTGCCTCTGTTTTAAAACCTCCACAGAAGCAGAATTCGTTGCCTCATGAGATTTGTTGTTCAGTGGCCCACTTATGGAGACCATATGAAGAAGCTTTCTTTGGCAAGATTTGTTCGGATGAGATTTGCCTTTGCTTCCCTCTGAGGCTGAGAGAATGTGACTTGCCCAAGGTCACCCACTGAGTTTCAATGACTGAGGCGGAATTCGAACCCTAGCCTCCAGATTCTTTGTCCGATGCGCCATTACACCACGCTGGCTTTAGCCTGTTCCACACTGGAACAGTTCTTAGGGTCAGTAAGTCCTTAGGTGGAATCTTTTTTCTTGTAATTGGATCCCGTTGCTCCGTGTCCTGGTCTCCAGCAAGCAGTAAACGAGCTCGCTCCATCTTCATAATATCCCTTCACATATTTGAAGAGGGCTGCCGCAGCCTTTCTCTGTCTTCTCTTCTCCAGGCCAAACGTACCCAACGGGCGTCCTGTTGATGGGGGATTCACCGAAGCAGAAATCTTTAACCACGGTCTTCTAGTGACTCCTCTCTCAGCCTCCGTTTCCTGTCCCTCTCCGCCGTGTAGCTTTGAGAGGTTCCCTTGCTGGAAGGCCCTAATGGTTGTTTTGCCCCTCTTGTTGTTGGCTTCGACCTAGGGCGACCCTACAAAGGAGAGACTTCCCAGAGCCCTGGTTCTCCAACAGCCTGGCTCGGCGGCCCTTCCACACCACACAATTCTAACACGACGATCCCACTTTTAACTGTATTCATGCGTCCGCCATCGCCTTTGCCTTGTGTGTCACGTCGTCTTTAGATTCTAAGCCTGAGGGCAGAGGGCGGTCAAGTTAATTGTTTGTAACCCGGCTCTCGGAGCCTTTTCTGCTGAGGAGCGGGGTATAAATACTCTAAATAAATAAATTACCGAATAAACCTACCCCAGCTGCATCCCATGGAACAGTGGGGTTGGCAGCCTGTCCCGGCACTAGGGTCATCTCTGGCTGAGAGTTGCCAGCTGTTGCGCGCCTTTAAGTTGTTTCCGACTCATGGAGACTTTAAGGTGAAGCTATCACGCAGCTTTTTGGGGCTGAGAATGTGCGACACGGCCAAGGTCACTGCGTGGGTTTCCACGGCCGAAAGGTGTAATCCAGTGGTTCTCAACCTGTGGGTGCCCAGATGTTTGTGGACTTCAGCTCCCAGAAGCCCTGAGCATTGACCATAGTGGCTGGGGCTTCTGGGAGCTGAAGTCCACAAACATCTGGGGACCCACAGGTTGAGAACCACTGGTGTAATCAAACCCTGGGCCATTTCCGCACTAGACCGTTATAGTGCTATTATTCCCCTTTCAATATCTTTGAGGCCCTTCCCTAAACTGCGAACCCCAGAATTCCACACGATGTTGAAAGTGGAATAATAGCACTATAACAGTCTCGTGAGGAAATGGCCCTGGTCTCAGGGTCTGTAGTCCAATGCTCAAAGGACTATACCAGGCTGGCTCTCTCTATCCCTTCCTGAACTGCAAATCTCAGGATTTCAGGGGACGTTGCCACGGCACTTAAAGTGGAATCATAGCGCTACACGTCCGGATATTCTTTAAACGGCAAGGATGGGAACAAGGTGGTCCTCCAGATGTTGTCCGACTACAACACCCCTCATGCCTCATCATTCTTGATCTCGGCGAGGGCTACCTCTGCGACTGAGAGGTCTCCTTTTCAAATATGATCCTTCCTTAGAGGAGAAGGATCCATTTCAGAACGACGGTGTGAACATCCCCTGGCGTTACCGTTCTTCAGAGTTTTCCGAGCCTTGCACAGACCGCGCCTCAGAAATCTTTCCAACAGCCCCGCAAGGGAGACCGGGATCGTTATCCTATTATGGATATGGAGCGGTGCGCCAAGGAGGGAGGCTGATTGATCGTTGTTTTCTTCAAACCAGAGCTCGGAAAAGTTACTCGCAGAATTCGCCCAGAGAGAGGGTAGCCGCACTGGCTGATGGATTCTGGGAGCTGTAGTCCAAAAAAAGTCTTCCAAGTCTTTGTCTAGAACTCCCGAAGGAGAATGTGATAAAGGTAACCTGTGAACCTCGGGTATGGTTTGGAACTGGAGCTCTAAGGTCCCTCCCTAAACTGCAAATCCCAGGATTCCATAGGATGTTGAAAGCGGAATAATAGCACTATAACAGTCTAGTGCGGAAATGTACCTGATCGTGAAAGCAACTGACAGCTTCATTAGCTGAAGAAGTCTATCTCTCCTTTCTGTACCTGACGGCCTCAACACGGGAGGAGAACGCCTGTTTGTGACCTTCTCAACCTTGTGCTGTCCTGGAGAGGAAAGTGCCACAGGACCGTGGACCCGATCCAGCAAGGCGATTCTTCTTCCTCTGATTTAGATTGCAGAAAGGCAAGCTTTTGAGTGCTGGAAGAAAGGCTCTGGGGGAAACTCCGGATGCAACAATTCACGGGATCACATCCTCCCCATCATATGACTGCTTCCCTCCCACCCAGCACAGAGCTTGGGAAAGCTCTACCTTGTCGGACTACAATTCTCAAAATCCCCAAACCATGATCGCAATTGGGGAGCTCTAGGTACTGCAGTCCAACAAAGTAAGACTTTTCCAATCTCGGAATTAGAGCGCCCCCTTACGGGTTTTCCATCTCAGTCTTTTCCTCTTAATATATAAAATGAGATTTCAGTTGATGAGCAGGAACTGCTAAATCCCCTCCACACTCCCAGGTCCCTTTCACACCACACAAATACAGCACTATGATTTCACTTTAACTGGCATCCTAGGGAATCCTGGAGTTTGAAGTCTGGTGAGGTGCCAGCACTTTCTAGCTGAGAATTCGAAAAACTTCTCCTTAAACTGTAAACCCCAGGATTCCATAGGATGGAATGATGGCAATTAGAGTGGAGCCATAGGCCATTTCCACACTAGCCTGTTATAGTGCAATGATTCCACTTTCGATATCCTCTGGAATCCTGGGGTTTGCAGATTCGGGAGAAACTGCAAACCCCAGGATTCTAGAGGATGTTGAAAGTGGAATCATCGCACTATAACAGGCTAGTGCGGAAATGGCCATAGCAGTAGAACTTTGTAGCATGAAAAGACTCTAGATCAGGGCTCATCTGTACCCTCTTATCTCCAGCTTGCCTTGGAATGAGGCCCATGAGACATACTTCAAGGGTGGTTCATAAGGGGCATTGTGATGTTAATAACTGCAATTGCTTGCTTGCTTCCTTCCTTCCAGTCTTCTGCTCTTCTACTTTAGAAACAATCTGATAAGCCTTTAGTAGTGGTGAGCACAACAAGGGAACTTCTACAACTTGGAGTGGAGGCTGACTGCAGTAAGGCAGAACTTTCCAAACTTTCCCATGTTGGTGACACATTTTTTCGACATGTATCATTTTGTGACACAGTAATTCAGTTTTACCAGCAAACTGGAGGTACCCAGAGCCATATCTAGGGTGCGGTGAGGCAGTCCCACCGCCATTCCTGGCCCGCAACTGTTGCCCTCGCCAGGAAAGGCCCCAGCTAGAGCAGTGGTAGGGGGAAGGCAGCTCCCTCCCACGTGGTCCTTGCCTGCTGCCATTGCTCTTGCTGGGGAAGGGACCCAGCGAGAGGGACAGCAGCAGGCCAGGCTCGTGTGTGTGTGTGTGTGTGTGTGTGTGTGACACACTAACACATTACAGGTGACACACTAACGTGCCACACCATTTGGAAAGCCCTGCAGTAAAGTGATGTATCTGCTCCTGAATTTTAAAAATCACTCTCCAAAGTGTGGCATCTTATCTGCCAAAAACATCCAGTACCTTGGATAGCATCTGTTAAGCGTTCAGATTAAAACCCAGAAAGGATTCACCACTCACTGACATTGGAGCCACAACAGGTAATTCTGTATGATTCCCCCCTCTCCGCAAGGTAAGAGAGGAGTGCTTTTATCTTCCTTCGCAGCATTTGGCCACCCACCCTGCTACTATCCATTCTCCTGGATACATATCCTGGGACATATCATGAGAAGCCATGACTCATTAGAAGAAGCAATAATGCTTGGTGAAGTAGAAGGCAGGAGGACAAGAGCAAGACTACATCACAGACGGATAAACTCAATCAAGTAAGCCACAGCCCTAAGCCTGCAAGACCTCAGACGGCTGTTGATGATAGGCTTACCTGGAGGTCTGTCATCATAGGGTAAGTTAAAGTTGACTTAATGGTAGCTAACAACAATAGGAAGACTGCAAGGTTCTTGGGGCAGGGATTACAGCCTCTTTGCCACCAACTACAGGGAAAACAGTAAAGAGATTTATCACTCTGTGTAAAGGTTTGGAAAAGCACTACTATGTAGAACTCTCTCTGGATCTTTTTTTCCAAAAGAGGTGCTTCATAGCACAACCCAATACTTGTCTGCATAGAAGTGAGCCCCATTGAGATCCATGCAGCTTCTTCTCATACAAAGGACCATTGCCACAGGACTACAGTCTCAGAAAGCTGCTGGAGTGATTGCTAGAGTTAACAAACAGGAGAAGTGGCACCCTCCGTAAGTTTGAAAACAACATGGCAAAAATGTTGAGCATTTTAGGATTTTGCAATCTTGTAGCCAGTTACTTGGGAATAATCCCCACTGAATTTATGAGCAGACTTATTCTCTGCTGGCTTTTGTGTTTGTGAGGTGGAGCCTCTCTATGTTTTAGCCTGAACTGTCCCAGGTGCTGAACACTTCTGAGTGGGTTTAACACCTTGGGCACGTGATTTAAAGTCTGGAGTACAACCTGGAGCACATTCACCAATGGCCATTCCACAGACATAAGGCCATTGTTATGGAAGCCAAGAAAGTTGTACCTAAAAAAGTGGGACTTCTACAGTATACATACATGCTCTATTTCAGTTTAAAAAGGAAAACAAAAATAAAAAACACCAGAACTTAGAACTAACTTCATGAACTATCATCAAAATTCCTTCTATTTTCAGTTCTCAGTTGGTGAATGCCACTGGTGATGTTGCCAAAATAGTAATGTCCCCAAGCAAGAGGGAAGAACAAATAGAACTGGGGGAATCTTCAAAGTATACAGACATCCCAAAGCTTTAGGGTAATAATAACATTAAAGGGAGAAGGTACTCCAAAGAGACAGAAGAAAGCTGGTTTGTTCAGTAGCCCTATACTGCTAAGCTGTTGCTAGATCTGGACCACAGGTTCCGTTAGAGGTTCTTTTCCTGGAGTCCGTATGCTGCAGTGGTTAAAACCGTGGATCGAGAGCCTTTAAATACATGTTTTAGTCCTTGCTCAGCCTTGAAGCTCACTAGGTGGTTTTGGGCCCATCATGGATTCTCAGCTAAAATTTCCTTACAGGGTTATTTTGGGGCTAAAATAGAGATGAGGAGAGGTATTGTGTAAGCTGAATTGGGTTCCTCACAGGATGAAAGAAAATGTTTGAGTATAGTTGGGTGGCTATCATTAGCCCTTGTCTGAAGCTGCAACCAACTTGCTCATACTGTCATGACAAAAGGACCCAACTGCCACCAATAGAGTTTGCTTTGTGGTTTCCCCCTCTCTGTTACATTTATGGAACTCAGGATAATGGGTTTATGAAATAAATGAATTGGCAATACAGTTGGCCCTCTATGTTTATGAGTTCAGCTTTCATAGATTTGATGGTTCACAGGTTATTTTTTATTAATTTTTTTTTTTAAAAAAAACTTACACAGTTTGCCCCTGCTGTGTTATCTCTAGGATTTTTAGGTCCTTCAGTGCAATTCTATGGTTCACTTCCACCATAAGTGGACCATAGAATTGTGCTGGAGGACCTAGAGTTCCTGAGAACATTTCTCTAGGCATTGCTAGGTCTACCAGTGTGACTCTATGGTTCACTTCTGCCAGAAGCTGACAACAGAATCATGCTGGATGAACTAGGGATTCCTAGAGAAGTGTTCTCAGGCAATAAAAAAAGTATTAATGATTTTAATTTTATTTTATTTTTGTGTGTTTTTTTTTTCACTTTTGTAGAGTCTTGCACCCCTAACCTCCACAAAAGCGGAGGACTGATTGTAATGTCAATAATGCAGCAATGCCAATATTAATGTGAACCCCCAAGTGTGAAGCGCTTCCTCATAAGTGAGAGTTGGGGGAATTGCCCCCCTCACCTCCTTTATCAAGGTCCTATGCTGAGTGACTGCTGGAGGAAACAGACAGAAAATCAGTGAGTGGAAGACTGACATGGCTGGAATCTTGAACTAGCATTCCACACTGCAACCTTTGTCCTTGTTTCGTACTCAGCCTGACTTTTTGCATCCACATTTTCTAACCAGATGGTAATTTCTGCCTAGAAAGAGGCAGGAGCTGTCTTCTCTTTTGCAAGATCACCCCTTGGCTTAGGCATTCAAGAGACTTCTTAATCATGTTAAATCATGTGCCTGCATTATGCATGGAGCAATTTGACACATATAATTTTAATACCACATCATTATCTTTAAACTGAGTACTTAACTGTGCCAATATTTGGACAACACACATAGTGTGCTGTGTTCATCTGGCTAGCTCAGCAGTTAATGTAGTTAATATTGCAGAAGAGGGCATGTCCAAACCTCCTAGTTAACTGGACGGCTTCTGGTGGAGCACTTTGAATCATAGTCCATTTCTCTATTTGCCGCTATAGACACACAACTGCATAGTTTTAATAGTGTAGTTGTTGTGTGCCTTCAAGTCATTTATGGCTCCTTACTAATTAAAAACCTCTTGTCCGAGAATGGGACTTCTACTGTCTTTTCGCTGCTAAGTGGCAGTCTTCTAATACCACTCACCATGCCCTGTGACTGTATCCTAGCTCTCCATTTTGGTGGCTGCTGGCTTCCATATCAGTGGCTTGGCGGGTCAGGAGCTATCCATGGTTCTAAACTTTGCCCTTGGAGAGATCCTTTACAGCCAAGACCCAGAGTGGATTCATGGCCCACTGATCTGAAAACCACCAGCCTTCACTGGTCCTCACTGAGATCTTTCTTCAGGATTCCTCATCAAACTTTTGTGGTCCTCACTGTCTGTGCTGCATCATTTCAGACTGTAGATGGGTACCGACAGAATTCAGCAGTATCAGTTGCAAATAATTCTCTCCAAAAGGAAAACAGGGGTGTAGCAGGGGGAAGGGGAACCAGGGCATTGTCCTCCCCAATTAGAATTCTCCATTCCACTACATTTTTCTTCAGTTCACAAATTTCTAAAATTGCAGAGAGCGAGACACTGAAAATAGTTCACACCTAGACTCTTAGGCCCTTTCCTCATAGGAGGGGTGAAACGGGGCCGCGCACACAAGGGCGGAGCTTACCCGTGAGTGGGTTGCTCCATCCCTCCGAAGAGTACGGATTCGCCGTTCCAAACGCTGCCGAATTTCGGCAGCGCTCGGTGGTGTTTGGCGGTGCCCAAAATGGTGGCCAGCGGCTTCCGGTGGCACTCCACCAATTAGGACAGTGCGCCAGCCGGAAGCACGCCCACAGGCAGATCTGCAGGGACGCGCTACCACGTCTCTGCAGTTCTTGACCGGGGGCTGCTACGGGGCAGCGCGGGTAAGTTTTATAAAAACCACTTTTGAAGGTGGTTTTTATAAAACTCACAGTGCCACCCTCGGGGCTGCGCTAGAGCAGTTTGAGGTCTAGAACCTCACTTTTTTTAACTGCTCTAGCGCAGACCCCAGTGAAGAAGACCTCCTGGAGAGGTCGCTCTAGCGTAGGCAATATGCCCATGTGGAAATGGCCTTAGATTTATTATGTTTGCACTATCTTTGTAACGTTGCCTGCTCCTTTTCTTTGGATATGTAAACTGTGTTTCTGAAAGTGGAACTGAAGTGTAAAGTTACTATAACCATTTGGGGAATGAAGAAAAAATTCATCTGAGGGAATAGGATTCTTACTAGGTGGCAATGCCCTTGTTTTGCCTGCACCCAAAACTGCACCACTTGCTAGGACTTAGGAAAGACAGATCTAACAGAAAGTTTTGTTCCTGTTTTCCCAGGATACAAGCTGGCATGATTCTGTAGTTGATCCCTTTTGTTTCCATCTCCTTATTTCTGCAGATATTAGGAACAAAGCCAGAATAATTCAGATAGAGAAAGACAGGAGGTTTGACTGCTCCTGCCTTCCCAAAGCACCTTTTAAATACCTCGTGTTGTTTATTTCCACAGTCAGAAAACTCTCCTTACTCTGTTGCCCAGCAGTCTCCTTTTGCCTGAACTGGCAGAGGTTGTGTAGGAGAACCCTCCTCCTGTGTTTGTGGGGAATTTCAACATACATGCCAAGACTCTCCTGACAGGGCTGTTACCCCAAAACGTGGGTGACTCAGGGGTCCAGCTGCAATGTCAGTACCTCCACTTGATTATGGGAAATTGATTAGCTCAAAAGTAGGAGGCCTGCAAGAGGAGGGGTAACTTAGTGAGATCTTCTCCACCGATGTTTATGGGGTCACGTAGGAGAGAACCAGTCAGAGATTCAAAAATAAACTAAAAATGTGTTTTGTTGAGGTTTCAACGCAGCTACACAAAAAGTGACAAACATTCCACACATGCACACAAGAACTAACTGAAGGTAAAGGGAGGAAAGTATGGATACAGGACTTTGAGGGATTCAGGCAATAATTACCAATCAGGAGAGCAGCGAGGAAAGAACAGTGACATGACTTAGGAAGGAACCTAAGGACAGTTCTCAATCGGATATCACAGCAACAGAGTGGCCTTCAGAAAGGCGAGAAACTGCACTCAACTGCTCAAAACTCAGGGTTTTTATACTCAAAATCCACCCTGTGGGTTTGGCTGTAAATGGCTCTCTCAGCCAAGTGGATGATGGGAGTTGCAACACAGACAATAGGACCAGATGGTGTTGATGGTTTCAGTGCTTAGGTGACAAAAGGATAATGACTGTTGTAATAGCCCTGTACTTGAGGATAGGGTCAGGACAATGCAGGGAAAATTCAGGAAAGAAGCAACAGGGTTGAAACAGTCACTGTTTGGTGGGAATGTTGGCTTGACTATTATACTCCATCAGAGAGGTTCAGCTTTTGCATAAGCCTATTATCTCCAAGGTTGCCTTGTAATTAGCCTGACAGTGATTTAGGTTGCACCTGGAGATGGGTGTGGGCTGACCATCCTTGCAATCACATGTTTACAGTCAGTAATTTTCCTCTGTCCAGTTTGACCTTTCCAGTCACCTCAGGTCCCATTTTATATAGATTCCAATTAACATGTTTGCCAATTAAATCATATTCGCCAATTAAGCCATATAAATATTGAGGGTGCACAGGCCTATAAGAGGGCTGGCTAAGGATTTTATGGCTACCATGACAACCATGTAGCTGTCTCAGTACTTTGTTGGCAGTTCCATAGGGATGTGAGGTGGAAATTCATCCCGGGAGGCAATGTTTTTGAGGCATCCTGGCCTGTAGCCATGCCCCCACACACCCTGGCCATACTCCCATGCACCACAGCCATGCCTCCGTGCACAGTGGCCACGCCCCACGTGCCGTAGCTCCACTCCCACCTCCCCTCCATATGCTCCAAGCTCTGCCACTGTTCATTGGTCCAACCCATGAAGTGGGGTATAACCTGGATCTGGTCTTTGCTTTTGGGTAGACGGGGAATAATCAGATTTTAGTGGTGCTATACCTATCCTGAAGGAAAGGTCCAGCAAGTTGAACAGATCCTTTAAAACTGGGATTAAAACCCCATTGCAACTGGACTCAGTCTCCAGTGAAGATCATTATCAGTGGGTTCCTTACAGCTGTCACCTGGACTTGTGGATGGAGAAGCTGTAATGAAGAATGTTTAGAACCACTGAAGGAGAAAGAGAAGAAGGAGAAATGAAAATCCATAATAATCAAAAAGCTGGAAACAACTCATGAACCCACTCTCAGAACAATGAATCTGCCCTTGTTTCATATATACATTTATATTGCATTGTACTATATTAAATTATGTTATACTGAATGATATTTGGCTACATCGTATTGCTACAGGCCCCTGTTGTTCTATATCCTTTATGTTTTTCACAGTATTATTTATGGTCATATTTACAGTTTTCTGATTTTTTGTTTGGAGTCTTTTTCTCCCCTCCTGGTTTCCAGTCGGTATTTTGCTTATTTTGAACCTCCTCATTTCCTGTTGTTAGGACATAAAGTATATTCAAGGGAAGGCACCAGCCCCCCGATCTGCCATCTAGTCCAAACTTGGACTTACTGAATCCTGCTGGCATTTGGTAGCTGGCCATTTTCTGAGCTCCAGTAAGTTTTTAATAATGCTCAGAATTCAATGTAGTTTTATTGACATGATGCAGTTTTGCCAAACAGTTAAACTGATGAAGACAGCATGGATTTTAAGGGGATCAATATTCATTTTAAAAACCCCTCTGAAATGTACTTTTCCTTTGCTTAATACCATTCATTCCTATCAATCAATCCATAATTGTGTTTAAGGTTGGTATTTTCACATTTGAACCTATTTCTTCCTTGGAAGGCAAAATGGAATGGAATGAAAGCATTGCTTTCTGAATCTAAATGATGAATCTAGGTGATGAATTTGAATCTAGATGATGATGATGATGATGGCAGCAAAGGAGGAGGAGGAGGAGGGGGAGGGGGAGAAGAGAAATTATTAATTTTCCTGCTTTTGTCAGACCCCACCTGGAATTCTGTGTCCATTTTTGGGCACCACAGTTCAGGAAGGATATTGACAAGCTGGAACATGCCCAGAGGAGGGCCACCAAAATGGTAGAAGACCTGGAAACTATGAAGCCCTATGAGGAGCAGTTTCGGGAGCTGGGGATGTTTAGCCTGAGAAGAGAACCTTAAGAAGTTACATGATAGCCATGATTAAATATTTTAAGGGATGTCACATGGAAGATGGAGCAAGCTTGCTTTTTGCTGCTCCAGAGACTAGGACACAGAGCAATGAATTCAAACTACAGGAAAAGAACTTCCACTTAAAGATTAGGAAGAACTGTCTGACAATAAGAACTAGTTGACAGTGGAATATACTGCCTTGGAGTGTGATGATGTGTCTTTTAAACAGAGGTTTTTAAATAGAGGTTGGAGTTCCATCTGTTGGGCATGCTTTGATTGGGTATTCCTGAACGGCAGGAAGTTAGACTCAATGGCCATTGTAGTCTCTTCCAGCTCTATGATTCTATAAAATTAGTCTAGGCACTCTGAAATTATAATTTATTATAGCCTACCAATCTTTTACTTTTTAAGATCTCCCTATCTGAACAGGTTTTAACTGACTGAGGTGGAAGGATGTGCCATGAATGTGTTTTTTAAAAAAATATGTATCATGTTCTGTATGTTTTTCTAGTTGTTTTAAGTTCATATTTTTAAAGTAACAATTTATTTGGATTAAGTGCTCCATGCTTGTAAATCTTTTGTGCTACATAATATTTTAGGTATTCTCTTTAAGCTACTTTGAGTTCCATTTTGGGAGAAAGATGATATATAGACCTAATAACAAACAAATGAACAAACAAACAAATAGTGAGCTTGACTAATCTTTTGTACAGAAGAATGTAAACCCTGAACTATTTTTTCAGGGAAGGTTACAAAATTTCCATTGTTAGACTACAGCTCCCTGAATTCACAGAATCATAAAATCATAGAGTTGGAAGAGACTCCAGGGGCCATTGAGTCCAACCCTCTGCTATGCAGGAACACCCATCAAAGCATTCCCAACAGATGGTCATCCAGCCTCTGCTTAAAAACCTCCAAAGAAGGAGACTTCACCACACTCTGAGGCAGCATGTTCCACTGCCGGACAGCCCTGGCCGTCAGGAAGTTCTTCCTGAGGTTCAGGTGGAATCTCCTTTCCTGCAGCCTGAATCCATTGCTCCTTGTCCTGGTCTCTGGAGCAGCAGAAAACAAAACCGCTCCCTCTTCAACATGACATCCCTTCAAATATTTAAACATGGCTATCATGTCCCCTCTTAACCTTCTCTTCTGCAGGCTAAACACCCCCAGCTCCCTAAGCCGTTCTTCATAAGGCATGGCTTACAGACCCTTCACCATTTGGTCAACCTCCTCTGGACACATTCCAGCTTGTCGATATCCTTCTTCAATTGAGGCAACCAGAATTGGACACGGTATTCCAAATGAGGTCTAACCAAAGCAGAATAGAGTGGTACCATTACCTCTCTCGATCTAGACACCATACTCCTATTGATGCAACCAAGAATCGCATTGGCTTTCTTGGCTGCTGCATCACACTGCTGACTCATGTTCAGCTTGTGATCTACCAAGACTCCTAGATCCTTTTCACACATACTGCTATCCAGCCACGCATCTCCCATCCTATATTTGTGCATTCCATTTTTTCTGCCCAAGTGTAGGACTTTTCATTTCTCTCTGTTGAAATTCATTTTGTTAGCTTTGGCCCAGCTCTCCAATCTGTCAAGGTCGTTTTGAAATTTGATCTTGTCCTTTGGCGGTTAGCAACCCCTCCCAATTTGGTGTCATCTGCAAATTTGATCAGCATGCCCTCCACTCCTTCATCCAAGTCATTGTTGAAGATGTTGAATAGCACTGGCCCAGGACAGAACCCTGTGGCACCCCACTAGTCACTTCCCTCTGGGATGAAAAACAGTCATCGGTGAGCACCCTTTGGGTTTGGTTGGTCAACCAATTATGAATCCACCTAACAGTAGCCCTGTCCAGCCCACATTTTACTAGCTTCTTTGCAAGAATATCATGGGAACTTTGTCAAAGGCCTTACTGAAGTCAAGATATGCCACATCTATAGCATTCCCTTCATCTATCAAGCTTGTAACCCTATCATAAAAGGAGATAAGATTAGTCTGGCATGACTTATTTCTGAGAAATCCATGTTGACTTTTAGTGATTACGGCATTGCTTTCTAAGGCCCTTTCCTCATGGAGGGCCCCCCGAAATGGGGCCGCTCACGCAGGGGCAGAGCTTACCCGCAAGCGGGTTGCTCCGTCCCTCCGAAAGCGCGGATCCGCTGTTCCAAACGGCGCCGAATTTCGGCGGCGCTCGGCGGCTCCCGGCGGTGCCCAAAATGGCGGCCGGCGGCTTCCGGCAGCACTCTGCCAATTAGGACAGCGCGCCAGCCGGAAGCCCGCCCATGGGCAGATCTGCAGGGGCGCGCTACCGCATCCCTGCAGTTCTTGACCGGGGGCTGCTACAGGGCAGCATGGGTAAGTTTTATAAAAACCACTTTTGAAAGTGGTTTTTATAAAACTCACAGTGCCACCCCTGGGGCTGCGCTAGAACAGTTTGAGGTCTAGAACCTCACTTTTTTTAACTGCTGTAGCGCAGACCCCCGTGAAGAAGACCTCCTGGAGAGGTCGCTCTAGCGTGGGCAATATGCCCATGTGGAAATGGCCTAAGTCATTACAAACTGACTGTTTAATAATCTGCTCTAGGATCTTTCTTGGTATTGATGTCAGGCTGACCAGGCAATAATTATTTGGGTCTTCTTTTCTCCCCTTCTTTGAAGATGGGGATGACATTTGCCCTCCTCCAGTCTGCTGGGACTTCTCCTGTTTTCCAAGAGTTCTGAAAGATTATTGCAAGTGGTTCAGAAATGACTTCTGCCAGTTCTTTTAATATCCTTGGATGTAATTCATCTGGCCCTGGAGACCTGAACTCCTCTAGTTTAGCCAAATATTCCTGTACTACTTCTCTACTTATTCTATGCTGCATTTCCCCTCCTTCTTCACCTGCTCCCCATCCCCCAGGTTGAGTACTTGTATCCTTTTTGGTGAAAACTGAGGCAAAGAAGGTGTTGAGTAGTTCTGCCTTCTCTCTTCCTTCCATTAGTAATTGGCCATCTTCTCTATGCAACGACCCTATCATTTCCTTGTTTTTCCTTTTACTGCAGACATATCTAAAGAAGCCCTTTTTATTGTTTTTGATGTCTCTGGCAAGCCTGAGTTCATTCTGTGCTTTAGCTTTTCTGACTTTCTCTCTACATCTCCTGGCTATTTGCTTGAATTCCTCTTTGGTGGTTTCACCTTTCTTCCATTTCCTGTACATGTTTCTTTTAACACTTAGCTCAGCTGAGAGTTCTTTCATCAACCATTCCGGTTTCTTTAGACACCTGCCATTTTTCCTCCTTATTGGCACAGTTTTCAATTGTGCCTTCAGTATCTCACTTTTAAGAAACTCCCATCCATCATGAACTCCTTTTTCTTTTAATATTCTTGACCATGGGATTTCAGCAAGCAACTACCTAAGTTTACAGAAATCAGCTTTCTTAAAGTTTAGGATGCGTGTCTGGCTACACTTGGTTTCTCCTTCCCATTGAATGACAAACTCCAAAAGAGGATGGTCACTCCCCCCTAAGGATCCCACCACCTCCACCTCATCGACTAGGTCTTCCCTGTTGGTCAGGATCAGATCTAAAATAGCCAATCCCCTTGTTGCCTCTTCTACCTTCTGGATCATGAAATTGTCTGCAAGGTAAGCAAGGAATTACCCCAGAATCCTGGGAACCTGTAGGAGTTTTAGTCCAAAAGTAACTTTCTAGAGCCCTGAAATTGACTTTCTTTCTTTTTACTTTTCTTGCTATCACTCTTTTCCTTGTGTTCTTCTCCTTCTCTCTCCAGTTTGTTTCTGGGCCTGCCTAATAGGTTTAATAACTTTATCCTATTTTAGCCTTGTTGTAAGCTGCCTTCTGTACCATGTCATGAAAAGGCTAGAATATTTATCAATCAATCAATCAATCAATATTAATTAGGACATTAATTATTAATCAGGATATTTCATTAATTAATTAATTAATTAATACCCTGCTTTTTTTATGGCATGGGACAGAAAGCAGTTTACAACAAGGCTAAAATGAGATAAAGCTAAAAAAAATCCTAAAAAAGTTAAAACACAGTTAAACAAGTTATATGAAAACACTATTAAAATTTTTAAATGTGTTGAAATCAATTAAAAACATAACTATAAGGTTAACAATACAGCAAACCCCCCCACCTAAGAAGATTTTGTTGTTGTTGTATGCCTTCAAATTGTTTCTGGCTTATGGCAACCCTAGGGTGACCCTACCATGGGGTATTCTGGGGACTGAGAGTGTGTGATGTGCCCAAGGTCACCCAGTGTTTGCTTCCATGACTGAGCAGGGAATCGAACTCTGGTCTCCAAGGCTGCAGTCGAAACTCAGACCACTACACCTGGCTGGTTACTTCTCGCAACCAATTAATCCTTGGTTGTGATACTGGGGTTTCCCATTATCTAGACTTAGCTAAAGGGGGATACTTCCCTTTTCAGGTAAACCAAGGGTTAATGGGATTAGATTACATTTTAGTGTGGGTCAACATCATAGGTCACAGGGGGAGAACTGCCCAATCAAAAGGAAAAGAGGTGAGCATCTTGGAGATGCTTCCAGATGCTTCTAGGGAGAAGTTATAAAACTTCTTGGGAGGCCATGTGGAGAGAGAGAACAAAGGGATAACAGAGGCTCGACAAAGGAACATCCTAGAGATGGGATCTGTGCCAATAGTAGGCTGCAGGCCCCCATGCCTCGCCTCCTGGCCACATTCCTCTCTTAGACCATCTAAGCCTGTGAACCTAATTGTGAGTAACTAGAATAAGATAGTTAGTCGCTTTAGGGCCGTTTATTATTTTGGGAGTTGGCTGATCTACAGAATGAATCTGTTTTTGTAACTACTTGTAACTTAAGCGTGCCTGGGATGGGGGAGCCTCTCATGTGTATTATTGTCTTGTTTATTTGCATGCCTTGAATAAATGCTTTTCTGTAAAACCTCTGTTTCCTCTCCATTCCCACGCCGTCCTTCGGCACACGCTAGATAGGACTTCTCTCACTCAGAAGGGGGGAGGTGAGAGGGAAGGAAAGGTCCTTAGCATAGAGACTGGCAATCCACTGAGCAGGGTCCCACTGTACTGTTCAGTTAATTCAGAATTCAGTGGGTGGTGGCAGCAAGAATTAAATAACACTGGGGGAATTTCCAGCTCCTTGTCAAGGGTGGAAGTCAGGCTTGGGGGGACTGGAAATAAATTCCAGTATGACATTGGTTAACCTTTTTCTCTTTCTTCCTCCCCACCCAACTTATTGCCAGGGAAGGAACAAGTCATACTTTGGCCATGTCCACACTAGACTGTTATAGCGCTATGATTCCACTTTCAACATCCTATGGAATCTTGGGGTTTGCAGTTTTGGGAGGGGCCACCTGGCCCCTTCCGAAACTACAAACCCCAGGATTCCATAGGATGTTGAAAGTGGAATCATAGCGCTATAACAGTCTAGTGTGGACATGGCTTTTGTGCCTTGTTGCAGTTGAAGTGATTCTGCTGAATGACACCACATTCTGAACAACACATACCCATTCTTGCATACAACTTACCACCTGACATGGTGATCCATTGGAAGACTCCCCATTTTTTCTGATTTCAGAAACTAAGTAGGATATGTTCTAGTTAGTATTTTGATGGCTTGACCAAGAGGAAATAGCAGGCCTTTCCACCACAGGTAGAAAAGAATCATGCTTGAAATTAGGACACCTACCGCCAGTCAGAGTTGGAAACACTGAGTTGGATGGACCAGTGTTCTGACTCAGTATGAGACAGCTTTGATTTGTGTCAATTTTAAGGCAAATGGGATTCGTTATGGCAAGATTTGTTCAGAGGAGGTTTGTCTTTGCCTTGCTTTGAGGGTCAGAGAGTGTGACCTGCCCCAGGGTGGATTTCCACGGCCAAGCAGAGATTAGAACCCTGGTCTCCCAGAGTCCTTGTCTAACACTCAAACCATCATACCACTGATATCTGCCAACATTTTACAGAGGAAAGCCAAGACGTGTGTGGCCAGGCACTGTCAGAAATGTGGTCAAGATGGCAAAAGTTATTGATGAGGAAGAGCACACAAGCTAGGAGAGGCAGCAGCAGTTTGCTTTTGCCTGAGCCTACTGAGAAGAGCAAGATTCCTCTTCCCCCTGCTGAACTGAGCAGAAACTACGTTTGCTCTTTCAGCTTGGTTTGTAGCAACTGAAGTAAGCTGAGGATGAAGGGCAAAAGAAGGAAGAGGAAAGAAGAACTAGTATGTTTTAAAAACAGCTGAACAAGTAAGATGACAGAGAATTAATTGGGACTATCTCTGCCAATTTGGGACAGTTGGAGAAAACCAGTATCCACCACATTGGCTTTTTACAGCCGTTATTACTTCCATGGTTTTGCAAGGCAGTTTTAAGTAGAAGTCGACCAGTTTAAAGGATTGCTAGACTTCCCTTCCCTTGCTCGCTCCTAGTGAGTGGCTACTACCAATACCAATTTTGCCTCGCTAATTAACCAGTTGGGCCTCTGCCAGCTCATTACGTCTCTCTTGCAAGGGTCGTTTTCCATTGGCTTTGGGCAGACAGTCTTACTTTAAGAACCCTATTGATCAGGGGCCATTCAAACATGGCTGAAGTGCGCCTCTTGGGGGAAGTCTCTTGTGTTTTAAGTGCACATGGTTACTCTCCCGGACCGCCTTGTAAACAGGTTTTAATGGGGCTATTAGTGTAAAAGGACAGGAAACTTTCAAAAACAGGCTTTTAACTATTCATGAGGATGTTTAATCTGGTGCTTAATCACCACTGTTTGTTTGCACACAGCTGAAAGGGAGGGAGAGCTGACAGCCATGGGCTTCTCTATTAGCCCATGACAGCTTTGGCTTCTCTATTAGCTGGTGACAACAGCATTAATAAATGCTCTTAGACATATGATGAATGGAGAGAGGTTGGCAACTGTTGGGTTTGTTTTGTTTTTTCAAAACAATAACGCCATTGCAAAAGGCTTAAAGATGTCTTTTTGCAAGAACAATTGCACAGCCCTTGAAAAAATTCATAAGACAGAAACACCACTGTCTGGAATCTTGCTGGTACCACAAACATGTGTACATGCCTTAATATATGTGGTTGCACTTTTTTGACAGTTGTGCAGCAACAACATATAGCCCTGTTAATAGACAACTGGTCTCCCATGCAAGGTTTCCTACCCAAGGACCAACTTAAAGTATGGATAGGAAGGACAGGTGACCAAAAGATAGGTCATTAAGTGATGGATTGGTCAAAATTCTTATGATCACAATGTCAGTGTGGAATGGTTGCACTCTGTTTTGGTGGAGGGATTACCCACATCAGTGAAATCATGAATCTTCATGCAATTAAAGGTGAGAGTATTTTTTTCTTGTTATGTGCTTTCAAACTGACTCTGATTTGTGGTAACCCTTTCTTAAGGTATTCTGGGCAAACTTTCTTCTGAGGAAGCTTGCCTTTCTCTTAGGCTGAGAGACTGTGACTTCCCCAAGATCACCCAGTGGGTTTCCATGGCTGAGTGCGGATTTAAACCTTGGTCTCCTAGAATCTTAGTCCAATATTCAAACCACTATATCTCCATAACCCACCCAGTAGAAGCTGAACAATCTGATGAATAGGAGTTGGATAGTGAGAGGTTTCTGTCTCTAGATGATGAATCGCTCCATGAATCTGAGGCGCTTTCTGCAGGATGATGACATCCTGACATGGGGATGTGAGAGGAGTGGGACTGTGACCACATTTCTGCATGACATTGTTGGGGTCCCCCTTCTCCTGTCATCAGATGGCACGATTGCAAGGTAGATCATTGATAGAGTTTCTCTGTCAATGATCTCTGATTAGACAATACTCCTGTCCTTCCTGGCCATGCAGAAGGGCCAGAAGTATGACGGAGGTGCTTCCTGAGGCAGTACGGCATGGGAAAGAGACCGGCTGTGCTGTGGAAGGAAGAGGCATGTCCCTTGTGCTCCCTTCTGCAGGGAGCCGGTTGGGTACAGAGGGGAGCATTCCCATTGCTTGCCCTTCCTGGCAAAGGCACTGGCAGGACCATGACCAGAGAAATGACAGGATCAGGTAATCTGCAGAAATGGCCTTAGAAGCTGGTGGCTGAAGTAGCTGAGGGGTTCTCTTGATGGATGCTGAAGGGACACCCGCATACATTGAAGTACAGCAAAGAGAAAAGGAACATTTTCATGGCTTCTAGGAGTTCTCGTTGCTTGCAGCTGTACAAAGTCCTTGACTAGCAGTGCTCTCAGTGCTTATATGTTTTTGGGGATTCCTGACTTCTGGACTGGTCATGTTTAATGATTCTCTGTCTTACTATTTTTAGCTTGGGTTGTCTAGACTTCATGCAACAACTTCTGGACTGGCTGAAACCTTGCCCCTGTTTATCCATGAACTTCTGTGGTTACCTGTGCCTGACTTGGAGCCCTTTAACACAACACAATTACAGTGCTATATGTCTGCTTTAACTGTCATGGTTCCACCCTATGGAATCCTAGGATTTGCAGTTTACAAAAGGATGTTGAGAATTCTCAGCCAGAGAGCTCTACAGACTACAAACTCAAGATTCCTTAGGATGAAGCCCTGGCAGTTAGGTAGGATTTCTAATCCATAGTGCTTTATAAATACAGAGACCCTGTACCGGATTGGCTTACTTATAGCTGCTTTGTCTATGATAATCTCTTTCTGGACACTTGTTGCCTGTATAGGTATAGGACAACACCACACTAGCTCCTTAAAATTATTTATTCCTATTTATATCAGGAGTGAGGAATGGGTGGTCCCTCTGAATCCCACTTGCAGCCCAAAAGAATTCTGGTGGCCCCCAGAGCCCCAATCCAGCTACGCATCTGAAAACTGGCCAAAATGATCTGAAACCAGTTGCAATTATGGTGCTCTGTGTTTCTGACTGGAAGTGAAACAATGCCAGTCTTGGTGTGTCCAAAGTGTAACAGTGTGATCTCCAGGTGGGACCATAGAGGCAAAAACTGCCTCCAGCCCCTGTGTAGTTGCCCACATAATTCAAATATACATCAAGGCTCTTTAAGGTATGAAAGCCTGTTCCAAACTGTTGAAATTCCTTTGACTAATCCAATTTATAGAGGCTTAAGCAAAAGAATAACCAATGCAATTTTGAGCTGCATCAACAGAAGTACAGTAGCAGGGAAACAGCAGTGCTACTCTGTTATCGTTGATCAGACCTTATCTGGAAGACTGTGTCCAGGTCTGGAGATCATGATTCTGGAAGGATATCAACAAGCTGGAATATGTGCAGAGAAGGGCAACTAAGATGCTCAAAGTTCTGGAAAACAAGCCTTATGAGGGAGCTGTGCGCATTTAGCCTGGAGATGACTGAGTAGTGGCAATGATAACCATCTGAAGCTGTCATAATATCCATCTTTAAGTATCTGAAAAGATGTCATGTAGAAGATGGAACAAGCTTGTTTTCTGTTGCTCTATTTTCAAAAAAAGCTTCTTCCCGTTAAAGGTACATTTTACCATGAGATTTAGAAAGTAAGAGTGTCGTGCCTGTCAAGTATCACATACCATCTACCATGTATATTTTTTATAATAAGTAAAACAAATCAGTTAGAGCAATTAATCAGTTGGTAATTAGGAGCTGACATGAACATTTACTACCATCAAGCATAGTTTGTATTATTACAGATGATTAAATAAAATGTAATTGAATGAACAGGCAATTTGTTGAGTACATGTACATGCAGCTCCATCTCTGCAAGCTGTGATTCTGTCAGATCCTACTAAGCAGGGTCAGGAGAAGTGAGGGACCTGGAGAAGAAGACACCAACAAGTTCAAAAAACAGCACTGGCGGTCTTTTCTTGAGGGGCCTCTAGGAGTTATTTTGTTGTTGTTATCATTATGATATCAACTGTTTCCCAGTTTAGGACTCAAGGCAGATTACAACAGATTAAAAAACATAGTTAAAAATTCACAAAACTATCAAAAAACATTAAAACCAGTTAAAAACATATACTATAAAAAAGCAAAACAACCAAAACAACCAAAACTAAACCAAAATTACAAATAGAAAATGCAGCACATTATACTAAGCTCATCTAAACTATCAGTCCAGAAAGTCAAAACAGAAGGATCCCCACCTGTTTGTGGAAAGAGAGTAGGGAGGGTTCCAGTCTCTTCTCTTTGGGAAAAGAGTTCCAGACTTGGCAGTAGCCACTGAAAAGGCCCTCCTGCATTCACCAGCAGGATGGAGGAAACCAAAAGAACTGAGAATTGCCTCTGAGATAATAAGGATATCTCAAAATCAGGAGAATCCTCTGCCTTGAAGTCCAGGATCCTGCTCTGTAGAAGGGCAGAAAGCAGTGCCCATTGGAGTTGGTGAAATGGAGAGCAGGGTCATGAGAGGTGGAGCTAAGAGGCTGCCAGATGTGGAGCAATCTTTGGAATCTTGAACACGGACAGTGAAAGTCTTAGCTATAAACTTGCTTTTAGTATTCCCATGGAGTTCAAAACTTACACCTGGCAATTGAAGTTTCCCTTTCCAATGGCATATCTTCAGTAGACTAGGAAATAAAGTACTATCCTGTCCCTTTCATAACCAACAGAAGATCTTGACCACAGAACTATCATGGAAACTGAGAAGCAGCTCTCCCCAAAGCAGAGAGGGACAGACTACAGATAGATAGATCTATACTATATTTTAATGAGCTCCATCAAGCAGAGGACAGTGAAAAGTCACTAAATGAATTCCATAATTTGTATTAAAGCAAATACACCTGATAGGCCATCTGAAAGGTAACAAAATAGAGTGCACACTTTGTGGGGGGGCCAGCCTGAGGACTTGGACGAGGTTTTCCTGGAGCAGATGGCCACACATTCAAAAAGGAGAGATGTGGTAGTAATGGGAGATTTCAACTATCCTGATATATTTTGGCAACTCTGCCAAGACCACAAGGTCCAACAGGTTCCTCACTTGCCTTGCAGAAAATTTCATGGTCCAGAAGGTGGAAGAGGCAACAAGGGGATCAATTATTTTAGATCTGATCCTGACCAACAGGGATGATCTTTTTGATGAGGTGGAGGTGGTGGGATCCATAGGAGGGAGTGACCATGCTCTTTTGGGATTTGTCATTCACTGGGAAGGAGAAGCCAAGTGTAGCCAGACACGCATCCTAAACTTTAAGAAAGCTGATTTCCATAAATTTAGAGAGTCACTTGCTGAAATCCCATGGTCAAGAATACTGAAAGGGAAAGGAGTTCATGATGGATGGGAGTTTCTTAAAAGTGAGATACTGAAGGCGCAATTGAAAACTATGCCAATAAGGAGGAAAAATGGCAGGTGTCTAAAGAAACCGGAATGGTTGATGAAAGAACTCTCAGCTGAGCTAAGTGTTAAAAGAAACATGTACAGGAAATGGAAGAAAGGTGAAACCACCAAAGAGGAATTCAAGCAAATAGCCAGAATAGCTAAACAGTCAGAAAAGCTAAAGCACAGAATGAACTCAGGCTTGCCAGAGACATCAAAAACAATAAAAAGGGTTTTTTTAGATATGTCTGCAGTAAAAGGAAAAACAAGGAAATGGTAGAGTTGCTGCGTAGAGAAGATGGCCAATTACTAACAGGGGGAAGAGAGAAGGCAGAACTACTCAACACCTTCTTTGCCTCAGTTTTCTCCCAAAAGGATATAAGTATTCAACCTGGGGGATGGGGAGCAGGTGAGGAAGGGGGGGAAATGCAGCATAGAATAAGTAGAGAAGTAGTACAGGAATATCTGGCTAAACTAGAGGAGTTCAAGTCTCCAGGGCCAGATGAATTACATCCAAGGATATTAAAAGAACTGGCAGAAGTCATTTCTGAACCACTTGAAATAATCTTTGAGAACTCTTGGAGAACAGGAGAAGTCCCAGCAGACTGGAGGAGGGCAAATGTCATCCCCATCTTCAAAGAAGGGGAGAAAAGAGGACCCAAATAATTATTGCCTGGTCAGCCTGACATCAATACCAAGAAAGATCCTAGAGCAGATCATTAATTGTAATGTTTGTAATGACTTAGAAAGCAATGCCGTAATCACTAAAATTAAACATGGATTTCTCAGAAATAGGTCATGCCAGACTAATCTTATCTCCTTTTATGATAGGGTTACAAGCTTGATAGATGAAGGGAATGCTGTAGATGTGGCATATCTTGACTTCAGTAAGGCCTTTGACAAAGTTCCCATGACATTCTTGCAAAGGAGTTGGTAAAATGTGGGCTGGACAGGGCTGCTGTTAGCTGGATTTATAATTGGTTGACCAATCGAACCCAAAGAGTGCTCATCAATGACTGTTTTTCATCCCGGAGAGAAGTAACTGGTGGGGTGCCACAGGGTTCTGTTCTGGGCCCAGTGCTCTTCAATATCTTCATCAATGACTTGGATGAAGGAGTGGAGGGCATGCTGATCAAATTTGCAGATGACACCAAATTGGAAGGGGTTGCTAATATGCTAGAGGACAAGATCAAAATTCAAAATGACCTTGAAAGATTGGAGAGCTGGGCCAAAGCTAACAAAATGAATTTCAACAGAGAGAAATGTAAGGTTCTATACTTAGAAAGAAAAAATGGTATGCACAAATATAGGATGGGGGACACATATGAGTCAGCAGCGTGATGCAGCAGCCAAGAAAGCAAACACAATTCTGGGTTGCATCAATAGGAGTATGGTGTCTAGTTCATGGGAGGTAATGCTACCGCTCTATTCTGCTTTGGTTACACCTCATCTGGAATACTGTGTCCAGTTCTGGGCACCTCAATTGAAGAAGGATATCAACAAGCTGGAGTGTGTCTAGAGGAGGGCGACCAAAATGGTGAAGAGTCTGGAAGCCATGCCCTATGAGGAGCAGCTTGGGGAGCAGGGTATGTTTAGTCTGCAGAAATAAAGGTTAAGAGGGGACATGATAGCCATGTTTAAATATTTGAAGGGATGTCACGTTGAGGAGGGAAAGGGCTTGTTTTCTGCTGCTCCAGAGACCAGGACAAGGAGCAAAGGATTCAAGCTGCAGGAAAGGAGATTCCAGCTGAACCTCAGGAAGAAATTCCTAATGGTCAGAGCCATCCGGCAGTGGAATATGCTGCCTGGGAGTGTGGTGGAGTCTCCTTCTTTGGAGGTTTTTAAGCAGAGGCTGGATGGCCATCTGTTGGGAATGCTTTGATGTGGGTTCCTGCATGGCCCCTGTGGTCTCTTACAACTCTGTGTTGCTATGTTCTCCGGGAGTGTTGCACATTGTTTTGTGACTTTTCATTCAGTCTAATCAAGGTATTGGCTTACAATGGAGTGTTGAGAACATACGTCATGCTTGGGTAGTGTAAATCTACATTCATACAGTTATGTGGTGGTTGTACTACACCAAATTTCTGCTGAATGCCAACATGGTGCAACTACTTACATAACAGAGAATGTGCTTACTATTTCCTCAATTCATGTGAATCAAGTGGTACGCTGAAGGCACTGATGTGTAGTTTTGCACCAATCAAGAATGCACAGTCTCATGCGAAATAGTTGTGGAATTTTGCATATGCAACTGTGAAATCAACATGAAAATCATGGCCAACAAACATAAGGAAGGTTAACATGTGCAGAAAAGCCCAACTAGATACCAACCTATTTGTGTAGGCAGCGGCTACCTTTTTACATGCTGAAGGAATTCTGAGCTTGGGAATTTGTGCTGACTACCAAAACTGAACAAAACTCAAAATACACACACACGCATCTGGTTATCCCAAATATTCTTCCTTTCAGCAGTACAATAGGGGGGAATAATTTATATTGCTATCATGGTTTAAAAAATGGGAGTCAGTAATCCTTGCCAATCAACTGCAAATCACCTGGAGATCTACCAGTTGGCCCAGGTATATTTTCTGCTTCCTCCCTGCTTTAAAGCAGAAATCAGAAATATGTGGCCCATGGCGGGCATAAAACCCTTTGGAGTATCTCATGTGGCTCTTTGTCTCCCATAAGATCAAATATGCATTTATGGGTCTCTGGGCCCATAAATGGTGTTTTGCCCCACCCTAAAACAGCCAAAAAATGTATAAGTGAGAAAGGACTACCAGTTCGAACTCAGTTTTCAGCCAATTAAATAAGCTGAGAACAAAGGGAAAAAGCAGGAGGAGGAGAGAGAAACTGGGACTTTTAAAAGCAGCTGGAAAAATGATACAACATGGGATTAATCAGAACTGTCCTTGCCAAATAGGGATGGTTGGAAAGTATACTGGTGGCAAACCATCAAGTGTCCAGAGGAGCAAAAAACTGCCCTCGGAGTATTCCCTTCTCTCGCTGTGAAGTATGCAGGGCCCAAGCTGTTTAGGGCTTTTTAGGTCAAAGGAAGAAAGACTTGGAAATGGTCTTTGATTATTAAATGGATACTTACGCAAAGGGATAATCGGTCCAGGTTCAGGAGGATAGAACACATATGAGAACCACAAGTGCACAACAGAGGGATTAGATGGAAAGTAATGTAGGCTTTCTTACGTAGACTCAATAAACAAAATCACTTTGCTGACATTAAGAGGACCCTGTGTGTCTATCATGTTCCTTTTACATGACTATATATATTTATATAAAGTCTACCCTCAGCCTTGGGCACACAATTTGGGTCAGTGTGATGTTTAAAACTCTTAAGTGGTGCCACTAATCCCCATTAATCTGACTTTAAAGATGGGATATAGCGCTTAATGCACAAGGCTAAGACTGCCTGTTAATGCCTGTGCCACATTAGAGCACAACTCCTGCAGAAGGAATAACCTCTTCGAGAGTGAGGTGGAGAGCTTAAAAAACAAGCCTCTGTTTGGAGGGAAGTAGGCAGGATAGCTGCAGGAGGTCTTCTCTTCCCCTTGCTTCTTCTCCAAATCCTACTCATATATATTTCCTTCAGTATTTTCTGGGGGCATCCCAAAACGTGTTGCTGCTAATGAAGTGGGGTGGGGGTAGAGGGGAGGAGGCAGCAAACGATACTGACAAGCTGGAAGGTATCCAGAGAAGGGCAAAAAAAATGATAAAAGGTGTGGAAACCATGCCCAATGAGGAGCAGCTTAGGAAACTGGGTATGTTTAGCCTGGAGAAGAGAAGGTTAAGAGATGACATGATGACTATGTTTAAATATGTGAAAGAATGTCATATGAAAGATGGGGCAATCTTATTTTTGGCTGCTTCAGAGACTAAGATAGGGAGCAATGGATTCAAACTACTGCAAAAGAGATTCCACCTAAACATTAGGAAGAACTTTCTGACAGTAAGACCTATTCAACTGTGGAATATGCTGCCTGAAAGTGTGGTAGAGTCTCTTTCTTTGGAGGTTTTTAAACAGAGGCTGGATGGCCATCTGTCAGGAGTTCTTTGATTGTGTATTCCTGCATGGTGTGGAGCTGGACTGCATGGACCTCATGGTCTCTTCTAACTATATAATTTGTTTCTATTAAGTACTAACTATAGTTGCTCACAACATGTCATCCAAACACACATATACAGAGAATGTCATCCAAACACACATATACAGAGAATGTATTTTCCTATTTGGAAATTAAGGCTGGTATTTTAGCTATAGGGGCTGTTCTGCCAGCTGAGCAGGAGCTTTGTACCCAGCCCTTTCCTCTTGCCTGGTAATGAACATCCAAAAATTGGAGACTTGTACTCCTATCTCCTGCCTGGAGATGCCTCATGAAAACTGGAGACTCAAGGCCAAGAAATGTCAACCCTATGAGAGACAGTGTGAAATAGTAGGAAGAAGGAAGCCCCATACAGTCCAAGCAGTTCCATTGCCTTAAAAGCAAAAAAGCAGGGGTGGAAACAGAATGCTCGACTGGAGCCTTGGGCCATTTTTGCATGACACTGTCATAGTGCTATTATTCCACTTTCAACATCCTATGGAATCCTGGGGTTTGCAGTTGAGGGAGAGGCATTTAGAATTCTCAGCCAGAGAGCTCTTTGGCTCCAGGAAACTACAAACCTCAGAATTCCACAGGATGTTGAAAGTGGAATAATAGCACTAGAACAGTGTAGGGCAGAAATGGCATTGCTTCCAATGGGAACGTTAGTAGGAAAGGTTTAATACATTTTGTAGAAGGCAACTAAGGTTGGATGATGAAAACTGTTAACATGTCAAGTTGTCTTTTTGCCAGTTGTTAACACTGGCTGAGGTCCTTTATCCAGGAGAGGGAGAGTAACTTTACACTCTATGGCCCTTTTCACACGTTACCTTTTTGCGCTGCTGGGTTGGGGTCCTCGCGTGAGAAGGCTTGGAAGGAACGCTGTCTCTTCCCTGCTGCTTCGTCTCTGCAGCTCCTTCTTTCTTGTGCGAGCACCCCACCTCTTCCATTCGCAGTGCAGCCTGGGACCTCACAGGCTGCACTGAGGAGAGGACGCGTGACCGGCCCGGCTCCCAAGGTACCGCACGCCAGGTAAGTGCATGTAGGGCCCCGGAGCATTGCGCGATGGCGCACCATTTTCGGCGTTAAGCCAAAAATGAAAAGATGCGTGCCCACTTTGCTTCTGGTCCTTGAGTGTCGCGTAAATGTGAGTGCGTCATGCAGACCGCTCAAGGGGCCCTCTCGCTTCCAAAACGCCATGCGAAAAGGGCCTCTGTGTCAATGCTGCCTCATTAGTGAATTCCAGTACCAAATGTGTCCTATGCACCAGTCAGCAAGTGTCCCGTTGGAATGGAAGATAGTTAAGCCAGCCCCTGGTCAGTCACAGGTGATCCAGCAGGATGAAGAGAGAAGCAAGAGGGGTGTTGGCAGTGAGGAAAAAAGTCACATAGCAAGCCAGTAGTCCAAATAAACAAAACCAGCAAGGGTAGAGTAGAATTGTATATAGTAGCCAGTCCAAAGTCCAGGAAACACGAAATGCCATCGAGTACTGTCAGTCATCAAGATTGTGCCAGGCTGCGTAGCTCCTGTCATAGCGTATTTGTTGAATGTATGTTAGAAGTTTGGGTAGCCAGTGTAGGGAAAAGATAGGATAGTTAAAGTGCCAGAAAGCATTGAATGTTAACTGAGGACTGTAACAGTTTCTCTGTCTGAAGCATGCTTCTGCATTCCAGTGTATCAAATGGTTAATTGCATTATTGCAATGTGTGAAATGGTTAATTTGTTTTATTGCTCTGTTCTACAATGTATCCAGTGAAGGGGCAGAAGATCAGAGTGGGCGAAAACGTAAGTACCAAGAGATGTTTTGGGAACTCAGGGTGTCTAGAGGTAAGGGGGCTTCCTGCCCAAGGATGAGAGGTGGGTAAACAACTGCTCGTCTGGGAAATATCACAAGATGTGATGTGATGTTAAATTTATGACTCTTCTCCAATCACAGCTTTGTGTGCTTAAATTTGAATGGAAAGGTATAAACCTGTAACCACCATGTATGCTTCAGTCTCAGCAACTTTGGAAGAAATGTGCAAATAGACTGCCTACCTCAAGTAGAGTTTGTAGATTGCAAGTTACTCAGGCCATGACAGTTGTAAGCAACAAAATTGCCAGTGAACTGCTGGAGAATTTATAGCTGGGTGTCTCAATTAGTGCTTTAATTAGTCAGTGCCTCCTACTTAAGAGTCCCTGGGACTGGCCTATCTTCTCCTTATCGCTCCCATGCTCGAAAAATGACTGCCTTATCTTCAACCTCCTGCTAGGGAGTAGAGTTCCCTGCGGCATCAGCTCCCAGTGCCTTTGACTCAGGAGTTGTAAATTCCTGGACATTCCTGTCATTCCAACTCTGTGTCTGAATGTTCTGATTCCAGAGAGTGAGTTATGATAACATGTGCATGTGCATCTTTATGTGCAGTGAGCATCCGTGCACGATTTATTTATTTGTTTGTTTGATTATTTATTCAGAGTGTTTATAACCCACTCTTCAGCCTCAGAGGCTCTTAGAGCGGCTTACAGGCATACCTTTGCTTCTGCAACCTGGAAATGAAAATGGTCATTCTGCATTGGACAAACATGTCCAACCCCTTCTGTGGGGAAATTTAATGAATGTGCAAGAGGCCAATATCCTGCCAGCCATTAGGCTTGGCTGAGAAAATCACATACATCAGTGGGTGCTGTTGCCAAAACGAGAGATTTTTAGCTTTCTTTGAGGGGAAAAAGGCATCACATATGCTTTGTTGGATTGCAACTGGGGAATTTTAGCAGGAAAAGCAAACCACCAGGAAAATCAAATCAATGAGCAACTCTGACAGGCTTAGGAGCCAAATTTCTGCCCCCAGGACCTGCCACTATTCTACATCAGCTACTAAGTAAGCATACTTAACTCAAGCAACCTCTTTTGTCCTGATCCCCCTCCAGACCTGAAGGAAATGTCATTCACTCATGCTCCTATCTCCAGCAGAACGAGCCTCCTTCTCCTAGTGCAGCTGATGCCCAATAAAGTAAGTTGGGGAGGGGAGTTACAGTTGTGGCAACAGTGTCCACTATGACTCAGTAGTGATCATGAACACTTATATGTGACTAAATCTAGATAAATCAAAGCTGCAACTTGAACATCTCTCAGACTTTTGATATTTCGTTGAGAATTTTGATTTTTAAGGACAAATGGGCAAACTGCTTTTTAGTTACTATCTCTTTATATGTGGCAAATCACTGATATGGCAGTTCTGTCACTGATATGTCTTCGCTGGACAACAGTCTTGCGTTGGCCAATGATGCCCACCTGGTACTGACCTGGAAAGTATCAGAGCTCGGTAGAAATGTTCTATAACTGCTAACATTACTACAACACATTACTTTTTGGGATTACGAGGGCATAATAATGTGCCTTTTGGGAATAACAGAATGGCCAAAATTTGGCTAATCTTTTACCCTATGCGTAACCAAAGCGTTTTGCCATTTTGTTTAATTCAGAATGTCTGCATTCAGTTCAAGGTTGTGGGAGTGGAATTGCTCATGCAGCGCCACTGTGCACGCGGAGGCAGATTTGGATTCAGTTGCATATTTGCATGCGCATTTGGGTGGGCATTCAGTTGCACAGCTGTGTTCTTCAACCGCAAGGTTACACAGCAAAAGCAATGGGTGATTCTGTGTGCAGAGATTTACTGCTGAATAGCATGCCTCTATAAAATGCCTAGAATCTTATGCAGGACATGCACATGTTTTATACTTTACGCAAGGAGCTCTTCAGTAGCTACTTGCACAATGCCCCCTCAACTCACAAACTCACTGCAAAAGACATGCAAATGCTCTCTCAGCCATTTAGTACTTAGAGGAGGCTGAAAGGTACCTGGACAATATCAGGAAGGAAAGAGATGTTATTCCCTCACTGGCCCAGATCTTCACTCCTGGAGGACTTCTGCTGTATTTTCATGACTAAAGAAGGGCGACCAGATGGTAACAATGCCCCACAGCCTCCCCCAAAACATGGCAGAGAGAGCTGGTGCCAGCCTTTTCAAGAAGGCTTGTGCTCCTGGAAACTTGTAGCCAGATAGAGCTGTACAGGAAGAGCATTGTGCTGTAACAGGGATGGAAGTATAGGTGGGGTGGGCAAAATCAGGGCTATGAGAGCTGGGTATGTTTAGTCTGCAGAAGAGAAGGTTGAGAGGGGACATGATAGCCATGTTTAAATATTTGAACGGACGTCATGTCGAGGAGGGAGTGGACTTGTTTTCTCCTGCTCTTGAAACCAGGACAAGGAGCAATGGATGCAAGCTGCAGGAGGGGAGATTCCACCTGATCCTCAGGAAGAACTTCCTGACAGTCAGGGCTGTCTGGCAGTGGAATGTGCTGCCACGGAGTGTGGTGGAGTCTCCTTCCTTGGAGGTTTTTAAGCGGAGGCTGGATGGCCACTTGTCGGGAGGGCTTTGAGGGTGTTCCTGCATGGCAGGGGGTTGGACTGGATGGCCCTTGTGGTCTCTTCCAACTCTACATTTCTATGATTCTATGATTCTATGCCTTTCAAATAATGAGTTGGCCTCGAAATGTAATTTGCTTCAGTTTCCATATTTCTAGCCCTACAGAGGCATGGGAAATCGTTCACACCAGAACTCTTCTCTTTTCCTGAAGAACCAGTCTGAGAAGACAAAGAGGCCTGACTTACTGCCAAATTCTGGTACCACAACAGATGCCAAGTTCTCCATCTTGTTTTTAGCCATGTTAGCAACTCTGGTGAGATGGGAGATGTGAACAGCTCATCTTGGCGGGCAAGTTTAGGCCTGAGAGTTTCTAGTTGCTCACGCCCTACTTAGTGGAAACTGGTGGCTTTCATGTAAATGAATCTGCTTTGGGGATTTTAGCCTGAACTTTAAAAAACCTCTCCCATACCATCCAGCCCTTCAAAGATGAAAATCAGGACATGTGTGGCCAAACAACATGCAGTCAAGGTGGCAGAAGTTATTAACAAGGAAGAACAGAGAAGCTAGGAGAGGCTGTTACAATTTGCTTTTGCCTAAGTGTACTGGAAAGGACAAGATTCTGCCGCATCTCCTGTGGAGGGAACGTGGATGATGGGACTTAGGCACACCGTGCTAAATCCTCCCTCATGCCGCTGCTTTCTGACCAAATGTGGCTCAGAGGCAAGCAAAGCAAAACATCTAGCAGAGTTGAAAACACAGCAACAAGAAGCGTGTGTAGCAGAGTATACCATGCATCACTGCTCTGACCCCAAAGGCTGCCCAATAAGAACACTATCACACAGTGTTGTCATCCAAAAATATACCTGGAAGCTTTTTATTCTTCAGTTCCTGTATATACATCTGTACAGGTTAGCAGATCCTTCAACACAGGTTCAGCATGCCATCACCATATCAGGTAGGGAGATGCTCCGGCAAAGCTTCCAGCCAGAATCAGGAAAGACCGAGAGAAAAGCTTAGCCAAGCCTACCTCATACACACAGAGAGACTAGGTGATGTAACCCCAGCCTGGATTACATGTCACCATGGCTGATGAAACCCCTTGCCCAGGTTTTATATTACTGTGACTCAACCTTATGGTCACATGGGGATTACCTCATACTTGCACAGTCATCCCCAGGTGCTTTCCCACATGCACATCATAGTATTTTTAATTGGAACAAGGGTCACTGCAATCTTTTCCCAACATCTCCTCCCTTCTTCTGATAGATTGGACGCAGGCTAGTTTTACACTTTGAACTAAAGTCTGCAGCAACTGAAGTATGCTGAGGACAAAGGTGGGAAACAGAAAGAAGAGAGAGAAAATTGGACATTTTAAAAGCAGCTGAAAAGGTCAGAGTATAGAGGTTAATGGGACTTTCCCTCTCAGATTGGGACAGTTGGTGAGTATGCTCTCCAAGGGGCTTAACTGATTTTGAAAATACAGCAGGCCCTCCACTTTCTTGGGTTCAGCACTCACAGATTTAATTATTTGTGGGTTATTTTATTTTAAATTCTTACTCTAGTTATCCCTTTCACGGAAAAAAAATGCTATCTTTAGGAACCTCTAGGTCCTCCAGCATGACTCTATGATCCATGGAGTCATACTGGATGACCTAGTGATTCCTGCACAGAACACTTCTCTAGCCATTGCTATGTCCTCCAGCCTGTCCCTGTGACCCACTTCCACTGGAAGTTGACCATAGAAATGTGCTGGAGGACCTAGAGATTCTGAGAAAAGTCTTCTCAGTTAAAAAAAGTAACGTTCATGATTTTTATTTTTATTCATGTCTTTTTCACTTTCACAGGGATCTTGTGCCCCTAGGTCCTGCAAAAAGGCATGGCCCACTGTAAGGCTCAACTCTTTGTATCGTGCCTTTAAAATTCAACCTAAAACCTGGAGTAGATTTCCTGCCCCCTGACTTGGAAGTCATTCACCACCACTGCCCCCTGGTGGAGGAGGGAAGTACAATGGTTGCCCAAGTGTAAATTTTGTATCATGCCACCTACTTATGTAATAGTGCTTAATTCATTAATTAACACTGTAAAGTGCCTGGAGGAAGAAATGAGTTGATGAAGTGTGCACAAATGTTAGGATAATTTGTGTCGTTTGTAAACGCAAACACATGCCCAGAAGGGGAAAAAGAAAGCAAATGAGCTTAGAAAGGAAAAGATGCTTGAGAGTGGTAGGAGTCTCCATGCGTGTATGCTTAATGATCTGATTATTTTTTCATCTCCCCCCACTTTAAAATAGTTTTTTTTTGTTTTTTAAGGACCTGCAGGTCAGTAAGTCACAATCAGCTTTGCTTCTCACAATTGTGGACGCTCTAGAAAAAGATATCTTTTCTCTGTCATTTTCTAGAGTGATCCATTTCTTCAGGTATACTGATGGTATTGGAAGTACAGCTAAGATATATAGGGGGGAATCCAGCGTGCTAACTTCTTGGGATTGGGTTCAATTGTTTACTTCAATTTATTGATGTAGACCCAGAAGGGTAACTATGAGAGGGGCAAAACGATGTCATTGCCCGCCCTCACTAAGAATTCAGCCTTTAATGAAATTTTTGTTCGGACATCAAATTTCTAGCATGGAAGTACCTTAAAACTCCAGCTGAGCATTCAGAGATAGAGTCGAGGCATCCAAAGACAAGAGGCAAAATTACCAAGGGAATGCGACCACAGCAAATGTTAACAGTTCTCTCTACAATGCTGGAAATGTAGAGATGAGAAGGAAAATTTCATGGGGGAACAGAATTCTTATTGGGATGCAATGCCCTCATTTTGCCTCCTTGTACTTATACCCCGATTTTAAACTGTCTAAACTTGATTTTTATTATAAACTATCCAGAGATCGTAGCATCATAGAATCACAGAGCTGGAAGAGACCACAAGAGACCTGTCCCTGGTTTAGATGATCAGAGCTTGTCAGGAATCATGTTACAGCGCACAGCATGATGTCATGATACAACACAGCCAACACAGCCAATCAGATTTGATGATTTCAGTGAGGGCAAATGTCACTTAAAGGAAGTGAGGGCAAATGTCATTTAAAGTGCCATGCAGGAAAGATCTTACAAAGTAGCCTATCAGATCTCTAAGAACATCTGGAGAGGGCCTTCTCTCTGTTCCACCACCCTCTCAGGCTTGCTTGGTGGGAACAAGGAAGAGGGCCTTCTGGTGGCTGCTCCTAGACTTTGGAACTTTGGAACTCCCTTCCCAGAGAGGCCAAGATGGCCCTATCCTTGTTCTTCTTCTGTGGGCAGATCAAAACATTTTTGGGTGTTTTACAGGTTGACTATGTTCGGGCTTTTAATGCCATGCGGTTCTTTTTTAAAGGTTTGCATAGTCTTTTAATGTATTTTAATATTTTTAATGTGTGGTGTTTTAACTTCATGGATTTTAAATTAATTAAACAATTTAATATTTATACTTTTATGAATGCTTGGTACGGCTTTTAATTTGTATTGTTTTAAGTGTTAGCTTCTTTGCATCCCATTTTGGGGAGAAATGTGGAATATAGATGAATAATGATGATGATGGCAATGATGATGGTAATAATAATAATAATAATAATAATAATAATAATAATATTTGCTGGTGTATAAGACTCACTATTTTCCCCAAAGAATACCGTTTGAAAGTGGGGTGCATCTTATATGCCAGTGTGTCTTATACACTGGCAAAGAGTATTTGGCAGCATATAAATATGGTGTGTCTTATATGCTGGTGTGTCTTATGCACCAGCAAATATGGTAATAATAATAATAATAGTAATAATAATAATAATAATAATAATAATAATAATAATAATGCTGTGATGTACAAGATAGCTCTGTGTTCAAGTAATTAGGCTTAGAGGTTTCAAAAGCTTTATTCAGGAACATTGAAGAAAACAACACACTTTGGCAACTGCCAAGACTAAAGAAGCATTGGATTTGCACACGTTCACTGATCTGTGAGGTCATCAGAGTGAGGGGTGGGTGAGGGGAGAGACAAGTTTAGGAGGCGGAATGTCAGATTAGCTTTGTCCTCCCTGCCATGTTTTTAAGTAATTATTTTGTTTTGATGCTTAGATGGACATTATTGGGTTGTGAGAGGATGATGAGATAGGCTGAGAAACAGTGTGTTGGGAACAAGGGAATGTTATTGCAATGATCTGTGAGAAGAATGAAGAGATGTAGTATAAGGTCATGCTGTTGATAAGCTGAATGAGAAAATGGGAGGGAGATGGAAGAGTCTGGAAAAAGAGTTGTTGTGATTAGCTATCAAATAGAATGCTAGCATGTGCTAATTTTTAATGCTACAGCTTATAAGGTGCTGCAAATCCAACAGTTCTTTAGTCCTGGCAATTGCCAAGATGTGCAGCTGTTTTCTTAGATGTTCCCGAAAAAAGCTTTTGAAACTTCTAAGCCTAATTACCTGAACATCAAGCTATCCTATACATCACAAATAATAATATAGGTCAGGTTAGTTGCAGGCTGTTTGACTTTACGATGGGCACACATGATCCTCACATTTGCACACACATCATCCATAGGTTTCTTCCTCCAGGTACTTTACAACACTTCCTGTCATCCTTTGGAGATGGGCCACAGAGGAAAATGGAGGTATTGGGGGCAGTGGGGGACTCTGGAGGGGTTGTGTGTGCAGGGGGATGGAGGTGCTTTTGCTTGTTTCCACATGTTTGTGGGATTTTCTGTGTGATAATAGCAATAGCAGGTGAAACTGCCCAGGTGAAGCAACCAGGACCCCAAATGTGAGCACATCCTACAGAGATCTTCTCCATTCAGCTCCCCTGGCCAAAACATTAAGAGATTGTCAGGACTTCCATCAATGTTTTGTCACTTAATGTGAAAACAATCAGCCCATTCCGGACTCCTTTGTTAGTTTTGTGGGAAAGCTATAACTGCTTTGTCCACGCACCCTTCTTCAGGGCAGGAAATAGGTACAAAAATCCTAGCTCCAACCCAAGTAACTTGTAGTACTTTGGATGTAGAATGTTGCACCCAGATCTCTGTTCCTCTGTCCTACCCTCAGACTTACTATCTGAGCAACTCTGCTTCACAGGATTGGTAACTATCACCCTTTCCACCCAATTTCTCTCTATCCAACCTTTCTTGCCTCGCTTTCTGATAGTCTTGTGTGGCTCTTAAGAGTGTCTGATTCCCTGTATGCTTGTTAATTCCCAATAAAATAAGTTTTAAGTGGAATCTTCTCTACAGTTGGTACTGATGTACACGTGTGAAAAGACCCTGCTGTTACACTCCTCACTCAGTCAGGCCTCCTTTGAGCTATAATTTCCCCAAATCCCAAGGAGATGCTGGCACTGGAAGTGGACCTCAACATCCCCCACTTCCTAGGGTGAACATAAAGATGGCTGGAATTGGTTAGCTGATATGAATCAGCTCTGCTGCCTACATACTTTGGACGTGGGTATTTGACTTTGGAGAATGTTACAGTGGGTACCTGCACTTTAAAACTGACTACCACACCACTGGCATGGGAGATAGTGGCCACTACCACATTAAGTATCTTAAACTTTGCATTTTAAAACTGCGATTAGAAGTGGTGAAGAATTCTAAATGGAATTCTCCTCCAGCTGAACTCAAGAGAATGCAACGCTTTCTGTGAAGAGAGCAGAGAGTTTCCAATGCAGCTCAAGAGCCATTTCCACAACCAGCTGTTTAAATCACTCTAATTGTTTTCACAAAACTCATTTCTGTGGGCAAAAGCCCCCGAAATAGATAAAGTAGGCTGGCGCTTTTTAAAAATGCAGGAGAGATGTAGTTGATGCTTTTTCTCTCTGTTAATTCTCATAAAAGGTCATAAATGATGTGTGGTGGGACTGGGAGGCCCAGGCAGATGGGATGATAGAGGGGGAGAAGCGAGCCTCAGAGTGAATGATGGGCAATGCTCAGGGGACCCACACATTACAAAATGATGCTCTTGAATTATTTAAGGTCTCGCCTCTCTCGCCTTCCAGGTTTTGAACTTGCTGCAAGGAATTCCTAGCTCCCATCTGTGAATCCTATAGCTTGCCTCTTGTGGTCCTAGAAACAATTACTGTACCAGTGGGAACCCACATGAACTTTCGTAGAACTATAGAGCGGGAAGGGACCACATCTAGTCCAACCACTTGCCATGCAGGAATGCACAACTAAAGCACTCCCGAAAGACTCTTGTCCAACCTCCGTTTAAAGACTTCCAAAGAAGAGTCCAAGACAGTCCATTCCACTGTTGAACAGCTCTTATGGTTAAAGAAGTTCTCTCTCTCTCTTTTTAAAGATGGAATGTCTTTTCTTGACATTTGCTCTTCATCTTAACAGCCCCAAACAAAGCAGATTCCACAATCTCTCCAGGTAACTTTCTGCAGTCCAGAATTGCTATTTGGAGTTATGATGTGTCTCCCTTGTGTTAGTCAGCCATGGGTTCTCCTCTGTCTGAAAGGCAGTCTGCTCCAAATTTACCGGTAGTTGAAATATAAAGACCCTAAGATCACTTGCAGCCTAAATGCTTTAAAGGCACCAGATCCTGTTTGATCTTGGAAGCTAAGCAGGGTTGGCCCTGATGGGATGGGACACCACCAATGAATACCAGGTGCTGTAATTTCAGATGAAGGAAGTGGCAAAATCACCTCTGAATATTCCTTGTCTAAGAAAACCCTATGAATTCATGGGGTCACCATCAGTCAACAGGTGAATTGAAGGGATATATATACACACACAAGATAGCTTTTCTCTCCAGAGGCCATGTGAGAAGACGACAGCACTGGTAACTGAAGGCCTTGTGAAGCAGAAGCAGCTGTTGGCTTCCACGTCAGTGAAGTGGCAAGCCCACACTGGATTTTAGTCTAAACTTTGAAAGAACTATCTGAGATGCCAAATCTGTTGTAGGGATACAGTCCAGCACAATGGGAGTCCTTTAAAAGTCTGGACTAAGGGATTTATCACAACAGGCAGGTAAATCACAATTACGCTAGGATAATAGCATTGGTTAAGAGTGATCACATTACCTCCTATTGTCAGGGTCCGAGGCGTGGGCGGCAAGGGCTGACCAGTACAGGAGCCAGGGCTGGGCCTAGGGACAGGTGCTACGTCAGGAAGCTGACGTCAGAGCACAACAAGAGTCTAAGGTAGCAGTCCTCCAGGTAGCAAGAGTCCATGGGGTAAGAGGCAGGTGGCAGGTCCAAGAGACAGGCAGAAGGTCAGGGCACAGCAAGGGTTCAAGGCAGTAGACGCCTGCCAGGGAACAAGAACCCACAGGGCCAGAGGTGAGAGACAGGTCCAGAAAACAGGCAGAGGTCCAGGTCCAGGAGACCATGTTACTATGGCGAAGGCTGAAGAGAAATCCCAGCCCTTATATAGCTGGCTGCTCCAGCTGGGTCTGAGGTACTGGGTAGGATTCTGCAAAGAACAGGGCCAGGGCCAGGGCCCTTGCAAGCAGAATCCTGCACAGACCAGAGCCCTAACACCTACCTCTTCTGTTGGGATAGTATTTAGAAATGGTCTTTCTTTTACAAAGGAGTCCATTCATGGATTTTTTTTTTTTTTTTGGTGGCTTTCCAAACAGTCTCCTTCTGGGAGAACAACAGAACAGGAACTATGTCATGTGATAAGTCCCAGCCCAAGACACTGTAATTGCGATTTGCCTGTCTCATGTGATAAAGCCCTAAAATTCAGTGAAGACCCACTGCCTCACTGGCACAGATCAGCTGCCACTGATGTGAAATCAGAGTTACATAGTTAAATTCCTTCCTTCTTTCTTTGCACTGAGGGCATACTAAAATTCAAAGGCAATATAATGATTTTGGATGCCATGAGTCATGTCTTCTACTTAGCTTATGACATTCTTTTAAATGATTTTGGTATCAGTGAGGGGTCCTGGAACCAAACTCTAGCAGATACCAAGGGCCCGCTGAAGTCTGTTTTAGTGTTCTCTTCTCTTGGTTTAGTTTAGGCTTAGCTCTGGTTATACATATATATTGTTTTGTGTAGTTTTTTCCTTTTTTCCCTTCTGTGGTGAATTAGTTTGCATTATGATTAATAAATATGCATTTTTTAAAAAAACATAACAGACCCCCCAAAAAAAAACTCCTGTTTAAAAACTGTCCTAAAACCAGACAATTGGGAATAGTTTTGAAAACAACCAGAGCTGACACCCCTAATTCTGAGAATCAAAGAAAAATAACACTCTTCACTGCCTGCCGGAAACGCAAAAGGAATAGAGCCAGTCTAAGGGTTTTATCACATGAGGCAGGTAAATTGCAATTACAGCAGGATAATCGCATCTTCAGCTGGGACTTATCACATGACCTCATTCCTCTTTTGTTGTTCTCCTAGTGGGAGGCCATTTGGAAAGCACTCCTTTTTACAAAGGTGGCCATTAAAGGATCAATCCATTCTTGAGCTCCTTTGTAAAAGACATGGTTTACAAATGTTGTAGGTAGGTTCAGCTGCCTACGAAAGGGGTGGAAGTCTAACCTTGCTAGGGAGTTCCAGAGCCTGGGAGCAGCCATTGAGAAGGCCTTCTCCTGTGATCCCACTAGATGAACCTGTGAGGGTGCAGGAACAGTGAGAACAACCTCCCCGAAGAACTCAAGACATGGCCTGATTCATATGTGAGAATATTGTCCTTCAAGATGGTGAATGTCATACCTACCAATATGCCACAGATGAAAAATGGGACGTGTGGGGCCAAGGTACGCAGAGTATGGCCACGATTGCAAAGGCTGTTAATGAGGAAGGACAGGAGAGGCTGCAGCAGTTTGCTTTTTCCTGAGCCTACTGGGAAGAGAAAGATTCCATCTTCACCCCTCCTTTCCCCTGTTCAGTTGAGTGTAAACTATTTTTGCACTTCAAAGTCAATTGCAGCAAGTGAGGTAAACTGAGGACAAAGAGGGAAAGTGGGAGGAAGGGAGAGAAACTGGGGCATTTAAAAATATCTGAGAAATTCAGATGACAGACAGTAAATTAGGACAGTGTCTGCCACACTGGGACAGTTGGAGGGTATGGAATTTTGGAATCCAGTACAGTCATCCCTCCACATTCGCTAGGGTTAGGAGCACAAGACCCCGTGAAAGTGGAAAAACCGTGAATAACTCTAGGCCCTCCCAAAACCTATTTAACACACAAAAAGGTATGATCGCCATATTCAACCCACCGTGGATTCCTTTGAGGCATCAGGGTTCCTTCAGAGGGCAGAAGTGGCTGGCTGGTGGGGTTTACTGTCATCTCCACTGCTGCCCCACACCATTTTTAAGAGGGACTTACAAGCCTCGATCGCAGTTTCTCAGTCTCACAAGGCTTGCAATCCCTATTAAAAATAGCATAAGGAGGCAGCAGAGATGAAAGCAAATAATCTGTGAATAATCAAATCCGCAAAAGTAAAACCCGCAAATGTGGAAGGCTGACTGAATTGTATGCTGAATGCATCATCCTGAGAATGTAGGCACATTGAAAGCATTTAGAATCTGAACTTTTAGATAGATAATGCACCTGCCTAAATATATCAGATTTTACTGATGTGTAATTTTTGTTGTTCTTAGAAGAATCTGCTTGACAAATCTGATCTCCCTTTCAATACAAATCATTTTGGCTTCCACTGGTTATTTAATTAGCAAGTCATACAACCCATAATAACAACAACAAACAGAGTATAATTTGGCAGCTGTCATGTTCTTCTACAAACAGCAACCGATGGAAACTTTGATCGACATGGAAATAATGCTCAGGTGGACACTATAAATTCTGAGTTATTGTAAGAACAGACTGTAGCTAACAGTAAATACATATAGGAAAATTATAGCAATATATACCTCAAATCCCGACTATTAGGACATTTAGAAACGAAATAAACCAGGACAAATCCTGTTCAGAACCAGTGAAGGAGGACAATAAATATATTTTGTCATCACCATGGCTGCAAAACCACATACCCACCATCAAAGCTACACAAAGGTATATAAATTAAATTTACTGCAGACGCAATTCTCATACCATTTATTTCTTTCAGAAATCCTCTTCTGGTCCTGAGAAAGATGACCATGTGAAGATGACTTCTACTGCCTTCCCTCACCATGTTTTGTGAATAAACACTGTGCTCTTTGCTTCTGTCATCTTCCTCACTTCTTCTGTGCATCACACACTGGGACAAATTCAGTCTTTTAATCCTCAGTTTTGAACTTTCCATTTTCCATCTGATCCTACGGTTCAATCCAAAGGTATGCTGCCTTGAAGTGGAATGGGCCTGAATCCCTCATCCCTCTGTCAAAATGTTCCCTCAGAGAGGTGACTTGGCAACTAGCTTTCTCTCTGAGGTGCTAAGCAGTGATGTTAATTCCATTCCCATCACTTAAAAGCAAATGCGTTAAAACAAGGTGGCTGGAATCCTGTTGGTACCATATACATGTGTACCAACACGGCATTTTCGCACGGCATTTCCCATGCGAAAGAGGGCCTGGAGCGTCGTGTGACTGTGAGAAGCAATCTGCATGACGCACTCACAATCGCGCAATGCTCCAGGGGCTGGCAGGCGCTGATTGCGCACCTTTTCATTTTTGGCTAGAAGCCGAAAATGGTGCGTGATCGCGCATTGCTCCCGGGCCCTGCGCACACTTACCTGGCGTGCGGAGCCTCCGGAGCCGCGCTGCTCGCGCTTCTGGCCTCTGTGCAGCCTGGGAAACTCCCAGGCTGCGCTGCGGAAGGAAGAGGTGGGGCTCTCGCGCGAGCAGGCAGTTTGTGCGGAGCCGAAGGACCCCGGATGTGAGAACCTCTCGCTGGAGGCTGTTCGCGTGATCCCCGCACCCCAGTGCCAGAAGACGGTGAGGTGCGGAAAGGGCCTAAGTTTCCTTAAACAGACTGTTGTGCTTTTTTGGCCATGGAAGCCATGCCCTGTGGGGTGGCTTAGGGAGCTGGGTATATTTAGCCTGGAGAAGAAAAGAGGTGACATGAGAGCCATGTTTAAATATTTGAAAGGATGCCATATTGAGCAAGCTTGTTTTCTGCTGCTCTAGAGACTAGGACACAGAACAATGGTTTCAAACTACAGAAAAAGAGATTCCATCTAAACATTAGGAAGAACTTCCTGACAGTCAGAGCAGTTTGACAGTGGAATTACATTGCCTTGAAGTATGGTGGAATCTTGTTCTTTAGAGGTATTTAAAGAGGCTGGATGGCCATCTGTTGAAAGCGCCTTGATTGTGTATTCCTGCATGGCAGGGGGTTCTCTTCCAGCTCTATGATTCTGTGCTTCTATGTATTCAGTTTTGCAAGTGTAAAGTATTCATAAACAGTTGGGTACTCTTGGAGAGTGCCATTGTGGAAGATCTTTAAACTGGGATGTGCTGTTATTTATTGCCATCATTATTGCTAAGTTTTCATTGCCTTTTTAACTGTTGAAATTCATGATTTTAATAGGATTCTTTAATAATTTTTAAAAACTTCTATCTATTATCTATTATCTATTAGCTACTCCTTTAACTGTATTTTGTTTAACGTGTGTTATATCTCACTATCTTGGGCTATCTTGAGCTATCTTGGATCTCACACTGGAAGATGGGTGAGATATAAACTAAACAAATAAATAAATAAATAATCAGTTCAATGTACCACTTGTTTCTCTGGGATTGCAGAAATATTGCACATTCCCCATTGCTTAAAAGGACTATAAGCTAATATGTTGGCAGATATGCAATTGGTTGCACAACATTGGGGATCAGCAGAAGGGTGAAAGTGCTGGTGAACTACATATGTGTAGATTTACATAGACACAGTGGAGGATCCCAGCCAATATCTCCCCCATGGAAAAAAATGATGTGAGAGGACTGTACTAAATCAGAAACTGAGTAGGGGTGTGTGGAGAAATTCCTCCAAAAAGAAAGGTCTCCCTTCCTCAGCTCCCTTTGGTCCTTTTCTGATCCTGCTGTTTTTTTTAATTTTTTAAATTTGAATTTTTCATCATACATACAAGTTACGCACAACATCCATATTTCATCCCCTTTGCCCCTCTCTCCACTCATCCAGAATAGCACTCCTATTCTGTTAGTAGCACTAGCTTCTTGTTTTCTGCTAGTAAAATATCTAAGGCCAGGATCTGATGTAACTTTACATTCACAGAGGCCATTTCCACACTAGACTGTTATAGTGCTATTATTCCACTTGCAACATCCAATGGAATCCTGGGGTTTGCAGTTTTAGGAGGGGCTGGCTGGCCCCTCCTGAAACTGCAAACTCCAGGATTCCATAGGATGTTGCAAGTGGAATCGTTGTGCTATAACAGTGCAATGCGGAAATGGTTTGTATTTGCACCTGAGTCCTGGAGCTGAGGCAAGACACCAGGATTTGCACAATGCCACTGTGTTAGCAAATTACAGTGTTACACAACTGAACACTCAACTAAGTATGCATGCACACCTGGATACACAGTGCACAAATCACATTCATGCACGTGTATGCATATCTGTGCATAATGAAACCACATTTCCAACTCCACTTCCATCACTTTGCATTGAATACAGTGTTTCCATATTGCAAAGAACTATCCAACCAATTCTGTAGAGAAATTTAACGCACGGCACCAACAGGATTTTGGCCTAAATATTTTCACACATGACACAGACCTGCAGTGTTGCAAACTTTGCCCATCAGCGACTCTACAATTGCCTGTAAATTTGAATGTTCCTGACCGTCAGTCCTTCCCAGTAATAATTTCCCTACCCTATCAGCCAGCCAAATTGCTGAAAGCAAGATCCTGAAGCTGTGATATTGAAACTTGCATCCTATTAAAACTCGCTTGCTATTATGGCTGTTATACCACCTGCCTCCTTCCTAGAATTGGAGGTTCTAAAAATGGGAGTACATGCATGGTAACCTCAAGGCTGGACTTCTGCAATTTACCGTACATTGGACAGTCTGTGTACCAAGTTTGGAAACTCCAGTTGGGGTTACTGGTACATCTCGGAGTGCTCATATCATACCAGTATTAAAATCACTCCCCAGCTGCCAGTTAGTTTCCAGGCAAAGCACCAAGTTTTGGTTGTTACCTTTGAAGCTCTACATGGTTTGTGCACAGATTATCTGTTGCATGGTCTTCTCTTGTATAACTGCCCCATACACTCAGGTCCTCTGGGGAGACATCTCCTTCAGCAAACCAACCGATTGTTACACACAAGACATTTTCTTCAGCCACCCCCAGGCTGTGGAATGACCTGCTGGAAAAGATGCATTAGCTCAAGAAACTGGCCATTTCTGCCCTCCACTGTTATAGTGCTATTATTCCACTTTCAACATCCTGTGGAATTCTGAGGTTTGTAGTTTACTGAGGCCAAAGAGCTCTCTAGCTGAGAATTCTAAAGGCTTCTCCCTAAACTGCAAACCCCAATATTGCATAGGATTCTGAAAGTGGAATAATAGCACTATAACAGTGTAATGTGGAAATGGTCACTGTCTGCATTTAAAATTGTGAGGAAAGGCTGGACATGACCTGTAGTCCAAATAAAATATATATGATGCACATTGAGGTTTGCACCTGGGAATGACAGTGAATGATGTAATCCCATGTAACTCTTGCTGAGACATTGTTATATGCAATCAGGGCAAAGGGTTGCATCATACATGGAACATGCGAAGTTGGCTAGAGTTGCATCAGAAATGTATGTATGTAAGGGGGTGTGTTCTAGCCAACTGTGCCTTCTCGATTGTCTGATGGAACGGCCGGAGGCTATGTTGGATGCATATCTTCACTTGCTGTGGAATGCTGAAACTCTGTTGGAGTACTGTATATATGTATGTATCGTAACTGGAAAGTAAAAGCCTCCTGCTGGAAGATAAGAAGGAGTGGGTGTATTTTGTGGCTTCAGAGCATTTGCTGCTAGTGTTTAAACTCTGCTGGGCACGCTTCTAAGCTGTGTGTACAGTCTCTGCTATATGGTGGTTTTTGAAACACTTGACTCTGGTAAGCTGTTTTTGCCAGGGCTCAGTGCAGGAGGGAAGTGCTGTTGTGGTTTTTGTGTAGCTCCCATCATCCACCATCCCTGCACAACAATAAAGACCAGTTTCTTCTGGCAGGCCTATCTGGATTATTTTTAAATTATGAATTTTAAAGTGCTTGCTGGTAGTTTATAATAAGTATTAGTTTTATATGCTCTTGTAACTGATGTTATGTGTTATGTTGTTTGTTGTTCCCTGCCTTGATGCATAGGGAGAGGTGAGTAAGACCATGAGGAGGAGGAGGAGGAGCTATAATAGCTCCTCTCTAGCCAGTTTTGAGCTCTTTGCCTTTTTTATTCCATGTACTTTTCTCCTGTTAACACTGTTAACAAATGAGCTCATGTTAGAAGAGGACAACAGAGGAAGGCAGGAAGTCGTCCCTGTCTATCACCCCTCCCTATTCAACACTGGAAAAAAAATTGATGAGCACAATTGCATCTCTCTGGGTATGTTTAATGTACTAATTTCCTTTCCATAACATCATTTTGTAGCTGATGGTGGTTACTGCTGCTTTATTGAATGGGGCCTGGAAAATGTTTGTCCTGGGGAAACATGATCTGGGCCCACATTTTCCTTTCATTAACATCTGGCCATATGTGTGGAGGGCTGCATGAACAATTCCTGGTTGCAGTGCTTTTCAAATGCTTGGGATAGAGCAGCCCCATTGAAATCAATGCAAATGCCCTAGTCTCTTGACAAGTTAAGGAAGGAACCAAAGTCCACAATGTGAAGATGCATCCCATTGTTCCTGTTTAATAGATGCATTTCCTCTATTTTTGCACGTGCCTGCCAGCTGCTGATGAGCAATGAATCAGAATATGGAGGGGAAAATGGTTAATTTTTCATATAAAAGAAACATGTTTAGGACTGACTGACTGGCATTTATTTACAAAGACCTTACAACAGGGTATTTAAATGGTTGATTTTTTGGTCATTTTGGTCTTTTGGCTGCTGGCTGAGCAGCCCCATAGTTAAGATGATATAGCCTGCTATATCTGTTTGTATTTGGCACAAACAAAAAGAAAAACAAACAAACAAAAATTCAGTTATATAAAGCAATGTAGTGTAGTAGGACTAGGACTCTATGAAATCTCCCGCTCAGCCACAGAAACTCACTGGGTGACCTTGCGCAAGTCACATTCTCTCAGCCTCAGATGAAGGCAATGGCAAATCCCTCTGAACAAATCATGCCCAGAAAACCCTAGGACAGGCCACCATAAGTTGAATTTAACTTGGAGGCACGCACAAACAACAAGAAGTTCCCTTATACAAACAGTTGTATTTTTGGTCTTGGTATCCAATTCATAAAAGCCAAATTCTACAAGTGTGACTGCTGCACGTACAGTTGTGTGTCCTTGGATGTTGTGTTAACAGCTGTTCAAGGTACCATTTGTTTCCCTGGGATTGGGGAAACAGCAACCACATTCACAGATCTGTGGTCAGTTGGACAGTGTGGGTATTCAGCCTGAAAAGTGATGTAACGCAACCACTACTTAACTACATGAGAGTAAATTTACATTACACAAGCATGATGTAAGATCTTGGCTACAGTTAGGAATGGTAGGGAATTGATTTTTTTTTATATTAGTCAAGATGGAAGGTATGGAAAGAGATAATAACAATAATAATCCTTCTTCTTCCTCTTCTTCTTCTTCTTCCCCGTCACCCCCCCTCCTCCGCTTCTTCCTCTTTCTCTTCCTCTTCTTTAGTTTGGAGAAGACTTAGAGGTGAAATGATAGCTATCTTTAAATATCTGAACAGATATTATGTAGAAGATGGAGCCAGCTTTTTTCTGCTTTTCCAGAGAGCAGGACAGAACCAATGGATTCAAATAAAAAGAGATTCCACTTAATCATTAGGAAGGACCTCTTGACTGCAAGAGCTGTTCGACAATGGAATAGACAGCTTTATGGAAGTGAGGGGGTCATATCTCCATCATTAGAAGTCTTTAAATAGAGTTTGGATGGGCATCTTTTGGGAGTGCTTTAGTTCTGTATTTCTGCACGATTGGAGGCTGGACTGGATGGCCATAATGGTCCCTTATGACTCTAAGGTTCTATAATTCTACGATCCAATGAACTGCAAAATTGCAAAAATACCTGGACCTGATGGTTTCACAGGTAAATATTATAAACTCTTTGGAGAAGAATTGGTGCAACCTGTACATAATACTTTAGATCCAGTGAACTGATCCTGAATGGCAGGGGGTTGAACTTAATGGCCATTGTAGTCTCTTCCAACTCTATGTTTCTATGGCCATTTCTGCACTAGGCTGTTATAGCGCTATTATTCCACTTTCAACATCCTATGGAATCCTGGGGTTTGCAGTTTCGGCCCCTCCCGAAACTGTGATTCTCTGATCCCTTTCACTGAAAAGATCCAAGCCCAGCTTGGTTTGCTCAGCCATTCATTCCTTGGTTCTAACCACCGGAGTGCTTTTTTTTGACTCCGTTTCCCGTAGCTCTGGGTTCTTTTGCAGGTGTAGGGGTTAACTAGCTCCCATTTAAAAATGTCAGGCGCACAGAAGTAATTCCAGGCCTTTGCCAATGCGCTGCTCGGCTTTCCTCCTCGTCGTCCCTCCTCTATCCACCTCCTCCCTCCCTCACATTCCGCCTGCCTCCGACTTTTGTTAAAGCCAAATGAAACAATGTAATTAGCTTGTTACAATTAAAGTGACTCGACTGGATAAATTGTAATCACCCAGATTGAAGTTAGGCATCCCTGCAGGTCTCGGACACCGCAGCTGAGCTGCCTCATTTACATAATTAAAATATACAAATGATAATGGATTTTGTACTCAATTTCCAGCGGCTGTAAATTCGAGAAACTATGAAATTAGAAGAACGGAGTTGGGCACCCGCCTTGAGGTAATAGGGATGACAAGTTTTGACAGTAGGGCTGTTTATAGCTGGAGTCGCTGGTTGCAAAATAAATAAGTAGTGGAGGGGGGAGAAGATTAGTCAGTGATATTAGTTAATGGCTCTATGGGAAAAAAATGGAGATAGTGTAGTGATTACCTCTACAAATGCATGCAGCTTTTCCCCTTCCTTCCCCTACCCACTTTTTTTTTTTTTTATTTGACAAGCTCTTTCCTAACCTTAGGGGACACCTTGCGCTTGATGATGAGAAATGGAGAATGAATTAAACACATCAGAAAAGGGCTGTCACAGATAGACAAACCCAACCGAAAGGAAATGAAATTAGCCGTGCCATTTCAGCTTCCAGCAGGGGGAAAGAGAGAGCAAAGGAAGAACGGGCCATTGAGGGGGTTTTGATAATAACCGCAAGAAGGGAGGCCAAGGTGGGCCCAGGCGTCTAACGGTGACCTTGGAAAATGTTGGAATACGGCCAAAGTGTTTGAAGCTGCAGGATGAAGCTTTCCATAGCAGTGATATACCTTATGCATTTGAATTATTATTAGTATTAGTGTTAGTAAGGACGGTTCTCTGTTTCAAAGTGTCTTTTTTCGAAGGGTTGGCAAGCAGTCAGGGCCAGAGTTGTAGCTACGGGGGCCCTTCAGTCCTTTCACAAGAATTCCTCTACCCAGATGAAACATCTACCTTCAGCCTCCAGATTTCTAGCACTCCAGTTACTTCACATTCAGCTAAACATTTAGAAATACAATTTAAGCATCTGCAGGGAAGGGGAAGGCAGAGTTATCAAGGATATACAAGCATTGCAAATAGAAGAGTTCTAGGGATTTGTGATCATCAAGGTCTCTCTCTCTGCAATGCTAAAAATATGAAGAATAAAAGAAAATTTTATGGCAGCGGGACAGAATTTCTTATCTGGGAGCAATGATGCCATTTCGCCCCTTTGTAATTCTACCCCTGGCTGTGGCTGGTGGCTTCCATATCAGTGGAGATGGTGAATCTATTCTCTGTTTTAGGCAGAACTTTCATAGACCCATCCCAGGTGCTGATTGCTATTCTTAAAATTAGGTTGGTATCCCAAATAGGTCCTTTAAAGTTAAAGGTAGCTCATCATTTCCTCAGTCCAACCACCCTTCCTTAGTGCACATTGTGAAGAGGTGACATTCCTCTCCTGTGTGCCAACACTGGGGCCATTTCCGCACGAGACTGTTATAGCACTATGATTCCACTTTCAACATCCTATGGAATCCTGGGGTTTGCAGTTTCGGGAGGGGCGGCCCGGCCCCTCCCAAAACTGCAAACCCCAGGATTCCATAGGATGTTGAAAGTGGAATCATAGTGCTATAACATTCTCGTGTGGAAATGGCCTGGGACACCCTTGCATATGGCCTACAGCTTAGGCCCAGACTATCTGAAAAACCAAAGCTACAATATAGTTTTAAAACAATTCCAAGGCACGGGAAGGAGGGAGGGAAGGAGGAAGACGGATGAAAGGTGGGTTTGAGAAGCAACAAACGTGAGCAAATGCAAGCATACCAATTAAAATATGGTTGTCATTGGGAAAGTTTATTGTGTGTTGGGGCAGATTAACCTACCTGGCTGGGATGGGGCAAAATCCTACCTTAAATGCATCTTTCTTTGCAGAGTTGGCAATTGATACCAGTGCTTCTTAAGCTATCCAATATGGAAGACTGGCAAGTAATTTTTTTCCAACGTGCCAGGGAATGGTATTGTATTTGTACCCATTAGCATTGCAGTTGGTTCCTTTTATTCCCCGTATAAACTTTCCAGGAACCGGCAGATGATGGTTTTGTGGACCTGCACTGAACCCTGGACCACTCCTTCGAGCAACACAGATCTGTGCAATAGTAAAGACTGGTCATAGAATCATAGAATCACAGAGTTCGAAGAGACCCCAGGAGCCATCCAGTCCAACCCCTGCCATGCAGGAACCCCACATCAAAGCACTCCTGATAGATAGTCATCCAGCCTCTGCTTAAGAACTTCCAAAAGAAAGAGACTCCATCACACTCTGAGGCAACATATTCCACTGCTGGACAGCTCTGACCATCAGCAAGTTCTTCCTGAGGTTCAGGTGGAATCTCTTTCCTGCAGCTTGAATCCATTGTGTTTTGTCCTAGTCTCTGGAGCAGCTGAAAACAAGCCTGCTCCCTCCTTGATATGACATCCTTTCAAATATTTAAACATGCCTATCAGGTCCCCTCTTAACTTTCTCTTCTGCAGACTAAACACACCCAGCTCCCTAAGCCATTCCTCACAGGGCATGGCTTCCAGATCCTTCACCATTTTGGTCACCCTCCTCTGGACACACTCTAGCTTGTCGATATCCTTCTTGAATTGAGGTGCCCAGAAGTGGACACAGTATTCCAGATGAGGTCTGACCAAAGCAGAACAGTGGTACTATTACCCATCTAGACACCATACTCCTATTGGTGCAACCAAGAATTGCATTGGCCAAGAATTGCATTGGCTGCCACATCACACTGCTGACTCACATTCAGCTTGTGGTTCAGCAAGACTCCTAGATCCCTTTCACACCTACTGCTATCCAGCCACACATCCCCCATCCTATATTTGTGCATTCCATTTTTTCTGCCTAAGTGTAGGACCTTACATTTCTCTCTGTTGACATTCAGAATCCTTGGTCAGAATCCTTCTGGTGACTTATGTTACTGAGATGGTCCTAAGCAGTTTGGGAACTGGCAGGGCAGGCTTCTGTCCAGACAGAAGTGGCTGTACTGCTGTGAGCACCCACTCACCTCTGTTACTACAACATCTATGACCATTCAATATTGTTTAAGCTGCTGTTATCACCTACACAGGTTTGGTTACACTGGCCAACAAAATCTCAGCTTGAGAATAGCATCCTGTTAGTGACATACATATATATAAAAATGGCTCCTATCTGCAGCTGACAAGTTCTGTGGCTGGTGCCTCTGCTGCATTCCAGTGTGTGTGTGTGTGTGTGTGTGTGTGTGTGTGTGTGTGTGATTGGGGGAGGGAGATAATAGAATCATATAGTTGGAAGGGACTACAAGGGCCATCTAGCCCAACCAGGAATATACAACTGAAACAGTCCTGAAAGATGCCCATCCACTTGTTGTTTTTGTTGTTGTTGTGATTGTGTGCCTTCAAGTCATTTCTGACTTACAGCAACACTAAGGCAGACTTATCATGGGGTTTTCTGGGGCTGAATGTGTGCGATTGCGCCCAAAGTCACCGAGTTGGTGTCCATGGCTGAATGAGGAATTGAACCATGAATTAGAGTTTCCCAGGGTGTTACCCTTATTGAGAGATTCTATGGAAGCTAAAACTGTAAGGATTCAGCCTCCTTTTAGCAGAGTAGCAGAAAAAGCATGCTCAAATTTCTATATGGCTTTTTTGATCCGAAACTGACTAAGAAGACAAATCAAACACAGGCAGTTTCAGGTTACAAACCTAGAGAAGTTTACTAATGACTTCTACATTTACATATGCATTGGGGAACCTACATCCTAACTACTTAATGAATACATCAGTAGTAGCTTTGTTCTTAACTCACCATCTTCTGGTGGAGATGCAAAGCATGATCGGAGAGGAGGAAGAGGAAGCAAAAATGGAGGAGAAGAGAGAGCTCTGCGAAGGGGGATCTTTTTTATAAGACTGATGACCCAAGCAACTATCCTGGGTCAGTTGATCACTTGAACACCAAAATGGATAAATCCAAAAGGATTTATGATCATGCCATTAAATGACACAAAGGCAAATGGTGGAGCTTTGGCATGCAAAAGAGAAAGGAGGCCCTACGCTAACTATGCCTACTTGCTCTAAGAACAAGATGCGGGGAAGAGAGAATGCTGGAATTCTTCCAACAGTTTCCATGGCCAAATGGGGAATTGAATCATGGTCTCCAGGGTTGTAGTTCAATGCTCAAACCACTACACCATGCTGGCTCTCCAACTTCTCTTTAAAGACCTTTGAGGCAGTCTATTCCATGGACAAACATCTTCCTGAAGTTCTTCCTAATGTTTAAGTGGAATCTCTTTCTTTATAATTTGAATCCATTACATTGTTACTGCAGTTTAGGTCTACCTGGTGATAGCACTAGATATCTCTTTGATATCAATAATTCGGCTTTATTTTACCACCCTTCTCCACGTGTTTGTGAGGCCCCCGGACAAGCACAGCACTAGGCTCGGTCATCAAACGCTGCAATATCCCAAGACAATACAGGCAGGCCAGAAATAGCCAGATCACAGCTTTAGGAGATCTCTCTGCAAACACCCTCATTATGAATGCACACTGTTTACAAAGGACTCCCTGCCCCGAGCAGGTAACTTGGCAAGCTAAAAGCTTAAATGCTAAGCGCTGAGTATTTGCATACAGTCTACCTCTTTGTCAATTCGGACTTAACTCAATCATGCTAAATTGTGACCTTTCGGAGACATTGTCTCGCACCCAAAACTCATTGTTGTCCCTGAGTAAGGCATAGCCTGCAGTCAGACTTCTCCCTATAAAAGCCCCTGATTCCGAAACCTTCCTCGGATCGCTCCGGACTTCCATCCAGTCTTGCTGCCGCTCTGTTTGGCGAGCTGTCCCCTCAGTCCCACATACTGAGACTCCAGACCAACGAACTCAACCTTCAGGACAGGTGTCATATCACCCAATTCAACAATCTCTCTCAAAATCCCTCTATACCACTCCAACCATTATTTTCCTTAGCTACTTGCCTGAGTGTGTTGCATACACTGTTTGTCTGTATTCAATAAAATCTCATTCTTAAACTTGGTGTGCTCCTTGGCTTGGCCTGACCCCGTAAACATTGGGTCACAAGATCCTGCTAAGTTACCCTGCCTCTCGTAATGCTAAAGCAGTGCTCTGAGCTAATTTTTCACCACCTATAGTTGAGCACATTTTGGAGTCCCTCCCGGGACCCTCAGTAAACAGGGTAACAACATTATGTTCTAGTGTCTGGTGCAGCAGTGAACAGAATTGCCCCATCTTATACATGACATACCTTCAGATATTTAAAGATGGCTATCATGTCACCTTCCAGTCTTCTGCTTTCCAAGCTAAACATACCTAGGCCCTTTCCACACCCTGCCTTCTATCATCGTCTCCAGTGGCGATCCCAGCAGTGGCTCTAATGGAAAGGGAGCGCAATAGGAGTGCTTCCCTCCACACTGGCTGGCTCCTTGCTAAAAGAAGTACGATGGACATGCTTCTTCCTTCTGCAGTGCCCCTGGGTACTTTCCAATGCTGTGCTGTGGCAGGAAGCACCTCCACCATGCTTCCAGGGCTTCTGCAGGCCAGGTAAGTGTGGGATGGTGGTGTGATCATGGGTCATGGATGGGGAAAACCTGTCAATGATTTAATCCACGATCACACTGCCTGGCGACGGGAGAAGGATGGGGCTGCAATGACATCGTGAAGAAGCATCATCACAGTCCTGTTCTTCTCCTGCCCCCACGCACGATGGGAGGCTCCTGCGGAAAGGGCCTTAGTTCCTTAATTCAGAACCATGAAGTTTTCTCGGCACATTTAAAAAACAAAAAACAGAGGTGGTTTTAAAACTACAAGTTTGTATCAATCAGATGCTTGACTTTTTTTTTTAAAGCACCCCATCCTCTTCTTTAAAATTAAAATTGCAGAGTTCTGTAAGCATATTATTCATGCTCAAATATTTCTTAAGTGGATTTGTTTGGGGTTTTTTGAATGCATTTTAACTACATACTGGCTAAACACAGATGTTGCTTCATGTTAATTTTGGTGCCCATCAATATTTAAAAGTATGGCAAAATTTTTATTGAGTGAATTTTTTTTAATAAAACATGATAATAAAATGCTTGCAAAAGCAGTTCCTTTAATGGGCATTAAATGTGCTTAATTAAATGGTAATTGGAAAACTCAGAATGAAAGATTTTATGGATACCAAAGATGATAGGAGAAAACAGCCATCCAACCCCAAACAATTTTTTAACATTGTTTTGTCAAAGCAATTCTATTTTTATTTTTTGTCCTGCCCCTCCCTAAATGGCAAACCCCAGGATTCCATAGGATGTTGAAAGTGGAATAATAGCACTAGAACAGTTTAGTGTGGAAATGGCTCTAGTCATAATCTTGCCTGGAAACACCTGAACTGGCTTCTGCAGCATGGAGTTCATTTAACTGGAAACAGGTCACACTCCATGTTTCATGGCCTGATCCAGCCTGGATTGTAGGATTTCTTTATAGCTCAGTCTTGTCCCTCCCTCAAGAGGCTCAAGAGCTTGCAGAGGGCACTTTTTGTACAGTAACTCCATGAATTCCACAGCCAGCGTGGGCAGTGGGCAGGTGTACCTTGGAGTTGGCAGCAGCATTAGGTGACTTGTTCTTTTAATTTCCTGCAAAACAAGTGACACAGCATAGGTATACCTCAGTTAGCAAAGGTAGATGTGTTCCTGGGCATTACTTCTTTAAGAGAAAATTTGGTGCCAGAGGCAGAAATAACATGAAAGAAGGGTTTGAATCCAGACCTTCATACCCCTAGCCACTTTGGCCATTTCTGCACTAGACTGTTATAGTGCTGTTGTTCCACTTTCAACATCCTATGGAATTCTGGGGCTTGTAGTTTACTGAGGCCAAAGGCTCTCTGGCTGAGAATTCTAAATGCCCCTCCCCAAACAGCGAATTCCAGGGTTCCATAGGATGATGAAAGTGGAATAAGAGCACTGTAACAGTGTAGTGCGGAAACGGCCTCTGACTGTTTCACCACTCTTACTCTTGTGCTCTGACTGACAAATTCATAGGCCAGGGGAGTAGAGGCAACCACTATCTTCTGGCTGTTTGATGTACTTCCTTTCCATCCTGAATGAAACATCTGAAGAAAGATCTTGTCAGAAGAAATGAAGTGGTAGATGCCTCTTAAAGAATTCCTTCTCCACGCCAGCCAGACTGTAAATTCTCTGGGCCTAAAACTAGATCTGTTCTCTGTATCATGTTCTCCAACTATCCTGATTTTTCAAGGACAGTCCCAGTTAATCCTCTAGCATTCTATTCCCCACCGCACCGGCATCCCAGCTTCCAGCGATGTAGACTCAAGTTGATCAGACTCAGATTAAGTCAGACTTAAGTCACTTCAGTGACTCGACTCGGACTTGACTCGGCAAAAATTACACACTGACTTGACTCGACTTGAGACTTGCATATTTTTAGTGACTGACTTGCTGCACTTGGTTCAGTAATATAACACATTCATCCAGAAACCATACAACTTACTGGTCATATGATGATCTGTCTCAAGCCCAAAGTGTGGACACATTTCCCAGAGGGAACATCAAATGGGTTAGGCAACGAGCTTGAGGTGGGGTTGAGGTCTGCTCAGCAACCTGTCCCCACGACATATACGAGGAACTTTCTAAAACTTTTCCTAAGAGCAGAAGAAAAGGCTTGCCCCCAGAGTGCAGAGTGCATTTCTCAAACAGAAATGTGTTAGGCAATAGGCTTGAGGAGGAAGAATCCTTCCTTCTAAAACTTTTGAAGCTTCAGTAATGGGGAATAGAGAAGGATCCTATTTCTCACTTCTGAAAAAGCTTCCAATTTTGCAAATGGAAAGTGAGAAGGATCCTATTCCCCACTTCTGACGCTGCAGATGGCAAAACCACAAAAGTAGAGGGCCAACTCTACTTAAATTGTTAAAACTGACTTTATTTAACTCTGTCCAGAAATTTTTAGAATACAGGTTGGAGTATAAAGTTGGCTCCCAGGCTTGAGACTTGACTTGAGACTTAAAGGCAGAGACTTGAGATTGACTTGAAATTTGGAGTAAAAGACTTAAATACATCACTGCCAGCTTCTCTCTCATCCTCCCACTTCCTCCCTTTATTCTCAGTTTATTTCAGTTGCTGCATACTGAGTCAGTCCTGCTGGGTGACTATTTGTCCCTGCGCCCTTTTATTTAGGAACAGCAAAAGCATGTAATTCCCATCTTTTGAACATCCATAGGATCTGTAGGTTCTTGACTGTCAAGACTGCCCATCTATTCATTCAGGCTTTTTTTCTTTTTTTAAAAAAAATTTTTAATTAAAGAAAAGAAATAATACAATACATAACAGGATAACACAAAAACACCATGTGAATAACATAAATGTGAAAAAGAGAAAAATTATCCCACAAATGGCTTACATTACTATTACTCTCCAGATCCTTTATCATCATATACTTATTCCACATATTTTTTATCACATTAATTATATATTTTTATTTCATGTATCTAACTCTCTTTCTCCTTGTACTCATTATTGTTATAATAATTTCATTCTTAAATTTATTCTTTTCAACTATATTTTTTAATTTTTTTATTATTTTTTATTTTTATATTATGAAAAAAAGTTTAACAATACAAATACAAATAAACAAAGCCTCACATAATTAACAAAAAAAAAAAATGAATAAACCCACCCCTCAGAACCAACTTTTTGTTTACTCCACTTTCCAAAATTGCCATTCTTCTTGTGAAAGGGTAGCTTTACCATCTCTTATCAAAGCTTTTTCCAAGAATATTTTCCAAATTTCTTCAAAATCATTCCCTTTTACAAGACCTTTCATAAATCTGATTCTACAAGTTAACTTATCATTAATTGCAATTTTCCACACTTCTTTATACCATTCCTCTATTTGAATTTCTTCATTTATTTTCCGTTTTTTTGCTATTATTAACCTTGCTGCAGTTAACAAATTTGTTATTAATTCCTTCATTGCCTGAGTACACTCAACCTTATTATATATAGACAACAACCCTAAATTTGGAGATATTGGTATATCAATTCTTACTAACTCTTTTATTTCTTTAAAAACTTTTTGCCAAACTTCCATTATCCTATTACAATTCCACCACATATGCATATATGTACCAATTTCTTGACATCCTCTCCAACATAATCTAGAATATTTCTCATCTATCTGCTTTAATTTTACTGGAGTCAAATACCATTTCCAAACTATTTTATAATAATTCTCTTTTATTCTTATCGATAATTTTTTTAAATGACTCATTCAGGCTTAAGTTATGTCATGCCTGGATTACTGTAATAGCCTAATGGAGGGTTTGCCTTCTTATTCTCTTCTCCTTCTGGCCTTAATTTGGAACAGTGCTATTTGGGTCATTTTAAATCTCCTTAAATATTCACATGCTTCTTCGTCCTGTAGATCCCTTCACTGGCTACCAATTTGGGACGGGGCGTATTTCAAACTTTTGGTCTGTGTATTTAGGACTCTGTTCTCTAATCTTCCCCACTACCTGGCATCTCAGCTAGCGTGGTGTACACCAGTGTGTTACCCTGACTTCTGGAGGTCCCTTGGGGGATACCTTGATTTGCTCCAAAATGCAAAGACTGGGGAAATTAGCAGAGCACTGGCTGTAGCCAAACGAGGGGCAGGGTAACCCAGCAGGATCTTTTACCCAATTTTTATGGGATCAAACCAAGCAAAAAGCCAGACAATCATGCCAATAACTGGATTTTCTCATGCACACAAGGCCTATTGAGAAAGGAAAGAGGTGAAAATTGATAGGGGATTAAGTGGAGAAGGTGTAAAAGTGGTGATACTGCACCTATCCTGAAGTCTTCAGTCTGGGAAGCAGTGAGAAAGACAGACCTCAGCGATGAGAAGCGGCTGAGGGGATCACTCGATTAACAGAGTGCCAGTCTGCTAGCATGGCAGGGAGTTCTCCGAAGAGACCCTCAAAAACTGGGACTACTTATAAGGCAGAATGTACCCTGAGGGCAGGCCTTCTCCCGGGAAGAACAACGGCCAAAATAAAGGGAGAAATGCCACACAATAGCAACTTGGTAGTTTTCATGATTGGTTTATGCAGATGGACCTTGCAGTGTAGAGTTTACTAACGCTGGAGTTACCCAATCTGGGGAAAACCCAATAATCCACTCAAGTTGGCTATTCCTTGGCTGAGGACTCTTTGTCCATGCAGAAGTGTTTAGCCTGAGGTGTCCTAGGGGAACATGACTGGGGATTTTCCTGGCCTGACCTATTTTCGGTTGTTCAACCTCTTTGTCTACGTACCCATTCAGGCAACCTCTCTGGCATGGCAGACATATTTGATATCAAATTTATATTCCCCGGGATAGGGTATGCCAGTGGGGTAACAAGTGGTCCTTAACCTGGGGTTTGCAGAGCCCTCAGACACTGGGTGACTTTGGACAAGTCACATTCTCTCAACTTCAGAGGAAGGCAAAGGCAATCCCCCTCTGAACAAATCTCACCCCCACTGAAAAAAATCCTGTAATAGGCTCATTTTAGGGTTGTCATAAGTCAAAAGTGACTTGAAGACACACAGAAACAAAGTGCTGCTGACAGGGGACGGTTCTTTCTAGCCATTACGTCTCCCCCATTTGAAAACAGGCTTATGGCAATCCTAAGGCAAACTTATCATGGGGGGGGTTTCTTGGCAAGATTTATTGTCTTTGCTTTTCTCTGAGGCTGAGAAAATGTGACTTGCCTGAGGTCACTCAGTATTTTTTTCCCATGGCCAAGTGGGGATTCAAACCCTGGTCTCTAGGGTCATAGGCCTTTTCCGCTCTGCATTGTTATAGTGCTATTATTCCACTTTCAACCTCCTGTGGAATTCTGGGGTTTGTAGTTTACTGAGGCCAAAGAGCTCTCTGGCTGAGAATTCTAAAGACCCCTCCCTAAAACTATAAATTGCCATAGTTTGGGTGTGCGTGCAGGCCTGTCACTCTGTCCCTTTTATCAAGGATGGGGCAGCAGGGCGTGTACGCAGGTGCCAAAATGCACACGTGCCTGCCGTCATGTCCCTCGGTATCCGCACCCCCTGCTGCTGTGTCCCTCAGTAAAGGGATATCGTGGCAGATGTGTGTGTGCACTCAAACTGCTCTTTCATTTGCAAATGAGGGAGCAGTTTGGGTATGCGCATACCCACTGCTGCATCCCTGTTTCTGCTACTGCTGTTGGTGTCCAGCAGTAGGGCTTTGTGGACCCCCTGTGAGGGCTCCATGGGCCCCCAGTGGTCCTCAGACCCTAGGTTAAGAACCACTAATCTAGGGAACCAAAGATTGAGAAGCAATGCACTAGAGCTTTATAACAGGGAAGTGTAAGTGCCAGCAAACTACACATCCCAGGACTGCTTAAGATACAGCCATGAAAGATCAAACTGCTAAAACTGTGCAAAGTGTGGACAGGAGCACAGATCACTGCAGAAACAGCTTCCCTCTCCTTAGGTTTTGTGATTTACTACTGTAGGCAGAGACACAGTCCTGCTAAAACTGAGGGGCGTCATGGGTCCAAGCATGGGGATCTCTTAAAACCTCCTCCTGCACTTCTTAATTCAAGCCCTGGCAAGAGACAAGCTTTAGCTCTTTTATAAACTCAAGTCTTGTGCAGCCCTCTGCCGCTGCTCCACAGTAGTCTATTTGCTGTCTTTGCCAAAGTATATTGAAATCAGTCGCCTCCCTGCTCCGTCTTTTCCATTCTCCAGTTTCCGCACATGCCCAAGACGGTCATCATTTTCTGTTGTCAGTTTAGTACGCTTTTATGCCGGCTTGTTAAAATGTTATCTGTTAAGGAATGCCTTTTTAATGTATTTCATAAGCATGCTTTATAAATAAGTTATTAAAGAATGTACCTGAAGCTAGTGCTCACTTAATAAATATTAATAAAGCAATTACAAATGGTAGCTTCGCACAATGTGTTGTAGCATGCCCAGGGTGGTTATCCAGAAGCAAGGCCAATATGCTACATGAGCAGGGAATCACGGGGGTATGTCTGGCTAGGAGACATCTCCAAGTTGCTGGTTAGTTTGTTTTCTGACAGATGTGGCTAGATTGTACCTTCTTTTCCCTGTTGACTTTCCAGCTACAGTGATTTTTAAATTAACAAATGCATAGGAAGAAAATAAGAAGAGTTCTACCTGATCAGACCAAAGCCCTACCTAGTCCTTAGGACTGGTCTAAGAAATTTTTCTTTCTAAACTGAAGAACAAGATGGTGCCCACTCCTGTTCCATGTGAAAAACCCAGCTGAATTGGCAGTTGCATCTTTCCTTAACGCTGATGATGGGAGAACATTTCCCACAAAATCTGAAGGCCATGAGCTTCCTTATGTTGTTCAAGGTGGGCCATGTGGAACTCTCTACTTCAGCTTCAGACTGTAGCCTCCCAGCATCTGCTGTCAGAAGCAGTTGCCTCACTATGGCCATTTCTGCACTAGACTCTTATAGCGTTATTATTCCACTTTCAACATCCTATGGAATCCTGGGGTTTGCCGTTTAGGGACGGGCGTTTGAGGCCCCTCCCTAAACTGCAAACCCCAGGATTCCATAGGATATTGAAAATGGAATAATAGCGCTATAAGAGTCTAGTGCGGAAATGGCCTTTAAGCCTCATAGCAAGGCACAATGGGAAATGTGAGTGAATCTCTCAAACACAATAATTGGGAAAGCAGAATCTGAACACCAGCCAGTCCCATGACACTTCCCCAGTGTCTAAGAGAAAAAGAAGCGGGCCATTTCTGCATTTTACTATTACAGTGCAGTTTAGGGAGGGGCATTTAGAATTCTCAGCCAGAGAACTCTTGGGCCTTAGTAAACTACAAACCCCAGAATTCCATAGGATGTTGAAAATGGAGTAATAGCACTATAACAGTGTAGTGCAGAAAAGCCCCGTGATTCTGGTCTTCCTTAAAAGATGTTTAAAATGAGCTTTACTTACTAAAATGGTGCATAATCAAGTACATGGTGTATTGGAAGAGGATGACAGAATGGCTGCAGGCTTGGGTGATACAGGGAGAGAAGGGGTCTAAAAAAGCAAGCAAACAAGAAGTCAGCGTAAATACGTATTATGCCTAAACTTGTACAAAGTAATATGCGAACTAGCATTTAGGGAGTATGGGTATGCACAAGTTGCTAACTCTAACAGAGCTGACCATGCTAGTCCTGTATACCATGTTTTAATCACTTTCTTCCAATAGAGATGGAGAATCCCTGGCCCTCTGGACTTTTTTGGTGTACAACCACCATAATCTCTTATTAACAGCCATTTTCTCTGGCGTTTCTGGGATCTGAATTCCACAATGACCATAGAATCATAGAGTTGGAAGAGACCCCAGGGGACATCCAGTCCAACCCCCTGCCAGGCAGGAACACACATCAAACCATTCCCAAGAGATGGCCATCCAGCCTCTGCTTAAGAACCTCCAAAGAAGGAGACTCCACCACACTCCAAGGCAGCAGCATATTCCACAGCTGAACAGCTCTGACCATCCGGAAATTCTTCCTGAGGTTTAAGTAGAATCTCTTTTCCTGTAGTTTGAATCCACTGCTCCTTGTCTTAGTCTCTGGAGCAGTGGAAAACAAGCTTGTTCCCTTTCTGATATGATATCCTGTCAGATATTTAAAAATGACAATCATGTCCCTTCTTAACCTTCTCTCCTGCAGACTAAACATACCCAACTCCCTAAGCTTCTGCTCATAGGGCATGACTTCCAGACCCTTCACCATTTTGGTCACCCTCCTCTGGATACATTCCAACTTACCAATATCCTTCTTGAAATGAGGTACCCAGAACCAGACACAGTATTCCAGATGAGGTCTGACCAAAGCAGAATAAAGCAGTACTATTACTTTCCTTGATCTGGACACCATATTCCTATTGATGCATTAGCTTTCTTGGCTGCTGCATCACACTGCTGATTTATATGCAGCTTATGGTCTACTAAGACTCCTAGATCCTTTTCACATGTTCTGTTGTCCAGCCAGGTGTCCCCCATCCTATATTTGTGCATTTCATTTTTTCTGCCCAAACGCAGGACCTTACCTTTCTCTCAGCTGAAATTCAGTTTGTTAGCTTTGGCCCAGCTCTCCAATCTTGTTAAGGTCATCTTGAATTTTGATCCTGTCCTCTGAGGTATTAGCAAACCCTCCCAATCTGATACCATCTGCAAATTTGATCAGCATGCCCTCTATTCCTTCATCCAAGTCATTGATAAAGATGTTGATGGCCAAAGCTTCCCCATCACTGGCTTCCAGCAAGCTTGCATGCAAGGTCGGCCTTCCCTGCTGCTGGTCTTCTGCATTTGGTATTCAGAGATATAATGAATCAGGCTAAAAGGCATAGATGGGTTCATCTGTCAGAGCTGAAACAACAATGAGAAGAGAGCTGTAACTGAGGAAATTTGATCTGATATGATGGATTTGTTAGTCTTTAGGATGCCACAGGACTCTCTTCTTTCTCTACACTGAGATTGCTATCTCCATGATCTGATAGTCACATCTGGACGCTTCCATGTCAGTGTTATGGTGAATCCACTCTGGGTTTTAGTTCAAACTTTGAAAGATTTATTCCTGAAATTGGTTCAGCGCCCGGGATTGCTCTCTCAAAATGCAGACAAAAACCTGGAGCTGATTCATTACTGTACTGACACAGGAATGACCAAATACCACTTGTTTTATATTCTTAGGATTAACATTATGAAGTTAATAATAATTAAGAATCATTAGAAGAAGCTGGAATTGTGCAGTGACTTGAGGGCTGGATTAGGATTGTATGAGACCACGATCTGAATCTGTACTCTGTCACAGAAACCTCTTTGGTGATTTTGGAGACATTACACTCTCTCAGCCTCAGAGGAAGGCAATGGCAAACCACCTCTGAACAAATTTTGTGATGAAAACCCTATAGCTGGGTTGCTGTGAGTTGGAACTGACTTGAAGGCACATGAGAACAACATTTTAATGAGATCTCTTTCAAGGGCAAAATCTAGAATGCAGGGACAAAAGAAATTTAGCTGGAAAACGTTTCAGACTGTACTAATCTCCATCTTGAGGCTCTCATAGAACACACTTATAACACTTTGATACCACTTCAACTTGTTATCAGTGGTCATTAGCATTCTTTATATTGTTGCTGCCGGATGATCTACTCCTATAAGCTAGCTAAGCAAGGATTTTCCCTTATAATATTATGGCGGGGGCTATACCTCCTGGCAGCAGGTATAAAACCTGTGAACTCTATGTATGCTTTAGTTTCAGCAACTTTGGAAGAAGTGTTGCTTTGCTACAAATAAACACTATTGTCTACTTCAGAGTGGAGTTTGTGGATTTCAAGTTATCTAGGGCATGATATCCTTTTAAAAAACTTTCTACTTCCACTTTATTTATACCATAAGCTGATTTGAATCCCATATGGGAGAAAAGTAGGATGATAAATAATAAATAAGCAAGCAAGCAAGCAAGCAAGCTGTTTGGCCTTCAGCTGTTACCTGTTTTACCCAGAAGAGGGCTGCACTTTTCAGTTACTGCCTTTACACCTGTGTGTTTAAACCAGAATGCAAACTCCTGGCTTAACTTGTTCATTCCGAGATGCTGCTGCTGCTGAGGTGGCACCGTTTCTGCCACAATGAAGGTAAAAAAGTCAGATGGACACATAGATATATTTCTTCAAAGGCTTATTGATTGCTTATCAGTGGATTATGCAGAAGATCTGTCTTAATTGCAAAAGAGCACAACATACAGAGAACGCTCTAGCTGGCAGGGCCAGCGATGTCACAGAGATGGCAGATGGACTATCCATTACTTTCCGGGAAAAGGTCAATCCAATAGGATATAAGTTTTGCATTCAGGTCAAGCGATGGCTAGTCCATCACTGTGCTTTTCTTTCCATTGCCCTGTCAGCTCAGTAATGGCTTTGCCCCCGTTTGCTGCTTTCCCTTTCTCTGTACTACCCCATTCTTTACGGATTAGGACCTTGAGTGGTGAAGTATGTGTGTGAGGCTGCACTACATTAATCCAGATAGGAAACAATATTAAAGATGTTATGGGGATGGCAGCAGGGCATGTGTGGGATGCCTTTTCAAAGGATCCTATCTGTCATCTTTTCTCTGTCTATCATATGTAGAATAGTAATCATTCTTAATATACATGGAACAGGGTGCTATGTGCATTTTTATGGCACTGTGATTTAGCAGGCCATACACCCTCCCACTTTGATATGGTTTAATTGGTGAAATGTAATTTAATTGGCAAGATACATTAGTTGGTCTTAATATGAAATATAACTGAAGTGACTGTCTGGCCAAGGTGGACAAGAAGAAGATTCTGGCTGAACACATGTGCTGCAAAGTAGGCGAGAGATCCTCTCTAGGTATAGTCAGGTCATAGTCAGGAAATCACCAGGTAATTCCAGAGATAATAGGCTTAAGCTAGCCATAATGAGTCTGCTTTTGGAAAATAGCAGTGGGGAAGTTCCCACCAAACTGCTGATTGCTTCAACACTTCTTCCCACCAAACTGTGAATCTTTCCATTGTCCTCACACCCGTGCAAGCATTACAGAGCTATCACGGCATCCATTAATTCTTTGTCGCCTAATGCTAAGATCGTTAGCCCATTCCAGATGTCATTGTCCACTCTGCGAATTCCATTGTTTATTCAGCCACAGAGCCATTCATTCCCTTGCCCTCTAGGCAGAAATTGTGTATAACCGCCCCCCATACAGAAATTGTGTGTAAACCCCTATGCAGCACATTGCTTGCTAGTAGCAATGCTGTCACTCTGATTCCAGATCGTGTGCTGTCCTTAGGTGCAAGTCTAAGCCACATCACTGCTTTTTCACTACTCTTCTGGATCAGTAAATACTGCCCTCATCTCCCTTAAAACCTCACCATCAACAACTTTCCTCCTTCTCTCCTTCAGCTAGCCTTGTGTGATTGCGTGAGTGTGTGAGTCTTGAGTGTGATTGTCCAATCCTTTAATAAAATACAGTTTAGCTTATTTTTGGATCTCTGGCTGGTTCTTCCCTGCATGAGATCCCATAAAGATTGGTGGAAAGATCTCATTAGATTATCCCCCCTCCACAGGTCTGCTAATTTTGAGCTAATAATTCCCCACCTTTCAAAGGAGGTACTAGCATTATGGGTGGACGCCTGAGCCACCAACATTTTGGAGTAACAATGAGAAGGGACCAGTATGTCCTAAAACATTTAATAGATGAAAACTGTGACATGTGTGGCCAAGCAACATCACAGTGCGATCAAGATGACACAGGAAAAAATGAGAAAGAACACACACAAGGTAGGACAGGCTGCAGAATTTTGCTTTTGCTGAGTCTACTGGGAAAATCAAGATTCCTCTCTCCTCCCCTCTGCTCCCAGAGTCAATTGAGTGCAAAGTACTTTTGCACTTTGAAACTCAGTTTGCAGCAACTAAAATATACCAAGGACAAAGAAGAAAAGTGAGAGGAGGAGGAGGAGAGAATCTGGCACATTGTAAAAGCAGCTGAAAAAGTGAGATGGAAAAGAATTAATAGAGAGTGTCCCAGCCAGACTGGGGCAGTTGGAAGGTTTGGACCAAGGCGAGATGTAGGCATGCTGAGGCCTTAAGATATGTCAAGTTTAAGACCCCTATAGCAGGGGTGAGCAAACTGAGGCCTGGTGCTGTCTGTGGCCCCTGGCCCCTATTTTGCATCCCCCGAAGCCCCCAAAGTCCCTGCCTTTCAAAATTAATTTTTTCGTTTTGCAATTTCCCCACTGAAAACAGCCCCAATGCCCTCAAATTGCTAGCTTAGAAAGTCCTGCCTATGTGGCAATCTCTCCCAGTTCTCCCATTGGACAAAACCTGGCCAGCAATTAGAGCAGAAACACCTGGAGGGCTGGTGTGGCCCCTGTGGTGATGGGGTGCTGTGGAAAGAAAAAACATACCCCTGCCTCCTTCAGCAGTTTGCCACCTCTGCTCTGTAGCATTTCTCAAACCTGCAGAGAACAGAAATTTTATTTATTGGACTACTTTTCCCAGAATTCAATAGCCACCAGGGATCTTAGCTTGTATAATCTCAGGCCTTAAACTGTAGTTTTGCTAGCTAGTGAGTAAATCCAGCAGCAAAACCGATTGCATCACACTGCCAGATTTGCATGCCTAACATTCCCCAGCATCTCCAGCTTCCAAACAGGGAATAGGTTTGGAGATGTCCCTTCTGAGCTCTTTACTGCTTCAGTCATGCCAGATAAATAGCTATTGCCACTTCCTTACTCATTCACAACTCCAGAGCATGTGTGAGCGAGTTAAAAACCACCCCTCCTCTTTAATACATACATTTGGTGTGGCTTCTGGGGCGGGGGGCACAAAGTAAGGGCATTGCCCCCTCCTATAAGAATTCTGCCTCCCAATGATATTTTCCTTCCTTCCCCAAACTTCTAGCATTGCAAAGAATGGGGCACTGAAAATTGTTCACACCTTGAACACTTCTGTGTGCTTCATTTCCATTCCCTTGGCAACTTTCTCTTTCCATTTTTATGAACTGTGCACTGTACCCTCCAAGTATGTGGGAGTTCTCTTCCAGGAACCCCTGTGAATTATGACTTTCATGAATGCTCATTTCCCATTTTATGCAACACCACTCTATTCTGCGTTGGTTAGGCCTCATTTGGAATACTGTGTCCCATTCTGGGCACCTCAGTTCAAGAAGGATATTGACAAGCTGGAACGTGTCCAGAGAAGGGTGACCAAAATGGTGAAGGATCTGAAAGCCATGCCCTATGAAGAGCAGCTTAGGGAGCTGGGTATGTTTAATCTGCAGAAGAGAAGGTTAAGAGGGGACCTGATAGCCATGTTTAAATATTTGAAGGGATGTCATGTTGAAGAGGGAGTAGGTTTGTTTTCTGCTGCTCCAGAGACCAGGACAAGGAGCAATGGATTCAAACTGCAGGAAAGGAGATTCCACCTCAACCTCAGGAAGAACTTCCTGATGGCCAGAGCTGTCCAGCAGTGGAACATGCTGCCTCAGAGTGTGGTGAAGTCTCCTTCTTTGGAGGTTTTTAAGCAGAGGCTGGATGGCCATCTGTTGGGAATGGTTTGATGTGTGTTCCTGCCTGGCAGGGGGTTGTACTGGATGACCCCTGGGGTCGCTTCCAACTCTATGATTTAATGCACACACAGATGCTTCAGCGCATGCATGTGCATGTTGCTACTATTTTAGATATAGAACATGAAGCAGTTATGGACACTCACATGTTTGGAGACCATGGGTAAGGAGTGCCCATTGTATTTCCAAATGGTCAGCTGGAGTTTTAAGTTACTGCAATGCTAGAAATTTGGGGACTATAGGACAATTTCATTGGGGTTGGGGAAGAATTCTTATGGAGGGGAGCCATGCTCTCATTTTGAGCTCTCCACTAGCTGCAACCTTAGATTTTATTCCTCCATTGCAAAGCCTGACCATTTATTCCCAATGCCTGTTCTAGAGAACATTGTGTTGACTCGCATGCGTATGCAAGCATTTTCGATCCATCTAAGCCATAAACACAGTTTTGAATTTCACTTTCCCCTGCCCTTGTGTATCTCATCTAGGGTTGCCAGAGTGAAAACTGGAGAGGGCTCCTCTACATTTAATGGTGATACAGAAGAATTTCATCAAGGCTTGCTGGTCATGCAACCAGGGGAACCAGCAACATCAACTGTAATTCTCTCTTCTATCTAACCATTAAAGGCCCAGGAACCCTCTGCAGTTTTCAAATTGGCAGCTCTTGACAAAACAAGCTGTAGTTCACAAAAGTGTATGCCATAATTAGCTTCTCATTCCTTAAAGTACCCCCCTCCAGCAATTGGTTGCTTTTACTGTAACACAATTTTAACATAGCAAACCCTCTAGAAAACATTGATATGATATTAATGAGGTGGTTGGCAATAGATTAAAACAAAGGAAACTTTCTCAATCTAATCTTCTATTATGTGATTGTTGTTCGCAGATGACACATTTAAATAAACTGCACTCATAACCTTAAGACAGATTTTTCTAAAGCCTTGAGATCCAATCTCTCTCCTTCCATTCTTTCTCTCTCTCTTTTACTGGATTAATATTATATCTGAAAGCCGACAAAAGGGGGCTATTATGAAAATGCATCTGGGTAAGGTGATTAAATGTTATTTACAGAAAAAGGAGAGAGAGAGAAAATCACTGAAGGGTCCCTTTCATTTTATAATCTCAAAAGAAAAGGGAAAAAAAGTGCGTCACTTGACAAAGATGTTTTCCTCATTTCAATAATTAGAGACCAAAGCAAGTTGGACAGTCTGTCAGTTTCAATATGGTAGAGCAAACTGGTAGATCATGTAAATAAAATCTGTTTTATTAGATGGGAAATTAAATTGCTATTAGGTTTTTTTTTTCTTCCTGGGTTTTCTTTCAATTTGTATTATGAAAAACCACAAGAAATGGACAGCTAACCCCTAAACAAAATGATCACGGGGCAATCGTGGCTGGTGGCTTCTACGGTAGCTGGGCAGTGAAGCCTCAAGATACTATTGTGTAACCAATTTGCGCTATGTACATTCACATCTCTGTATGTGTGACTGTTAAAAATTAGTTCCAATTATTTCTTTTTCTTTTTTCTTGTATTCATTTATATCTTGTCATTCTCTCAATGATGGGAGATGACTGGTTTCATATGAGAAGGAGTTTGGAAAGGTTCCTTTCTAGACCACATCTTCCCAAATCCGTCAGCTGCAGTATGCCCACTGGGATTTAGATTCATAGAACCATAGAATCATAGAGTTGGAAGAGACCACAAGGGCCACTGAGTTCAACCCACTGCCATGCAGGAATACATACTCAAAGCACCCCCAGTAAATGGCCATCTAGCCTCTCTTTAAAAACCTCCAAAGAAAGAGACTCCATCACACTCAGAGGCAGCATATTCCACTGTGGAATGGTTCTTTCTGTCAGGAAGTTCTTCCTGATGTTAAGGCAAAATCTCTTTTCCTGTAGTTTGAATCCATTGCTCTGTGTCCTAGACTCTGGAGCAGCAGAAAACAAGCTTGCTCCATCTTCAGTGTGACATCTCTTCAGATATTTAAACATGGCCATCATGTCACCTCTTAACTTTCTTTTCATCAGGCTAAACATACTTAGCCCCCTAAGTTGCTTTTCATAGGGCATGGTTTCCAGACCCTTCACCATTTTGGTCGCCCTTCTCTGGACACGTTCAAACTTGTCAGTATCCTTCCTGAATTGTGGTTCCCAGAACTGGACACAGTATTCCAGGTGAGCTCTAATTTTGGGATTTATTGTCAAAGAATCATAGAATCATACAGTTGGAAGAGACCACAGGGACCATCCAGTCCAACCCCCTTCCGTGCATCAAAGCAGTCCCAATAGTTAGCCATCCAGCCTCTGCTTAAAAACCTCCAAAGAAGGAGACTCCACCACACTCTGAGGCAGCATCTTCCACTGCTGGACAGCTCTGACCCTCAGGAAGTTCTTCCTGAGGTTCAGGTGGAATTTCCTTTCCTGCAACCTGAATCCATTGCTCGTTGTCCTAGTCTCTGGAGCAGTGGAAAACAAGCCCGCCCCCTCCTTGACATGACATCCTTTCAAATATTTAAACATGGCTATCATGTCCCCTCTCAACCTTCTCTTCTGCAGACTAAACATCACCCAGCTCCCTAAGATGCTCCTCATAGGGCATGGCTTCCAGACCCTTCACCATTTTGGTTGCCCTTCTCTGGACATGCTCCAGCTTGTCAATATCCTTCTTGAAATGAGGTGCCCAAAACTGGACACAGTATTCCAAACGAGGTCTAACCAAAGCAGAATAGAGTGGTACCATTACCTCCTTGATCTAGACACCATACTCCTATTGATGCAACCAAGAATCGCATTGGCTTTCTTGGCTGCCGCATCACACTGCTGACTCATGTTCAGCTTGTGATCTACCAAAACTCATAGATCCCTTTCAAACATACTGTTATCCAACCACATGCCCCCCATCCTATATTTATTCATTCCATTTTTTCTGCACAAGTATAGGACCTTACATTTCTCTCTGTTGAAATTCATTTTGTTAGCTTTGGCCCAGCTCTCCAATCTGTCAAGGTTGTTTTGAAATTTGATCCTGTCCTCTGGTGTATTAGCAACCCCTCCCAATTTGGTGTCATCTGCAAATTTGATCAGCATGCCCTCTACTCCTTCATCCAAGTCATTGATGAAGATGTTGAATAGCCCTGGGCCCAGGACCGAACCCTGTGGCACCCCACCAGTCACTTCTCTCCAGGATGAAAAGCAGGCATTGGTGAGCACTCTTTGGGTTCATTGTCCCAAAACGTAACATTTCCATGCTCTTGTCGGGAGCAGTAATGTGCCAAGCTTTAGCTGGATTAAGTGCTCCCTAAACAGGAGTATGAGGGCCAGTATGATATGGTGGTTTGAGCGCTACACTATAGACCCTGGAGATTTGGGTTTGATTCCTTGTTTGGCCATGGAAACCCATTGGATGCCTTTGGTGCATCACACACTCTCAGCCCCGGAAAACCTGGGAGAGGTTTGCCTTGGGGTCTCCATTAGTCTGAAATGACTTGAAGACACACAACAACAAAAAGCAAGAGTGTGAAGAAAAACAAAGTAAAAATTCTGCATCTTGTAGCTGTACATATAGCTGTATGTAGCTGCCTGGACACTGAAGCTGACATGTAACTTAGAATGAAATTCTGTGCTGCTCGACTAGAACTGTGGCAGAATGCCTTGGCGAGCAGATTTGGAGGGTCATGAAATGGAAACAACACGCTAGTCAGTTAGAGAAGATTCCCATCAGGTGTGTCTGGAGTAAATTCCCCATCAGATGTGTGTGGTGGAAAAGAGATTCCACCTTAACATTAGGAGGAACTTCCTGATGGTAAGAGCTGTTTCACAGTGGAAGCTGCTATGAATTGTGGTGGTCTCCTTCTTTGGAGGTTTTTAAACAGAGGTTGGATGGCCACCTGTTGCACGTGCCTTGATTGTGTATTCCTGCATGGCAGAATAGGGTTGGACTGGATGGTCCCTTTAGCCTCTTCCAGCTCTCTGATTCTGTGATTCTCATGATCAGGCTATGTGGACTGAAGAGGGAATGATGCCCTCATCTTTGGAGATCCTGCTTTCCCCCCTTTTTGTTCCAATCCCATCCACAATGTACCACTGAGATTCATTGGGCATTGTTTGCCTTCTTTATTGTTAAACTTTCTTTAACCTTAAGGACTAGAAACTCCTCCATTTTAAAAGCAACCACTTTGGAAGCCGAAACATTAAGGGTACTCAATTCTGGGCAGAAGACTCATTGTTGGCTGAAACCTTGTTGGCATCTTAGACACGCATAAGTTCACCTAAGGAATCGGTTGGACATTTTTGTGGAATATCCACATTCACTACCAGGTTGAGGAAGCAGACTGACTGGGGCAACAAGCATTGGACATTGCACATGGAGTCTGCTTTGTGCATGTGGGTGTATATGACACACTGCATACCAGGCATGCTAGTACATATGCACATGTGGTTGCGACTTCTGTTGGAGAACATCGCAATTCACTAATGAGGCAGGGTTGAACATCTCATGCAAAACTCCATGAACATAAAGTTACACTCCATCTCCTTCGTGTAGGACAAAAGTGAGCAAAGTGTGGCCTTCAGGCCACGTGCAGTCCCCCGGGGCTGTTTAGTAGCCAAAGTAGTCAGTTCTTTGCCTCAAAACGCCTTCTAGGGGATGTGAAGGCATTTTTAACCACCCTGGGCCCATTTTAGGCTCAAAAAGAGGGCTTTTATAACAACAGGAAGTGAGTAGGAAGTGATTTCCTGTTGGTCACTTCCTGTTGATGGAAAAAAAAAACTTTTCCTGGACCTAAAATGGCCCAAAGGCTGTGGGGGTGAGGTGTGGCAGTGGTGGAGCCCTCAAGATCATCTAGAGGGCTAATGTAGCCCCCAGCCTCTGACCAACCCGTCACAGGATCCTAGCCTCTGTGCTTACATGGTGCCATTGCAAAACTCACTCAGCTTCCTCTGTAATTTGTTCTCACCATGCATATTTCTGAACAGTTCTCTCTCCTCCCTCCCTCTTCTGCTTTCTTCTATGACATCCTTCAAGTTACAGTTGGTACCATTAAAAACTCGGCGCTTGACTGCCACAGGCACTCGTAATAACTGTAGTGTGTTGCCTTCTCATTATAATCAGAGCTACCCTAGTACTGCTATCTCGGCGGAGTGACAAATGCGGTTTTAATGACACCTTCTCTCCCGGTAAACTATAATTAAGAAAGGAAGGAAGGTACCTGGCAGTGAAATTACCTGCTTTATGTGGATTTATGGGGCTGAGGATACGTGTAAATTAGGGAATATTTTGCCAGGAACCAGTTATTAGAATAGACAGGATATGGCTGTCATGTGCATAGCTGGCAAAGCTGAGTAGGTTGCATCTCATCTAACTTCACTAGGTAGCCTTCGAACGGCACTTCTGTCTCTCAGTCCCAGTCCCACTTTTAAAGAGCTTGGGAAAGTTACTATTTTGGGTCGTAACTCATAGAATTCCTCTGCTCCCATGGCTTTGCTGGCTGGTGGATTCTGGGAGTCGTAGTTCAAACACATGACATTCTCAGGCTGTAATCACTTGCAATATGTGGATGATAAACATGAGCCACTTCCCAAGGTTGTTATCAAGATGTAAGAAGGTAATGTGGTCACTGTGCTCTAAGTACTCAGAACTGAAATATACCATAGGTTCTTGTGCTCTGTGAAGACAGTTAAAAATATGGTCAAACTCACAAATGTGGAACGAGGACTGTACATGATGGAGGGCTTTGGGCACTGCAGAGGGAGGAAGCGAAAACCAATCACTGTAGTGCTCAGAAAAGGACATCCACACTCATAAGGAAAATGTACGCACGCAGGGGTCCCTAACAGGATTCTGGCCACTGTCTGCTTTTAATTGAATGGCAAAGAAGTTCCTTACAGTTCAGGATCTTGTAGTTCCATTTGTAACAAAACAAGAACAAGATAAAAATGTTTTAAAAAAATCAAAAATCAATTTCTATTTATTCTCTGAATAAACTGTAATTTTGATATATCAAATATGAACATTTTATGTGAAATAAAGTATACAGAAAGCATTTCATATTCCTTAAATTACAAACTGACTTTCATTCTCTAAGCAGAGGTGCCCAAAATGTAGCCTGTGGGCAAAATGTGGCCCATGAGTCACATGTGGCCCCTGGATACCAGTTTTTCAGTTCCTGATGCCTTCCATTGGTCCTCCAAAGTCCCCTGCCCATTTTTTGGTTGCTATTTTGAGATTTATTCAAATGAAGACAAAGGTGTTTGGGAACACTGTTCAAGGATGGAGCCCACTGAAGGATCAGAGGGGAAATTGACCCCAGCACCCATGCACTTGCCCATCCCTGTGTTAGGCTTAAAATTTTAATGCAAGGTAACTTGCTATAGAATTAATACTTGGTGTTGATTAGTATTTGCATGACTCAGGGCTCATCAAACAGCCTTGCTTTAGAATTGTTTGTTCTGCCTAGTACATGTCAGTGATCAGTATCTGCAAAGAGAAGGACATTGCTAATGTCTAAGATATCTTTGAGAATGACCTAGGATGTGACAAGGTCATGTAGACTTTGGAAGTTAAGGGTCAGATAGCGTGTAACATGTGTGCAAACTGTAACTTTGCTGACACTGATGCATTAATCTTTTCTTTCATGAAAGCATTCCTAGAGCCCTGGTGGCGAAGTGGTTAAATGTCGGTACTGCAGCCACAAGGTTGTGAGTTTGATCCTGCAGGGCTCCAGGTTGACTCAGCCTTCCATCCTTCCGCAGGTTGGTAAAATGAGTACCCAGCTTGTTGGGGCCAATTAGCTAAACACATTGTAAACCGCTTTGGGAGTGCTTAGCACTGATAAGCAGTATTGAAATGCAACTGTTAACTGCTAACATTCTTTAATATAAACATAAAAATGGTATAAGAAGGGAAGCTTGAAAGGATAAATCATCTTTCCTTCGTTGGATGGATCCTTTGTGTTACTTCTGTGTGTCTTTCTTTCTTTCCTTCTCTTTTCTACCTTCCTACCTTGTGTTTGGGGGTTCAAGTCAGCTCCTGGGAATACAGTGAGGTGTGACTTGTTTATCCACCCTAACACCTGCTCTAGAGTGTGCTTTTGTTGTTGTGTGCCTTCAAGTCATTTCTGTCTTATGATGACCCTAACGTGAACTTATCATGGGGTTTTCTAGGGCTGAGAGTGTGAGATGTGCCCAGGATAACCTAGTGGGTTTCCATGGTCAAGCAGGGAATCAAATCCTGGTCTCCAGAGTTGTAGTTCAATGCTCAAACCACCACACAATGCTAGCTTTCTTCTCTTCTTGCCTTCTTCCTATAGAAAACATGAGGGAATTATGGAGGCTTACTTAGCAAGCCTCCATAATTCCCTCATGTTCCCTACAGGAAGAAGGCAAAAGGAGAAGAACTGATGAAAGAGCAGACCCCATGTTGAAAGAACAGCACATGTCCATAATTTACAACGATCAAAAGAATGTCAAAAAATGAATAGTTGAAAAGTGGGGTATGCCTGTAACACTAAACACATCCTAACTAACTAAAACACAAAACAATTCTGACTCCTCTATACAAACTGTAGTGAAAAGGAAAAATTGATTAATATCTCATGTCTTATTCTACATCTAGCATATATATCTGGCTTTGCCTGGGATTTTTTTTTCTCATAGGTAATACTTGTTAGAAAGATTTGAGATCCTGTGTCTCTAATTTCCCAAACTGTCTTGTCCAGTACCTGTAACTTTCCCCCATATTCCCCAATCCCATCTGTATTCAGAGTTGTTAACATAGAGAGGTTGGGTTCTTGAGGGAATACTCTGCCCTCCTCCTTGCTGCTAGGCCTCATCTTCATAGCAACCAGCCTATTCTGTGGTTGAGAATTCTAAAGTCCCCTCCCTAAACTGCAAAACCCAGGATTCTATAGGATCTTCTTAGGCACCCAATCATATGAGGTCTTCACCTGGCACAGCCAATCATATGAGGTCAGGTCTTCACTTGAGACAGACAAACATGCAAACTTTGACTTTTATATATTAGATTACAGAGCTATGTACATTCAACTGGCACTGGGCACTTCTGATGCACATTGGACACTCATGTTGTATTCTCCTGCTTCCCAGCCAATGTCTGGATGTGCATCAGGGAGTGCCCCAGTACTCACTGTAGAGCGGCCCAATGTGCATTGAGCACTGGGCCATGGTAGCTCAGTCACTCTACTGGCTACCATTGAACAACTGATGCCCTTATTTTACAATGTCATGGCAGCCCTTCAGTGAATATGGACATTGAGAAACCAGTTTTAGCCACATGCAAGGCCCTTCACAAAGATGTAAATACAAAGTGGAATGCCAACCATTATAATTTGATTTCCAAACATTGGTAAATCAGTTATCAGGCCTGATTTGTCCCTCGTGTTTCTAATTTAACAATTTCACCAATGTTGATAAATCCAGTGATATAACAAGCTTTAACCTATCTATTTATAGTTTTACAGGATTACAGCTAAGTCAGTTCAGTCATTCTGGCTGCACTTAGAATATGTCTAAGTATAAGATGGAACAAACCTTCTACTTGCTTAATAAACCAGATTAAATACATGTTGAGACAAAGAGAAAATTAATAATACTGTCCTCCCTCCACATTTGCTGGTTTGACCTTCACAAATGTGATTATTTGTGAGGCACATGCTCTCCTTCCCCTTATCCTCTTCCTGTTCTCTTGTATTCTTCATCTCAAGCTTGCGAGGCTTGTGTCTAAAGTGGACTTTTCCCCCTTTTGTGTGAGCAAAGCCCCCCTCTCCACTGCTGGAAGTGTGTCCTCTCTGTTAGGTGGCTGCACATTCTGCTGTGTAATGGCCACTGATTAGTCATGTGCTCTCTTTGCTCCTACCTCTCTCCTCTGGGAAGAATCTCCTTTCTCAAGATGGTGACTGGAAGTAGCTAGAATGCCAGAACTCAGCACTCCGCTCTTCTCTGTCTGAGGGGAAAGTATCTGTAAGTCCTTTACATTTTTCCTCCCTCCGCCCCCGGAGTGCTCAGGCCAGAGGCAAGGGAATGGGAATGGGAGCTGTGGAGAGGATTGGGAGGGGAGAGTTATTTGCACTTTCCCACTTTCGTGAGAGTGTTGTGCCCCAAACCCTCGTGAATGTGGAAGGGCCACCGTATGCATTTCCTCCTCCCCCAAAAAACCCACTCATTCTTGATAGTGTTTATCAGTATGGTCAAGCCTCAGATATAAACAAAACTTAATAGAACCTGAAGCAAAAATCAAGTGTTTGGCAAATATGGAGGCATTTAGAAAATATCAAGAGAATATTTGCAATGGTGAATTTTAAGGAAAAAAAATAATTTCAGCTCTAGCACTTCTAATATTCTCTAAGGATGTTTAGAGAAGATCTATTGATTTTCTTCCCCAAAGTGAAAAACCTTCTGTCTTAGGAAATATATATTGTTGGTTCAGGTAGCCGGTTGTGTGGCATTGATTTCAATTCCATTCTGAGACATTTTGAATGGAACTGGTCAATGTTTTTCAGCATAAGAATCTGAAAAGACAACCACACACCCAAAATAGTAACCCACTTTGCTGAGTCATCTTTAGTTTTGTGTGGTATTTTAGTATATTACCATTATTATTCTAGTGTGTACATTATCGGGCATATGATAATTCTTCCAAATGAGTTTTGGACAGCGCACTGTAGCAATTAAGAGGCCGCAGTCCTGAAGCAACTGGAAAGGAATGGAATAGATCTTAATGGCTTTATTTAGCTTTAGTGTCTGTAAGAGCAGCTAGGACTTCCTCAATGGTGGGCAGGTGAAAAGAGGATGCTGGGGGATTTTGATTCTTGAAAAGACAAACTGGGCAGTTATCAATGGCTTTGGAATGGCTTTGTGGAGTCATTGAGAAAGGCCCGGTTGTACAGTCAGCTATGAAGGTGATAGCAAAATGTGGGCAAAACAGGAGTGGAATTCAGTGGCTGCTGATGGCTTCCACATCTGTGTGGCAATGAACCTCTGCCCTCGGTTTTAGTCCAAACGTTAAAGTAGTTATCAAAAATACCAAACCTAACTGGGGGTAAAGTTCAGCATCTTTAACTGAATACAGAGGTTTTGCATTGGACAAAAATGTCCAGTTGCTTCTGTAAGGAAATTTATGCATGCATAAGATACCAACCGGATTCCAGCCATCACTGCACACAGTGCACACATTGGGTGCACAATGCTGCAGTTCAAAACAAGGCAGTGTTGCACAAGCATCATATAATTCTGTGAGTATAAAGTCACACTCTTCCTCCTCAATGTAGGATCTCATTCTAATTTACTAAAAACCAAACTACCCTCTTGGTTTGAAGGAAAGGGTATGTTAGCATTTTTTTTCATTCTCTGCACAGGAACAAAGCAGCTTCAGATGATACATGAACAGCCACACTGATAAAAATGCCCTTAAGATGCTTCCAGTGTCTGTCCAACTACCTTTAAAGCTTTAGGCTCCAGTTCTGTACATAGTTACCTAGTAGTAAATCCCAAAAGTCAGTAAATCCCTATAGTAGCATCCTAATTGTAGAACAAAGAAAATAATTTATGCTCCTATTTATGTTGAATGGGACTCACTCCCAGATTAATGTGTATAGAGTTAGAGTCTACAGCTTTCAGTTTAATTGATTAGTTAGCAGGAAAATCAACTAACCGTGTAATCTTAGGAATCCACACTCAGAAGTGTGTAGATACACAACAGATTATTGCTGTTGTTTGCATTCAAGTTGTTTCCAGCTTATGGCAACCCTAAGGCTGTCCTCTCATGTGGTTTTCTTGGCCAGATTTTTTTCTGAGGGGGATTACCTTTGCTTTCCTCTGAGGCTGAGAGAGTGCAACTTGTCCAAGGTCACCCCGTAGGTTTCCATGGCCGAGTGAGGATTTGAACCCAGGTCTCTAGAGTCATAATCCTACACTCAAACCACTACATCATGCTCATTCTCAGTCTTATGCATCCACACTGAAAAGTGAGTAGACATGCAACAAATTATACTGTTGGTTTATTTGCCTTCAGCTGATCCAAGATTTCAGCTGATCCAAGATTTCAACTTCAGCTGATCCAAGATTTCAGCTGTAACCAAAAGGGAGGACACACAGATGAGAGAAAAAGTACATGGCTTGCACTTCTAGGGCTAATCCTAGGCATCTCAAGTTAAAAGGGTCTCAGGGTCACAGGGGTGGGGAAAGCCAATCTTATCAAGAAGCTGGCTCTCACAAAAGACAGTGCTGGGTCGACCAGACCAATGGTCTGTCTCAGTGTCTAGTCTTTTTCCCCAGGCTCAGTTGAGGGTGCTGTCTTTGATCTATAAAACTCCACCCAACTGGAGCCAGGGTGAAGCTGAGGCACAGTTGAAACACCATCTTCTCTCCTATAAGGCTGCCTGGAATCTGAAATCTTCAATAGATGCTCTGTTCTGTGTCCTGCCACCTCAAGAGGTTAAGAATACATAAGAGAGGGTTTACGCCCCAGTAGCATTCCAGCTGTGGAACTCCCTCCCCGGGGAAGCCAGGCGGGCTCTGTCCTTACTGAATTTCCAACATGCAATCGAAAGTGTGTGATTTTTGTCTTTGAGAACTTTTTTTGGCTTGTCTTTTAATGTTTTGTTTCTGTTGTGTTTCTACCCTATACAGAAAAGTGATTTTTAATCATAATTTTTATTGAGTTTACATATATTCTTAATATCATGCAATCAACAGTGCATATATCCATTAACTTGAAAGAATCAATTAAGTGAAACAGAAATCAAAATCTTTACATTTGTATCATTACATCATTATTACTTTAGATTTTACTGTAAACTATTATTCCTTTCTTGACTAATGCTTCCTTTAAACTCTTCACTTTCTAATATTATACTAAATTTACAACTCCTCTTGACTTCCTCTACCTCTAGTCTCAGTACCCTCTATATCAGTGGTTCTCAACCTGTGGGTCCCCAGATGTTCGTGGACTTCAGCTCCCAGAAGCCCTGAACATTGACCATAGTGGCTGAGGCTTCTGGGAGCTGAAGTCCACGAACATCTGGGGACCCACAGGTTGAGAACCACTGCTCTATATCAATCTATGTGTATATATGTGATTTCTAAACATGATGCATGAATGGGGGAATGAATGACAGAGACAAACACTCAGAATATGAATGCCAATAATTCAAAGCCTAACTAAATCTGAGCTAGATCATAAAGGCTAACCTTGTCAGGATTAAATAACAAAACAAAACATACCAAATTATCTGGGAGCTCTGCCACATATAAGCTGTCCTCACTCCATCATCCACTGCCTGGCCTTTGCAATAGTGCACCAATGATGTAGACTTGAGTCGACTGACTAGGGCCATTTCCTCACTAGATAGTTATAGTGCTATTATTCCACTTTCAACATCCTATGGAATCCTGGGGTTTGCAGTTTAGGGAAGGGCGTAAACTGCAAACCCCAGGATTCCATAGGACGTTGAATGTGGAATAATAGCACTATAACAGTTTAGAGTGGAAATGGTCAAGGACTCAAGCTGGACTCAAGTTGCTTCAGTGACTTGACTCAGACTCAACTTGGCAATAAATGACACACTGACTTGACTTGATCTGTGACTTGTATATTTTTAGTGACTGACTTGCTCCCCTTGGTCCCATAACATAGCACATTCATCCAGAAACCTCACAACATTGAACAACGCTTCTATTTCTTTTTTGCCTACTGGGTATGTGATTATCTGTCTCAAGGCCAAAGCGTGGGTGCATTTCTCAGAGAGGAACAGCTAACGTGTCAGGCAATGGGCTTGAAGCAGGGTTAAGATCTGCTCAGCAGCCTGTCCCTGCTGCATATCGGAGGAACTTTCTGAAACTTTTCCTAAGAGCAGAAAGCAAGACTCACCCCAAGAGTTCAGGGAAGGATCCTTCCTTCTAAACCTTTTGAAGCTTCAGTAATGGGGAGTAAAAGGATCATATTCCCTACTTCCAAAAAAGCCTCTAGCTTTGGAAATGGGAAGTAAGAAAGACGCTATCCCCCATTTCAGAAACTGGGTTCCAGACTTGAGACTTCATTTAAGAGTATCTTGCAAGGATTATAATTATGCTGTCAATGATATCAAGCCACTGAAAGTGCCTGAAGACCATCTCCCTCTCCTATTATACTAGTACTGATGCTATCATCAATTATGACATTGAGCTTAAGCCCAACTTCTGATGATTTGCAGCTGAATCAGAGCTGTTTCTGTTGTTCTTTGCTCCTTCTTCTTCAACAACTGAGGTCTGCAATTATGTTAATAAATCAGAAACAGTATGCAAACAAGCATATCCTGACTGGTTTGTGGTGCATCCCATGGATGCTATTATTTGCCTCCCAGGAGGTAAATAACTCTGTTAGACCTCTAAGTGTATCTTCTTTTAAAAATGCCAAAGCAGGGAGGGTTTTGGTACAGCTGAAATTCATGGGCATAGCAGCCTTTGGCAACTGGGCAGGTGCTTTCCAGATGTGGGTCCAGATGTGTGCTCAGTCACTGGTTGAGCTGTAGTATGACACACTGCTGGGGGGTGGGCACAGGTTTGGGAAGGTTTAAGTACAGGATTGTCAGTTTGAAATATATTCTCTAAACTCTTGTGGAAAGCCATTAAGGAGTGAAACAAGGCACAAAATGCTTAGACTTCTCAGTAAGAGCAGGACCAGAGCTAGCCTGGGCATATTGATTAAGCAGGATGGGAGACATTAGCTAAGGGCACTGTTCCTAAGTGGGGGTCACAAAGTATAAATCCTCATATGTCGAGTTACACATTGATTGTACTTGTATTGAATAATAATGCTGTGCAGTTGAACATGCATCCAAGTAGCAGTCCCTGAGCTCTAGTTTAATCCTGATTATTATTTGGTACTGATTTTTGGCTTTCTGTTTGACTCATGCTTCCTGGTTTGCCCGTCAGTCCAACTTACTCTGTTATCCCAACTACTGGCTTGTTGCCCAGTTCCTGGTTCCCAGCTCATGCCTCATCAGACTGTTGCTTGTGGAACAGGTAAGCCAAAGAAAGGTCAAAGCAGCCGTAAGGCAAAAGTCAAATAGCATTGCTTGTACAGTTGTCCTTGTCATGTTTGTGAGAGTCTGTTCCTGACAGTAGCGGACTAAGGCTGTGTCTTCTGAAACCAGGCAGCAGGGCCTGCATTGGGTGAAGTGCATTAGATGCACACTAATATCCATACCCATGAACATCCAGCAAGCTGGCACCAATCCTGAAGAACCCAGCTGGGCTCTGAACTTTTGCCATTTCCACTCTATGCTGTTACAGTGCTATTATTCCACTTTCAATATCCTGTGGAATTCTGGGGTTTGTAGTTTCCTGAGGCCAAAGAGCTCTCTGGCTGAAGATTCTAAAGGCCCCTCCCTAAACTGCAAACCCCAGGATTCCATAGGATGTTGGAAGTGGAATGGTAGCGCTATAACAGCGCAGTGCAGAAATGGCCTTCCTAAGAATAACCTTCTACTCTGGGAGCTCTCCAAGGTCCTGCAGAGAAACCTGTAGGTGCTCTTATAAATCTTTCACCTACTTCTTGCTTCTGCATGACCCACCTGTTGCTTAGCACGAGGTGAAAGAGAACACAAATAAGTAAATATGTTTTCCATTAATATTCTACGATGAATTGAATCCACACTTTCTTCATTTTCTTAATTTAATTTTGAACAAATCAACAACAGACCCTTTAAAACTGGAAGCACTTGGGGGCAACTGGGGGAACATTTCAGCCCTCCCTGCAACCTTGGCAGGAAACTCTCTCTCTCTTTGACTTCTCAATGCTGCCCCCCAAAAAAACATTGCCAAATGGCAAATCATGCTCCCAGAAGCCTGGGGGCATGGTCTACCATTTAAATACAAGTCCTTCCAAGCCTATGTCAGGCAAAAGGGAGAGAAATAGAAATATAACAGGATTCAGAAGCAGGAAATCACTGGATGGTCACTTCTGTGCTGGAACAGTGTTTCACCTATTTAGCTAAGTATACTAAATAACCTCTCCTCGTCCACCTCCCCTAAACCTGACAGAAACTGTTGTTCACCAGAAGAGTGGACTTTCTTCTCTCCATGCAGCTAATGCCTAGTAAAGTATGTTGTGGGTTGTGTATGTCACAAGTATGGGAATAAAGCCACAATCATGGTCAACACTATAATATTTTCATAGGAAAGAGGTCAGGTGAGAAAACACTACAAGTGATAATAGTATCTCTTATGGTGATGGTGGTGGGGAAATGAAGGCATTGCGTCACAGATAAGAATTCTCCCTCCCAGGAAAATTATCCTTCTGTCTCAATTTTCTAGCGTTTCAAAACTTAAAACTCCAGTTGAGCATTCAGCAGTACATTTTGGAGATCCACAGAAAAAGGGAAGCGAAGGCGACCAAGGGAATGTAAACACGGCAAATACGAGATCTAGGCATAAACAAGTTCTAGGAGATTGAAGAAATTTTCATTTAGGGGGTCAGAATTAGTATTTGGAGGGGGAATGCCATCATTTTGCCCTCCCCAAAACTAAACCCCTGTAATAGTACTTACTTGCATGAGCCAGGTTTGCAGGAATCCTACTCACGTCAACAAAACACTCCAAATTAGACAGACTAGCCTTCTTCGTTTTCCAGGTTGCTGCTGAACATTGGCCTTACTGGCCAGGAGGAATTGTAGATGTAGCTGAAAATGTCTGGAGGGCAGCAAGATGAGGAACCTTCTCAGCTAGCCCAGAAAGTGTTGGCTGGAGGCCCTATACCAGTTTGTACCAGTGCAAAGCCTGACTCAATCAGACTCCTGCACTTTGTTTCCAGTAAACATACAGATTGATCATCCCTTGGTAATAAATTGGCCTCTTCTGGATCAATATATACCACTCAGGTCAATTAATCTTGATACTCACTTCAACAGAATTCAATATCCAGTTACTGATTTTAAGAGTAATGAAAAGTAAGTATGAAAGGCCCGATCCTGCTTGACATGTGAACTCAGCTGGAACCCAGGACAGCAAAACTGGGAGGAAATAAGCCATGAACCTAGGCTTCTAGCATGCAGTGGCTGAATTTTGAGTGGCTGTCATGGTGTATCAATAGTTAGGCCATACCTATAGTTAATGGCTTGTCAATGCTTTAGGGGGAAAAAAAGAGAGAGTTTAGTAAAACACTGTGCACTCCACTTTGTGGGTTAAGCACCTGTGGGTTTGATTATTCATATGTTATTTTAATGAATGAATGAATTAATGAATGAATTATTTAAAAAAGAATCTTACTCTATTTGCCCCTGCCATGGAAAAAAAAAATCTTTCTTTCTAGGAATTTCTAGGTCCTTCAGTGAGATTCTATGGCCCACTTCTGCTAGAATTATGCTGGAAGACCTAGATATTCTGTGCTGGAGGACCTAGAGATTTGGATTGCAAAAAAAAAGTTATCTTTATCTTCATCTGTATTTTTAGCACTTTTGTCATGGTCTTGTGTTACCAGGCCATACGTCCCCATGCTTCAATATGGTTTAATTGGCAAATATTAATTGGCATAAATATAATTTATACAGCGCTATGGCTGCATGGCCATGCTGGCTAAGAGGAAGGACTACCAAATATATGTGAAAACTAGATCAGTCAGGACCTCAAGGCAGGCCAGGTCATAGTCAGGAAATCTTCAGGGAACTCCACCAACAACTGCACTTGCAAATGTTGGTCAATGGCTCAACCTCCAGAGACAATGCAACCCAAAAGCAAACTAATGATCTTCAACCTTCTTCCTACTCCCCAGCAAAGTCTCCATCTATTCCCTTTCCTGGCTAGCAATCAAGGAGGTATCATGATTCTCATCAGTCCTTTGTCACCTAAACCTAAAGCCGTTGTCTGCTCTGCAGACTCCATTGTCTAATCTACCTGAGAACCATTAACACCTTCCTCCTAAGGGCAGAAAAAGGGTGTTTAAACCCTGGCTTTTCACTAGATAACTCATAGTACTTTTGGTGTACAGACTGTAACTCTGCTGCTCCAATTCTCAATTTGTACTACCCTTGGATTTCTAGTTTAAGCTATGACTGCTTCTTCACTTCTCTCTGGATTGGTAAATGTCACCCACTTTGCCCTAAAATCTCACTATCCAAACTTTTCCTCCCTTTTACTTCAGTTAGCCTTGAGTGATTGTGAGACTGGTTGGATCTTGTGTGTGTGTGTGTGTGTGTGTGTGTGTGTGTGCAATTATTAATTTCCCCAATAAAAACAAACAAGCTTACTTTTGACTCTCAAGCTGGTTCTTCCCTGCATTAGTATCTGTATACACAGGTGTAAAAGATCTCATAAAGTTACCCCCATCTCACAGGCCTCCTCTTCAGCTAATATTCCCCACTGTTCCACAGAGGCACTGGCATCACAGGGGGACCCCAAGTCACCCATGTTTTGGGGTAACCCTTGTGCCCCTAACCCCCACAAAAATGGAGGGCTCACTGTACTATCTATTCTAGTTTTAATTGTGACCCCACATAGTTCTACAGTGTTCACTCGTAGATATATGAATATCCTACAGCACAACATGGTTGGTAGTTCACACAAACAGCATACAGCAGTGATGTCCTTTGAACCCAGTTTGCAGCAGCTGAAGAACGAAGGGGAAAACTGAGAGGAGGCAAAAGAAACCAAGACATTTTAAAAGCAACTGAAAAAGTGGGATGGGAGAAAATTTGTTGGACTTGCCCCTGCAAAGCATTTTTGTTTCACATTGTTTTTGTTAAGAATGTATCAAAATTCATACATTTCTTCATATTTGGAATGGAAAAAAATACTTGAGATAAGAGTAGGTAGGAGCAGTGGGAATGTATAGATTTCTCCATCCAGGCCCTGGGTTTTCATTGCATCGTTCCTAAAATTCTGCAACTGAATCCTTGTGTAGTCACCTATTAGGAAGGAATACCCATGCCCTTTTCTCTGGGAGTTCCTTTAGCCTTTAAAATCTACACATCAGAGATGTACAACATCATCCTTTACATGCTGGGAATGGCTGTACTCACCAAAAATGGCAAGTCCATGTGGATGAGGATTTCATTTCAATCTGTTTTGTTTTTGAATAATTTATCAAAATTTTCAAATTCCTTCATATTTTGGACAGAGAAAACCCAGAATTGGAAAAGAAAGAAAGAAAGAAAGAAAGAAAGAAAGAAAGAAAGAAAGAAACCTTGACTGAAGGAGAAAGAGAAAAAGATAGATTTAATAATCTCTACTTTATTGCAGAGTTTCTTAAGGTATCTGATGTGGGGGATTGGGAGGGTTTTTTCCCCTCAGTGTGCCAGGGACCAGCATCATATTAGTGCTGTTTAAATAGTTTCTTTATTTCCTGGAAACTTGCTGTGGACTGGCAGCACATAACTCACAGGTGAGCACTGGTTCACAGACCGCTATTTTAAGTAATATTTCTCCAGGCCAGTGTCTCCCAGTTCACTGATGTGTGCAGCTGGCAATTATTTTTTTCCCAATGTGCCAGGATTAACACCATATGTGTGCCCATTGAGTATAATTGTTTCCTGTTTTTCCTTGAAACTTGCCAGGGATTGACACCACTCCAGAGATCACTACTTTGAGCAGCACAGCTTTAGAGCGCTGTGGAAATTCTAGGTATGGCTGTTGCTGTTGCTGATTTAGAGGAATGAACAAGCAGGTTCAAATGTGAATTTAATCTGCTTGACAAAGTGAATATTGGCTCCATCTTTTTTCTCTAAAATTCATAAATGGTGTTCTTGGTTTCTCTTGTGATTCTGGAAAGAACATGACACAGAAATATTCCCCCTCCCATTTTTTTTTCTGTTGCCATCTTAACCTGATCCATAAAATATCACCCATAAGAGGACACTGAGAAGACTCTTGACATTTAATGACACTGTTATGAAACCCCAGCCAAAAGTAGGAAGTCTAAACTGTTTTTCCAGGAGGAGCAAAGGGGAAACATTGCTACCAGATCCATGACAAGGTCTGAATGAAAGCTTACAGCAGAATTGTATTCGAAATAAATATGTTTGAGTGATTTACAATTGAGCTATGTACTGTAAAATCAAAGTGATAACAGGTCAACATAGTTGTACTCTTGCAGGTGCTGAAATTGGTCAAGTAACTAAAAGCAAGCAAATGCTTAAGACAAACATTTGTGAAGTATGGGGTCCTGATTCAAAACATAAACATAAGCCACAGTGGTGTAAATAAAGATTATCTGATTGTTGCTGCTGCTACAGCTAAAATGAAGTTTCAAAAATGTTCCACAGCCTAACAAGTTGCAGTGAATTCACGGCCTTTAATATTATTGGATCATTGTTGTTGTCGTGTGCTTCCAAATCTTTCTCAACTTTTCAACTTATGGCGACCCCCATGGGGCATCCTTGTCAAGATTTGTTCAGTGGAGGCTTGCCATTGCCTTCATCGGAGGCTGAGGGTGTGTGACCTGGCCACAATCACCCAGTGGGATTCCAGGGCTGAGCAGGGATTCAAATCCAGGTCTCCCAGAGTTCCTGGTCAACACTCATACCAGAACACCATGTTGGCCTTCAATATTACTGAGTAGCGTTCCACATAAGAGAATTTCAATCTAAGGGGTTTGAACTAGACCTATTTACCGTTAAAGTAGAGCCACTGAAATCTGTGGGACTTAAGCTTGTCATGAGTCCCCTAAGTCCTGCTGAATTCAGTGAATCTATTTGAACTGTAAATAAATCTGGAGCCAACCCTAGGACCTTGGGAATGATATCAACTCTAGGGATGATATCACCCCCTCTAACAGATGTAGTGATTTGAGTATTGGCCTACTGATCTGCTGGGAAGTGGAGTGAAAGTACCATGAGATGCTTAATTTTTAGACTCTGTCTAGATTGGACCCTTCCAAATACTATGTCCAGTTCTGGGCACCACAGTTCAGGGAGGATATTGACAAAGTGGAACGTGTCCAGAGGAGGGTGACCAAAATGGTAGGAGGCCTGAGAACTGTGCTGTATGAGAGAGGCTTAGGGAGCTGGGCATGTTCAGAGAAGGTTCAGAGGTGACAAGATAGCTATGCTTAAATCTTCCAAGGGATGTCATATGGAGGATGGAGCAAGCCTGTTTTCTGCTGCTCCAAAGGCTAGAACATGGAGCAATGGCTTCAAATGTCAGAAAAAGAGATTCACTTTAAACATTAGGAAGAATTTCCTGATGGTAAGATTTGTTCGACAGTGGAATATGCTGCCTTAATGGAGTATGGTAGAGTCTTAAAAACCTTGGAGGTTTTTAAACAGAGGCTGAATGGCCATCTGTTGGGAATGCTTTGATGATGTATTCCTGCATGGCAGGACGTTGGACTTGATGGCCCTTATGGTCTCTTCCAATTCTAAAATTTTATCATTTTATGATCCCATGAAATAAACATAGACATTGCCCTGCTCTCTGCTCAAAAGAAAGCAATCAGCTTTGCCTATGCTAATTACTAGGCTTCTTTCTTTCTTTCTTTCTTTCTTTCTTTCTTTCTTTCTTTCTTTCTTTCTTTCTTTCTTTCTTTCTTTCTTCCTGCTCTGGCTCCTGACCAGTTTAATTTGCTAGGAACAATATTTCTATAGGAAAGAACAACTCTTTTTCACAGAGTCATTCTTTTGAAAAGAGAAAAGAGAACAATCAGCAGCAAAACTTAGCTACCGGCATGCAAACGAAAAGAAAAGGAAAAGGAAGCTGACAATGGGTTTGATTAGTCTCGGGGATTAATTATTCAGAAGTTGCCATCAGAACTGGAGGGCGCAAGCGAAGACTGAAATTGGCACCAAGGTTAATTGGTATCTAAGGCTTGCCTCTGGTCAGCGGATAATGTTAAGCAGAATGGATGCTATTTTTGGCAGTCTATAAGCCCTAAAAAAAAATGGATTCAGAAATAAGAAGATAGGGACAAAGATAAGAATTCTATGTTCTCCAAGCATATGGAGATCAGGGAACTGATTATCTAGCCCCAGCTTACTCTAGGCGGGGAATTCCTGTTGTGTCTGATCGACTTGAAAAATGATCCCACTCCACCCCTTCTTGTCCATTTTAAAGCCTCATGGATGCTATTTAAACTTGACATGTCATAAATCCAATAGCTACAAGCAGGGTAATATTTGTTTTCTGTCCACTCTTGTTTGGCTGCCAGGAAAAGATAGCAATGCCATGAGCAAAATGACGGTCATTCAGCCCTCGCACTAAAGCCTCCTCTAACCTTTTTTCAAAAAATTAACATTAAGGGCAAGTGTTGTAACTGAGGAGAAGGAGTGAACTGTTTTCTACACTTTTACTGGGAACAACTCCCAAAGGCAGGTAGCATAGTTCCTTGCAAGGGCATGATGCAGGGGTGTAGCTACAATGGTCAGGAGCAAAATGGAGGCATTGGCCCCCAATGAGAATACTGGCCCCCCCAAAAAATTTTCTTGAGTCCCCAAATTTCTAGCACTGCAGAGGGTGACACACTGAACGTTGTTCAAACCTAGAACAGTTCTGTTTCTCGTGTTTGCATTTCCTGGGAAACTCTGCTTGCTTTGAGTCCTTACAAGGAAAAAGTCAGGGGATAGATAGGTAGATAGACAGACAGACAGACAGATAAATTTAAATTACAGCAATGCTAGACATTTGTGGATTGAAGGGAAATTTCAGAATTCTTGCGGGGAGGACACAATGCTTTCATTTCACTCCCCACTTTGTAGCTATTCCTTTAAACTCAGGACAATATTGTTGTTGCTGCATGCCTTCAAATTGTTTCTGACTAATGTCAACCCTGTGGTGGATCTGTCTTATTTTTTCGGGGCTGAGAGTGTGTGACACACCCAAGGTCACCCAGTAGGTTTCCATGGCTGAGCGGGGAGTTGAATCCTTGTCTCCAGGGTTGTAGTCTAACACTTAAACCACTACATCATGCATATGCATACTTACATAGGGTATTAATTAACTGTGATTTAAACTGTGTTTTAAAAAGAAAAGGCACTGAGAGAGTTAGGAAATATTTTCAGATCTTGTGAGAATTTCAAACTATTGTGGGCTACAATCAAGCCTAGTGTTGTGGTTAAGGTCAGAATTAGGGTATAATATACACTTCTTGTGTTTCCTGTCCCTAATTCCCACCCCATGAAAATGCTAATCTACTGGCATTTGCAAGGACTACAATGGCAAAAAGTAACAGATTGGTTGGGATATATATATGTATGTATGTGTATGTATGTGTGTGTGTATATCGGTTTCTAGGGAGAAAACTGGTACATGGTAAAGAAATGAAATTTAGGGGTATTGTTTACAACTGTGCAGGCATCAATACTATAGAATGCCTGCAATGCTGGTTGTTTATTTTTATTATTATTATTATTATTATTATTATTATTATTATAATATTCATACGTTGCCTTTTTCCCAGAGCGGGATCCAAGACAGTTTCCGGAAAAGCTAAAGACATTTACGATAGAATTTAAAACAATTAAAATAACCATATAAAAACAGTGTGAAATCATTGTAAAAACAAAACAAGTTTTTTTAAAAATAGATAAAACGTCCTCATAAAATAAAAGCTCACTTGCTCATACATTAAAAACCTGTATGCTTGGATTCTGCAGCCAACATGACTCTGTGGACAATAATGTCACGTCCCCTTTAGTAAAGACTTTTTGGAACAACAGCAGATATTCTACTACTTATAATCTTCAAAACTCTATCGCTACCCCGTAGGAATATGAGGAGAAAGTTATCTATTGAATTATACGGATAAGGTTTCTCTTTTCCTCTTAAATAAAGATTAAGAAAGGAACACAATCAGTATTTATGTTACCTCACGAACGGAGGTTGAAATTAATATTTCCCAATTGTTGTAACAAACAAGCTGTATTTCACCCTGGGAGGATAGGGTTTTTTTTTTGTTTGCTTTTTGTCTGTCTGTCTGTCTGTCTGTCTGTCTATCTATCTAGTTTTTTCTTGGTTAATTGTTTATTGTTTACTGTGGATTGCTTGTGAAATACTTATTATTTAGGATTCATTAGATTATTATTGAGAAAATCTGTAGATAAAATTTGTATATAACATGAATTATGAATATATTGTAATGGGGGAGGGGAAAAATGGAAGAATTTTAATTTGAGAATGTAAACTTATCATTTCTTTTTTATGGATAATAAACTCTAATAAAAATATGGATTAAAAAATCCCATTGCTTAGAGAATTGATACTAGCTGAGCTAACAACACAAAATATGGAAGCTGCCTTCTATATGACAAGGTCCATGTTCATGGCAAAGTTCACAGTGATCTGATAAAAACTGCCACAGCAAGAGGACCATAAAAATATAGAACACAGATGTGTTTACCCTTTTTTACTCCAATTTCAGAGAAGTGGTTATATATCTTTTTCCTGGAAAAACTACAGATGCGTTCACTAGATGGCTCAAGGAAGGCAATCCTTTATTGGTCTGGGAAGTTCTGAGCACTGGTTGAAAGGCTGTTTAGGTTTTCTTGCCCCTTGAAAGTCTAGGGCAGTAATTGCTGGCAAAGTTATGTTGCGCAGACTACATTTCATTCTAAAGCTCGAGGGGTGCCAGAGGGTTCTGTCCTGGGCCCAGTGCTGTTCAATATTTTTATCAATGACTTGGATGAAGGAATAGAGGGCATGCTCATCAGATTTGCAGATGACACCAAATTGGGAGGGGTTGCTAATACGCCAGAGGACAGGATCAAAATTCAAAATGACCTGGTAGACTGGAGAGCTGGGCCACGGCTAAGAAAATGAAATTCAACAGAGAGAAGTGTAAGGTCCTACACTTAGGTAGAAAAAATGGAATACAGAAATATAGGATGGGGGACAAGTGGCTGGATAGCAGTACGTGTGAAAGGGATCTAGGAGTCTTCATAGACCACAAGCTGAACATGAGTCAGCAGTGTGATGTGGCAGCCAAGAAAGCCAATGAAATTCTCAGTTGCATCAATAGGAGTATGGTGTCTAGATTGAGGGAGGTACTGGTACCACTCTACTCTGCTTTGGTTAGACTTCATCTTGAATACTGTGTCCAGTTCTGGGCACCCCAATTCAAGAAGGACATGGTCAAGCTGGAGCAAGTCCAGAGGAGGGCGACCAAAATGGTGAGAGGCCTGGAAGCCATGCCCTATGAGGATAGACTTAGAGAGCTGGGGATGTTTAGTCTGCAGAAGAGAAGGTTAAGAGGGGACATGATAGCCATGTTTAAATATTTGAAGGGATGTCATGTAGAGGAAGGAGAGGGCTTGTTTTCTGCTGCTCCAGAGACCAGGACAAGGAGCAATGGATTCAAGCTGCAGGAAAGGAGATTCCATCTGAACCTCAAGAAGAACTTCCTGACAGTCAAGGCTGTCCGGCAGTGGAATATGCTGCCTCGGAGTGTAGTGGAGTCTCCTTCCTTGGATGTTTTTAAGCAGGGGCTAGATGGCCATCTGTTGGGAATGCTTTGAGGGTGTTCCTGCATGGCAGGGGGTTGGACTGGATGGCCCCTGGGGTGTCTTCCAACTCTACATTTCTATGATTCTAAAGCTAGAATGCTGATACTGAACCAGTGTTTTAAGAGGAACTCAATGGCCATTTCTGCACTACACTCTTATAGCACTCTTAAGAAGGGCTCGGCCCCTCCCGAAACTGCAACCCCCAGGATTCCATAGGATGTTGAAAGTGGAATAATCATGCTATAAGAGTGTAGTGCAGAAATGGCCTATGCTACAAGGGGATAGTGACAAAGCCTGGTCCTTTACTCATGGTATGTGACTTCCCCTTATCAGTTTGTATGGTACTTCATAGTTTGGGACCCTGGTGTTTGGAAATAGGGGTAGAATTTGAAAAATACAGTTCCCAGGATCCCCCAACTAACACGTCCATTGGCTATACTGTCTGGGGAACCAGTGATCTGAGGCCACTTCCACACTACACAGTTATAGCACTGTTGTTCCACTTTCAACATCCTGTAGAATCCTGGGGTTTGTAGTTTACTGCCGCCAAGGAGCTCTTTGGCTGAGAATTCTAAATGCTGCTCCCTAAACTGCAAAGCCCAGGATTCCACAGGATGTTGACAGTGGAATAATAGCGCTATAACAGTCTAGTGTGGAAATGACCTTTGTGTATGAGAGAGGTAATCATAAGGAAAAGTGGAAGATTTGAGAGAGAGAAATGAGCATGGGAAAAGAAAGAATGAGTGAATAAAAAGCACCAGGAAGAGGATACAGTGAAAGACAGGACAGCAGACAAATAGGATCCCACAGCATTCATTCAGCAACAGGTTTGGGGCCAGAGAATGACAGGACAAGGCCTAGCTTCATGCTTCAGCTTCAGATAAGTGTAGCAGTATATCCTTTCTTGTTCATGGTTTTGTTTCGTTTGGGGCAGAACTTGAAAAGGTTACTTTGTGGACTGTAACTCTCCCAATTTCTTAGATGGTTCTTCTCAGTCAGCCCTAACATACTCTCCAACTGTCCTGACTGGGCAGGAACAATCCCAATCAATCCTCTGTCATCCCACTTTTTCAGCTGCTTTTAAAATGTCCCAGTTTCCCTTTCCTCCTCCCACTCTCCCCTTTTTCTCAGCTTATTTCAATTGCTGAGTTTGCACTCAGTTGACTCAGGAGGTAGGACAGGCAAGAAGGGGTGGAGTTTTGCTCCTTCCTGTTATCATCTGATTTTTTCAGATAGTTTTAAATGTCTCAGTTTTTATCTCATCCTCCAACTTTGCCCCTTTGTCCTCAGCTTACTTCATTTGCTGCAAATTGTGTTAAAAGTGCAAAAGCAGTTGACACTCAACTCAGCTGAGGGAAAGAAGGGGTGAAGGTAGTCTTTCCCATCCCAGTACGTTCAAGGGAAAGCAAACTGCTGCAGCCTCTCCTATCTTATGCGTTCTTTGTCATTAATAACCTTTGTCATCTTGATCACACTTAGAGGTTGCTGATCCACATATGTTCCTGTTGAAATGTTGGAGGGTATACCGTGATTTGTAGTTTAAAATGACATAGTGCCTACAGGTATACCAGCCGACAGTTAAGCCTGCGGGGTATATGCCTGCCTACCACTGAAAGAGCACTGGGAGTTTGCAATGGGATTCTCCGTTCCAGCGTTAATTGCAAAATCCAGTCTGGACTGAATGCAAGTTTATCTAGCAAAAGGGCTGTCATCTTGCAGCCATGCTCAGTCCCATTGATTTGAATGGATTCAGCACACTGTAATCCCATGCATGTTCACTCTGAAGCAAGATCCATCTTGCTCAGTGGAACGTACTCCCCAGTATCTGTTCACAGGGTAACTGTTCGTAACTACCATTGCCCTGCTCTCTGAAGGAGAGAACAGCAGCCAGGCTGTTCTGCGTTGATTCCAGCAGCTGATAAAAGGTTCTCTTACCATTACAACTGCCAATGCTTTGGCCTCGGAGGGAGAAAACAGCAGCCAGCATTTTCTGGACCTAATCCCCTCCCTCATCTCCATCCCCTTTTCTTTGCATTTCATGCTTTGTTTTTAGATTGTAAACCTAAGGACAGGGAAATTGTCAAATTAACCAGTTGCAATAGCAAATTAACCATTTGCAAGCTGCTCTGGGAGCCATTTTGGCTGAAGGGTTGAGTATAAATGCACTAAATAAATAAGGACACATGAAGGAAAAAGGGTATAGCAGCTTTCTGTTAAAAAACCAAAAGGCCACCTGAATAAAACGTTCGTCGCCAGCCATGGAAGGCAGCAGATCTGGGACTAACCAAGCCTGCCTTCCACAGACAGCGAACCACCACCACCATGAAGGAAGCCCCATCTTCACATTCCCACCAGAATTGCCTCTGGAAGCACCTGTGACACTGTAGGTTTATTTCCAGTCTCTTAACTTGACTTCCAGCCTTGCAAGACTGGAAATTTCCTACCAGCGTTTTACTAGGGTTCTTGCCAGCCTCCCAAAGCTGATTCCCACGCTTGGAACGACTGGCAATCTCCCCAACTCTATCAGGTATGCTGCCACCCCCCCCCCCGAATTATGAATTACTTAGACAGAACAGGAGGGACTCTGCCTAATCTCTAAGCGTAAGGATATTTCACCTCCCCCTCCCCCTGAGTGAGAGGTCCTATGTAGCGTGTGCCAACCCTGGCGTGGAAATGGAGAGAAACGGAGGTTTATAGGAGTGTTTTAATCAAGACATGCAAATAAACAATATATACTTGGGAGACTCCCCCTCTCCCAGGTGCACTTAGTTACAAGAATTTACAAAACAGATATAACAGCACAGATACATTCTTAAGATCAGCCAATTCCCAAAATAACAACATCCCTAACGCGACTAACTACTTATTTCTAGTTACTCACAATTAGGTTACAGGCGAAGATGGTCTAAAGAGAAGAGAGGGGGGTCCAGGAGACACAGCATGCCTGCCAGCTCAACTGGGCCAGCTCTCCCCTCTCTCTTTCTCTCTTTCTCTCTGGCCACATGGCCTCTCAGAAGTTTTATATTTTCCTCCTTGGAAGGATCTGGAAGCATCTCCAAGATGCCCGCCTCTTTCCTTTTGGTTGGTCAGTTCTCACCTTGTGACCTGTGATGCTGACCCTTTCCTTTTGGTTGGTCAACTCTCACCCTGTGACCCTTGATGTAATCCTAACATCTCATTAACCCTTGGTTTACCTGAAGAGAGAAGTATCTCCCTTTGATAAGCCTAGATAATGGGAAGCCCCATTATCACAGCACCAAGAATGAGAAGAAAGCTTTCTCTTCCCTTACACATGGAAACATGGTGATTACATTTGACTCCTTGCAAAGTACACCTTGGAAGAAAGTCTTGTGTTCTTTTCTGACCCACATCCCACATTCCCCGTTATGTGCTGCAAGTCCAGCTTTCATGTGCTCCTAGATCAGCCATTATCAGCCTCCTAACTGTTTGGGACCTCAGCTCCCAGAAGCTATCACCATTGGCCAGGCTAGTGGAGGTTTCTAGGAGCTGTAGTCCAGAACAGTTATGTTATCACTGTGAACTGGCCTGGCTTCGGAAGATGTTAGATATTGTTTTGATATCACAATTCGGCCGCATTTTGCCATCCTCGGCCAAGTGTTTGTGAGGCCCCCGAACAAGCACAGAGCTGGGTATGACCCTTAACTGCTGAACATTCCTTTCTCCACCCAGGCAGGCCGGACTCAGCCAGATCTTGCTTTAGGAGACCTCCCTAGACAAACACCTCGTTAAGGATGCACGCTAATACAAAGAGCCCCCTGCCCTGAGCAGGTAACTTGACGAGCTAGACGCTTAACCGTCAAATGTGCTGCATCTGCATACTGGCCATTCCATTGTCGATTTGGACTTAATTCAATCATGCTAAATTCTGACCTTTTGGAGACATTGTCTCGCGCCCAAACCTCATTGTTCTCTCCCAAGTACAGACTAGCCCACGGTCATATTTTCCCTATAAAACCCCTGATTCTGAGACCTTCCTCGGATAACTCTGAACTTCCATCCCACCTTGCTGCCGTTTCGTCCACCAAGCTTTCCCCTCAGTCTCCGTCCGAGACTGCGCAATTACGGACCTCCGCTGTGATCTTCCCTGGGCTTCGGACAGGTGTAGTATCACCCACTTCAACAAACCCTCAAACTCCTCTATACCGCTAACATCGTTATTTTCTATAGTTACTTGTGTGAGTGTGTCGCATACACTGTTTGCCTGTATTTAATAACATCACTGTTATTCTTTCATATTTGGTGTGCTTCTTGACTTGGCCTGACCCCGTAGTCATTGGGTTAAAGATTCCGCTGCGTTGCCTTGCCTCTCGTTTTGCTAACTGGTGCTCTGAGCACGTGCTTTGAGCACGTTTGGAGTCCCTTGCGGGACCCCCAGTAAACAGGGTAACAGCTAGAGGAGCAAAGGATGAGAATGGCTGATCTAGGTGACCAAGCCAGGAGTGCCCATATGGTGTCTCAGAGGCCAGATCTGTTCATCTTCACTTTACTAGCTTTCTCAGATATGAATCAAGTAAGCATTTGAATAAAAAATATGAAGAAATGCAGATTGATTTGCAGCTTTGAACAAACTTTCCTGGGCCATTTCCACACTGCACTGTTATAGTGTTATTATTCCATTTTCAACATCTGTGGAACTCTGCGGTTTGTAGTTTCCTGAAACCAAAGAGCTCTCTGGCTGAGAATTCTAAATGCCGCTCCCTCAGCTGCAAACCTCAGGATTCCATAGGATGTTGAAAGTGGAATAATAGCACTATAACAGTGTAATGCAGAAATGGCCCTAGAATCATCCAGTCGGGAAGACTGCAGTTGCTCCCTGCCAGATGCTAAGAAAAAAACACTGTTCCTAGCCCCAAATGCTTTATGTACTCCTTTTTGGTTTGACATCCTTGGGTTACAAAAGCAGATGATAAACTTGCACCTTTCAGGGCTTTCAGAAGGACAACCGAACTAAATTGTATGACACTCTTTAAATATTATAAAGTGCTAGAACAATGCAAAGTGTTATTGTTGTTGCTGTTGTTGACTGGCAATCAGTACTGCAGTTTTGGATTCTTAACCTTATATGCCACTTTCCCCCCAAAATTAGGACTCAGAGAGGCTCACAATTTAAAAGAAGAGTACAATTAAAGATGTGCAAAAAGTGAATATTAATATAGAATCAAACTATTTACAGCATTAAAAGAATTACTCCCCAGTCATTATGTCACTTGTTCCTTTTCCATTACTTTTTTTTTTTTTTTAAAAAAAACACCTTTGGAATGATAAGCAAATCACATAAATCTAGAAAGAAAATCCCATTCCCAATATTTAACAAGGTGCTAGAAGTTAAATAACTAGAAAATGTTTTGCGTTATACCCACTCAGTTCATTCTGTTTGAGACATGGCTCTGTTAGAATTCCTTTACAACACAAAAAGAAATTACCTCTTCTTTTCTGCACCGCTCACACCAAAGCGGTGGTTTCCGTGTCAATGGAGCAGTAAATCAGCTTTGGGTTTTAATTGAGATGAGGGAAGAGCTCTCGATGGTGCCGAATCTTGGGTAGCTTGTTCAAAATTTGCACTAAAGTTTGGAGTGGATTCTTCTTTCTAAAGAAGGTTCTTTTGAGGGCCTAAAAATGCAGAACTCTTCCTTGCAGACCTTGGAAGTTTGCTCTTTGGGGACAATTTTCTTTTGGTGCACTGGAGGTTCAGGACTTTTGGAGACTGGTCAATGCCACAAACTGTTAGGTGAGGAGATTTTGAAACAAGGAAGAAGGTGGTTTCTCTTAAACCGTTTCTGCACTAGCCTGTTTTAGTGCTGTCTTCCACTTTCAACATCCTATGGAATGCTGGGGTTTATAGTTTGAGGTCCCTCCCTAAACTGCAAACCCCATGGTTCCATAGGATGTTGAAAGTGGAATAATAGCACTATAACAGGCTAGTCTGGAAATGGCCTTAGAACAAAAGGATCTTTTTGGACATGGACAGAAATGTTACACAGTAGCTTTGGAGAACCTCAGACTGAAAATAGGTTCGGAATTTCTTCCAGTCCTTTGAAAGTCATAGATAAAGGGTTAAAAAACAGAAAAAAATATAGGGGTGATTTGTCTCCCCTCTCCTTCTCACTCTGAAACACCCCTTCTCCCCCAGCAATTGTTTTCCAAGTACATTTCAGCAACCGGAGGCTGACAGAAGTGATAAGTTATCTACCAGACAAGTACAGATTTCTTCTATTTGTCTTTAACATTGCCTGAAGCACTGAGAAGGTTCAAACAAGATAACCGGATGAAATGCTCACCATTTTGCTTTTTTGGGGGAATATGTGGAGGCAAAACGCCTACCACTTATTTGCATAAATTAAAACACGTAATGTGAAAGGTTTATCTTCATCTTTTTCATCATCGTCATCATCATTATCAATAGTTTCTCATCTAACAGCAGGGCTGGATCTGAGCCGCAAAATCAGCCATAGATTTGGCTTCCAATGTCAAGATTCTGCCCCGATAGAACCAAACAAGACGTGAGAGGCAGTACATTTTTTTTTTTGCATGTAGTTTGTCGTGGTTCAAAAAGAAAGCAAGAGAATGGGCAACACATTTCAACAAGGTTTTGACACTTAGAAGGTTTAGAACTCTAAGAGGTTTATATTTATATAAAAAGGAAATTTCCTTTTCTTCAAAGTGAGGGGATATGTATTGATCGGATTAAATTAACTAATGTCAGGTTACGTGGAAAATCGGGGAGGGGTATTAGTAGATGTAAGAGTTTTCATGTTTCTCTCCTAGGATTGGTCTCTCTTTTCTTCTTTGTCCTGTTTTCCTTCCTTTGTGCTACAATCTTCCTTGTTTGTTGGAGCTTTTTATTGGATAGTTTATTCTTTTTTAATTCTTTTTGGTTTTTTCCTTTTTTTCCCCCTTTCCTTGTCGTTTTCTTTCTTTCCTTTTTCATTTTTTCACTCTTTATATGGTATGTATAGTAGGCATAGTAACTCTTCTTATTTGTGTTATGTTATTGTGGTGGTATCCTTTTGTGCGTAAGAGTTAAAATTATGTGTTGGTCACTTTTATGTGAAAATTCAATAAAAATATATATTCTCAAAAAGAAAGCAACAGCAATGGCTGAATACCGGTGGGAGCTTTGCTCTCAATGCAAACAGCAGCCTAAAATTATTTTCTTTTTTTTCTTTTTTCTTTTTTGTTATGTATATATGTATGTATGTATTTATTTTGCCAGGACCACAGTAGTGTGGGAAGGGTTGAAGTCCTATTCTTTACCTGCTGCAGACTCAGCCAAGAGCAGATCCGTCCTTGGAGGCTGCAACTTGCTCTTTTAAAAAAGTATATTTTAAATGAATTGATACATTTACTTTCATAACTTCTAGTTCAGCATGGAGATGAAGCCATAAGCCTCCATGCACAGGGCACATATATACCTATAAGCAAGATCCATGCACAATATGCAGTTGCATAGATTATATCACATTCTACCTCTATAGTTTCATGCAAAGATGGGATCCATGTGACTCATGTGCACCTCATTTTTTTTAGATCTGCCCTCCCTACTCAATGATAGGTGGTGGCTTCAATATCACTAGGATGTTCAATCTACTCCAACATTTAAAGGCTCTGTCCAAAGTACTGATCACATTTGGAGATAGGGTTCAGCACCTTGGATACTACATTTAAAATTCAGAGTAGAATTTAGAGTGGATTTACTGGCTCATTGAAACCAGAGCCACCAACCACCTCTGCCTTCACTGCTGAAATGTGGCAACATTGCAATGGCAAAAAGGTTCTGTTTTACTGTAAATATCACACTAAATTTCCCACCAGTGCTGCAGTGGCAAAAAAGCAGCATTTTTTGCTATAAGAAAAGGTGCTCAGAGAGCATGTGTTCTTCTTTGTAAGCTCAGCTGCACTCTTAGAAATATGATTTGGGATAAAGAGAAGGCTTAACGTTCCTGTTGCGTTGTTTCTAGAGGAAGGAAAGGTTCGGGTGTTCTCAGATGTTGCAGGTCTGGAAAACTGTAATGTCTTCTCTTTCTTGGTTTCTCATTTCTTTGATGATAGTTCTGGCGAAATGGAAAAATGGTTCACGTGAAAGAGCGTAAGACAGGAAGAATGGATGTGGGTCATTTTTGATGTAATGTGTATTTGGTGGTTGCTTTTTTGGACCTACCCTACTCAAGGCTGACAATGCCCACAATCCTACCTCTCCACTGGCAGAGTTATACATTAATTGTGGAATATAATCCTTGCAGTGGATGGCAACATTGTACCACCAGTCAGCACACCAGATGTACAACCGATGTACAACCAACACACATATGCATTTATGAACAATGTACATGCACTTTATGCAAAAGACACACATACACCTATAAGCAAAAGGCACCTTACTTAAAATGCGCAGATACATCCCTGAACAATATGCAGTTGCATAGACAATGCATGGCATGAAGAATACGCATACGCATGCATAATGTACATGCACACCCATGAGTTATATGCATATGCATGCACAGTGCAAGTGTACATTCATGAACTTCTGCATGCACAGTGCATTCAAGCCTCTACAATCAACATGTACTTGCATGCTTAAGGGCACTGCATATAACACTTTTGCAACCTTGAACTGAATGCAAACCTGTTTCAGTAGACACTGATTTCTGGCAGTGTCCACAGGTGAACTTATGCATATGTGTAAAGGAAAAAAAGGGGGAGGCAGAAAAAATTTAGCAGGAGCAGCAGCAGTTAAGACTCACTGATCTTTATTTTAGCATGAACTTTCATGGATATCAATCTACTTCTTCAGATGCAATGCAGAGAGAAAGTAAAGCTTCAGGTTTGGGGAGTGGAACAGAATGTAATAGGATCCAGAAAGGTGCAAGTGATGACTCTTACCCTAAATCTTCAAAGGACTGTGTAAGGTGACATAGACCTTTCAGACCTTTGCAGCAATCCATTGGTATTGACATATGAAGCAATAAATCTACTTACTGGCCCTGCATCTGAGGAACTGAAGTCCATTAAAGCTCATGCTGAAATAAAAATCAGTTAGCCTTAAAGGTGCTGCTAGATTCCTTTCTTTTCCTCCCGCTCCACTTTTCCTTTTTGTGCTGCAACAGGGTAACATAGCTACTTCTTTGAAAATGTAGGCATAAGACACTAATAGGATTTTAGTCAGTAAGTACTCCAGTTAAATTTAAGAGAGAGACCTGGTGCCAGTTTGAAAGTGTATGGATCCAATTAAGAAAGTAGAAAGACCTGATGGTTAACTATCCTGGCCAGGATTTTAAATCAGCTACTTAGTTACTTAACCAAGTAATCTCTCCTGGCCCAACCTACCCGAACCTGATGGAAACATCACTCACCTGTACACTGTTACCGATAGGGCCTGTTTCAAACTTTTGGATCTTGTATTCAAGGCTTTGCATTCTAACCCCGCTGAGCACCTTGCAGCTCAGTCAGCATGGTATGTTCCAGCCACAAATTTAAGGCCTTCAGGCAAAGGATTACTATTTGTTCCACCAACACGCACAGCTCTGTCAAGGCTACAAGCCTTTCGAGATCTCACTCTGCATTTGTGGAATGGTCTTCCTTTGGACCTCTGGCTGGAAAAGGCTCTCATCCATTATCATAAAGAGATGAAGACCTGCCTCTTTGATTCCCAGCTTAAGCCACTGAGTTGTGTTTATGGTGTTGAAATGGGTAGCGACTGGCGGAGTGTTGGAGATTTCATTCCATGTGTTGCTATAGTGTTATGTTCATTGTCTTTGTCCCTGGCTATCTGTGTTGATGTTCCTCCCTTTGGTGAAAAGGGTGTTGTAAATAAACAATTATTACTATTATTACTACTACTAACCTGTATTCACAATTGCAACCTAGTCACAATTTTAACACTATTGCCACTGTCCTTAAGTACCTTTACCTATTGTTGAATTTGTTAAGGATATATTAAGTAGCTGATGTAGGATACTGGCCCTTAAGCGTCTGTTCTGTGTCTCTTTGGCCAGAAACGGCCGCACTGAGGAAGGCCATAATCAAGGAGGGACTTGAAAAATGTTCTGTTGAGCAAGGTACTCTTTGCAAACCAAGCGAGGTAAAAATGACATGTGTGTTAATGATGTGTTTTATGGGCTGCCATCTGTCTCGGGAAAGGTCAGAGAAAAATGGCAAGCACCTTTCGGGTGATTGGTGGCGTGTGGGGTGGAATGGTGGAAGAAAACAGGGCTGGGAGCGGGGAGGAAAATAGCCCTCCTCTGAACATGGGCAAAGACGCTGCGGTGACATCATATAAATACCATAATTGGGAAGTGGTAAATTGAGTCGGGTCTGCCTTTGGAATTTGATGTGTCAATAAACAAGTTCAAGGTGACACGTTGGATCAATACTGCACGACAAGAATCATCCGACGAATTTACTGCAAAGTAATTGGGTGCAAAATGACTCGAGTCAACCTTCACACTGCAGAAAAATCATACAAACGGGGCAACCTGGAGGCAACAGTTTGTACATGTCAGACGCTGCTTAAGGTGGCTTGCTCGCTGCTAATAGAGTTGTTTTAAAGGGACACACACACACACCAACACACACACACGGCCCACATGCAGGAAATAATAAAAGAGACAGCAATCCTCCCCTCCCTCTTTTATTATGAAACTTATCCAAAGCATTGATATAACCCTGTATGCACCTTAAGGGGATATAAATAGAAGAACAAAAATACAAGTGCCAGCGGTTGTATTCCATATTTATATTTTTCTTCCTGTCTGCATTTAGATGACAAATAAAACAGAACTGAGAACAATTATTTTTTTTTTACCCCTTAGACCCAAATAAGGGGATTTTCAATTGTCTGGAATTCCTTCTGTTTTGCCTTAATTTCCCACGCTCTGCATTTTTGATATAGCAGGAAAACAAATTACTTACACAGAGCAGCAGAGAGGGAGGGAGAATGGAGTGGCAGTTTGTTGAATGAGGTCATTGCACAATGCTGAGCAGGAAACAATGGGGCTGTAGAATTAAGCATTCTCTCTTGTTTTCGGAAGGCTCACAAGAGTTGGATGGAGAAGTTGCTTCGGCACGTTGGTTTCTAACGGCAAATCTGATCCTGTGTTTGTGTTTGTTTTGAATCTGCTTTTGTAGAGTCCAGATGATTCTCTGTTATCTACTCTGAGAGACAAAAAGGCAAGCTGACATTTTTTGAAAGAAAAACCTTTCATTACTATTCATTACTTTCAATACTAGAGACTGAACCTGGAACTCTGAGGCCATTTCTGCACTAGACTGTTATAGCGCTGTTATTCCACTTTCAACATCCTATGGAATCCAGGGGTTTGCAGTTTAGGGAGGGGCCTTTGAGGCCCTTCCCTAAACTGCAAACCCCTGGATTCCATAGAATGTTGAAAGTGGAATAACAGTGCTATAACAGTCTAGTGCGGAAATGGCCTTAGTATTCAAAATACATACTCTTCCCCCGCCTTGTGGCCTCTCAGATCTGCTCCCTTCTCAGATGTTCTTCCTAATGAGTCTGACTACAGAAGAACAAAGCAAGTGGAAGACAGTGGGAAAAGAAGAAGGCCCCATTATAGATGGATAGGCTCAAACAAGGAAGCCACGGTCTTCAGTCTACAAGGCCTGAATATGGCAGTTGATGACAGGGGATCTTGGAGATCTCTCTTTCATAGAGTTACCATAAGTCAGCCTGACCTCAGAGTGTTGTTGTTGTTATTATTTATGGCAGCGTAAGCAGAGTTCCACAAGTGTAACCATATCACAGACAGTTGTATATTCTTGGATGGTGCATAACTAATCATCAGTGCCTTGAGTGTACCATCTCAGTGAGGCTGCAGAAACAGCCATGCATTCCCCTTGCACCATGGAACAATAAGCAGGTACATGGGCAGACATGCAATCAGTGGGGCCGTGCCAGTATTCAGCAGAAGAGAGGTGTAGTACAGTCGCTGCACAGCTGTGTGAATCTGGATGTACATTACTCAAGCATGATGAAGGATCTCATCCTGTACTTTATTGTCTTCTTGCATCATTTCTGATTTTATTTAAGTTACATCTTAATAAAGAAAATGTAGGATACTGCTACTGTTACTACCTTGGCATGAATCTGATAAATAGAGTTGTTCGAAGTGGATTTAGATACGCATGTTTATTTGCAGAGAATCAGTGATGCAGTGCTTTGAATGTTTCACTAGAACTCTGGAAAATAGGATTTGAATCCCCACTTCGGCATGGAAACCCATTGAGTGACCTTGGGCAAGTCACACACTCTCAACCTCAGAGGAAGGCAAAGGCAACTGTCTCTGAACAAATCTGAACAAATTTTGCCAAGAAAACCCCGTGATGGGTTTGCCTTATGGTCACCATAGGTCAGAAATAACTTGAGGGCACACAACAACAAACAAACAGCAAATTTATGTGCCTCTCCATAGAAGTCCACTAGCTTCAGACTGGTTAAGTGAAAATTCTTAGTTGCAAGACGATTGAGTACTTATATTGTGACCAAGTATTTTAGCTTAACCAGTCTAAAGTTAAACACATGAAAAGACCATATCCATTTCTCCTTCAAGACCAACATTGGGCATGGGGTTTTGTTAAGTATATCCCATGATGCAGCAGTTCATGTTTTCCAAGTGCTGGAAAAAAACCCAGTCCATGCCAGCCCATGCAGTAAGTTACAGTAATCCCTCCACAAAGAGCAAAAAAGCAGGCAAACTCAACACTCAAGTTTATTGATGGACTGACTGGACTGGATAAAGCAGCAGGCGGCATCTGTAAGCTTTGGACAAACGGTGCTGGTTAGCGGGCTGAGATTTAATGGATGTCAGGCTGTGGAAATGGGGAGGGGAAAGTCAAAGAGATTTAAGTCGAAGACGGATGCCAAGAATGAGAACCGTGCAAAGAATTATTGATAAAGTCACCCCCTGGTTACGAGACTCACTGCTAGCTAGCAAATAGCTAGAGTGGAAGCCTCAATGCAATGAAGCTGGTCCAAGAGGAATTCACTGGATTGTGGATTCAGTCATCAATGGGGTGGTTGGCTGAATGGCAGGTTAGGGCATTGAGAGATCTGAGGCATTACCCATGGGCAGTCATTTCTCTTTTCTGTAAAATGCAGAATGATGGTATACTGTGCTGCTTATGACCTTCACAGCACAGGTCTAGATTATGTGGAGGACCATATTACACTCATATGAGTGGGCCAATGTCTCTGTCCCATGACCATCACAGGTACATCTAGTGGGAACTCAGGGGACAGCATTTTTGCTGGCTGCTCCCAAGCTCTGGAACGGTTTTAGTAGAAGTATAAACAGCCTTCTGAATACTGTGGGGCTACGGCTTCTGTAATCACCAATCATTTGTCATGACAGCTGGCTCTGTTCAAAGCTGGAGTCTAAGAACATCTGGAGGACCATTGTCACAGGTTCTTGTCACCCCCATTGTTACCACACCCAACACCCCCCACTTTGAAGGGTATGCTATTTTTCATAAATGAGACATATTTATGGCCCAAAGCATGTTTGGAGAAGCGCTGTGTGCACGTAGCCAGGTCAGGATGACCTCAGCATGGCCAGGTCATAAGTTCAGAAAGGATTAGATGGGAAAGCCCAGTGCTGATGGGGTTGAGGTGATCCTTTCAAAAGGCTATAAGGGACAAGAACTCCTGGAAACAATAGAAGGTGAAACCGCCCGTGTGAAGCAGTACTGGGCTGCATCAGCAGTATGGTTGCCCTCAAAGGGTCGGTTGTATCTGTAAGACTATATAAATGTATCTATTCTTTTATCATATTAAATCATTGCCTCTGCATCCGATTATTATTGGTTTTTAAATTGCCTTCCCTCTGCATCAGTCTTCCTTTCCTTGGACATTTTAGAGCTATTTGATCATAGTTTATGGTCCCTATACCTCTGTAAAGTGACATAGAATTGATTAGTGTATCCAGTGTGCCACTTTCTGCTCCCCAGACTGCTCCCTCTTCAGAATACCAGCAGCCGGGGACCCACAATGTGGGGATTGGGCTCACCAGTCGAGGGGAGTGCCACAGCTGCAGGAGAGGTGTGAGGGCCACATGTAATGGCCTGGCGGGCCATATTCAGCCCGTGGGGCCTTGTGTTTGACACATGTGTCCTACAGAGACCACTCCTATTTACCTTACCCAACCAAGATATTAAGAGATTGTCAGAACTCCCATCAATGTTTTGTCACCTAAAGTTAAGACAATCAATCCATTTCAGACTCCTTTGTCAGTTTGTGGGAAAGCAATCACTGCTTTGTCCATGCAACCAACTTCAGGGCAGGAAATGGGGTATAAACCCCCCCTGCTCCAACCCCTACAATTTCTAGTTCATCAGGCATCACACTGCATGTGGTCTCACAGACTCCTGTTCCTCCGTGCTACTCTCAAACTCTTGCTTGAGCCACTCCGATTCCATTTCCCGCTTCAGGACCAGTAATTATCACCCCTTCCACCCCAAATCTCTCTCTATCCAACCTTTCTTGCCTTTCTCTTAAATAGCCTTGAATGGTTCATGAGATTGCTTGATTTCTTGTGTGTGTGTATTAATTTCCAATAAGACACCCTGTTCAGCTTTTAACTGGAGTCCTGTCTACAGTTAGTACTAAAGATCCTGCTGTTACCCTCCTCTTGCAGGCCTCTTTTGAGCTATAATTCCCCAAATTCCAAGGAGACTCTGGCATTGCAGGTGGACCCCAAAGTCCTCCACCTTTTAAGATAACAGTGCCATCAGTATGCTTTTGACATTATCTTTGTAACTCCTGTTTGTCTAGCATTGTTCCAGTTCCCTGGAGAGTCTCTCAAGAGGCTGAGTTCCTGCTTTTTGGTATTGTTAGGATGCTAATTAATCTAGGACTGACTTTCTCAGTATTGTCCAGACCTCATTTTTGGCTTGTTGCTGTTGTGAGTTGCCATCAAGTTGGCTTCAACTTATGGCGAGACCTCCAAGACACTCTGTTCCTAACAGCTGCACTGAGATTTTGCAGACTGAGGGCCAAGGCTTCCTTGATTGAGTCTATCCACCTGTAATTCTGTCTTCCTCTTTTCCTACTGCCTTCAACTTTGTGGAGAATTATTAACCTTTCTAATAAGCTATGTTGTCTCATGGTGTATCTGAAGTACGATAGCCTCCGTTTCAGCTCTTTTGGTTTCTAGGAAGAATTCAGGCTTGATTTGCTCTAGAGGCTTTATCACATGAGGCCGGTAAATCGCAATTTCAGAAGAATAATAGTGTCCTTGGCTGGGACTTATCACATTACTTTGTTCTTTTTCTGTTGTTCTCCAGTGGAAGACTGTTGGGAATTAGAGTTTCCCAGGGTGTTAGCCCTACTGGGAAATTCTATGGAAGCTAAAACTGTAAGGATTCAGCCTCCTTTAAGCACAGTAGCAGAAAAAGATTGCCCAAATTTGTATGTGTGGTTTTTCTTATCTGAAACTGACTGAAGGAACAAAACAAACACAGGCAGCTTCAGATTACAAACTTAGAAAAGTTTACTAATGGCTTCTATATTTACATATGTATTGGGGAACATGCATCCTAACTAGCTAATGAATAGTAGTAGCTCCATTCCTGACTCACTGTCTTCTGATGGAAATGCAAAGCATAGTTGGATAGGAGGAAGAGGAACCAAAAATGGAGGAGAAGAGAGAGGAGGGAGAAGGGGTCTCTTTCTTTTATAAGACTGATGACCCAAGCAACAAACCCGGGTCACATAATGTGATCACCTGAACACCAAAGGTATTTATGATCATGCAATTAAATGACAGAAAGGCAAATGGTGGAGCTTTGGCATGCAAAAGAGAAAGGAAGCCCTATGCTAGCTCTACCCACTTGCTCTAAGAACAAGATGGACGGGGGGAGAGAAAATACTGGAATTTTTCCAACAGAAACCATTTGGAAAGCATTTATTTTACAAAGGAGGTCATTAAGGGATTTTTTTGTGTTATTAAAAGAAATGTTTTTCAAATGGTCTTTCAAAAGGTCTTTTTCAAATGCAGCAATTGTGATTTACCTGCTTCATGTAATAAAGCCCTAGAACTCATTTCTTTTTGGCAGTTCGTGATATCTCTCTTGGCAGTCCATGGTATCCTCCAGCACCACATTTCAAAGGGGTTAATTTTCCTCCTATCAGCTTTCTTCACTGTCCGTCCTGCAACACGTGTTTCACAGACAGACATACACAATTTCCACATGCTGGCCCTTTCCACATGAAGAAGTTAAAATGGGCCAAGGCGTTCTGGCATGGAGGTCGTCCGCACCTTGGATCAGACTAGGTGTGGACTATTTAACTTAGTTCCACACATTAGTCCAATCCAACCCGCCCCCAAGTAGTCCTCCAGCGCGCTAAGTAAAGACCGGAAAAATCAGGTCTTTACATTTTCTGGAACGCGCCATTGCGTTCCTACTTACCTGTGCAGATGCGCAGGCTCGCACCAATGCGAGCCAGCGATCAATGGAGGGTGGGCTGTGGGCATGGCCAGTGTCAGCAGTTGGTCCAGTTCCACAAAGACATCGGAAGCTGCCATTTTGAGCCGGAAGCCACAGGAAGCTGCCATTTTGAGCCGGAAGCCACAGGAAGCTGCCATTTTGAGCCAGAGCAGTGTGGATCTACAGACCTCACACTGCTCCGGTTCGCCCTGGACCAATGGAGGAGCCCTACAGAAGGGCTCAAGGGAAAGTTTGCATTACTTTGGACCCAAGAAGAGCTGGTAAGTAATGGCACGAAGCGATTCACTTGCCTTGTGTGGAAAGGGCCGATGATGCTCTCCCGCATCATCTCATTGCAATCCTGGTAGCACCTTTACTGGGAAGGGAGCCCAACACCAATACTTCCCTCTGCAACTGACCGGCTCCCTGTGGAAGGGAGCATGAGCGACACTCGTCTGTCTTCCGCAGCACAGCCGGGCTCTTTCCCATGCTGCGCCAGGGAAGGAAGCCCCTCCATTACACTTCCTGTCCTTCTGCATGGCAGGAATGACAGGAGTGTCATGCAATTGTGGGCACTTAAAGGATTTAATCCATTAAGCAAATACCCTGCAATCGTGACACATGGGGACGGGAGGGGACTGTGATGAAATAGTTTGAAAGCACAACCTGCAGATGGATGCCGTCCCTTCCCCATATTGGAACTGCGACGCCATGCGGAAATGGCCATAGAAACTGGAAGTAGAGTCCTCCCTCCACATTCACAAGTTTGATCTCCACAAATTTGATTATTTGTGAAGTGTGCGTGTGCCTTCACTCTTCTCCTCCCCCCATTCCAGAATAATTTGATTATTTGCCTGGGTGCACATGCCACCTTCTCCATGCGTGGACAAAAGACAAGGGAATGGAAGGGGGAGCACTGTGCATGGAAAAGAAAGGTGCATGTGTATCCCCCCCCCAATTCTCTTGCCTCTTGCCTAGGGATAAAAAAGGAAGGCAAGCATGCATGCCTGGGCAAAAGACAAAGGAACAGAGAAAAGGCATGTGTGCCTGCCCCCCCCTTCCTTGCCTTTTGCCTGGGTGCAGAGAAAGAAGGCACACCCACCAGGGCAAAAGGCAAGGGAATGGGAGAGGGGCTCCCCAAAAGGAAATGGGATGAGGAGCACACAGGGGGAGTTATTCACGGTTTTTCCACTTTTGCAAAGGTCCTGCACCTTGAATTCTTGGAAAAGTGGAGTGGCCACCGTACTGCTGCATATTTTTTGGCCACAGAGGATCTAATGGTAATTGTCCTATTAATTATGACCTATTAAGCCCGCCACAACTTGGGTCTAGGGGAGAGTCTTCTCCTTGTCCTGTCACCCCCTCAGGCATTTTTCTTGAGGAGACAAGAGAAGACCTTCTCTGTGGCTGCCCCCAGGCTGCGACTCACTCCCTGTTGCCTTTCTGCCTGCAAGCAAAGACCTTTTGATTCAAGCAGTTTTTAAAAGCACCTGGCTGCTGAGGAAGCGGCTTTCCGTTGTGGTGCTCTACCTCCCCCTACACAGGTTTGCTGAACTTCTAAATGGCTTAAAATCAAGGCAGAGCAACTGGAGTTAGATTTTGTAGAAATGTACTGATTCCCACTTTGGGTTCAAAATAATTAAAAAAAAAAAGAGTACAAATATTCAGTGTTTAGTATGTTGCATATTTATTTCCACAGAGACTGAGGAAACTTTCCGTGTTCAGAAATGTTTGTCAAATAAATATGCTCTATCTTCTCTCAAGCTAAGTACCTTGAAGATCTCAAGTTAAGTACCTTGAAGATTCACATGATGGTGATGACGTGCCTTGTGCTACCATTTTGCTACCGTAATTTTTTTTTTTACTAATTAACACACATTTGCCATTTGTGAAAGAATTGGGGTCAGACAGCAGGAAAATACAGGAGGTGAAGCTGAAAGTTTGGCAGTCTGACTCCACAGCCCTCTTTAAAATGGCTGTTTACTAAGTTGCTTCAACATAATAATCTCTTTAATTATATTTTAATATTATAACCTTTTTATGTTTTTAATTGCATTTTTTTAAAAAAAAGTTTCCAGCTTTCTTGGACCTCAGTATTGAGAGAAAGATGGGATAGAAATAAAGCAAATAGATCAATAAAGTACAAACTTTCCAAAGCTCAAGCTTTTGACCAGCTCCCTGCTTGTTTACTTGTTTACCCTGGGCCTTTGAGTCCTATTAAATTCTATGGGAATCAGTGGGGAAAGCACTTTGCAGAATGGACCCATCAGGCCATGAGTTGCTTTTAACTGGTACATGTATCAAAGCCATTCTCTCTTTCCTCAATCCCCCCCACTCCCAAAATTAAAAAGTCTTTGCCTGAATCCCAAATTGCCATGCTATTAACAATGGGCAGAGAGGCGGGAGAATATAGATTCATTTTGTCTAGGCTAGCTATTAGTTTCTCAGGATTGTAGCAAAAACCTTGCATGGAAATTGAGGCCATTATATCCCTGGGTCTTGCTTAACAAGATGCAGTATTGAAGGCAGCCTGTGATTTTTGGGACTTAGGGCTTCACTTTCCCTCTCCAGATTGATTTCTCTTTCACAAATTACCACTCAGTGGATTAATGACCGCTACAGATTTAAATGTTCTCAGCTCCCACCCAACTACATTAACCTCTCTCCAAAGAAAGAATTCTTATTCTGACCCCTGCACTGCCTTGTAAGCAAATTAATATTTCCAAACTTGATATGCAATATTCAGCACATAGATGCCTTTGCAGTATTTTTGCTAACTCTGGATCAGACTGAGGATCAAGGACAGGAGATTCAGCAAAGAGTTTGTGGCCAGGACACCTTGGAACATCTTGGCCAAATGCAAACGTGTTGATATTTCAGGATAGTAATGGATGAATTTGCCTTACAATGACCCAGGCTGTCAGGATATTCAGAGCTTGGGAATGTTGGCCAATGTCGTGTTAGTTTCTTACGCATGTGTAAATTCTCCTACAGAAGCAGATGGGCATTTTTGTCCCCTGAAGAATGGCTGGATTAATTTCAAGGTCGAAGAAGCAGAGTTGTGCATGTGGTGCTGTTGTACATGGAGGCGCATTGTGCATTGATGGGTCTTGCACATGGATGCACATTGCAGATTGTGTGCACAGATGTATAGGCACCTTTGATGTTGTAATTCACTAATGAGATTGTGCTGTGTAGCTGTGAACATAAAGTTAATCTTTATTTGGAAAGTAACTTTTTCAAGCCTTATGGATCCAAGTATTTTTTGTTCTGCTTGGGACCAGCTCACCAGACTCTCAGGGCAGAAGTTTTTACCACTGCTACCTGGTGATGGAGGCAGAAATGGCTCAAGTCTGTTTCTTGTTTGTATCAGTTTTTCTTGTATTCAGCTATAAGTCTGTTCCATTCAATTGCATCCATCTACCATTTGGAAAGAAAAAGAAAAAGAAATTTTATAACCATTTAGTCCCCCATATCCTCTAACAAGGAAAAAAAAAGCATGTCACAGATGATGCCACTCACTGTAGCAGCTCTCTCACCAACATGGTCAGTTGTCCTCCATAGTCAGTGGCAGAGTACTCCAGTTGTACTCTTCAAACTCCCCTGCAAAACATCCATGCAAAATACCTGTTGTCCTCTTCCTGTTAGCCAAGCTCCAGAGACTGAGAGCCTTTCTGCACATCATTGTTACAGTGCTATTATTCCACTTTCAACATTTTGTGGAATTCTGCGATTTGTAGTTTACTGAGGCCAAAAAGCTCTCTGGCTGAGAACTCTAAATGCCCCTCCCTAAACTCCAAACCCCAGGATCCCATAAGATGTTGAAAGTAGAATAATAGCACTATAACAGTATAGTGTGGAAAGGCCCTGAAAGAGCAGCTAAATAGAGAACTGGTGGCTGCTAACTCTGTCTCCAACCAAGTCAGTGACTCACTTCCTCTCAGCAGAAGCCTTGCCCTCTTAGATGATGTGCTCAAGCTGGCCCAAAGCTGAAGCCCCACATCTTTAGCTCTTGTGCTCAGGCAGGGCACACAGTCCCAAACACACAAAACTACAAAAGCAAGCCCCCATACAGTTCAGCCATACAACCAAACTTAATCCAAAGAAAGAAGTTCACCTTATTCTATCACTTCCATCATGTCCTCACAAAATGCCTGTTGTCCTTGATTTCTTACTTCAGGGTAGCATACATGGAATTCCACAAGTGTTACCATTTCACAAGCAGTTTCATATTCTTGGGTGGTAAATAACTGCTAATCAGTGCCTTTAACACAATACTTGATTCACTGAGATTGCAGACACAGCAACCACATTTGCAGATATGCAATCAATTGCCCAGTGTTACAGATATGCAATTGGTTGTACAGTGCCAAAGCAGAAGGGTGGTGTAGTGCAACTATCATGTAATTGCATCAGTGTAAATTTGCACTACTTAAACACAATATAGGATCTTGGTCCTGAAAGATAACTTAATTAAGGTTAGAAGAAAGGAAGGGTAAAGGAAGACATTCTAAGGGCAAGGGAAAGTTTTTGTTAGTCCAGTTGAATTGGTTGGAATTGCATAGCAACAGCATCCTGAGTCGAGTTTGGCAAGTTACTTCTGAAAAGTGATTAACTGGTCAAGATCCACTGAGCTCACCACAGAGCATAAATCTGTGCCAGTGTGCTTATGCTGTTGTCTAGGATGGAGGAGGCTCCCTCTTTCTTCTTTCTTCTGGATTTGCAAATCCATTCCTCCAGCCACTGATCCAGAGCAGCGAAGTACCCAAATATGTTCTGTCTGCCCTCAAGCAGCCAAGGAAGAAGGAACGACCTCCACCCAAACTTCTTCCCCACCTGTGTGTATCCCTGAAGCTTATCAGTGATTGGGGGGATGCAGCTACACCTGGGAGTGTCATAACCACTGTTGTGCACCTGAGGGAAGGGGTGTTGTGCAAGGAGCAGCTAGATTTCATCTTCTATCCCACCTCTGAAAGGACATACTGTGGCATAAATAGTGGTTACATCAGAATATAACCAGCAGGAATTCTGGAAACTGTAGTTCAGAAAACATCCTTTCCAAGTTGTCAATTAAAACCTTGTTGAAGTCTCTTACAAAGCAGTGGTGTCTGATGGCGTTCACATTGGCAAGGCAATGAATCTGGAACTAGCCATTATGCAACTCGTTACATTCCCCCCCCCCCGCAATAATATTTCACCATGCAAGTTACAATTTGGAGGGGTGAGTCATTAGGTTAGTCATTGTATTGTTCGTGACTTTTCCATTTCCCTAGAGCAGTCTCCTATCTACTCAAGCTGCTTCACTTCATCCAAATTGTAGACTTAATTAGCATTTTTGCATTTCTCCAATATTAAAGTACTGATTTAGCATTATTTAAAGTATTCCTTTCACATTTCAGTGTTCCCAACCATTTGACAAACCCGCATCATCTCATACAACTCTGATGACCTGGATCACAATTTGCATCTTTCTGTATCATATTATGCTCTGATCCCATCTCCCACAACATTGCAACTCCAATGTACCTTTGCCTGTTGTCCATCAGAGTCTCTGAAGAAGTAGAATGACTTCCATGAAAGCCCATGCTAAAGTAAATCAGTCTCAAAGGTCCTACTTGATTCCTTCATTCCCTCCCCTTTCCATTTTATCCTTCTTATTGTTATTTGCCATTGGGTGATATTGTTATTTGACTCCATAGGGTGATATTGTTATTTGACTCCAAGAGCCCTTCTCAAGTCTTGTAAACTCAAGGCTGTGGCTTCTTTGACTGAGTCAATCTCTCAGTTATGGGGTCTTCCTCTTTCTGTCTAAAAGACTAGCACACAAGGGAAGAAGTTACATTAAATGTTTGATTCAGTTGTTTACTGTATGGGAAGAGAATGATGGGGAAGAGTTCATAAGCTAAAGCACTTTTGCAAATCTTAGCCTTACAGTCAGAAGTATACCACCCCTTTAGAGTGCCTAAAGTGTGTACCAGCCCTCAGAAAGTTCAAAAAGGGAGGGATATTTCTGTATATTTACCACCATTTGTTCTCTAATCAACTTTTACTTACAGGGTCCTGGTAAATGAGAAACTTCCAAGAATCCTGGTCATCAATAGTCCTGCTTAGATTTTGCAGGCTCAGGCTCATGGCTTCCTTTGTTGAGTCAGAATCCTCCTCCTTTGTTGCGTTTGTTGTTATTTGCCATTGCATCAGCTTTGACCTATAGTTTCTCTAGGAATGATAAGTCTGCAAGCACCCTGTCATTAACAGCACTGCTCAGGGCCTACAAACTCTGACTGCCTTGAGTTAATCTACCTGTAATGCAGTTTTTGTCTTTTTCCTACTGTCTTCTGCTTTACCAACCATTATTGCCTTTTCCAATGAGTTATATTGTCTCATGGTATGCCCAAAATACTTTAGGCTCAGGCCCTTTCTGCACCCTGCCCTATCCCAGTGGTGTCCAATGGCGATCTTGGTAGAGGTTCTCCTAGGAGGGGAGTGTGACAGGAGTGCTCCCGTCTGCATCATCTGCCTGCACGAATGAAGGAGGTCCAATGGCCATGCCTCTTGCTTCCACAGCACAGCTGGGTACTGTCCTAGGTTGCTCTGGGGCAAGAAGTGCAGCCATTGTGCTTCCTGACCCTCCGCAGCTCAGATAAGTGCAGGCGGGCAGCATGAGTGTGACACAATAGCTGGTCATTGACATGGAGAACTCGTCAATGATTTGTGGCACGATCTCACTTCCTGGGGATGGGAGAAGGATGGGACCCAGTCAACGTCATGCAGAACCATTGTCCACATCCTGTCCTCCTATCCCCAATGCAGGATGATAATGTCCTGCAGAAAGGACCTCAGTTTGGTCATTTTGGCTTACCGAGAAAGGTCAGGCTCTTGCACTTGGAACTATCTATTTGTGTTTTTGCTGGTCCATGGCATCCTACCTATCACTCTTCAGTTATCAATGGTTTTCCCATGTCATTGTGCTCATAAAGCCAAGCCAACAAAGAAGCAAGCTCACTTGATGTCTCTACAATATTAGCTCAGGAGGTTGACCAGCAACAGCCAAAACTGAGCACTGTGTTCTCTAAGACCATTTTTTTTTTATCCTTGGACATGGAAGCTTTCCTGATCCATCTGACATTACTATAAGATTAAGTTTAATAGAAGTACCCACAATTCACTGCAAACCACATTGGTCAATATTCTGGCCTAAGCAATGCATTCAGCTCTGCCGAAAGAGAAAAATACAATATGATTTCTTTTAATAACTCTCTTCTATCTTGTTCTCCCCTTCTCCCATCATACTGAATCATCAGGGTGTGAAATATAATAAAGCAGTGTTCTGCTCAGTCTTGTCGGCTATACCTTACAGGTGTACTTCAGGTAAATATCCCTTTGGCTTGTGAAAAATGAGCTTACCTGAAAGAGATGACTTTGATGAACTTCAGCACTGGGGCCGCTATCATTCTTTTCCAATTGGCTTCCCTAGCAAGGCATGGTGGTTGCCCAGTGCAAATTTGTCTTACTTGAAGGGAAGATGTTCCCTGATTCACTTCATTCCCGGCATCTCAGGCCTCCTCCTGTGTGACAGCGGCTTCACTCCATCCAGCCTTCCATACAACTGGCAGCAGGAAGAGTCTGTCATATCTCCCGATGGTCTTTCTTTTGGAAATAGATGAATTATTTACCAGTTTGTTGCATGCTCCATTGCATTGATCAAACCTCGAATATGGATAGCAGCTCCCACATATTAATAGAGTGGAATTTCTCATACATTGTAGCTAAATGTTTTATAAGTTTTTGGGGGAAAAGGCAGCCCTAACAGGAAAAGAAATGTAGGGAAGTTTATAAGGTTCAGCAGAGTTGCTTGGGAGCCATAGGGGGAGAAGGCACCACATGTTCACCCTATGATGCACACATTATAGCTTGGAAAAGTTACTTTTCTAGACAGCAACTCCCAGAATCCCAAACAGTCAACAGGCCAGTAGTGATGGTGTCCAGGAAGACTCTGGGAGCTATCATCCCACCCCACTGCACAATGGACCCCTTGCACGCTACCCTGTTGTGCATCATCATAATTCACTAGTGTGGTTGCATATCATGTTAGCACTGTAGCTCCATCATTGCAAAATTATATATCATAACCGCTGGTGCGGGATTTCAGTTGCTTTAAAAATCCCTGATGTTTTGATCATGTAAAGGTGGGGTGGGCAAAGCACAACCACTCGCACGCTGTTCCCCCAAGCCTGTTTTTGCATCCCTTGACCTTTCCCTCCAGTATTCCCTGGGTGCCGTTTTTCCTGTTCAAAAAGCAAAAGAAATGGGCTGATATCCATGAAAGCTCATGCTAAAATAAATCAGTCTCAAAAGTCTTGCTTGATTACTTCTCCAGGAAATCTCCAGGAATCATAATAGTCATAATAGGGTGTAGATGTGCTTCACTGATTAACTTATTAAAACCCCCCATAATTTTCAAACCTATAAGTGGACTTCTGATGCACTCCCTCTTCCCCCACTTTTTGTATTCTTGGCTGCCCAGGTAGCCCTTGGATGGGTCAGGAGGAAAGAAATTAACCCCTCCTTCTGCCATAGTTGCCCACTTTGGCTCCACAACAACACTGATTATAAGCCATCAATACTGTATTGCATTTTAACATAAGGCCATCAAAAATAATATTGGCCATTTCTGTCCTACACTGTTATAGTGCTATTATTCCATTTTCAACATCCTGTGGAATTCTGGGATTTGTAGTTTCCTGAAGCCAAAGAGCTCTCTGGCTGAGAATTCTAAATGCCAACAGAGTCTTGAATTCCACGTGGTCAAAGTCGTACCCGTGGCCGGTCAGAGGGACCTTCTAGGCCAGAATGGCGAGCAGCTGCTTCCGTGCCACATAAGCCTCAGGGTTCTCATGAGGACCCTGTTGCTCCATGACATAAAGCACACTTGCGCTCTGTCCGGGCCACAAGATCTTAACTACCTCCCTCATCCAGGTGTGGGCCTTGAGCCTAACCAAGCCTTGAGCTGCCACAGCCATTTCAAGGGTCGGGAGCTAAGAAGGGGAAATGCAAAGCCAAGCCAGCTGGGTCAGGTCCTGGCCGTTGGCTGTGGGATGCGAGTGGGTGACTGCGTTCAACCACATGATCCCTGTGGACCTGGTCAATGGACCCAGTTGGTCCGCAATTGCCTTGGCCTCGGTGGTATGCCAAGGGATCCTAGTCTCGGTGACCTGCGTCTCCTGGGTCTCAGGCTTGTCTGCGTGTCCTTCTCCTATTGGGGTGGTCCGTCTGGTCATGGACCGTGTCTCTACTGTGTGGACTGAGACCTTAGGGTCACTCCAGTCAGGGTTATGGGAAAGGGTTGCCAAAGCATCCTCTGGCAACAGCTCCCCGAAAAAGTCATCAGTGAACGTTGGGAGCAGCTCTGGGCACACAACCGAAATTAAGGCCTTGCGCGTTTGGAGCTGACTCTCCTGCGCAGCAATCTGCTTAAGGCAATCTGCATGACTAACAGCCTCTGGCTGCTCCTTCACTTGCCCTACCATGAACCTAGCTGCAGACCTGGCATGATCAAGCTCAGCCTCTAAGGCGTGGGCTTTCTCCTCCCATGTCTGAGCTAACAGAGTAACATCACTGAGTTTCTGTGCGGAGGCCTGCGCTACGGACATGAACATTACCTTGTCCGTGTGCAATGCCTCAATCTTGGCCTGAAGCCGGGCATTCTCCTTCTCTATCTCTGCTAGCCTCCCTTGGGTCTCAACAAGGGCACTACTAGCATCTCTGACCATAAGCCAAAGTCCCCAAATGGCCAAAGCATCCTTTGATAGCCCGAATGGGTTCTTCAATTTACGTGCCAGGGTGTACGCTTCCTGGAGGGTAGCAAAGCAATCAGCCATCTGGAAGATGGAGTCCTTCCAGGGGAATTTCTTCTTACTCAACACCCACCTTTCTAACTTTCCTCAGACCTCTTCCTCCAACATGAGGTCCTTGATGGTGACCTTACTATTCTCTGCCATTTCACACAGACTACAACTATCCTGCCAAATTCTCTAACACGAAAGCGGGACCAGGACCTGGAGTGATGGGAAGGATTACCTAGACCCCTGGGGGAGCTGAAGGGGAACGAACACAGTGGAACTACTCTAGGAAAGAGGGATGGGAACCAGCCTGCCCAAACAAAGTCACTTTTGTACACCCAAGCCCGGTTTTCCACCTCAACAGCACTGGGGACAAAAGGACGAGGAAACAGTTCAGGGACAGGGAGGTCACCTAGATCCAGGGGACCCGCAGGAGTACTCCGCCTGTCTGAAGGGGGGAACGAACCCAGTGAAACTTACAGCTCCGCCTGGCCAAGCAGCGGGGAAAAGGGGGACAAGGAACCAAAACCGAACCGTCCCTAACTGGTTTTCTGGGTGAGGGGTACCTTCCTCTACCACGGGCCAAACTTCTAAACTCTAGGCTAGGTCAGGAATCACCACCCGCACCTAGTATGCTAGCAAATCGGGATGCACCCAGAAATTACACAGCCAGGATGCACCCGCGCTTTCACAACAACTACTACAACAAGGAACAGGACGCACCCGTGTTCTCAACTCTGGGGGGAAGAGAAAGGAGGAGGGTCTCCTTTCTTAACTGCTTTTTGTGCCTTACTGCTATGGTGTTGGATGGGTGTAGACTGTTCCTATGGTGCTAACAACCTAAGACTTCAGATCCCAGCCCACGATAGACCCCAAGTTAGGGATGTGATTCCCGGGTCAGCTTGTGCACACCGCTTGCGATCGGCAGTGCCGGGGTGGCTGACATACACAAACCAAGCAAGAAAAGGGGAGCAGATTTCCAACCCTGATAGAGTAGCTCCTAGAGCTCACACACATACAGAATTCTCACACACGCATGTGTTCCTGCCTGACAGAATCTCTTGTGACTTGACCGACCATTCCCTAAGTCAGTACCAGCCTGATTTGAGGAGGTTCGTGGCTCCTTCTCAAATTAGGGGTACCGGGGTTGCACGCGTTGCTCCACCACTCTGTTACCCTGTTTACTGGGGATCCCGTGAGGGACACCAAAATGTGCTCAACTATAGGTGGGGAAAATTAGTTCAGAGCACTGATTTAACGTTACGAGAGGCAGGGTAACTTAGCAGGATCTCATAACCCAGTGTTTACAGGGTCAGGCCAAGTCAAGAAGCAGACCGGTTTGAAAGCAATGAATGATCTTTATTAAGTACAGGCACACTATGTAAGCAACACATGCACATAGATAACTAGGGAAAATAAAGGTGTGAGTAAGATAGCGGGATTTTCAGAGGAACAGTTGATTTGGGTGATACGAAACCTGTTCCTGAAGCCTGGAAGAAGATAGAGAGTGATGCTGGGGTTTGATGTATCTCAGCACATGGAGCTGAGGGGAAGCTCGCCAAGCAATGCAGCAGCAAGGTGGTCTGGAACTCGGGAGCAATCCCAGGAAGGTCTCAGAATCAGGGTTTTTTTATAGGGAGAAGTGTGACTGCAGGCTATGCCTTACTAGGGCACAACACTGAATTTTGGGTGCGAAACAATGTCTCCTAAAGGTCACAATTTAGCATGATGGAATCAGAGCCGAATGTCATGAGCCAGGCTGAGTGTGCTACCGATTCAGACTTGGACTCCGACTTAGACTTTGACTCCCAGCCGGGAGAGGATCTTTTGGAGGGGCCTTTGGGAGAGGGGGCTCCTTCAGAGGCTGGGGAGGAGTCTGCCAGTGACCCCACAGCTGTCCCGGGCATGGGTCCCAAGCCTGTACCTGCAGCAGATGTTTGTGCTCCAGAGGTGGAGACTAGTGCTTCTGACCCAACAGAGGCTGGCGCCTCTGACTCCAGCCTGGAGTTTGCAGCGGACCCTCCCCCCACATTCCTCCAGAGGCAGCTGGAGAAGGGGGTGGTTTGGGGGTCGCAGCGGCTGCAGGAGAAGCGTCTGATGAATCGGCCCTGAAGTCTTGAGGGGCTCCAGCTGTGAGCTGGGCCAACGGACATTTGATCAGCCCCAGCTGTGCTAAAGACTGTGTATTTAAGGCACACGCTGTTGGAGTTGGGCACGGGGCAACAACCGTCTACCAACCGGGAATTTGTGTCCTGTGTCATGGGCTCTCTTCTTCCAGGCTAAAACCCTGCTGTTTGAGTTTGCTGCCCCTGGGACTTGAATGTTTGTTTTGGTGACATAACCTCTTGTTTTATTTATTACTAAAACCATAAACTCAGCCCCTACCTCTGTGTCTGCTTGCTGCCGCCTGACACTGACACCAAATTAACAATGGTGTAGCCAGTATGTAAATGCGCAACACTTGACAGTGGATGGTTCAGCCTCTGTCAAGTTGCCTGCTCAGGGTAGGGAGTCCTTTGTAGGTAGCGCACATACATAATGTGGTGTTTGCTGGGGAGGTCCCTGAAGCTGTGATCTGGCTATTTCTAGCTTGCCTGTATTGTTTGGGAACATTGCAGCAATCAGCCACCGAGCCTAGTTTCATGCTTGTCTGGGGGCCTCACAAACACGTGGAAGAGGGTGGTAGAATAAGGCCGAATTGTGATATCAAAGTGATATCGGGTGCTATCTCCAAATAGGCCTAAACTACAGTAACAGTATGATCCTGGAGACCAAGTTCGATTCCCTGCTCACCATGGAAACTAGATGACCTTTGGCACATCACACACTCTCAGCCCCAGAAAAGTTCTTCTTAGGGTTGCTATAAGTTGGAAATGACTTGAAGGCACATAACAACAACAACAATAACAAGAATGAAAAAGCTGCTTTTCTGAGTTCTGCAGTTCTTTGTAGGCCCTATTCTTGATGCCACAGTGATATTCCTTTGGCTGCACACCCCACATACACCAACCTGACATTTACCTGGAAAATATATACACACATGAACACACAGATACACATGGTATAAGTATAATACAGGAAACGTTCTTATTTCTCCATTAATGTTAATTAATGCACCAATGCTGACGGAGACAACAATCATAAAAAGGGACACTAAAAACACTCTTGCCCATGTTCCTGCTCCAACCAGACAAGTCTGCTGTCAAAGGTTCGTCGCCATCCAAAGGTCTCCGGGCCATTCACACTGCACACCTATGGCACAATGACTCCTCTTTAACTGCCATGGCCCCATCCTGCAGAATCCTAGAATTTGCAGTTTAGGGGGGGGTACTTAGAATTCTCAGCCAGAGAGATCTTGAACCTTCTCATTCTACATACTCTCATACTAATAATTATAGCACTAACTATCATGGCAATATCCTATGGAATTCTGGAATTTGCAGTTCAGGGAAGGGGATTTACAATTCTCAACCAGACAGCCTCATCAAACTACATGCTTCAAGACTCCATAGGATGTAGTCCTATCAGTTATGGTGGAATCATAGCATTATAGTAGTGTAGTGTGAAAGAGCCCCTAAAGATAATCCTACTGGTGTTTCATTTCTGCATACGTTTTGCTTGAGAATCATTCAGACATTTTTGTCCAGTGCAAAATGGCTGCATTCAGCTGAAGATTGCAGAAGCAACATTGTATGTGCAGTGCCATGGAGAAAGGATACCCATGTGCTCTTACATGTGCATATGCATGCACATGGCCATTTTGCTGCGCATTGCTTGTACATACGGGTGTGTATTTAATCGCACAAATTACCCATTCTGTGCAAGGGTTGCATTTCACAGTCAATATGTGGTTTCTCATGCAGAGATTTATACTCTATGACCTGGAGCATGGCCCTGGCCTTAGCTTTTGCATTGTGTTTCCATTGTCCTTACATTTGGTGCTTTTCTTTTTCACCTATATTCTTCCAAGATTCTGAAACAAGGACAAAATGTATCACCTCCCTGGCCAGAAAGATGAGAGAAAGGTGCAATTAATTACCTTTTTCTTGTCAAAAAATCTACAACCGAGTGAAGGGATCTCAATCAACACAGCTTGTCTGCTCCAGCCACAATTTTAAATAGGCTTTAATAAAGGTGAATTAAATTCCAGTTTGCTTCCTTGCTTCTCTTTTCTGTTTCCTGTCCGTTTCTTCGTCTTTGTTCTTTTTCCTCCACCACAAAGTAGCACAAATGCACCGACCATGCTCAAGAGTGGATGTGAAATGAGCTCCGGGAGGAAAGTGGTAGATAAATTTAACAAGCATTAAAGTAATATATAATTTAAATATGTATAAAATTATTCCATCCTATCGATTAGAAAATGGGCTGTTGACCATTTAAAGGCAACAATCAATGGCATAGTTCATAGGTCAGGTCAAGTTTCACTCTAATGATCTAAAAAAGAAAACAGCATTAGGAGATAATGAACTCCACAGGATTATGGACGTGATCTATGGCTCTGTTATGGCTTGTGAGTTAACTTAGAGGGAGTCATTTCAAGCACAGCTTCCTCCACGGGTTAAAACCCAGGTTTTTATCTCTTGGCCAGGTGTCAATTTATGATGTAATCAAAGACAAGGTATGCAATTACTTTAGTTCTGAAACACCACATGGTTAGCGTCTCTCATTCACCAACAGGGGAGGGGATGTGGATCCCCATTAATGTGGTCGGCAGAGTTATCTTTGGTGTTCTGGTAAATGAAAATCAAGCTCGCCCATGCTGTTGATCAAAGAATGACAGCAAATTCTTGTCGAGGCTGTATCCTTTCAGAAGTGAAGGGTTTTTTTGTTTTTTTTTTCTGGCATAGACCAGAATGAAACCTTCAATAGTGGTAAGCTGGTAGTTCCTCTCCTGCTTGAGCAATCAATCTTCTCCAGGTATTAGTTTGAACTTTAACAGAGCCATCTAAGTTGCTGAACTTATTTTGGGGATAGAGTTCAGAACTTTGGAAGGGCCCTTTACGGTCATTTCCACACTATAGTGTTATTATTCTACTTTCAACATCTTATGGAATCTTGGGGTTTGCAGCTTAGGGCGGGGTCTCAAAGGATTCCACAGGATGTTGAAAGTGGAATAATAGCACTATAACAGTCTTGTGTAAAAATGCTCTATATTTCAGACTAAAGCCCACAGTGGATGCACTTCCCTCACTAGACATGGAAGCCACTGGCTTCTACTAGTTTTCAAGCCTGGTTGATGCAAAACATCTTATGCATGATTTAAGATTACTCATGTGTAGTGTGTGAAACAAGGTACATCTCACTTTTCACCAGAGTTCTTTGAACACTGACAAAAGAAGAAAAGTATCCTGAGTTGGACTCTTGAGATTCACTCTGTTTTGAAGTTGTTATATGCCTTGAAGTCAACTCCAATGTATGGATTTATGGTGGCCCATCATAGAATTTTCTTATCAGGAAGTATGAGGTTTGCCATCCCCTTGACTCGCCCAAAGTCATCCAGTGGGTTTCCAAGGCTGATTTAGGATTAAAACCTTTGTCTCCCAGATTCCTATTCCAATGGTCAGCACATTCCACCATACTGGTCCTCACACCATGCTGGCTCTCATTCGCTCCATAATCTCTTGGAATCACCCAGGGAAAGAGCAATAATCAGACTCGTTCTCATCGTTGTTTCACTTAGGCGTAGACGTGAAAACATTAAGCGAGAAAAGGAAACAAACACAAACCAAGATGGGCCAACTGTCATGCACTGGTTAGCAATCCACAATTTTCACTCCAAGATAGTAGTTTTTATTTGTAGAAACTGCAAGCAACACAGCACATTTCTTCTGAAATTGCTGGGACTAAGGCAAACATGGAGCTCCCACTTTTTATAAACACAAATCCAAATTTTAGGAGTGCAAAACTGGGATTGAAGAGGACCATAAATCTAAAACCACTGCACTTCTTTAAACATTTTCCAGACCTTCAGTTGATTCCCACTTCTCATCCTTTGGGCAGGAATATATTTTCTGTCTCTTATCTTAGGCCATTTCCGCACTAGCCTGTTATAGCGCTATGATTCCACTTTCAACATCCTATGGAATCCTGGGGTTTGCAGTTTCGGGAGGGGCCAGCCCCACGAGTCCATAGGATGTTGAAAGTGGAATCATAGCGCTATAACAGGCTAGTGCGGAAATGGCCTTAGACACTTGGTGTTCTCAAAAACCCTCTCCTTTACACTTCCATTTTTTGCCTGCTCTGTTCTTCACTCCCTCATCAGATACATTGTACCACCAGGCAAAAAAGCAATTAACCAATTGATACCTTGTAAGAATACAGGCAGGCTCCAAACAGACACATTGTTGCAACCATCAATTTGCATTATTTTAATACATATCCAGCAGACCAACAAATGGCAAGGGCTCTGCATCTTAACATCAACTCAGAAGTTGCAAGTTAACTTAAGAGCCACAAGTCACAAGTTAACTCATGAAGTATAACAGATTATAACACGTCATAAGCATAATCCTGTGGAGTTTATTATCTTCAAATGCTGTTTTTTCTTTTTTCTTTTATCATAACTGGAATGCTGTTAGTCCGAATTAGTCCATTTCCGCACTACACTGTTATAGTGCTATTATTCCACTTTCAACATCCTTTGGAATCCTGGGCTTTGCAGTTTTGGGAGGGGCATTGACAATTCTCAGCCAGAGAGCTCTTTGGCCTCAGTAAACTACAAATCCCAGAATGCCACATGATGTGGAAAGTGGAATAATAGCACTATAATAGTGAAGGCCAGAAATGGCCAGAGAGAGACACACACTACAACTTGTTTCTGTCATCCCCAGTTTCCCTCCCTTTATGCCTCTTCTTAGCAGCTGAGGACGCTGGGAGCTGGTGAAGGAACAGGGCAAATTATGCAATTATGCATGCAAAAATCAAAGGGGATTTCTCTATGTTTTAGAAGCAGCTATAATCCTACACACTACAAAAAGGATGTCCGGGCACCTGCTTAAGAGAGGGCCAGGCTTGCTGTTATCCATGATGCAAGATTAGCAAGATATTTGTCTTCACAATAGGTATTTGGAGGAAGGATGCTGAGCATCACTGTGTGTTTTTATGCACACACACCTCTACAGGATCATTACCATTCTGCTTCCGGTAACTAGAAGCCAAAGGCGGGATGAAGATGATTTTCACTTTATAGTGCAACTCCCTGTAGAAGTTAATAGTATTGCTTCTTGTATGGAGCAGGTAATCTTGTATAGCCTTGGAGAACCTGGAGGAGCTGAAACTTCTCCTTGCCTTAGTCAGGGGTGTCTGGGTTTTCATGTCAGAGGTACAGTGAATCCAAACTGGGCTTTGTTCTTGCTATTATAAAGGACCGATCCAAGGTAATGAACATTTCACAAATAGGTTAAATACTTTGCATGACTCCTTTGAAGTCTGGGGGGGGAAGCACACAGCAGATTCACCGCACTCTGGCATGGAAGCCACAGGCTGCCCCTGGTAACACACTGGAAAACTTTAAGCGATTTGCAAGTAGTGCACCATGAAAGAAAATGTTTTAATCTCTGCCATTCACTGCACAGTGGGATCTTTGCTTATTGGTGCATAATTATAATGGACTGCATTGGCTCCATGATAATTATGTTCTGTACACAGTGGTGTGAAAAGGCTGTTTGGCACATTTGTTTCCCGTTGTCTTCTTGGGAGGTACAGGAAGCTGCAGGTTTGTAACAATCTTCTTTTTCTTCACCTCATTAATCTCCTGAAGAGAAGAGGCAGAGATGAAAACAGGGGAGTTCCCGAAACATTATGTGCATTATCGAATTAACCAGGCATGTGATTAGTGCTCAAGTGATCAGCCAGAGAAGAAGCATTCGGGATTATTCCAATTTGGAGCTCCAGTCCCCAAAGTTGGGAAACATGCAGCATGCACACATACACAGAGAAAAGCTGTTCGTTTAGAGCAGAGAAACTGTATCTAATAGCTGTCTCTGCCCTCCACATGTAGGATATGATGTCTTGTCAGCAATGACATGCATTGTTATTTATGGCAATATATGTTACTACACAGGCAAGAGGAATCGTGTTCCACCTTCTACAGGAAGCTGACAGACTCATCTAACATATGGGTCATACAGTCTGTGTATTTTCAGAACACATGCGTCTGCCTTTTGTTCAAACACCGTGGTGAGCAGATTTACTCATCATGGTGAGTGTAGTGCTGCTTCCTGGCTAATGTGACGAGGGGAAGCCACACAGGTTGTTCTTGTTAATAGCTATCAGCTTATGGTGTCTCTATGAATGAGACACTTCCAAGGTCCCTGGTCATCAAGCGCTCTTCCCAGATCTTGCAAACCCAGGGCCATGGCTTCCTTGATTGAATCTATTCACCTGTAGAGGCCTTCCTCTTCTCCTGGGGTCTTCTACCTTACCAAGCATTATTGTCTTTTTAAAATAGTACAGTCAGCCCTCCACATTTGTGGGTTTCACTTTTGTAAATTTGATTATTCACAGATTATTTGCTGTCACCTTTGCTGCCTCCCTAGGCCATTTTTAATAGGGACTGCAAGCCTTGTGAGACTGAGAAACCGTAAATGAGGCTTGTAAGTCCCTCTTAATCATGGTGTGGGACAGCAGTGGAGGTGGCAGTAAGCCCCATGAGCCACCCATTTCTGCCTTATGAAGGAACTCTGAGGCCTCAAAGGAATCCACAGTGGGTTGAATATGGTGATCATATGTTTTGTGCGTGTTAAATATGGTTTGGGAGGGCCTAGAGCAGTGGTTCTCAGCCTGTGAGTCCCCAGATGTTCGTGGACTTCAGCTCCCAGAAGCCCTGAGCATTGGCCATAGTGGCTGGGGTTTCTGGGAGCTGAAGTCTGCGAACATCTGGGGACCCACAGGTTGAGAACCACTGGCCTAGAGTTATTCACAGTTTTTCCATTTTCATGGGGGTCCTGTGCCCCTAACCCTAGCGAATGTGGAGGGATGACTATAATGTCTTCTCATGATCTGTTGGAAGTATAAGAGTCTCAGTTTAGTCAACCTGACTTTTAGGGAGAGTTGACTTGTCTTTTTGGCAATCCAGGTTGCCACGGAACACTTCTCCAACCCTGCATTTCAAATCTTCTGAGTGTCTTCCTCTGCCAGTTTTCTTCATTGTCCAGCTTTCACAACCATACATAGACATTGGAAACACAGTCCCACAGTTTCCATCTGCAAAAAGAATCCCTCCACCGGTCTATCCTGCTCCAGAAGGCATGTAGGGAAGACTGCCCTGAGGTCTTAGAAGAACATGCCACTGCCCTCAATGGCCAGCATTCTTTTAGTGTCATACACAAACATAAGTCCACTTTGTGCTTGCATATATATTTTTGTGGATATTGTGGAGGTGGATATTCTCTTCCTCCCTCCACAACATCCAACCCATTCCCTGGAGTCATCATTTCACTGTGATAGCCCCCATCTACCTACATAGCCATTCAGTAGGCTGGTGAAATGTGGAGGAGATCAGAGGAGTGTCTGGCTATGTTCCTGTAGCCAAATACAGATTAATGACACCATCAGCTGAGACCCTCAGAAGATATAGGCAGATGTTGGAAGAAGATGTCCCCTGTCTATATCATAGCCAGACGCTTCTACAATCTCCTCTCCAAATGACTATTGTGCTAGTGTAGCAAAATGGTGAGTCTCAGATGTTAAGAGGGCAGCCATAGTGTAGTTCCACATGCAGAACTGTACACCACACTGGACAATGTAAGATGTTGGTCTCTGTGTCGAACTACTGGAAGGGTTTGTTTTATCCACTGCTGGTTAGAAGTTCACTGTAAACTACTGACCATTACCATTTTTTAAAAAAATTTTTTTTTTAAAGCTGTTTATTTCACAGACATGATGATACATTTACAAAGACATGGAAAGTTGACATGATCACATAGGTGAATGGCAAGACATCCTACTGAAGACAGCCGCACACCTTCATAGTAACACTGCCCTAGTTAACAAGCAAACTAAGTGTGTTAAGCTGAAAAGAACATGGAGATGAGGCATGCAGGCAAGAGGTGTAAGGAAGCAGGTCTAATATTCCTCTCCTTCCTCCTCACCTTCTCCTTCAATAGAATCCACCCCCAGTTCTTCATAATCTTTCTGAAAAGCAGTCATGTCCTCCTGAGCCTCACAGAACTCTCCTTCCTCCATCCCCTTCCCAATATACCAGTGGATAAAGGCACGCCTGGCATACATCAGATCAAAGTTGTGGTCCAGGCGAGCCCAGGCCTCAGTAATGGCTCTGGTGTTGCTCAGCATACAGATGGCACAGTGCAATTGGCCAGGGCACCCCCAGGGACCACAGTAAAAGCCTGGTAGTTGATGCCCACCTTGAAACCAGTGGGGCACTAGTCCACAAACTGGATGCTACATTTGGTCTTGATGGTGGCAATAACAGCATTGCCATCTTTGGGAACAACATCACCATAGTACAACAGACAGCAGGCTATGTATTTACCATGATGAGGATCACATTTCACCATCTGGTTGGCTGGCTGAAAGCAAGCATTGATAATCTCTGCTACAGAAAGCTGCTCATGGTAAGCCAGCTCAGCTGAGATGACAGGAGCAGAAGTGGACAGAGGGAAGTGGGTATGGGGATAGGGCACCACATTGGTCTGGAATTCTGCCAGATCTGCATTCAGGGCACCATTGAATTGTAGGGATGTTATGCTGGATGAGGCTGGAATCTGGCCATTGAGGCGGTTGAGGTTGGTGTAAGTGGGGCACTCAGTGTCAAGGTTCCTGCAGTAGATGTCATAGATGGCATTTTCTACCATGAAGGTGCAGTCAGAGTGCTCTAGGGTGGTGTAGGTGGTCAGAATGGAGTTGTAGGGATCAACTACAGCTGTGGAGACTGAGGAGCTGGGTAGATGGAGAACTCCAGCTTGGACTTCTTGCCATAGTCAATGGACAATTGTTCCATCAGCAAAGCAGTAAAACCAGAGCCTGTGCCACCACCCAAGCTGTGGAAGACCAGAAAGTCCTGGAGGCCTGTACACAAGTCAGCCAGCTTCCTGATCCTGTCAAGGACCAAGTCAGTGATCTCTTTGCCAATGGTGTAGTGGCCCCTGGCACAATTGTTGGACATATCTTCCTTGCCAGTGATGAGCTGCTCAGGATGGAAGAGCAGGCAGTAGGTTCCAGTGCACACTTCACCAATCACAGTTGGTTCCAAATCTACAACAACTGCCCTGGGGACATGTTTGCCAGCTCCAGTCTTATTGAAGAATGGGTTGAAGGAGCTGTCTCCTCCCCTGATGGTCTTGTCACTGGCCATTTTCCCATCAGGCTGGATACCATGTTCAAGGCAGTAGAGTTCTCAGCAGGCATTGGTAATCTGGACACTGGCTTGGCCAACGTGGATGGAGATGCACTCACACATGATGTTGATAAGGAAGAACTGCAGGAAACTGCAGGAGAAGAAAAGAAGGGGAAAAATTGAAACCTCTGATGTTACTTCTCCTGACAAGCTAAGAGTCAATGCAAGTAACAGAATGCAACTACTGTCCATTATCCTTCAGCTGGCCACTTCCTCACTTTCCATCTGGAGAGCCTGGTGAAGGGGGTATGTTGAACATTCCTGCTTGAAAGAGATTGGTGCCAAACCTGCTTTCCTCACCCTATCCTCAGATTTCCATTGTGAAAGTTTGTGTTGTGGGGTCTTGCTAGGAAAGGAGATAGCAACCATAATTTTTGGCTAGGTGAGCAAGCTCAGCCCCCAGAATGAAGGCCTCTGAGTCAGACCATTGATCATTCTAACCCATTAATCTCTTTTTCAGGCTTGGGGTTTCTCTGCCCAATGTTGTTCAGCTTTTTCAGCCCCAGCTAGTAGGACCAATGGTCAAAGCTGATAGGAATGGTAGACCAATAGCCACTGAAATGCCACAGCTTTGCCATTCCTTATCTATTGCTGCAGGCAATGGCTGACCAAAGATTTGGGCAAAAAAATGCTGGGGCCCTTTCATACCACATAAATATAGCACTATGATACTGCTTTGACTACCATGGTTCTGTCCTACAGAATCCTGGGACTTGCAATTAAGAGAGAGGTATTTAGAATTCCCACTCAGAGAGCTCTGGTGTCTCACTAAACTACAGACCCCAGAATTTCATAAGATGCAATTAAGGTGGAATCATAGTACTATAACTATGTAGTGTGAATGGGCCCCTGATCCAGTAGCAAAGCTTTGCACACAGTGGGCCTCAAGTTTTATTCTTGGCATCTTTGTTTAAAAGGACCAAATGCTACATCTACAACATAATTCAACAAGGAGGAAAGGAGTTATTTTCTGGTGCAAAGGGTAACATTTTCTAGTCACTGTTAAAAATTGCTTCTAACAGGAATTAGAAAAAAGGAGTTAGCAACTAGAAAGAAAATTTAAAGGCATTTAAAGAATATGTAAGAATAATTAAAGACCACATAAGAGGCCTTGTTACAGGAATTTGTCAGTATTTTATGCCATTCTCTTCAGTATTTTTATTTAAGAAAACTAACAAAAAAGTAGCAAGTAATACAACAAATACAGGAAGCCCCAGTATCTGACAACTTTTTCTTTTGATGGTTCCAAGTTAAGCACAAATTCTGTTAATTCAATGTGGGGTCTGCTCTTTTGTCAGTCCTTCTTGCCTACGGAGGCTTGCTTGCACGCACGAGTTGTTCCCACGTCTTGCCTATAGATAGGTTAAACCTATGGAACTTCTCTGTATTGCAAGTACTAAAACAGTGGGCTTCCAACAGTTCCTCTTGCTTTCAGAGGCTTGTTTGTGATTACATGTGCCCTGCTTGCAAAGTGAGTTCAGAAGGGAAAGAAAGGCACCAAGCCAGCTAAGAGACTTTACCAGTAGTGTGCATGTGCAAGCAAGTCCCAAGCAAGACTAAATCCTTCATGTTCCTTACAGTAGATCAGCTCTGTTTTTCAACCATTTCTGCTTTCTGGTAGTGCTCTGGTCCCTAATCTGTCAGACAAGAAGGGGAAGTCTATAACACAATGAGGGTTCAACCAGATTGCCTCAAAGTATTGAAAGATTCCAGTTCTTGTTGCTTTAACTGTACCTATGTATTCACAGATTTGCATCAAGTCCTCCCCTAAAACCCGTAGTAATTCCCTCCCTCCCTGGTGTCCTTCCCCTCCCCTTCCCACCGTTCACATGTCACATCCAGTCTCATGCAACATTTCAGAAACTGATTTTCACCAAGGTCTAACCAAATCCTATTGATGCAACCAAGAATCACATTGGCTCTCTTGGCTGCCAAATCACACTGCTGACTCATGTTCAGCTTCTGATCTACCAAGACTTCTAGATCCTTTTCACACATACTGTTATCTAGTCACGTGTCCCCCATCCTATATTTGTGCATTCCATTTTTTCTGCCTAAGTGCAGGACCTTACATTTCTCTATGTTGAAATTAATTTTGTTAGCTTGGGTTCAGCAATCCAATCTGTCAAGGTCATTTTGAATTTTGATCCTGTCCTCTGGCATATTAGCAACCCCTCCCAATTTGGTGTCATCTGCAAATTTGATCAACATGCCCTCTAGTCCTTCATCCAAGTCATTGATGAAGATGTTGAATAGCACTGGGCCTAGGACAGAATCCTGTGGCACCCTAATAGTCCATCTTGTCCACGTGGCACATGGCAGCAGTTCTTTAGCATGCTAGCATAAGACATTTTGAGACTTGAAATACCAGTTTGTAAGTCATGGGGTACAAATAATGTAGTTACCTCTACCAAGTTACCTCAATGGAGTATGGTGGAGTCTCTTTCTTTGGAGGTTTTAAAGCAGAGGCTGGATAGCCATCTATTGGAAGTGCTTTGATGTGTATTCCTACATGGCAGGGGGTTGGATCAGATGGCCCCTGTGGTCTCTTCCGACTCTATGAATCTATGATTCTATGAAATAATCTGATCTGCTATAACTTTATGCTATCAGGTGTCCCTGCAGTACACTGTATATAGTAAAAACATCTAGGGCTATGAAAGCCTGCCCAGGTGAACATCTTAGCAATATCAGGAACAGAAGATTTTTTGGAACATGACCGTTCTTTCAAGGATCTATGCTTTTAGGTGCCTGAGAAACCTTTTTCCCAGAATGACTGTGTTACCCCCCAAAGGTAAGGGACCTTGAGATCCTTCGGCAGTGCCAGCATCTCCTTAGAAAGATGGGGAATTATAGCTCAAGGAGGCCTGCAAAAGTAGGGTAACCACTGGATCCTTTCACTTGTGTATACCAGTACTTACTGTAGGACACCAGTTGAAAGTCAAAATAATGTCTTTATTGGGAGAATTCACACACATATGCAAGCAATCAGTCTCACGAACCACACAAGACTAGTGAAGGTAAAGGATGGATAGTGAGAGTTTTGGGGTGAAATGGTTAATAATTACTGTTCTTGATCTCAAACGGGGTGGGGGGTAGGTCCGAGACAGTACAATGAACTAGAATGTCATACAATGTAACATGCCAACATGTGTCCAAAGCACTAGCAAAAAGTCAGGGTCTGAGTTAGGATTTAAGTACTCCTTTTCTACCCTGAATGGGAATATGTTAATTGCTCTCTGGCAGTGTTGCCCTAAAACATGGGTGATTCAGGGGTCCACCCATGATACCAGTACCTCCACATGACAGAGGGGAATTACTTAGCTTAAAATTAGGAGGCCTGTGAGAGCCAAACTCTTGAGTCTGGCTCATGATCATCCTAGTGGACATGCTGGGGTGAACCGAACCAAGGACAGATTGGGAAAGTCCTTCTACTGGGAGGGGATGGGCAAGGATGTGACTGATTATGTCTGATCCTGTGAAGTTTGCCAGAGAGTAGGGAAATCCCAGGATCAAGCCAAGGCCCCTCTCCAACCACTTCCTATCATTGATGTTCCATTCCAGAGAGTGGCTGTGGACATCATGGGACCTTTCCCTAGGAAGGCTGCTAGGGGAAAGCGATATGTGCTCACCTTTGTGGATTTCTGCACTCGTTGGCCAGAAGCCATTCCACTGGGTGGGATCTCAGCTAAAGCAGTAGCCCAAGCTTTGACAGACATCTTTGCTAGATTAGGTTGGCCTGCAGAGATTTTAACAGATGCAGCTTCCAATTTCAACTCCAAAGTCATGCAGCGCCTATTAGAGGCACATGGAGTACGCCATCTGACATCAGTGCCTTACCATCACCAACTAATGGGTTGGTGGAACGTTTTAATGCAACCCCTTCCCCTGAGTGAGAGGTCCTATGTAGCGTGTGCCAACCCTGGCGTGGAAATGGAGAGAAACGGAGGTTTATAAAAGTGTTTTAATCAAGGCATGCAAATAAACAATATCACACTTGGGAGACCCCATCTCCCAGGTACACTTAGTTGCAAGAATTTACAAAACAGATATAACAGCACAGATACATTCTTAAGATCAGCCAATTCCCAAAATAACAATATTAGCCTAACGCGACTAACTACTTATTTCTAGTTACTCACAATTAGGTTATAGGCGTAGATGGTCTAAAGGAGGAGGAGGGGGGGGTCCAGGAGACAGGGCATGCTGCCAGCTCCACTGGCCCCGCTCTCCTCTCTCTCTCTGTGTCTCTCTCTGGCCACATGGCCTCTCAGAAGTTTTATTTTCCTCCTTGGAAGGATCTGGAAGCATCTCCAAGATGCCCGCCTCTTTCCTTTTGGTTGGTCAATTCTCACCTTGAGACCTGTGATGCTGACCCTTTCCTTCTGGCTGGTCAGCTCTCACCCTGTGACCCTTGATGTAATCCTAACATCTCATTAACCCTTGGTTTACCTGAAGAGAGAAGTATCTCCCTTTGATAAGCCTAGATAATGGGAAGCCCCATTATCACAGTAGGTACCTAAAGACAGTGCTCATTCGGGAATCAAATGGACAGCATGGCACTCATGAAGGCAAGAGACTGCACTGGACAGCCTGAAATCAGGGGTTCTTATACCTGAAAAATATCCTGCAGGTATAAGTATGAATCACTCTCCCAGCCGAGCAGACAATGGGAGTTGCAACACAAACAACGAAGTCCACACAGAGTTAATGGTCTTAGTGTTTAGGTAACAAAAGGGTAATGGCTGTCATAATAGCTTAATATTCTGGAGAGGTTGGGAGATAATGTGGAAACATCTAGGCGTGCGCTTCCAGGTTAAAATTATCACAGTTTGGTGGGGATTTCCCCTTTCAACTTTGAGATGTCTGGCTTGTTCTCTTTAAACCTATTGCCTTTAGAATGGTTGCACTATTAGCCTGAAAATGACTCAGTTTCTGCCTAAGGGGTGGGTGTGGCCGACCTGCCTTGCCGTCTCATGTTTACAGTCCGTAATCTGCTTCTTCCAGCTTGATCTTCCCGTCACCTCAGGTATCATTTATATCAGAGCCAACTGATAGTGCCAATTAAATAATATATGCCAATTAAACCATGCCAATAGTGGGGGAGACTGACTGGTGCCATAACAGCAGGGTTGACAAAAGGGGTCCGGAAGGTTCTGATTGTCTTTGCTGCAGGTGACAAAGCATTGAGGGAAGTCACGATAGCCTCTTAATGACCGGGAAGGTGATGGAACAGAAAGGCAGTTTCCATGGGAAGAGGTAACAGGATGTTGGCCTTTTGGTTGCTCCTCCAGCAGTTTTGCTTTCTATTGTTCCCTAGGTTTGGATACTTTAGAGGACCATCTAAAACCCATCAGGCCAGACTCTCTAGCTGATCCCCCTGAACTTATGAGATTACCATGCTGAGGTCCTTTGTCCTAGTGCTGAAGCTTCCAGCTAGAGTCCTTTCCTTTCCACGTGGCTTTCAGTGATAAGTTTAAGATTTATATTTATTTCATGCCAATTAAACAGTATTTATAGCCAACCATACTGTATGAAGATTTGGGGTGTACAGCATGGTAACAACAAGATCCTGCTTTTTAAAAAAAGGGACTGGATATTTTGAAACTTAACACGTTAGTCCCACATGGTTTAAGTATGGACTAAAGAGTATATCCATCTATTTTAAAACTCCAGTTTTCACATATCACCAACGTTTCCACTCTGTTGTAGAATTGTTCTGATAAGGATGTCCTTGGTGCACACGGAATGCCTTCTACTTTGTAAACTATCAGTTGCTAGGCATAAGCTTTGGAGATGCTCTTTTTAGAGCAGGTTGATTTTAAAGTTGTATTGTAAAGTATTACTTTGTAGCTACATAAGTTTATTTGGCTTACTATGCAGTTTTTAAATTGAGACATTTTTACATGGCGTTTTTTAATGTAAGACCTATGCACATATTTTGCAAATACAGTTTGTGGGTTTGACTTTCACGGATTTTACTATTTGCAAGTTTTTTCAACGCCCGCCCCCCACCTCTTTCTTCGTTTTGGGGGGAACCTTCCCTCTAGGTGGCTCCGATTAGGCCGCACTGCCCTTTAAAAGCCCATGACCCTTTTTGCACCTTACCTTTTCACGGTGCTGGGGTGTGGGGCTCGAGCAAGCAACCTCCAGAAAGAGACTCTCGCATCCGGGGTCCTTTGACTCCGCATGAGTTTCCTGCTCGTGCGAGAGCCCCGCCTCTTCCTTTTAAAGTTTAGCCTGGGACCTTTCCAGGCTGCACTGGACAGAAAGCGCGACTGGCTCAGCTCCCGAGGCTCCGCACACAAAGTAAGTGCACGCGGCGCCCCGGAGCAGTGAGCGACAGCTCACCATTTTCGGCTTGAAGCCAAAAATGAAAAAATGCGTGCGTGGTCTGCGTCAGCCCCTTGAGCATCGTGCAAATGTGAGTGCATTGTGTGAACCGCTCCTCACATATGCGCAATGCTCAAGGGGCCCTCTCGCATCGGAAATGCTGCACGAAAAGGCCCCATGTCTAGTCCTTCTCCTCCTCCTCCTCCATCACCACCACCACCAGACGCTGCTTGTCCAGCTAAAGATGGCTTATAGCCCAATTTGTCAGCACTACAAACCCTCTCCAAATGCCATACCCAAGGAAGGAGATAGGCAAGAGAAAGGGAGTATAGGGCTACCATGCTGACCCCCCCTTCCTTCTCCTTTCCCTGACCCAGTTGGGACCTTGGGTGCCCTCCCCACCAAGCCTTGATCCCCTTTCCATAGACACACACACACACACACACACACAAATACACATTTTGATATTTGAGATTTTTCCACTTTTGCATGAGTCCTGTGTTCCTAATCCTAGCAAATGTGGTAGGCCAACTGTAGTAACTTACCTCTTCCTCTAACTTCTGTTGTCCAGAATGAAACACATTGGGTTATTTTAAAAAATAAACTTGTCTTTTTCTCTGAGACTTTTCCTCTTTTCTACACCATTTCCCATGTTACAACACTTCCCCATGCCTTTCAAAGTACAGATGTGGAGTTAATTTGGCCTTAAGCAGGTGCTATGCCACAAAGACCTACAGCTTTTCCTCAACAGTTCCATACCTTGATACCCTCCAGATATGCTGGAAGCAACCCCCAAAATCCCCACTCAGAAAGTTTGAGGGATTCTGAGAGTTGTAGTTCAACATATAGGAGTGGCAGCAAGTTAGGCAAGGTACCTTCAACCAGGGAAATTTCACCAATTTGTGTTCCTGAAGTTTTAACTTAATTCAAAATCCCTCTGATGTTTTGCCTGAGGAGAAACCTCCAAATTTGCTTTAGGTTTCACTTCATGTGAAGTCTGGTAATAAAGGAGGAAAAATGTCAGTGGAGAAATACAGGAAGAGAGAACTAATTTAAATAACACTTGAATGTGTTTCAAACACACTTCATTAGAACCAGAGGTAAAATAAAGCAATACTCTGTGATTTGTTTTGTATCCATATAATCTACATTTCCTTATTACTCTAATAAACACAACCCAAACTATGGACTTTCAAACATATTTTATCCCAAGTAATACAATTTTATACCCTTTTCATTTTGAGGAATGAAAAATATCCATGTTCCAGTCAGCACATTTGCTCAGGAGATGCAGATCAAATCCTATCACGACCAAATCGCATCAAAATCAGCAAAAATGAATTCCTTGGGGACTTCTGATGAAAGTCTCTTCACTTCCTTTGAAGTATCTGAAAATTTGCTTCCAATTCTCTCTAAATGTAATTTCAGGGGGATTGGGAATTTCTGGCTTTACGACATACCTGAACTGTTTGGCCTTGCCGTATATAGTACAGTAGAACAAGAAAGCACTTCCACTGAAATCAAGTGCAGTGATGTGATGATTCAGATGTTCTGTCTTAACTTCAGTTGCAAAGGAATCTTGTAGCATCTTTGAGACTATTTGAAAATTGATAGCGTAAGCTTTCATAGACTGAAGTCTACTCTATCAGATGAATTCTGCCACTGTTACTTTACATATACTGTTAGCCACTTTAAGTCCTATTAGAGAGAAGAGTGGGATATAAATTAAATAAAGTAAGTAAGTAAGTAAGTAAATGAGGCATGGCTTCCTGGGAACAGGCCTCCCAGTTGCTCCAGAAGCATTGATGCTTCAGTGATACATCAACCAGTCCGATCTGCTTTAAAAATGGATGGGAAGAGCTAGAACTCAGTGACAGAGTATTTGGTTTTAATACGTAAGATCTTTGGTTTGATCCCTGGATCTCCAGGTTGGACTAGGAAAAGATCATACTTGATCTCTTGGTGAGCCACAGCCAAGAAAAGGTGGATCAAAGGAAGCTTCTTTTCTTCCTATGCTATGGGAGCAATGGGATGCTTTGTGAGTTTCATTTAGTCATGGACAAGGAAGATGGCCTTTGCTGTGGCATTCACCCATAGAAGAGAGACTTCCAGATTTGGGTATTTCTGCTATCAACTAAAGGCCTATTTGTTTGCCTCACTATTTTCCTAATTGTCAGGTTGCTCTGCTTTTTAATGAATTGTTTTGCGCAGATTTCATTTTTTATTTGTGTTATCATTTTTAAGTATTGGCTTTAATGCATCTTTTTCTATTTGAAACCTCTTTGAGATTTTTTTTTAAAGAATGAATGTTTTAAAATGAACAAAGATTTTCAAATGAAGACTTTAAAACAAGAACAAATCCTGCCAAACTAAACTTACACTTTTTGAAATCATTTCACTAGTTTACTAGAGGGTGGGAGTGCTATGGATGTCATTTATCTGGATTTCAGCAAAGCATTTGATAAGGTCACCCATGATTAGCAAACTGACTAAATACAGAGTAGGTCGAGATAGCATCAGATGGATCCGTAACTGGCTGGAAAGCCATGCTCAAAAAGTTATTAGTGGCTCTGCTTCAAACTGAAAGGAGGTCTGGAGAAGAGTGCCCCAGGGTTCTGTCCTGGGGCTAACACTCTTCAAAATTTTTATCAGTAATTTAGATGATGGGGTGGAGGGAATGTTTATCAAATTTATTTATTTATTTGTTTATTTATTCATTCATTCAGTCATTCCTCCATTCATTTAATATGCTGCCTTTTCTCCCAAGGTGGGACCTAAAGTGGCTTCCAAAAGGTTAAAAAAAAAAGCATATAAATAATTAAAATATTAAAAGGCATATAAAATTATAAAATTTACAATAATTTTTAAAAAACAGCTAATAAATAAGTGAAAGGTCTCTGGCTCACACATTAAAGCCTGCTTAAAAAGACATGTCTTTGCCTGCCTATGAAAGGAAAGCATGGAGGGTGCCTGCCTAGCCTCCTGTGGAAGAGAGTTCCAGAGGGTGGGAGCAGCCACTGAGGAAGAAGGCTTTCGCCCATGTCCTCCCCAGGCTAGCTTGGGATGGTCGTGGGACTGAGAGAAAGCCTTCCCTCGGAGATCTTGGGGCTCTAGCCGGTTCATATAGGGAGGCAAAGGTTTTTCTAATAGCCCAGACCTAAGCTGTATCGGGTTTCATAGGTCATGACCAACACTTTGAATTCTGCCCAGAAATGAACTAGTAGCCTGTGGAGCTATTTTATCAGAAGGAGACTCATCTTCATTTGCCATTTTGAGTGTGGCTGCAGGGGGAAATGGAGGCATTTTCACAATAGACCTTCTCAAAATGATGACAGGAAGTGTCTCTGTCTTCGTTTTGAGATGAGCTGCAGAAGAAAACAGAAGTATTTGGGGTAGTACGGGGTTCCAGGGTGCTTGTGTGAGTGGGGTATTTTAGCATATTTCCCTGTGTTTGAGTGGTTTTTCATGTGATTTAGGACACACAGGAGTGTCCACAGAATCATGACAATTTTTAATATTTTTGGGGGGGGGGATTCAGGAGCTTTGGGGGCTCCAGCAGCCACAAAAGTGCATAAAGTACAGTATACAATTATAAGGAGTTATCGTACAGTGTCTTGCATTGGCTTATCTACCCCAGTGCTACCTTTACACAGCTCTGAAGAATCCCAACAAAGGTCTTTTTCTGCTCTCCTAATAGAGATCTTAAGGATTCCAGGACTGTATGTACAGAAAGTCTTTAGGTATTTTCACAAATGCACCTCTGACTGGCTCATTTAACTTAACGTTGGAAAACAATTCTTCTTTGAAGCTTCAGTTACAGTGAAATTCTGGAAGAACGCACTGGCCAAGATTTTAGATTGTGCTTGCGTAGATTAAATCTCACATAGTTATGCAGTGCATATGCTATCCCACCCTTCCACTGAATACCGACACTGTGCAACCAAGGGCATATCTCCAATGCGCCTGCTGTCCCAGTGAATCCCAGTGAATCAAGTGGTATACTGATGGCATTGTTGAGTAGCTATGTACCCTTCAAGAATGCTCAATTGCATGTGGAATTGCAGAACTCACAGAACTCTGTTTATGCAGCCAAATATTAAGCTCCAAGAAGGAGCCAGCAATTGTCTATAGCATAAAAGAACTGAGGCTGCATCTATTGTAAAGCCATAATACAATTTTACTTTAAGAGTGGAGGGGAGGGAAGGAGAGAGGGGAAATACAAGTTTAAAAAGGGATAAATAGGAGCAAGTGAAATACTACATATTAAAAACATTGTGACTGGTAACACTGCCTGTGTACTTGGGAATGGCAAGAGGTGTAGTCGCTGTCTTTTGCCATCTTGGTGAATAAAGTGGTACGTTGAAGGAACTGACAAACAGTTACACACACCCAAAAACGTATAACTGCATGGCTGGAATCCTGTTGGTTAGTCTCAACTAAAGTATACCCATTGACTCAATTGTTGAATGGGTATTCAACACATAGGCCATTTCCTCACTAGACTGTTATAGCGCTATTATTCCACTTTTAACATCCTATGGAATCCTGGAGTTTGCAGTTTAGGGAGGGGCCAACTGGCATAGTTACATCCAATTAATTTAGTGCCTGTACTCTACTTGGGACTAACCATGGGTTTTAGGCCCATGTGAAACAATTGCACTTGTGGAACTCTGTGGACACAACCATGAAGTGAACATCTCTGTTGCACAAGAGCCACAAAAGTACAACAATATGTGTAAGGCAACTGATGTACGGGTATGAAATCGACAGGGTTCCAGTTACCCTGTTTACTTTCCTTTTTCAATGCCATCCTCTCTTCTTCTCCCCTCCCTCTATTTGATAGATTCATTGAGAAATCTTTCCAAGTCCATTTTGAACAGCCTTGTCGTTATTATCGGCAATGAATAGATATTCAACCTTCGCTACCTTTCTCTGCAAATAAACAAATAAATAAACAAGGTCTCTGGAGCTGGCGTGGTGACATTATGAATGATCTGCTCCTGTCTTCTTTAAGGATGAAATAGAGTTGGATGTAAACGAGTGGAACTCATCTCCCTTGCATTAACCTTGTGTTTACAAACCTTGCATTTTCTTCTTGTAAAGCAGAAAGAGGCTTGGCCCACGAGAAAGCTGTGGAGGTTGTAATTACACTGGCTAGCAGTGAAGTACAGAACCACGGACTGAGTCCCAGAGCAATTATTAAGCATAGTTCAATGCATTACACAAATGAGAACAGCCTGGGACATTTGAGTGCTGAGGGGGAGGGAGTGGAGAAGAGGTGGGGGCACAAGGGAAGCTAAGACACATTATTTAAGTGTTCTTGTAAGCCCTCTAAGATATTAATGCTGCAAATCTTCTTATGAATATTTAAGGACATAAAATGGAGAGATGCTCCGGTCCAGCATTACCACAGTGGCCTATGATACAGTTGAGCCCACTTAAGAAAGCAATATCCGACATCCGTGACAGATTTAGACATGATAAGGCAGGGGAGAGGGTGGGGTGAGTTGCTGTTTAAATGGACAAGGCGAAGTACCAAGCGAGTCATGGGAGAAGACTTTATTTCAACGTGTAACTTTTGCTTACCAGAAGCAGGGAACAGAGATTCTGTATTTGTTTTTGAACACAACATATCAAAAAGACAAATGAATGGGTCTTTGAACAAATCAGGCCGGAACTGGTACTAGAAACCAAGATGACTAAATTGAGGCTGTTGTACTTTGGACATATCATGACTTGATGTGATTCACTGGAAACTATAATAATGCTTGATGAGGTGGAAGATAGTAGGAAAAGAAGAAGGCCAAATTCCAGTTGGATAGATCAATCAAGGAAGCTGCAGCTCTGCGTTCATAAGACCTGAACAGAACTGTTAATAACATGATGTCTTGGAGATCTCCCATTTATAGGATCACCTGTAATCAAAGCTGAATTGATGGCAATTAACAAGAACAATGGTCTGGAAAAGACAAGCAGCCCAGGCTTCAAAAACTGAACCATGATACCAAGAGTGCAATGGGATGCACAGCCAAATGTGTATGTGTGCATTCATGTCTAAAATGCACAATGCACATCCACGCACAATGACACCTCATGCAGAACTTTCCTTCCACAGCCTTGAACTGAATGCAGCCAATTGTTATCAGACAAAAATTGTGTTTGTATGAGAACTTATCTGAGTGCAAGAGACCAACAGGATTCCAGCCACATAAATGTTACTTCTAGGCAAGCCAATAGATTTTCCTTCCCCCTCTTCCAGATCAAGTTAGGAATGGCTGTGAATCTAGCTACCGCAGCTCCCCTATAGCCAGGGGAGTCCCCATATTGTCGCATTATCATTTTTCATAGATAGATAGTGTAGAAACATTTTTAGATGTACTGGTTGAGCCTCCCTTATCTGGAAATCCAAAATCTGAAAACCTCCAAAAATGGAAACTTTGTACCCCTGCTCATCTGCTTTGTCCACTTCCATCTTTGAGGCAGAAACTTCTGCCCTCCTGCTCATTCATCTCTCATATCTGAGGAGAGATGCAGCTGCCATCTCAAAGGCAATTGGCTAGTGGCAAAAAGAGACTGAGGATCTGAGAAGTGAATGAGCTGGAGTGCCAATGTCAGGTCAGCTTTGTTCTCCCTGCCATGCAATGAGATGTCATGTAATGCTGTGTTGTGTAATGCAGGTAGTGCTTTGAGGTTTGGAAAAGGTTAGAAGGGGGATGATGGAATTGAATGAGAAACTATGTATTGAGAACAGGGGGATGTTGTTTTAATGAACTCTGATAAGAGAGAATAGATGCAGATGCAAGGCCATGCAGCTGGCAAGCAGGATGAGAGTCTGGGAAAAAAGTTGTTTTAATCAGCTGTCAAATAGGATGCTTGTATGTGCAAACTTATACTGTTGCAACTTGTAAGGTACTGCAAATCCAATAGTTCTTAATCCTGACAATAGCCAGAATGTACTGCTGTTACTTCATTGTTCCTGAATAAAGCTTTTGAAAACCTCTAAGCCAGTGGTTCTCAACCTGTGGGTCCCCAGATATTCGTGAACTTCAGCTCCCAGAAGCCCTGAGCATTGACCATAGTGGCTGGGGCTTCTGGGAGCTGAAGTCCATGAACATCTGGGGACCCACAGGTTGAGAACCACTGCTCTAAGCCTAAATACTGGGCTTAGTCCCAGTCCCAGTCCCTAGTCCCTAGTCCCAGTACTTAGTCCCTAGTCCTAGTACTAGGAGTTAGCCAGTACACAACAACCACAGTCACTGCCTCAAAAGCAGAAGGGGGACAGGCTGGTGGCATAGAGAGGCTCAAGATATGTGAAATGAGGGGATGCATAGATTCCTGCTGAACACTACATTTGGATTTCTGCCATTTCACAGAGCCTCAGTGTCTCTCCAGCCTCACATCTCTTATACAACGCAAGTACTGAGCAAATGAGACATAAGGCTATTCCAAAAAGGTTCTGTATTTCAAAACCCTTAAAAATCTGAAATATGGAACACTTCTGGTCCCAAGCTTTTCAGATAAGAGAGGCTCAAGCTATCTAACTAAAGATAACTAAATTGAAAAGTAAATAAACTGAGAAGCAATCTACAAGCTGGGACATGTCTAAAGGAGGGCAACCAAGATGGTAAAGTGTTTGGAAACCAAGCTTCATGAGGAATGGTTGAGAGACCTTGGTACATTTAGTCTGGAGAAGAAAAGACTGAGAGGTGATGTGATAGCCATCTTCAAATATCTGAAAGGCTGTAGCATGGAAGATTGTTTCCTGCTGTTCCACAGAATTAGATCCAAACCAACAGATTCAAATGTCAAGAAATAAAATTCTGACTAAACATTAGGAAGAATGTTCTGATGGTAAGAGGATTTTGACAGTGAAATAGACTACCTCAGAATGATTCTCCTTCATTGGACCTTTTAAAACAGACATTGGATGGACCTCTGTCAGGGATGTTTTATCTATGGATTTCCTGCATTGGCAGAGAATTGGATTAGAAGTCCTTCCAACTCTACAGTCCTAGGATTCTGGGATACTAATTAACTACAGTTCTAGAGAACAAAGAAGTTACTATTATGAGGGGCAGGTGAGCTGCTATTCCTTCTTTCCTGAAGAATAGCGCCAGCTGGGATGAACACAGCTATTACAGCTGCAGAACAAGCACAGTTGTTCTCATCCTCTGTGAAAGAGACAGAGGTAGAACCAACTTGTCAAATGGCATCCCTGAAACAACTCTAAACTCCCACAAAATGTTGTCTTTGGGGAATCTCCAGCTGCACCTTAGTATTCAGTAATCATACTGTCAATTGTCTTGTTTCTATGCTTGAAAGCAAATGAAATCAGTTCAGCTTTAGTGATTGAATGTGCATTTTTGTGTTAGGCTGCAGCATAAAGCCAACAGGAGAAGAAAATTGTGCCACTCTGCCCAGTCTGTTGCCCACAGCGAGCTTCTGATCACCTTGTTACTTACTTTTTCATCTGACATTACAAATAGGTGATTCATGGGGGGGCTTTATATGACCCCTTTCACACACCCAGTTATACCACTATGATGCCACTTTAAGGGCCATGGCTGAATCCTATGAAGTCCTAGGCTTTGTAGTCTGGTAAGGCACTAGCACATGTTGGTTGAGAGATTTATTTCTCTCTGTCTAAATGGCAAATCCCAGGATTCCATAGGATATTGCCATGGAAATTAAAGTGGAATAAAGTGCTATAGTTATGCATTTTGAAAGGGTCATAACGGAAACACTTTGCATTATCTAGGGCCGCCCCCCCTAGTTTCAGTCCATGGAATCTCTAGTTGAAAAACTTCAAGGAGCAGAGGTTGACATCTTGGTCTGCTAATGACAGAGTAGGGGATGGATAGATGGATATATACAGATGTATAGATAGAGGGTAGGTTACTAACAGAAAATAGCAAAGACTTGGAATGATTACTGAAGAAAGTCAAGGCAGAAGATGCAAAGGGAGTTTTACAGTTGAATATTAAGAAAACAAATGACCACAGATGATTTACATAACCTCAAAGCAGATAATGAAAACATTGAAGTAGTTCAAGATTTTCCATACTTTGGGTAAGTCATTTATTAGAATGAGGACTGCGGTAAGAAATCAGAGAACTAGGACTTGGAAGGGCAGCTATGAAGGAACTAGACAAGATCCTGAAGTGCAAATATATATCACTGAATACTCAAGTTAGGCTTGTCCGTGCCATGTTATTTCCAGTTCGTATGTGGACAGTGAAGAAAGCTGATAGGAAGAAAATCAACTCATTCAAAATGGGGTGCTACAGAAGAGTTCTGCAGATACCCTTGACTGCTAAAAATGAGTAAACCGAACTCTCCCTAGAAGCCAAGATGACTAAACTAAGGCTATCATACTTTGGTCATATTGTAAGAAGACAGGACTCACTAGAAAAGATAATAATGCTTGGTAAGGTAGAAGGCAGTAGGAAAAGAGGAAGACTGCATTATAGACAGAGAGACTCAGTCAAGGAAGACACATGTCCCTTAATCTGCAAGACCTGAGCAGGGCTGTTGCTGAGTGGGTGACTTAGAGGTCTCTCATTTGAAGCTGGCTTGATGGCAGCTAACAACAAAAAAGTAGGTAGGTAGTTTGATCTTGAGACTTGCTCCATACATTCTCATCCACATTTCAAGGAGGTGTAAGGAAGAGTAAAATGTGTATATGAAAATATCTGATGCTGCTCAAGACAAACAATAGGTCTTACCTCTGAAGTGAGGATCCAGAAGTTTGGGAAAAACATAAAACAATGTGTACTCACAAACCTGATAAAAAGTAATGCGGAAGGCTGCAATCCTACACAGATTTATCTGTGAGAAAGTCAATGGGACCTACTTCATACAAACATACAAGACTGTAACTCTATATCTCGTTCTTTACAAAATGCATGTAAACAGCTCTCCCAGTGATCCACAGATATTGATCATATGGTGTCATTATTTTAGCAGACAAGAGAGTATCAATTATTTTAAAAGAAGAAACAATAAGCAAACATTGACCAACGTTTGACAAATACTCAACAGAGTCAAAGGGAAGTTAAAAGTGTTTAACGGTGCCTGATCATATCCTGTTTTCAATGGGAAATACTTGATCCTTCAGTGTCCTCCTCTCAGTTCTGGGTCTCTCACTTGTAGGACAGTCTCCTCCTCCCCACATCACCCCTGCTTCTGCCCTCAGTAGTATTTATTACAATGTCACCCAAGCCATTAAGTGGAAGAGTTCAGATTACAGAGTGTGCATGTTTGCTACAGACAAAGCAATGCATTCTGCTGCTCCTCTCTGCTAGGGACCTTTTTTTTCTTAATTTAACTTCTTAATTGACTTATTATGTACATTGGCACTTTTAAGAGCATCAAATAAAACACAGAGAGTTCAGAAGAAATGTAAATGGCCTAAAAGAGAAAGGGGGGGGGAGCCTATAATCTTTTTTAATGGCTATAAAATCTGAGAAGGATATATCATAAGTTCCCCACATGGGGTCCTTGTCTTACGCTCGATCCAGTATTGTAAATTAGACATGACTTTTTATTTAATTTCTGACTGAGAGAGGGAAATTAGAAACAACATTATCTCTGCCGCTCTGTTATAATGAACAATATTTCACAGAGCCGCCATAAGTTTACCTTAAGAACTTTGGTGGTGTTCAATTTTTTTAGAAAGGGGGAATAAACACTGGCTGTGTTCCACCAACGACTGGATGGTGTTTATGGATCTTCTGAACAGTTCACAAAGGCCGGTGTAACTGAAGTTAAAAAGCAACTATAAGTCATCTATCTTCATAAGAAATGTGGTCATTGCATGACAAGATTTGTCAGCACTATGGACAGAATCTTGTTAGTGCCATGCACATTCTTTTACACATCCAATTGTAATATTTTTGGTCATTGTGTAGCAGACGTAACAACAATAGCAACAGAATCAATATAACTATCCCCACACTTAAAAGTGGGTTTGAAAAGATGTCTCAGTGTATCTGTACAATGGGAAGATAGAGTCTACCATCTAGCTGAGGACACTGGCACAAGCTGGGAAGAACAAAGTGGTCAGAACTTTGTTGCTTTCATACACATGTGTAACTTCTCTTACACATGAAGTTGTAAGTTTTTCTTGGCTATTGTGCAGCATTTGCATCCAGTTCATGGTTGTGTAGACCATTTCACACTTGCTTAAGTCATATGGTTAGTCCAAACTAGAATTGTTGTTGTTGTGTGCCTTCAAGTCATTTCCAGTTTATGGTAACCCTAAGCTGAACTTATCATAGGGATGCTCTTGTTCATGTACAAAACAGGTACTGGGCTTTGTTGGAAATGTACAAAAGAAGTGGGCATGATATATCAGATGTTGTGGACTTGTCCTAAGGCAAAGAAATATTGGTCTGATATACATAATGAGATATGTAAAATATTGAAGGTGAGGGTTCCTATGACTCCTGAAATGTGCTTATTGAATATGATAGGCATTGTTGATAATACGATTATAAAGAAATATTGGAGGATAGTATTGTATATGATAAAAACAGCACGTATTGAATATGCAAAGCTATGGAAAATGCAGAAAATACCTACACTTGAACAATGGTGGGGGACTTTTATGGAGAATAAAAATGCTGATATAGTATCACAGAGATTGAAAGGGAAAACAGATGATGAAATTCAGAAAGAATGGAAAATAGTTGAGTTGGGTGGGGAGGTAAGTTTAAGAAGTCAGTGATTCATGGTATTATGCAGAAAGTTAAATGTATGGAGTTATACTGATATCATGAAGCTTGACAAAGAAAATGAAATGCAATGTACCTACATAATATATGATAATGCAGTACTAGGTGAAATGTTAAGTAGAATGGCACTGAAGATGGACTCAAGATCAGTAAGGAAGAATCAAGAAATATTGCATGTGACTTAACAATAAGAAAATGTCTGTTTTACTTGTTTTGAAAACTTTAATAAAATGGTTAAAAAATAAGATTTGTTCAGAGGGTTGCCTTTGCCTTCCTCTGAGGCTGAGAGGGTTTGCCTTGACCAAGGTCCCCCAGTGGGCTTCCATGGCTGAACAGAGATTCAGAGCCAAGTCTCCAGAGTCATAATCCTAAACTCAAACCACCACACCACACCGGCTCTCACCAAACTAGGACAGAGCCATTAAATCAGCCAGATCTACCTGTGCGTTGATTCACCATCCAACAATTGATTGAATGGATCTACTCTACTAAGGAGTGTCCAAGATCTCTTGGAATCCAACTCAGTTGCAGGTGGTAGTTCTTGCATCAATAAGAAACTGCTCCAGGTTCTAGTCTTAATGTTAGAGGAGCTAGCCAACCTAATTTGAAGATTAAGTTCAGTACCCTGGACAACTCCTTTAAAGCCTGGACTAAAACCTATAGCAGAGCCATTGCCTAGCTGACATGGAAGCCACCAGCCACTATTTATTCAGCTGCCATCACCTTCTCAAGAACCTTGTTCTCAGATCAAAGATCCCTTCAATGTCTGATTGGTTGAATAGATTGATGGAAATTGTGGAAATGGATAAATCTAGGTTAAAGGGTCAAACAGAACACAAATTCCTATCTGAATGGAAATGTTTCATTGATTAACTAAGAAAAACTGACATTAGGTTTTTAGTATGCAAGACTGAAAGGCTTCTTTTGTTCTTTTTTATTACCATAACATGAGAAAGGCATTAAAAAAATATGAGCTTACTTTAAATTGTTGCTTGTTTAGAATATTTATTTTATTTTTATTGTTTAGTTAAATGAATATTACTTAAAATGTACTAATAACTTTCAAGAATCACTTTATTTTAGTGAGGATCTTGTAATACTGTTTTAATAGAATAATCTTTTGTTTTAGATTATAAGACCTTTTATATAATTTTATAAATATAGCTAAGAAACATATAGATGATAAGTTTGTATAACTTACTTTCAATAATATTTGATAACATTAGATTTATCTTATCAGATTTTTCAATATACCCTATTTGCTGGCATATAAGACTCACTTTTTTGTATATTATGAGTTTAATATTACTATGTCATATTACTACTTTAACATTATTAGAGGTAGTTATTAGCTTTTGTTCTCATAACTTTTACTGTTGATATAGCAGATATTTTTATTTTATTGTTAAGGTATAAACATTTTGGGCAACAATAAATAATTTAGATTTTACTTACTGAGCTTAAAAGAAAGTTAAGTACATTTATTTTAGTAGGAGCTGTTTGCAATAAGAGCTGGAAGCATCTTTTTAAATTATTTGTTTGTTAGTTTTGTAGTTGTTTAACTGTAGGATGTTGTTCTATTGTGTTTCTATTGTGCTTCCTTTGTTATTGTATGGTATTGTTATTTGTGTTTTTTTCTGCTTCAGTTTTTGCTTTAATGTATAATAAGGAGAAAAAGGAACCTTGCTCTCAAAGGTGACATTTGCAACTGGGTGACAACAGGATTTCATAAGATTCCAGCCACACAGTTGTGCATTCTTGGATGGCATACAGGTTTATGTATCCTCAAGTCGCCTGTTGCTTTATGGCAATTCCATGATTTCACAGAGTTGTCCCAGGCAAGAGGTACTCAGAGGTGGCTTGTCACTGCTTTCCTCTGAAATTTAGTACAGGACTTGGTACTCCTTGTTGGCCTCCTGTTCAAGTACTAACCAGAGACTGTCCCTGTTTAGCTTCCAAGATCAGGCAAGATTTGCCATCTTCAGGGTATGTAGGCCAGTACATTACTAACCAGTGTCTTCAATGGACCACTTTATTCACTGGAACAGCAGAAACAGCCATTGTGATTTGCGCAGGGGAACAATCATCAGCCACATTGGCAGACACAGTCTATCGCACAAAGTCTGTATTCAACAGAATGGTGGTGTACTGCAGCCACCACATTAACTGCTTCAGTGTAGATTTACTTCACACAAGCATGATTAGGGTCTTGGCCACTGTGGCCGTTTCTGCACTAGACTATTATAGCGCTATGATTCCACTTGCAACATCCTGTGGAATCCTGGGGTTTGCAGTTTTGGGAGGGGCCAGCCAGCCCCTCCCGAAACGGCAAACCCCAGGATTCCATAGGATGTTGCAAGTGGAATCATAGCGCTATTAACAGTCTAGTGCGGAAGTGGCCTGAGTTTAAGGTTGTGGACCATGAAGTGAATGCTTGATCTGGACACAGATATTAATAATACTTGCTTCTTGACTACACCCCTCTGAAACTGATTGCATCGCTTTCTAGGCCACTCACCTGCTCACTCTGTAGGGTGAAAGCATCCAAAATCTTGTTTCTTTTCCTCTTATATAGTTCATTTCTTCTATCTTTTTGTGATTTCCTTTGAATTGTAAGTCATTTTGGCATGGATCCATTACTTTATTGCTGCTCTCATTGCTTATCTTCCTCTACCTCCTCATCCCTTTTCCTACTGAGCCAAAACATTTTGTGTGTTCTGTGCAATTTAGGGAGATTATAGCCTTGTGCGGTAGGCTGACCTTTTTCTGGCTGCCATATTGTAGGACAAGACAGAATGCTCAGGGACTGCTGGTTTGTTTAAGACATGTAACATGTCTTAGCTGAGCTATTTGTATACTTTTATAAAACCTCTCTCATCCTAGTGGATTCTAGGCTGGTGTATAACAATAAACATGCAAAATAATTGAAGAAAATAAATCACATAGTCAAACAATAATAAGGACAGAATCAGACAATTTAAAACATCCAGTTGAATAAGAATGTCCAGAAGCCAAAAATATCAGCTGGAATCCTCCTGGATAGTTACGAATGCACAACAGCCATAGTTATGGAGCGATGCAGTGAATTCCAGCTCAGCCCTTCCCAGTCCTCACTTATTGGGAAGCAGCCACTGCAGTCAATGAGAGTCTGTTCCCCTGGTGTTCAGGAGGCACCTGACTGATGTTCCCACCCCTCCTGTGAGTGATCTCTGGTGTGGCAGGCAGAAGTGGGATACCTATTGCAATTTGTTCTTACACCAGAGATTGATCATGTCTGTGGGTGGGTAGAAACATCAGTCACAGGGGAACAGATCCCCGTTGGTCACAATGGCTGCTTCTTGATACGTGAGGACTGGGGGACTTTCACAGTCCCTATGTCTCCCCTAAATAAGAGGCTATGTAGGGATCGTGAATACAACATGGTTATGAATGCATAATTCCAACGGCATTCTGGTTACCATTATTTTAGGAGCAGTTAATTTCACTGGGGAGGGCATTCCATGGCAACTCCACAGAACAGACACTCTCCTTTGGGCATACAAGGCTCACAATCTTCTGGTGGCTTATGCTTGGAAAGCTATATGGCATAAACATGGGGCTACACCATCATAAATAGTTTTTGGGCATTGCACGAGGAGGTTTGCAGTGCCTCCTTTTACAATGCTTTCCCCACAGTGGTGCAATGTCAACCAGATGGTGCACAAGTGCAGTTCCGTTACAGCAACTTTGTCCCAAATGGCTATTGATCGGCTGTAAAATGTGACCAGGTGCTGTCTTTTGCACAGCTGGGGAAAATGGAGCAGCCTTTATCCTTCCAAACCCAAAGTATAAGTAAAGCTGGAAGAGCTTTAAGGTCTGCTAAAATCCTATAGGATCTCAGATAAATGGATAATGAACTTCAAAAATTGATGGCACTGAAAGGAGGACCTGATCTAAAGCCCGTAATGCTCTAGGCAGATGGTATTTGAAGAAATGCTGCTTAAAGTATTTGGGCCCAGGCAATCTGGGGCTTTACAGGCAATTACCAGTACTCTGAACTGGCTTCAGAAATGATTAAGCAGCCAATGCAATCCTTTAAAGAGCTGATGCAATGTGGGCCTACCTAGTTAAACCAATCATAATTCTAGCAGCCAAATTCTGAACTCATTGGAGTTCCCAGGTCTTTTTCAAGGGCAGGTCCATAGATAACACATCACTGTAAGCCAATTGGGATGGTACTAGAGTGATGGGCTGGTATAGCTAAATTAACCCTGTCTAGCAATGGCCATAGTCTGGCAAACTCAGTCAAAATCAATCTGTGGTACTGAGGCCTACCATGAAAATGCTAAATGAAGGAATGTCTCCAGATGATGTACTGGACACCAGATTGAAATGAGTCCAGAGAATGTACTGTGTTCGAGATGAAATCCAGAGAATCTGTTGTGTTCAAGACCTGGAATCCCACCCAGTTGCAGATGGTAGCTCTTATGTCAGTAGGAATTTGCTCCAGGTTTTAGTCTTAATGTCAGAGGAACTAACCAACCTATTTTGAAAATTAAATTCAGTAACCTGGACAATTCCTTTAAAGCCTGGACTAAAACCTACAGTAGAGTCACTGCCCAGCTGACAAGGAAGCTGCCAGCCACTACTGATTCTCAAGAACTTTGACACTTGCAACTGGGTGACGCCTGAAACCCTGTTTAGGATCTCAGATGAAAGAAATGGGATAACAACCTCTGAGTATCCCTTGCCCAAGGAAACCCTATGAAATTCATGGGGTTGCCATATGTCCACAAGTGACTCGAAGGCATATACACACCACACAAGAGCTTTTTGAACAGTGGTCTCAGAACTGTCTCTTTAAAGAATCAGCATGACTGAGACCTCTGCCTTTCTCAAAGATGTATTAATCACCCCCTGGATCTAAGGCAACCCATAGCAACATCAATGCTAATAGCTTGGGAATGTTTCACACACAAGTGTTATTCTACAATGGTGAAACTTCCTGTTGCCTCCAGATCTTATCATCAATGTCCTTTCCAGTATTGCATGTTCTTACTTTTTAAATCAAGAACATGTCATGTAGATCTAAAGCCATGAATTTGATGCACTGGCCAGAATCCTATTGGTTGGTCCTGACTAGAGAAGACCTACCAAATCCATTGTTAAATGGTGAGCCAACATGTAGGTAAATTGCACTGATTGAATGGGTCTACTCTACCTGGAACTAACAACAGGGTTTAGGCCACAATTGTAAATCTTTCCTCCTGACTGAGAAGAAATCCAGCAGTCATACAGGTTGGGATTACTGTGTCTTGTATTTATTTATCTGTAAATAAAGCACTCCTCTCTTAATCGCCACTTCTGCTCTTGATTCTGCTGCTTGATGCAGTCAGGATTTAGATGGGTGGTAATAATTAACCCCTTTGCGGTACTGAATGCCTGCCTCCCACCCAGCTTCGCCCACCCTTTCTCCTCACTTGACCTTAACCCTCCCCAGCCACTAAATACATAATGGCTTGATAAATTTTTAAGCAGTAATGAAGGACATAATGCACAATAAGCCATTAAGGTTGCCTTCATCAGCGCCAGGCATTGCAGAGGGAATGGGACGGTGCTAAAATGGAGCCTCTAAGTGCTAAAATCCCAGTTTGGAAGAGTTCGGCACGTCAATTGCTGTGGGGCTTAGCCCTCTCTAATGCACAGCAGCCTGGAAAATCTCTAGGTTTGTCAGGATTTCTTCTGCCCTTGTAGTGGCCACAAAGGGCATGCCATTGTGTTTTTAGTAGAGTTGAAATACATGTGCTCCACAGCAGCTGCAGCAGCAACAAACACAACAGATTTCCAACATTTTCCTCTGTATGTTTGGGCACTGAGTATTTCTTATCGTCTTTTTTAAAAAAATATACATACTATCTTTCCCAGGTAATGGAGCTCAAGATGGTTTACAACATATTTAATAACAATGGTCGGTGTTCTCTATCAACTACTTAGTTATACATATTTAACTAAGTAATCTCTTCTGGCCTGACTCGCCCAAACCTGATGGAAATGTCATTCCATTCAGCTGTGCTCTGATCACTGTCAAAAGGGACCTCCTTCTCCCCATGCAGATGATCCTTGGTAAAGTAGGTTGTGGGACAGGGAGAATTGTGGCAATAGTGTCACAATTGTGAAACTATTGTAGAATCATAGAGCTGGAAGAGACCTCAAGGGCCATTTAGTCCAACCCCATTCTGCCATGCAAGAACACAGAATCAAAGCATTCCCAGCAGAAAGCCATCCAGTCTTTGTTTAAAACCCTCCAAAGAAGACTTTACCACAGTGCATTCCACTGACAAATTGCTCTTACCATCAAGAAGTTCTTCCTAATGTTTAGGTGGCATCTCTTTTCCTGTAATTTGAAGCCATTGCTCTGTGTCCTTGCTCCATCTTCCATACAAGATCTTTTCAAATATTTGAAGATGGCTATCATGTCACCCCTTAACTTTCTCTTCTCCCTGCTAAACATCTCCAGCTCCCTAAACTGCTCCTCATAGGGCATAGTTTCCAGGTCTTTCACCATTTTGGTCACTCTCCTCTGAACATGTGACTAGGGTCCTTTTTGTATCTTACATTGTCCTGGAGACATCCGGTGTGGATCTGGCACTTGCCCCACTGGGAGGGGAGCACAACAGGAGCACTCGCCTCTGTACCAGCTGCCTCTGGGATTTCGGAAGTGCAATTGCCACTTCTTCCTGCCGCAGCACATTTGGGTATTTTCACAGGCTGCACTGGGGCAGGAAGTACAGCCACTGTGCTTCCAGGGCCTCTGTAGCTAAGGTAAGTGTGGGTGCAGGCGGGATGCCAGTGCAATCGTCAGTCATTGATGGGGAAAACCCATCAATGATTTGTTGCACAATCACACCCCCTGGGGCCAGGAGAAGGATGGGACCACAACAACATTGTGCATAAATGTCGTCACGGTTTCATCCTTCTCCCATCCCTATGGAAGGTCGGGAGGGCAGAGCAGAAAAGGCCTAGGGAGCAATCATGAATATGGAACAGTTACTTGGATTTACTTCTTCTAGTAGCTGATAGAAAATATTGGACAATGCAAATTAAAACTGTGGTCTTGTGCCTTTATAAGTGGACTTACATCTGCAGGAATTAGAGTTCTGCAAGATCTGGACTCAACAGAGGACTGCTGCTACATCACTATGTAGCAGAGCCCACAAAGTAATCAATGTGCAATGGGACTGGTGCACAGCAGGACTGATGCATGATAGGATGTCCATCACATCAGTCCCAATGTGAATCGGGCACCAGTGCACATGGGGGACTCTTACAAGTATCTTGTTACACATTTTTGCAATTTAATAAAGAGATTTCTTTGTGCTTCTACTACATAGCTAGGTATATGTAAAATTTTGTAACATAACAGATCATATAGGATTCTGCCATGTACAAAAGCATCATTGCAAGTATAAATATAAAAGTTAATTAAAAGGCAATGAAACAATTGATGAAGTTTAAAACATTAAAATCCATTGAAAGATTATATGCACATATAAAAAGAGCTCAATACATAATGAAAACTTCATCCCAGTCAATTTCTAAAAGCCTGATGACATAAAAATGTTTTAACTTGTCAGCAGAGGAAATCCAGGAGGAAGCTACCCTATCCTCCCTATGGAGAAAGTTCCAAAGTCTGGGAGAAGCCACCAAGAAGGCCCTCTCCCTTGTTCCCATGAATAGTAGGACAGAGAGAAGGGCCTCTCCAGAAGATCTTAGCACTCTAATGGGCTCATATTCCCCAAACAAATCAATATTTGTCAAGCATTGTGGTTCATCTGGTACATTTTGCAGCAGCAAATGACATTTGATATTTTTTGACTGGAACCCTTATGATTTCTTAAGCAAGCTGGTGTTGTCGCTGTTATGTGCCTTCAAGTTGACTCCAACATATGAGGACCCTACCATAGGATTTTCTTGGCAAGATGTGTTCAGAGGGGTTTTTCCATTGCCTTCCTCTAAGGCTGAGAGAGTGTGACTTGCCAGAGGTCACTCAGTGAGTTTTCATAGGTGGGACCAGAGGTTATGCCAAGAGTAATTACTTTTAAAGACATTGGCCAGAATCCATTTGACGTCTTGCTCATGCTTTAAATTCTACTATGGAAACAGCTGAACATTTTGGTCTGATGCTGAATATCTGTATTCAGTTTAAATTTGAGGAAATGAAGAAGTGCATGTAGCATCATTCCATGTTAGATGTGCATGGAGATGCCTTGTACCATGTACACAGACAGAATCATAGAATCATAGAGTTGGAAGAGACCACAGGGGTCATCCAGTCCTCACTCTCTGCCATGCAGGAGCACACATCAAAGCACTCCCAACAGATGGCCATCCAGCCTCTGCTTAAAAACCTCCAAAGAAAGAGACTCTATCACACTCCAAGGCAGCATATTCCACTGCTGGACAGCTCTGACCATCAGGAAGTTCTTCCTGAGGCTTAAGTGGAATCTCTTTTCTTGAAGTTTGAATCCATTGCTACTTGTCCTAATTTCTGGAGCAGCAGAAAACAAGCCAGCTCCCTCCTCGACATCCCTTCAAATATTTAAACATGGCTATCATGTCCCCTCTTAACCTTCTCTTCTGCAGACTAAATATCCCCAGCTCCCTAAGCCACCCCTCATAGGGCATGACTTCCAGACCCTTCACCATTTTGATCGCCCTCCTCTGGACACGCTCCAGCTTGTCGATATCCTTCTTGAAATTAGGTGCCCAGAACTGGACACAGGATTCCAGATGAGTGCTTTGTGCATGAGTATACATGCAGATTTGGGGTCTTGGTTTAGTGGTACAATGTTTCCATTTGGCACAAGAGTTGCATAGCAAAATGAGGGCATAATTCTGCACGTGAAGATTTATGTTAGGTAACAGTCATTTGTTCATATTTTTTTGGCTGTCATTTGTTCATTTTTAATATATTTGCATGTCTCATTTATATTCTGACTTTCTCTCAGTAAGACACTCAAGGCAACTCACAGCATGGGTTAAAACAGAATACAACCAATAAAAAACAATAGCAATAACATTAAATAACAATAGCAATAACATTAAAAGCAATAACATTTGGCCCTCCACATTTGCTTGGCTTAGGGGTGCAAGGCCCTCACAGAAGTGGAAAAATCAAAATTTATTTTTTTAAAAAAACAAACAAAACAAAAACAAACAATCCCCCACAAGAATTTTAGCAACAGATAGATCAACAAACAGAAACATTTCCTTTGTCTGTTCACCCCCTCACAAAAGGCTAGCATAAGACAAAACAAATATTTTGAAAAATAAAAACACTGTTTGCTTTAGTGATGTCATAGTATTACAGAGGAGCCAGTATCAATATGGATCCTTTTCAAGAAAAGTTCAACCTGTCAATGACTATTATTCATTATGGGTTGGATCTAAACAACATGGATAAGATAAATTTTACTGGTACTTATTCCCAGAATCCCTCAACCAATGACCATGCTGCTTGGAGGATTCAAGGTGTTGTCCATATAAGTTTTCACAAGTTTTCACAATGGGGAGCCAGACGCCTCCAGGAAGTCACCAAGGCATTTTCCTCTTTGCAGGAGAAAGTTCTGTCCTACCTTTGATCTTATTCAGTGGTATCCTACATCTGGCAATGGAGTTCCTATACTACGAGAACAAAAATGGGAGAGACTTGTTCCCCAAAAGTGGGAGATATTTGATGACCTGTTGGTGGACATCCTGGAGGCATCTAATTGGCCACTGTGAGGAGACATATGGGCTGGCATCTTGTTGGGAGCTTACCATATCATGAACCAACTTATGATTGCAGAGTTTTGAAGTATGGTGTTGGGCAACGGTCGTAATCCCAGGCGGTGAGCGTTGTCGTGGTCATCAGGGCCATTGTACAAGTGGTGTAAGCAGCATGGCCACTGTGCATTGGCCGAGATCAATGCTCCCAGCCTCAACAGAATGCCCAGGCAGTCCTAGTGGAACATGCTCGTCGAGGAGACCAGGACAAACCTCAGAGGAGGCGAGTTCTGGTGGTTGGGGACTCCTTGCTCAGAGGAACCAAAACAGCAATTTGCAAACCGGACAAGCTCAATCGAGAGGTCTGCTGTCTGCCTGGGGCCAGGATCAACCACGTAACGGAGAGGCTAACCAGGCTGGTCAAACCCACTGACCATAAGCCCCTCATTTTGGTTCATGTCGGAACCAATGACACTGCGAGGAGCAGCTTTTACCACATCACAAAGGACTATGAGCTTATGGGGATGAAGCTTAAGGACCTTGGTGCGCAGGTGGTCATTTCGTCTCTCCTCCCTGTTCAGGGGTATGGCGCACGAAAGGAAAGGACAATAGCAGAGGTCAACAACTGGCTCCGCACGTGGTGCCGCTGGCAACGATTTGGGTTTTTGGAACATGGCCTGAATTTCCATGAACGTGGGCTCCTGGCGAGGGATGGGCTGCACCTCACAAAACTTGGCAGGAATGTTTTTGCAAACAGTCTCGCAAGGAGGATTAAGAGGTCTTTAAACTAAGTTCCGCTGGGGAGGGAGACAGTATTATTCAGGGCAGGGACTTGTCGAGTGCAGGGGGAAAAGGCCCAATTGATACTGCACAAGTAGTACAAGAGGCCAATGGCGGGAGGAGTAGAGACAATAGTACAGGACTTGCAGGAAGGGCCCGGGGACTTAAGTGTCTCTACACTAATGCACGGAGTATGGGAAACAAGCAGGATGAACTTGAACTCCTAGTACAACAAAATAAATACGATTTGATAGGCATCACTGAGACCTGGTGGGATGAGTCTCATGATTGGAATATAGGAATAGAGGGGCATAGCCTATTTTGTAAAAATAGACCAAACAAGAAAGGAGGAGGAGTAGCCTTGTATGTCAAGGATGTTTTCACCTGTGAAGAGATCCTTGACTTAAACTCAGTAAGCCAAGTCGAGAGCATTTGGGTTAGAATTAAGGGAGCGAGAAACAATAGGGATATTCTGGTGGGGGTTTACTACAGACCTCCAACCCAGGCTGAGGACTTTGATGATGCCTTCCTCAACCAAATGACTGCACATTCAAGGAGGAGAGATATAGTAATAATGGGAGATTTCAATTACTCAGATATATGCTGGCAGTCAAACTCTGCCAAGACAGCAAGGTCCAGCAAGTTTCTTGCTTGTCTTGCAGACAACTTCATGGTCCAGAAGGTGGAAGAGGCCACAAGGGGATCAAATATTCTAGATCTGATCCTGACCAACAGGGATGACCTTGTTAATGAGGTAGAAGTGGTTGGATCTTTAGGGGGAAGTGACCATGCCCTATTGGAATTTGGCATTCAGTGGGAAGGAGAAGATAAGGGTAGCCAGACACTCATCTTAGATTTTAAAAAAGCGGACTTCTGTAAACTTAGGGAGCTGCTGGCTGGAATTCCGTGGTCAAGAATAGTGAAAGGGAAAGGAGTTCAGGAGGCATGGGAGTTCCTTAAAAAGGAGATATTGAAGGCACAGTCTAAAACTGTGCCAATAAGGAGGAAAAATGGAAGGCATCTGAAGAAACCAGAATGGTTGACTAAAGAACTCTCAGCTGAGCTCAGTGTTAAGAGAAACATGTATAGGAAATGGAAGAAGGGGAAACCACCAAAGAAGAATTTAAGCAAGTGGCCCGGAGATGTAGGGAGGAGGTCAGAAAGGCTAAAGCACAGAATGAACTTAGGCTGGCCAGAGACATTAAAAACAATAAAAAGGGCTTTTTTAAATACGTCCGCAGCAAAAGGAAAAAGAAAGAGACGATAGGGTCACTGCGCAGAGAAGATGGAGAATTACTCACAGGGGGAAGAGAAAAGGCAGAACTACTTAACACCTTCTTTGTCTCAGTTTTTTCCCAGAAGGATACAAGCACTCAATCTGGCGGTTGGGGAGCAGGTGAGGAAGCAGAGGAAATGAGGCAGGTAATAGGTAGAGGGGTGGTACAGGAATACCTGGCCACACTGGATGAATTCAAGTCTCCAGGGCCAGATGAATTGCATCCTAGGATATTAAAAGAGCTGGCAGAGGTCATTTCGGAACCGCTTGCTATAATCTTTGAGAAATCTTGGAGGACAGGAGAAGTTCCAGCAGACTGGAAGAGAGCAAATGTTGTCCCCATCTTCAAGAAGGGGAAAAAAGAGGACCCAAATAATTATCATCTAGTCAGCCTGACATCAGTACCCGGAAAGATCCTGGAGCAGATCATTAAGCAGTCAGTTTCTAATCACTTAGAAAGCAAGGCGATAATCATGAGAAGTCAACATGGATTTCTCAAAAATAAGTCATGCCAGACTAATCTTATCTCTTTTTATGATAGAGTTACTAGCTTGATAGATGAAGGGGATGCTGTGGATGTAGCATACCTCGATTTCAGGAAGGCCTTTGACAAAGTTCCCCATGACATCCTTGCAGAGAAACTAGTAAAATGCGGGCTGGACAGGGCTACTGTTAATTGGATTTGTAATTGATTGACTGACCGAACCCAAAGGGTGCTCACGAATGGCTGCTTCTCATCCTGGAGAGAAGTGACTAGCGGGGTGCCACAGGGTTCTGTCCTGGGCCCAGTGCTGTTCAATATTTTTATCAACGACTTGGATGAAGGAATAGAGGGCATGCTCATCAAATTTGCAGATGACACCAAATTGGGAGGAGTTGCTAATACGCCAGAGGACAGGATCAAAATTCAAAATGACCTGGATAGATTGGAGAGCTGGGCCAAAGCTAACAAAATGAAATTCAACAGAGAGAAGTGTAAGGTTCTACACTTAGGTAGAAAAAATGGAATACAGAAATATAGGATGGGGGAGACGTGGCTGGATAGCAGTATGTGTGAAAGGGATCTAGGAGTCTTCATAGACCACAAGCTGAACATGAGTCAGCAGTGTGATGCGCCAGCCAAGAAAGCCAATGCAATTCTCGGCTGCATCAATAGGAGTATGGTGTCTAGATCGAGGGAGGTACTGGTACCACTCTACTCTGCTTTGGTTAGACCTCATCTTGAATACTGTGTCCAGTTCTGGGCACCCCAATTCAAGAAGGACATGGTCAAGCTGGAGCAAGTCCAGAGAAGGGCAACCAAAATGGTGAGAGGCCTGGAAGACATGCCCTATGAGGATAGACTTAGAAAGCTGGGTATGTTTAGTCTGCAGAAGAGAAGGTTAAGAGGGGACATGATAGCTATGTTTAAATATTTGAAGGGATGCCATGTAGAGGAAGGAGAGGGCTTGTTTTCTGCTGCTCCAGAGACCAGGACAAGGAGCAATGGATTCAAGCTGCAGGAAAGGAGATTCCACTTGAACCTCAGGAAGAACTTCCTGATGGTCAGGGCTGTCCAGCAGTGGAACATGCTGCCTCGGAGTGTAGTGGAGTCTCCTTCCTTGGAGGTTTTTAAGCAGAGGCTAGATGGCCCTCTGTCGGGAGTGCTTTGAGGGTGTTCCTGTGTAGCAGGGGGTTGGACTGGATGGCCCGTGTGGTCTCTTCCAACTCTACATTTCTATGATTCTATGATTCTATGAGATGTGCAAGAATATAGCACTTCAGCAGGCAGGCTATCCTTGCACAGTGATAGTGGAAAGACAGGGGGCCAACAGCTCCCATCAAAGCCATGGGCTCTGGTTATCCAGAATGAAGGGCAGTGGAAAGTCATAGATGCCCTATGCCTGGTTGGAAATATGTCCCCACCTTTCACATTCCCTCATTATGGGAGCCCTGTTGCTCAATGGGATATCTCCCATAGTGCCCTATTACATTTCGTTACAGCTCTCTTGTGCATCATAGCAGCAATGTAGCTCTGTCATTGTAGTTACCTGTTACCCTAAGAGGTGGGGGGAATTTGAGGTCCACCTGCCATGACAGTATCTCCTTAGATTTCCAGGGAATTATAGCTCAAAGGGGACTTATGGGAGGAGGGTAATGGCAGGATCTTTTCACCTCTGTATACTAGCACTAACTTTGGAGAGGACTTCAGTTGAAGTTAACAAAGTATTTTATTTGGATCTAACAAATACACAGGAAATCAGACAGTCTAGGAATCATACAAGGCTATTGGAAAGCAAGGTACAAAAGGATGGATAGGGAGAGAAACTGGGGTGAAGATGGTGATAGTTACTAATCCTGAAGAAGATTGAAGTGGAATGGCTTAAACAGCACCTGAGGGTAGTGAGGATGAATAGTGGCCCAGACACCATGTATTACATCCAATTTCAGCAACTTGCTGGGATCGTAGCTAGGGTTTATATACCCTATTTCCTAGCCTGAAGGGAGTTTGTAGACAAAACAGTAATGGGTTTCTCAGAGGATTGACAAAGGAGTCCAGAATGGGCTAATTGCCTTGACTCCAGGTGACAAAATGGTGATATGAGTCATGACAATCCCTTAATGTCTTGCTTGGGCAGGGGATATAGGGAGGATTTCCTTAGGGCAAGATCAGGAATGGACTCTGGTGGCTTCGCCTGGGCAGTTTCACCTTCCATTGTTTTCAGTTCTGCACAGAGCCTGAGATGTTGAAAGGATTAGCGTAGACCTATTAGTGTCTGGGTTTCCTGCTGAATCCTCTCTGAACTTATGACCTGACCATGTCTCAGGTCAGCTTGACCTGGCAACATGCTTTCAGGTCACTGTACCTTCAGTCATGATTTCCAGCCATAAATATGTTCAGTTATGAAAATAGCACAGCCCACAGAATGGAGATGTTGGGTGTGGTAACATTACATATTGCAGCCAGTGATGAAGGACCTTGGTCCTTCTTGGAAAAGCTATTAGTTCTTTTGGACTACAACTCAGAAAACCCCTGCTTGCCATGAGGTGGAGAGAATTCTGGGAGTTTTAAACCAAAAAAGGAACTCTTCTGAGCTCTGATTCTTAGTAGAAATATGCCCAGTCCTGATGTAAAATAAAGGGTAAGTTTGGTGAAAGGTGAGGAGGATAGCTCTTTCTAGAAAAAAGACCACTTTGGCTACCCAGACGTGGTTGGCCTATGTTTCCTTTTCAGCTGAAGAGGCCTCACGTGTCCTAGAAGGAGCCACAATGCAGAAGACTCAAGTACCTTTGCAAATTAGGATAACTTTGAGTTGGGGCTGAAGGCAATTTTTCAGATGCATCCACTGGTTGCACCTGGATCAATAAACCGGGTGTTTTTTATGGTTGTTAATTTCACACCTCGAAACAGCTTAATTATAAGTAAGCAGTAAGAAAATCAAGAGATGCGCTTTGATATCACATCACGCTCCTCAGAATCATTCCTGTGGGGGTCCTGGCAAGTCTGGGTTGCTTCAAAGCAAAATAAAAGAGATTAAGAAAACTATTCAAAATGCATTTGAAAACATCATAATAAAAGCGCAATGAAACAGACAAGCTGAACTTGGTTAATTTGCTTCATGCGCTACGCTACGCAGGTTTATCGTGCATCTCTTAGTATGTTTTAATTAGCTTCATAATCATCATCAAGTAACTAAGAACACGTACTGCTTAGCTGGTGAGAGAAGAAAGTATTGTGATGGTGTGGCAGGCCAACTGTGGTCTGCTAGATTTGGATGCAATAGGGATGTTCTGCTCTCTGTGCCATGGGCTCGACTAGGGTGGCCACAGATTCTTTACCATATTGCTAGGATTTATATTTTCTGCCTCCAAATGGGGATATTTCCACACTCAGGAAATCCCTCTCCCAGTCTAGATGCTTGAATGCTACACTAGGCTGCCTAATTGGATGAGCACTAATGGCCATCAATTTGAACAGCTTTAAAGACAGATTAAATAAATCAGTGGTTCTTAACCTTTCCTTAACCAGGGACCCACCTCAAATATCTTTTGTTTCTGCGGACCACCAAGACTAAACTCAAGATTGAAAACCTGAAAGTGTATCAAAAATTTATTTAAAGTTGCTCATTAAGGGTCTTGATATTTGGAGAGAAGGGAGAAATAAATAAATACACACTCCTATTGTAATATTTTTATTGGAATGATTCCATACAAATCCTTCCTTCCTTCCTTCCTTCCTTCCTTCCTTCCTTCCTTCCTTCCTTCCTTCCTTCCTTCCTTCCTTCCTTCCTTCCTTTCGTCCGTCCTTGCTTGCTTGCTTGCTTGCTTGCTTGCTTGCTTGCTTGCTTTTTTAACTATAAAAGCTCATAACATTTCTTCAAGCTTTCGCAGACCCCTTCTGAGAACATCATGACCCCCGCCAGGGGTCCACAGACCACAGGTCAAGAACCCTTTAAATAAATACATCAAGGTTAGGGACATTAGTTGCTACTAGTCAGGTTGACAATACAGGCATACCTCGGTAAACAAATCCTCTGACAAATAAGCTCCTTTTTAAAATGCCATAGAATCATAGAATCACAAAGCTGGAAGAGATCCCAGGGGCCGTCCAGTCCAACCCCCCTGCCATGCAGAAAAACACATCAAAGCTCTCTCAACAGATGGTCATCCAGCCTCTGCTTAAAAACCTCCAAAGAAGGAGACTCCACCACGCTCCAAGGCAGCATATTCCACTGTCAGAGAGCTCTGATCATCAGGAAGTTCTTCCTGAAGTTTAAGAGGAATCTCTTTTCCTGCAGCTTGAATCCATTACTCCTTGTCCTAGTCTCTGGAGCAGTGGAAAACAAGCCCTCTCCCTCCTCAACATGACATCCCTTCAAATATTTGAACATGGCTATCATGTCCCCTCTTAACCTTCTCTTCTGCAGACTAAACATCCACTCTTCATAGGGCATGGCTTCCAGATCCTTCATCATTTTGATTGCCCTCCTCTGGACCAGCTTGTCAATATCCTTCCCGAATTGAAGTACCCAGAATTGGACACAGTACAGTCATCCCTCCACATTCACTGGGTTTAGGGGCACAGAACCCCCATGAAAATGAAAAACTGTGAATAACTCTAGGTCCTCTCAAATCATATTTAACACACAAAAAAGTATGGTCACCATATTCAACCCATCATGAATTTCTTTGAGGAGTCAGGGTTCCTTCACAAGGCAGAAATGGGTGGCTGGTGGGGCTTACTGCCGTCTCCACTGCTGCCCCACACCATTTTTAAGAGGGACTTACAAGACTCATTCACAGTTTCTCAGTCTCACAAGGCTTGCAGTCCTCATTAAAAATGGCATAAGGCAGTATCAGAAGTGACAGCAAACAATCCGTGAATAATAAAATCCACAAAAGTGAAACCTGCAAATGTGGAGGGCTGACTCTATTCCAGATGAAACAAAGCAGAACAAAGTGGTACCATTACCTGCCTTGATCTAGACGCCATACTCCTATTGATGTAACCAAGAATCACATTGGCTTTCTTGGCTGCTGTATCACACTGCTGACTCATGTTCAACTTGTGATCTTCCAAGACTCCTAGATTCCTTTCGCATGTACTGTTATCCAGCCACATGTCCCCCATCCTATATTTGTGCATTTCATTTGTGATGCTTTAAGTGTAGGACCTTACATTTCTCTCTGTTGAAATTCATTTTGTTAGCTTTGGCCCAGCTCTCCAATCTGTCAAGGTCATTTTGAAATTTGATTCTGTCCTCTGGCACATTAGCAACCCCTCGCGATTTGTTGTCATCTGCAAATTTGATCAGTGTGCCCTCTACTCCTTCATCCAAGTCATTGATGAAGATGTTGAATAGCACTGGGCCCAGGACAGAACCCTGTGGCACCCCACTAGTCACTTCTCTCTAGGATGAAAAGCAGCCATTGGTGAGCACCCTTTGGGTTCGGTCAGTCAACCAAATACAAATCCGCCTAACAGTAGCACTGTCCAGCCCACATTTTACTAGTTTCTTTGCAAGAATGTCATGGGTAACTTTGTCAAAGGCTTTACTGAAATCAAGATATGCTACATCCAGAGCATTCTCTTCATCTATCAAGCTTGTAACCCTATCATAAAAAGAGATAAGATTAGTCTGGCATGACTTATTTCTGAGAAATCCATGTTGACTTTTAGTGATTACAGAATTGCTTTCTAAGTAATTACAAACTGATTGTTTAATTATCTGCTCTAGGATCTTTCCTGGTATTGATGTCAGGCTGACTGGGTGATAACTGTTTGGGTCTTCTTTTTTTCTCTTCTTGAAGATGGGGCAACACTTGCCCTCCTCCAGTCTGCTGGGACTTCTCCTGTTCTCCAAGAGTTCTCAAAGATTATAGCAAGTGGTTCTGAAATGACTTCTGCCAGTTCTTTTAATAACCTTGGATGTAATTCATCTGGCCCTGGAGACTTGAATTCATCTAGTTTAGCCAGGTATTTCTGTACTACCTCTCTACCTATTCTGTGCTGCATTTCCCCTCCTTCCTTGCCAGCTCCCCACCCCACAGCTAGAGTACTTGTATCCTTTTGGGAGAAAACTGAGGCAAAGAAGGTGTTGAGTAGTTCTGCCTTTTCCCTTTCCCCTATTAGTAATTGTCCATCTTCTCCATGCAGCAACCGTATCATTTCCTTGTTTTCCTTTTGCTGCTGGTATATCTAAAAAAGCCCTTTTTATTGTTTTTAACGTCTCTGGCAAGCCTGAGTTCATTCTGCAGTTTAGCTTTTCTGACCTTCTCCCTACACATCCTGGCTATTTGCTTGAATTCCTCTTTGGTGATTTCACCATTCTCCCATTTCCTGTACATGTTTCTTTTAACACTTAGCTCAACTGAGAGTTCTTTAGTCAGCCATTCCAGTTTCTTTAGACACCTGCCATTTTTCCTCCTTATTGGCACAGTTTTAAATTTGCCTTCAGTATCTCACTTTTAAGAAACTCCCATCCATCATGAACTCCTTTCTCTTTCAATATTCTTGACCATGGAATTTCAGCAAGTAACTCCCTAAGTTTACAGAAGTCAGCTTTTAAAAAGTCTATAGAATGCATGTATGGGTACATTTGGCTTCTCCTTCCCACTGATTGATAAATTCCGATAAAGCATGGTCACTCCCTGCTAAGGATCCCACCACCTCCACCTCATCAACAAGTTCATTCCTGTTGGTCAGGATGAGATCTAAAATAGTTGATCCCCTTGTTGCCTCTGGACCACGAAATTGTATGCAAGGCAAGTGAGGAACCTGTTGGACCTTGCAGTCTTGGTAGAGTTTGACTGCCAACATATATCAGGATAATTGAAATCTCCCATTACTACTGCATCTCTCCTTTTTGAATGTGTGGTCATCTGCTCCAGGAGGGCATTGTCCAAATCCTCAGGCTGGCCTGGAGGCCTTTAGCAAACCCCCACAATAACATCCCTATTGTTTCTTGCTTCCTTAATTCTTACTCAGATGCTCTCAAATTGGCTTCCTAGATTTAAGTCATGGATCTTTTCATGGGTGAAAACATCCTTGATATATAAGGCTCCTCCTCCTCCTCCTTTCTTGTTTGGTCTATTTTTGAGAAATAGGTTATAGCCCCACTATTACTACATTCCAATCATGAGACTCATCCCACCAGGTTTCAGTGATGCCTATTTCATCATATTTATATTGTTGTATTAAGAGTTCAAATCCATCTTGCTTATTTCCCATGCTCTGTGCATTAGTGTAGAGACACTTAAGACCATGTGCCCTTCCCAGAAGTCCTGCACTAAAGTTGCTTTTCCTCCCACTGTTGGTCTCTAGTACTACTTGGCCTGCTCTGTCTTTATCATTAGGGCTAATTTTCCCAGCACTCACTGAATCCTTGTCCTTAATAATACTGTCTCCCTCTCCAGCCAAACTTTGTTTAAAGACCTCCTGATCTGCTTTGCGAGACTGTTAGCAAAAACATTCCTGTCCATGGTCGTGAGGTGCAGCCCATCCATTGCCAGAAGACCATCTTTGTGAAAATGCAGACTGTGATCCAAGACCCCAAATCGTTCCTGGCAGCACTATCTGAAGAGCCAGTTATTCACCTCCACTATTCTTCTCTCCCTTTGTTCTTCCATGGGGAGGAGAGATGAAATGACAACCTGCGCACCAAGGTCCTTCAGCTTCCTACCCATAGCCTCGTAATCCTTCAAGATGCACTGAATGCTACACCTCACAGTGTTGTTGGTTCCCACGTGAATGAAAAGGAGGGGGTTACTGTCGGTGGGCTTGACCAGTCTCGTTAGCCTCTCCATTATGTTGTTGATTTTGGCCCCAAAGAGACAGCACACTTGCAATTCATCCTGTCCGGGTTGCAAATTGTTGGTTCTGTTCCTCTCAGCAAGGAATCCCCAACCACCAGAACTCATCTGTTCTGAGGCTTGTCTGTGGTTACTTGACGAGCAGGTTCTTCCACAACCATCTGGACATGGTTCAGGCTGAGACTGTTGGCCTTGCTGCTGTTGGCTTTTGTCCTGCTGGTGTTCAAGCTGGTATCTTTTTATACCTAACCAAATCTTCCTTTTGCTGCTCTTCCTATGTCTAGCTTAAAAGGTTTTTTGTTTTAGCAGAATCAGAATCGGGAAGATGGTAAAGGAGGACTGGAGATACAGACATTTAGTTGCTGGGTTGCAGCAGCGGTAAGCAATGCAATAAAGAACGCTTGAGCTGGGAAAGGGTGGGATTCTGCTCAAACCAATCCTTCTGCAGGTGGGTGAGCTTGTATCTAACAGGCAAAAAAACCAGCAGGTGCCTCCTGACTCCCTTACCGAGCAGATGTGGACAGCAAAATAGAGAGAAAGGGGGAAGGTAGGTTAGTTTGCCTCACCAGCTCCTTCTCCTAACATGTTAAAAAAGAGTTTAGATAAGTTTGGCCATCCACATGAAACCCACAGGGAAAATGGAGTTTGGTAAAAGAAAAATTCATCCCCAAATCCATTTTGGAAGAAGCTTTCAACTGGTTTCTGAAAGGTTCAAAACATCTTTGTTTACTTATGCAAGGCTTAGCTGAATAGATTTTTTCATTTCACATATGCGTAGTGTTGGTTTTGATTAAAAAGTTTGCTGAAAGTTTGCTTTTTTGTGGTGTAGGAACCTATCCCTATTATTTCCATGTTATTTCTGGCCATTTCTGCCCTACACTGCTATAGTGCTATCATTCCACTTTTAACATCCTATGGAATTCTGGGATTTGTAGTTTACTGAGGCCAAAGAGCTCCCTGACTAAGAATTCTAAATGCTCCTCCCTAAACTGCATACCCCAGGACTCCTTAGGATGTTGAAAGTGGAATAATAGCACTATAACAGTGTAGGGCAGAAATGGCCTCTGTCTTCAGCACCAAATTTCCTGCTAAGCAATGCCCAGGAACACATCCACTTGGTTAGCAGAGGTATAGCTGTACATGCTTTTATATATCATTTGCTGGGAAATGCAAGACAGCAGGTGCAATTGTGCTCACGTCCTCCTGATGGACTTCCCATAGGCAGCTGTTTGGCCATTGTGTGAACAGAATGGTGGACTAGATAGGCCTTCTGTCTGATCCAGCACAGCTCTCCTTATGTTCTTATACAAGGGTGTTTTGGCCTTGTGACATAAGGGTTAACATGAGAATTCACTGAAGCCTTTGGATTTAAATGAGGTTAGTAGTTTGAACTTTCGACTACCACCCTAGAGACCAGGGTGAGTAGTGATTGTGCTGTGGGTTTTATTCTGAGATTTAAAGAATCTGTCCAAAGTGCTGGACCTTCTTTTCTTTTGAGGATAGATTCAATACTTTGCACACATCCCTGAAAGCATGAACTCAATCCCAGAGTGAAGTCACTGCTTCCCTGACTTGGAAGCCACAATCTGCCACGATCCACCACAAATGTTCTGAGAGGTAAAAACCTTCCTATAAAGCACTAATATGCAACATAATTGATCGAATCTGTTCCATCTGAATAAATATTTGGAGCATGGATTGACATTTGCATTTATGGGTGCAGTGCAAGGAACTGATATTGCACAATGTGCGATTTTCTTCCCTTATTAATGCCCAATTTATGTGTGCAACTGTTTTCAGAAATGGAGAGCTTGGGAGGCTGGCATGAACCTGTGCTTCATCAGTTCAGAGAGGCAGCAGGTGAATCGAATTAGCACACAGAAATGTATTAAAAATATTCATTTTGCTAATAGAACCTCCTATTAAAATGCCTGCTTGTATATTAGACACCTTTGCTTATGACTCATAATATTTCTGCATCATACTGAAAATCAGCTTTTAAAAAAAAAACCCAGAATGTCATCAAATTATATTTTTCTATTAAAATGTTAATATCAAAACAAATTAAGCAAGGCTGCAGATTAACACATTAGCAAAACTGTTTTATTTATCATAACTCACACTCTTCCTCTCCTGATATGAATTATGACGTTGTTGAGACATCAAAACCTCACAAAATAATCTGAGGCTGGGGAAAAATGAATTAAACATAATACTTATTAGTATTTCTTTATATACCAGTTCTACCATACTCAGCTGCCCTAGGGTCCTCTTCTCCCTTAAATGGCCCCATCTTTTCTTCCATACTGACACTTTGGCCCAGACGTTCCTACCAGAACGGGAAGGTAAGAGTTAAAGAGAATACTTTATTGGAAATTAGCAAACACACAAGAAGTCAGACAGTTTCAGGAACCATACAAGGCTGTCAGAAAATGAGGAAAGAAAGGTTGGATAGAGAGAAATTGGGTGATAGGGCTATAGTTACCAATGCTGAAGCAGAAAGTTGAAGCAGAGTCATTCAGACAGCAAGTCTGAGGGTAGCACGGGGAAACAAAGATCTGGGCACCACATACTACATCCAAAGTACTATAAGTTACTAAGATTGAAGCTAGTGTTTTTATACCCTATTTCCTGCCCTCAAGAAGGGTGCATGGACAAAGCAGTATTGCCTTCCCACAAGCTGACCAAGGTGTCCAGAATGGGCTGATTGTTTTAACTTTAGGTAACAAAACGTTGATGGGAGTCCTGACAATCTTTTAATGTCTTGGTTGGGAAAGTCTCTGTAGGATATGCTCACAGCCAGGGTGCTTGACTGCTTCACCTGGGCAGTTTCTCCTTCTATTGTTCCTGCAAGTGCTTGTACCTTACAGCCTTTTGAAAGGATCATCCCAAGCCCAGCAGTGCTTGGCTTTCCGTTCCAATCTTCTCTGAACTTATGACCTGGCCATGCTGAGGTCATCCTGACCTGGCTCCATGTGTACAGTCAATGCTTCTCCAAACATACTTTTGGCCATAAATATATCTAATTTATGAAAATAGCACACCCCTCAAAGTGGGGATGTTGGGTGTGGTAACAGCCTGATAACAGGGAGCATACAGTTCCACTATTATAACAGTTCCTCTGGCCATCAGCCCATTTCCTGACACAATTCAAAGTGCTGGTGATGTCCTACAAAGCCCTTTACATCTTGGGTCTAGGCTATGTTAAGGATTGTATCTCCCAATATATGCTTGTTAGACCTCTAAGAACTTTAGGAGAGGCCTGTTTCTGTGTCCCACTACATTCTCAGGCTTCTTTGGTGGGAATAAGAGAGAAGGCCTTTTCAGTGGCTGCTCCCAGATTTTGCAACTCCTTTACTAGGGAGGCTAGCAAGTGAAAACATCCTTACAGCATCAGGCTTTTTGAAATTGAGTGAGATCAGCTTTTAATGGTATGTTGTGTGGTTTTGTTGAGTTTTTGTATGGTTTGTAATTAATTTCAATGGTCTTAACTTTACATATTTTTTATTGTTTTTTAAATAACTTTGGTAATTATACTTTTTTTTACTGTTTGCATAATTTTTCATCTGAACTGTTTTTAATAAGTTATCAGCCACCTTGAGTCCCATTATTGGGGAAAGAAGTGGAATATTAAGGAAGAAAATCATAATAAAATAATGTTTATGGGCCAGAGCTCTGCAAATCTCACAGCAAATGGCCATGTTGACAGGGGGGGCCTCTGGGAGCTATCGTCTTAAAAATTCACATTTGCAACCTCTGCTTTGAACATGCCTTTTTATGTGAGACCACTTGTACCATTTTTAACCCTCATCTCCTACTGAGCTTAAGCCTAAATGCATATGCATATAGGCAACACCAGTTCTTCCCATTTTATCCTCAGCCTTTCCTTCTCTCTCTCTCTCTTTCCCTCAAATTTAGATTGTCCTTTCCTTGGTCTTTTTGCTTTCATTCTGACAGATCTGGTGGGCCACTCTTTTCCTCATAGTGGCACTCCTTCCTGATCAAACAGAAGTCTTAGAGTGAACAATCTAGGCTACCCAGCTGATGGAGTCAAGTCTATGCTCTGCTGCCTAGTACAAGTGCACTCTCCAAATGATATCCCACAGAGCTGATTCAATCTGCTTTCTAAATTGGAAGTGATCAGTCATACCAAACCTAGTTAGTACTAGTAGACAAAAGCATCCTGGGGAAGGGTTCCCAGTGTCTTCTTCCACTGTTGTTGTCGTCGTGTGCCTTCAAGTCATTTCCAACTTATGGTGATCCTAAGGAGAATCTATCATGAGGTTTTCTGGGGCCGAGAGTATGTGATGGACCCAAGGACACTGTTCGGTTGTCATGGGAGTCATCAGTTGCCAATAATGGAAGCAGTGCCTGGGTTCCGTTTTTGTTTTTTGGTTCAAGGTACAGGAGGAATCCCAAAAGGCACAATGTCAGAACACACTGACCTTCTGATGTTTGGGGACAAGGACATCATCTGCACCTCCTTAGGCTCCCGTGATCCTTCTAATCCTCATGGTGCTTGCAGGGAAAATAGATTTCCTAGGACCATATTGTTGTCTGCTCTCTCTGTTACCATGCAAAATGTTTTGGTTTGGTCTCAAATGGACAACCAAGATGCACTAACTTCACAAATGACCTGCTTCTGCTGGAGGTGAAAACTTATGGAAGTGATCTGTTAATTTGGATCAACATAACTGTCTGCATTTTAGGACTCTCCTAGGGAAGTGATGTCTACAGGGACTACCCCTGGGGGAACAGCTGCATGTCAAATTCTTACTATTGTACCACAGCAATGGACCCCTTCGTGAGCGAAGACAGAGAATCTGGATGAGAGTAATTGAAGCTTTGCTGAAAAGTCATCCATACCTTCTTGACCTAAACTGTTCAGTCTTTTCTGAAAAGGTTGAAAATGGCAGAACACCATGTCTGCCAGTACTTGGAGGAAAGCTGGAGATGATGATGATGATGATGATGATGCAGCAACAACAACATCAACACTGATAATAATATCCCATAATAATAATAGCTCAGTCTGGGACTCAAGGAAGCTCACAAAGGCTAAAACAGATTTAACAGCTCTAGGAAGGGAGTTCCAGATACTGAGGGCAGCCACCAGGGAGGCTCTCTCCTATGTTCCCACCAGATGCTCCTGTGAGTCTGGCAGGTCAGAGAGAAGTGCCTCCTCAGAAGATCTCAAAATGCAGGAGACTCATATAGGAGAATATGGGCCTTCAGATAACTTCCATCTGAGCTATATAGGACTTTATAAATCATAACCAGCAATTTGATTTTTTAAATATTGGAGCCCATTATTCTACATCAGCTACCTAGTTATTAGTGACTGTGAATGTGGGACAGTTATGGATGAGTAAATCTAAGTAATTGTTCCATATTCATGATCAGTCCTGAATGTGATACCGTTGCCATAATTTTAACACTCTCAATCTACTTTATCAGGTGTCAGCTGCACCGGGAGAAGGAGGTCCACCCTGTTGGTGATCAGCACCTGGATGAATGATGAGTCTGTCGAGTTTGTGGGGATTGGGCCAGGAGAGGTTATTTGGTTAAGTATATTACAAAATATACAATATACTTAACCAAGTAGCTGATGTAGAACACTGGCCAGGATATTTAAATGTCCATAGGGGAAGCTGCACATAAGGGAACAGGATTCTGGTCATAGTTTTCTTGTATCACCATCACCACACTAGTCTCTGAATACTCAACCAGTGCACAGCAGAAAGGTAAAGGGAGAACTTTAAATCCATATTTGCTTAAAACATGAATTTCAATCTGGTCATTTTGGTTGATATGTGTTGGGAGTTAGAGTTTCCCAGGATGTTAGCCCTTTCTGGGAAATTCTATGAAAGCTAAAACTGCTCAGAATCATCCCTCTTTTAGCAGAGTTGCAGAAAACGCATGTCTCAATCTCTGTGTGGCTTCCCTGTACTGAGACTGACTTGGAAAGCAAAACATGGCAGGCAGTTCCAGATTACAAACTTATAAATAGTTTACTAATGTATTTTACAATCACACGTGCATTGGAGAACCTAGATCCTAACTAGCTAGCAAATAAGATTAGGTAAGATAGTAGTTTCTTTCTTAACTCACCATCTTCTTGGTGGAGAGGCAAAGCATGGTTAGAGAGTGAGGAAGTGGAAGCAAACTGGCAAAGAGAGAAAAGAGAGAGAAGTGTGTCTTTTGTGTAAGGCCAATGACCCCAGGGTCTATCCTGGGTCACATGGCCTGGTTACCAGGATGCCATAGCTATGCATTTAAATAACACAAAGTACAAGAGTTGAGGCTTTAGCTGAGAAGGCAAAAGGCTTTTAACATGCAAAGGGAAAAGAAACTAAGCTAGCTAAACTCCATATGCCCTAGAACAAAAGTGGGGGGAGAAAGAATGCCAGAATTTTCCAACAGTACATAAAACCAGGAACCTTTTGTCTGCCCTTGGTCCTTCATAGTTTTGTTCTTTCAGATGTAGTGCCTTCTACAAATCTCCATGTGAAATGCTATGGAGATTGCAAGACACTTGGACAAAGTCAAAGACCTCCCTCCTTCTTCTGGCATTTCAACCTTTGAGCAAGTTTGTGAGAAAGTTTGGAGAAAGACAACAGTGCGCTTGCAGAAAGAGCTCACCAATTGCACCCTGACCAAATTAGACTAAGTCAAATATATGACATCCAGAAATGCATGCATATTTTTGTTGATCTTCTTATATTCCCATCTGTCTGTCTATTTATTTATCTGTAGCGTGAGATGTATTCTAATCTATGCCAAAGAGGTGCAGTAGTAAAGGAGCCAGCAGACGGGACGTTTCCTAGAGTTTGGTTCTTGCTCACTGATTTAGTATTCTGAATTTAGAATTTATGGAGGAGTCTTCCATTGTCACATCATCTATCAGAGACAGACATGAGAGAGATGGAAGGGGGGGGGGAAATTAAAAACCTGTTTATTGCTCAACTTGCTCTAGGCATCTTTTAGTTTATTGTTCAGCTCAGTTCATTCCGGCGTTTCAATTTGAATGGTTCACTTATTTGCTGTGGCTAAAAAAAAAAAATCTTTAAAAAAATACATCTAAATTAAAAACCATAAGGAAACCTATTTAAGAAAAGGGGGGAGTGAAAGAGTTGTGGGGTGCCAAGGGCACCTCGGAATGTTATGAGGTGTCAGTGGATAATTTAAAGGCCTGGCGGATCAAAGGAAATGCTTGATTGCGTATTCCTCTGGCATTTGGTACTCTGGGTTCATCAGAATCGAGAGGCGGAGCGTGGCTCAGAAGAGACCTGCAATGCAGATGGAGAGACCCAAGTTCAGTGCCTTTTATCTGCTAACACTTGGCAAGCACCGATGAAGAGGAGAAGCCACAGTTCTGCAGGGTTAGTGCTGTTTCTATGCAGGACTTTCTCAAACTTCTTTGAAGAGCATATTCTTGAATCAAGAACAAACTGAACATAACACAAGGGCCCCTTTAGATGACCAAATACAGGTACATTCCAGTTAATGAAGTGGATGTCCTGAGCATTGCTTCCTTTATAGTTTTACTGGAAGCAGGAATAACATGGAAAGAACAGGGATAGGTTCCTACGCCATGAAAAGAAGACCAGTTCAGCATGTTTCAACAAACTTTTAATCAAAAACTAGCTATAGGAATATGTGAAATGAAACATCTTAGTCAGGCAAGGCTTGTATAGGAAAAGAAAAACATTTTGAACTGTCCAGAAACCACTTGAAGTCTTTCTCCAAAGGCGTCTGAGGATTATCTTTTTCTTTCATCAGCTTGCACTTTTCCTTTATACATCTATACTTTAAAAAAAATGCTGCAAGCTAGTTGGTGAGGCAGACTTATTTGCTTTCCTCCATTTTCTCTGATAATTGCATGCTCAGTAAGGGATTCTGGAAACAGACGCTATTTACCTTGCCTGTTGTAGGCAGACAAACATGGCTGTAGTAGAATCAGTTGGAGTAGAATCCTGTTCTTTCCCAGTTCAACCCTTATTGCATGGTTTACTGCAGACAGGGTGCTGCAGCCCAGTGTGGAGAACCCGTCTTTCTCCAGCCCTCCTTCACTATCCTCCCAATGTTGATACTGTTAAAAAACTTCCACCTAGACATAGGATGAGAAAGAAGTATTTCTGCATGAAATCACTGTTTTCTGTGCAAAAAAATGCCATTAGCCATGCAGAAAATGCTCTTTTCCACACAAAGAACCCATGTGTGAATTTTGCATAGTGTAAGTTCAGAAGAGCAAAGAGTCTTGTCAGTCCTGCATTCTACTTGTCACGGTTTCTTAACATTGGGGGAATGCATTTTTCAGCTTTTTCCTAATATTTTCCAATATTCTTTCCATCCCAAGTTCATAGTGCTGCAGTTTTAAAAAATTAGACTCTGGGCTTTCTTTTTATTAGTATTTTATTAGAAACATGTTTCTACAAACATGGGATCTCAAAGTGAAGAACAATTTGAAACAGCTGTCAGCTTTTTGCACTGTCCAGGTTTCACAACCATACACAGAAGTCGGAAATAAGATGGCATGAACAATCTTAACTTCAGGATTCAGTGATATATTCTCTACTCTTGAGGATCTTATCTAGTTCCTTCATGGTTGCCCTTACATGTCCTAGGCCATTTCAGCACTACACTGTTATACATTTCTGCACTACATTGCTATTATTCTACTTTTAGCATCCTGTGGAATTCTGGGATTTGTAGTTTCCTGAGACCCAAAAGCTCTCTGGCTGAGAATTCTAAATGCCCCTCCCTGAATTGCAAACCCCAGGATTCCACAGAATAATAAAAAGTGGAATAATAGCACTATAACAGTGTAGGGTGGAAGTGGCCCTAGTCCTCTTCTGATTTCTTGACTTCTGTCTCCATTCTGATTAATGACTGAGCCAAGAAAAAGAACATCTTTAACTATTTCAATGCTTTCATCACCCACTTTAAAACTGTGCAAATCTTCTGTGGTCATTGTTTAGATCTTCTTAATATTTAGCTGTAACATTGCTTTTGCACTTTCTTCCTTAACTTTCATCAACATGTGGAATAATCATTATTGTGTAGAATTTGTGTCTAAACTCCCAGTCAGCCGTAAGGTTCATTGGATAATCTTGGCTGGAAACCATCTTTCTCTTGGGTGCTGCCTCTTTCACAGATAAGTCCAGATGGCTTCAGTATGTTCAGGTGTGGCAGCACAGGGCAGGCTGGACAGAAAGCAATGCTGTTTGTTTGGAGCAAAAGCTAAGGGCTCTTCCACACGGTGAGTTTTGCAATATAGCTCCCTGAGTTTTGCTGTTTTGTTGCTTTGTCACCTCCATGTCTACCCATTCCATTCATTTTCTGGACTCTGGACGTTATAGTCATATGCTGGATCTGCACCGTGGTTCTTCAGTTTCTTTTAAACTGGGACAAAAGTTTGCTCAGGCAGTCCTGTTGTCCCCCTGCCTCAATTGATCTGAAAATCTCAGGGAAGCAAACAATAAAATCAGTCTGAACAGTTTAAAATAGTTTAAAACAAGAAGAATAATTTACAGTTTGAAAGCATTTTAAACCCTGTAACACTTAAGGGGGCAGATTAAAGGCAGTTGAAACAGGTTTTTTTAAAAAAAAATTTAAAATCACTCACATGTGCAAATTGATAAACTAGGCTGGGGAAAGCTGATAGAGATACTGGCAACAGCCTGCGATGCAACTGGAGAAAGATTCCCTATGATTTCAGAGCAAAATAAGACAAATTTCCCCAGCTGCTCCAGTGGCAGTGGGGGGTATCTATGTCAGTGGTGTGGTGACTCCTATCCAGGTTTCAGCCTAAATCAGTGGTTCTCAACCTGTGGGTCCCCAGATGTTTGTGGACTTCAGCTCCCAGAAGCCCTGAGCATTGACCATAGTGGCTGGGGCTTCTGGGAGCTGAAGTCCACAAACATCTGGGGACCCACAGGTTGAGAACCGGTGGCCTAAATCTTAAAGGAGCTATCCAAGGTGCTGAATGCTATTGCAAGAAACTGCTACCCACAGGTGGGATCATAAAACATAAAGCAATGATTGAATGTTACTATTTATACCGACCAACCAGTTGATCACATGTCAAAAAGTGTGGACATCAGAAGACGTCATTTACAGTATAACTCCCAACATAACTGAATACTGTAAGTATTTCCAACCTTTATCCAATCCTACAATATATTCTTGACAATGACATATCAAACATAACATCCATGTCTATGTGCAAAAAGAACTCACATATAAGGCTCTGAGACCATAACGATACACAAAAAAAATATAATAGGGAATCAGTGGACTATGTAATACAAAAAGACTACTTAGATACATTGATAGATGTAGTATTTAGATATAATGATAGTGAGGGTACAACAGAATTTATCCCATGTCTAGACTCCAATGAAAGGTTATGTAGCTGAAATAATCAATAGTTGCATGCTCTTGCCAAAACAGAGTTTGGCACATTGGGTGGCTCAGCTAAAGTCTGGACTAAAACCTAGGATGGATTCATCAGCCCCTACTACAGAAGACACCATCTGTCTCTGAGCTCCATATAACCTCTGGGCATTTCCCCAGCCCCTAAAAGTGTAAGGAGAAATCACCTCAATCCTGCACTGGGTCATCCAGATCAACATTTCTCATGAGCCCTGGTGGCACAGTGGTTAAATGCCAGTACTGCACCCACAATGTTGGGAGTTCGATCCTGCTGGGCTCCAGGTTGACTCAGCCTTCCGTCCTTCCACAGGTCAGTAAAATGAGTACCCAGCTTGTTGGGGGCAATTAGCTAACAAATTGTAAACAGCTTAGAGAACACTTAGCTGGTAAGTGGTATAGAAATACACATGCTATTGCTATTGCTATGCTATCTGATATGGAGAACTGCTGTTTTTACCATTAATGTGCCAATAATTGTCAACATATTCATCCTCATTGCTTACAATTGTTTCCATTCCTGTAAATTCTCTGTAGACTGGCAGCCACAGGTACATCTGGTGAGGACAGAGCCTTTCCAGTGACTGTTCCCAAGATAGGGAACTCCCTTCCACTAAAGGTCTTGGTCCTTTCCCTGCTGTCTTTCCACTGTCAGGTCAAGATCTTCATAATTAGGGAGGTATTTGGTTTTTAATTTGTTGTAGCATTGTGCTTCTATTTCACTGTGTTTAAAATGTGTTCTTAAAACTGTTTTTAACTTGTGTTTTTAAGTTCTGTGTTTTGAATAGAACTGTGGTTTAGTTCTCCTTCAACTTTTGTATTAATAGGCAGGATATTAAATAAGTAAGTAAGTAAGTAAGTAAGTAAGTAAGTAAATGGCCTATGGACCATCACCAGTCCACTCTTGAGTAGCTAATATAATCTTGGACCCCACTGCTAAAGACCCTACCACTGATGCCTGCAGAGCCTCTTCCCCAAATGGTGATGACTTGTCTCTTTACACTTATCTGATGGAAGTATCATCTGAAATTTCAAAGACACCCCTAATCTCTATGGGAGATCAGTCAATTACAGCAAATTGAGCTATTTCATTTCAGCTTGCAAATGGCTTCCCGTTACACAAGCAGACACATTAATCTAATAACTAATGATCATATATTTTACTAATCATACAGCACTGCATGTGGTATTATATCTAATTATATTTAAGATTAAGACATCTTTATGTGTGTGAACTTTACCAGTTGCCAGCTTGGTTTAGTGGAATGAAAACCCAGTATAACAGTATTAAAGACAGTTACAAAGTAAAGCCATGTGTGTGTAGAATTTCTTCTCTCCCTGCTTTCTTCCTTCTCTCAGGTATGAAATTAATTTGACTTAAAATAGCTGGCAGAGCCTGTAGAATGTGTTCAGCTGTTCATGACCTTATGTTTTCTAAAGAGGTTTTCTTTGCATTCCTTTACCAGGAGAACTTCATTTTATAGGAAGAAAGAAGACCTATTTAGTGGTGATACCACATCTTTGGAAGCCCCTCTCTGAAATTTCAACTAATAACAAAGTTACCCTGAGTGTATCTGCTCCCCACAATTACAACAGTTGGATAACACTCACGGCTCATAGGATTTGTAGTTTGGTCAATTCTAGTAAAGTCTCCTGAACTGGGTACTAGGACAGGGGTGGGGAAAGTGTGACCCATGAGATCGATGAGACTCCTGGAACCCACTGCTGAAGTCGCACTACTCTCCCCAAAAACCCTGAACCCCCAAAGCTTTTTTTAAAAAAGAGTGTGATTTTGGGGTGAATATCATCCCAATATTATACCCAAAGGGCCCCCCAATGCATGCTAATATATGAAAGACTCTCTCCAAACAACAGCATGCCATTAAAGGTCATGGAATGGACTCTGACTGCATCTCACAGGTAGTAACAATGGTGTCAAGGTTCTCTTTGATTCTTCAGATGTTTTGAACTCCAACTCCCAGAAGTTCCAGGCAGTGTGTCTTATGGCAAGGGATGCCAGGGCCTAAAGTCCAAAAAGTCTGCCGTGGCAAAGGTTTAGAACCAGTGGTCTAGAACAGTACTAATGAAAGAGGTTTTCCATGGGCTGGTGGCAGCCTGTAAGCTATTGCCTGACAGTCTGGGGTGAGGTTCCAGGAAAGAAAAACAGTTTCAGTCAGTAGGCACGAAGATGACGCTTGTCCTGGCACATTGGGAAAAGAACTCTTGACATTCCCCTCATCTGACAGCTTAAGAAATGCTGGTTTAGAGAACATGCTTTGGGAAAGAGTTCCATGGTCTGTGGAACTCTTTCCCACATTACTGTGGCATAAACCTGCCCTGTATTTCAGATGTGGTGGGAGTTAGAGTTTGCTAGGGTGTTAGCCTTTTGGGGGAAATTTTATGAAAGCTAAAACTGTTAGGAATCAGCCTTCTTTTAGCAAAGTAACCGAAAAAGCATGTCCCAATTTCTGTGTGGCTTCTCTGAACTGAGACTGACTTAGAAAGCAAAACAAGGCAGGCAGTTTCTCGTTACAAACTTATAAAAAGTTTACTAATGAATTTTACCATCACATGTGCATTAGAGAGCCAAGATCCTAACTGGCTAACAAATAAGGTTAGGTAGGATAGTAGCCTCATTCTTAACTCACTGTCTTCTTGGTGGAGAGGCAAAGCATAGTCAGAGGAAAGGAAGTGGAAGCAAAATGGCAAAGAGGACAAAGACAGAAGTGTGGTCTTCTATGTGAGGCCAATGACCCCAGGGTCTATCCTGGGTTACATGGCCTAGTCACCTGGACACCATAGCAATGCATTTAAATAACACAAAAAACAAGAGTTGAGGCTTTAGGTAGGAAGGCAAAAGGCTTTGACATGCAAAGGGAAAAGAAACTCTAAGCTAGCTAATCCCCACTTGCCCTAGAACAAGACCGAGGAGGGAGAATGCCAGAATTTTCCAACAAGGTGTTCATCAGATGCCTCCCTCCAATCATCACCTGCCTGTCTGGCTTCAGAGGGGTGGGTGAGTGAATTTCATTGGACTCAACAGGGAGAAAAGGAAAACTCTTCCACCTTTCCACCCTGCCCTGCCATGATGCTGATTGGTCTCACGACCATCTCCACACACCCAGCTACAGACAGTTACAAAAATATGCACAGTTTAAAGTGGCAGCTTTTATGCTGCAGACCTTTGATTCGACAAAGAAAAAGTGTTCCTTTTTTTTCTTTTACCTTTGACACACCAGGTAAAAATCATAATAAAACAGCATGGAGCAAGACAGTTATCTAGGGCTCTTTATTATTATTATTTTTATAAAAAGAAATTATACTATTACCTGAAAGGACCTCCCTTTGCCTCTAGAGAAAAAAAGGATGTTAATTGCTAGGTACCCTTAGGTGGGAATTATATATTTTCAATTACTTTATCTCAGCCTACACCACTGCCCTATCACATTTAATATAACATGGTAGTTATTCCTGTAATAAGGCTCTGTATCAAATTACTGTGACAAGTAATAAGATTTGACCCGCCAAATAATATTTGCATACATTTATATCTATATAACCACAGTGCCTTCTAGCAATGCTCTGAGGCCTTACTGTAACCATGAAACCATCACAGTGTAGATACTATATAAAATGTGCTCCCAAAAAGATAGCCATTACTGGGGACTGGTGAGGATTTCATTCAATTCAATTTTTGAATTAAGAACTTTCCAAAATTTGCAAGTTTCTTCATAACTTCTGAGAAAACAACTCGAGGTCAGAGAGGAATACACAAAAAAAGATGAGAGATGAGAGAGAGAAGGAGAGAAGATATGGAACTCCCTCAGTATTTTATAATGAAAAATTTTCCCTACAGAAGCAGTTGGACATTTTTTTATGGAACAGTTGTATCAGTTCAAAGTTGCTGAAGTGGAACCATAGAATCATAGAATCATAGAGTTGGAAGAGACCACAGGGGCCATCCAGTTCAACCCACTGCCATGTAGGAACACACATCAGAGCACTCCCGACAGATGGCCATCCAGCTTCTGCTTAAAAACCTCCAAAGAAGGAGACTCCACTACACTCCGAGGCAGCCTATTCCACTGCCAAACAGCTCTGACCATCAGGAAGTTCTTCCTGAGGTTCAAGTGGAATCTCCTTTCCTGCAGCTTGAATCCATTGCTCCTTGTCCTAGTCTCCGGAACAGTGGAAAACAAGCCCGCTCCCTCCTCGACATGACGTCTCTTCAAATATTTAAACATGGCTATCATGTCCCCTCTTAACCTTCTCTTCTGCAGACACGTTCCAGCTTGCTGATATCCTTCTTGAAATGAGGTGCCCAGAATTGGACACAGTATTCCAAATGAGGCCTAACCAATGCAGAACAGAGTGGTCCCATTACCTCTCTTGATCTAGACACCATACTCCTATTGATGCAACCAAGAGTTGCGTTGGCTTTCTTGGCATCACACTGCTGACTCATGTTTAGCTTGTGATCTACCAAGACTCCTAGATCCCTTTTACATATACTGCTATCCAGCCATGTTCCCCCACATCCTATATTTGTGCATTCCATTTTTTCTGGAGTTGCATATGGGGTATATTGTGCATGGGTGCACACTTGCATTGCACTTGGTTGCTCATAGATGCACATGCGGACTGCACACAGTTGCACATGCACGTTGCATACTGCATATGAAAATGCACAGGCATGTTGGGTTGCACAATTTTGCAATTCACTAATGAAGTCATGTTGTACCCCTGTTGCATGACTCTGTGAGTATAAAATTATACTCTTGTCTCTTCAGTGTAGGATCTTGACCATAAACATAGGAGAAAAAAGACCTGTTATCTTCATCTGTCTGGGTCTGGAGGGCTTTGTGTGCTTAGCTCATGAAAGCTTAGGCTGTTTCCACACCACCCTTCTAACCCTCCATAGGGACAGGAGAAAGACAAGACCACAATGACAGTTCTGCATGACATCATCACAGTCCTGTCCTTCTCCTGTCCCCTGGCGGTGCAATCACAGATTGAATTGTTGACAAGTTTTCCTTGTCAATGACCTGCAATTGCACCACCATCTTACTTACAGACTTACCTGACCTGCAGAAGCTGCAGAAGCGCAATAGCTGCACTTCCTGTCCCAGCACAGCCTAGGAAAGTACTTGGCTCTCCGGGATCCCCACTGGATGTCTGTGTGAAAAGGTAGGGTGAGCAAAGGGCTTTAGTTTTTACCTCCTTTGTAATCAGCCATGTCTGTGGTGGTGAATTAGGGTTGCCAGTCTTTTTGGTGACAGGTTCCTCTTCCTTAGTATTAGTACATGTGAAAAAGACCTTGAGATTATTGTTGATCATAAATCGAACATGGCCCATTAGTGTGATGCTTCAGCAAATAAGGCAAATACTGTTTTGGCCTGCATTAATAGAACCAGAGTTTCCAAATCAAGGGAAGTAATAGTCCCACTATATTCCATGCTAGTCAGGCTTCACATGGAGTACTGTGTTCAGTTCTGCATTGCTCATTTTAAAAAGGATAAGTTGTCATGGGTTCAGACAAGAGCAACAAGGTTGAGGGAGTTGGGCATTTTCAGCCTGGGGAAGAGAAGACTCAGCGTATGTGTGACTTTAGCTCACTTCCTTGAAGTAGCTCGCCAAGAACTGAGACCACCACATTAGAAAGCAGAAAGATTTATTTTTCACTGCGCAGGGATCTCAGTGGAATGAATTTCCAAAGACTGAGAGCTCAGAGTCAGGTATCAGCATACTTTTATACACTCTTGTAAACAGGTACAGGAAATGATTAAAATATGACCATATATGAACAGTTTACAGGTTACAGAGGCCCAGGTTTACAGCTTTCAAAATGATGTGTTTAGGTACCAAGGGAGTACTCTCACTGGGTTACACCGACCTAAAAACTCCCCAGGTTCCCTGCATAGCTAAGCGCATACCTAAGCCTTCTGATAAGATAAAGGACGCATCTGCTCACCTTATTTTTCTCTATTTTTCTACTTAAGCAATAACTTCTTCAGTTTAACCCTTTCATCCTGTTGTAAAAAAAATAGGCCTCTCTTGAGCTTCTTTTGGCCTAGGAAGCCCCCCCCCCACTATGATGAAAATATCCCTGTGTCCTCAGAGGGTGCAGTTGGGGAGGTGTATGGCCCTCTGAGGTCTCCTAGAGGGCCCTCTAGCCTTCCACAGTGGTCCTGCCCTGATGTACATGGACATTTGGTTGTGACTTTGTTGTACATTTGATGTCTTGGTTCAGTTGCACAACACTGCCATTCAGTACAAGAGTTGTCTCACACAATTAGTGTACAATTCTGCTCGCAGAGATTTGTGCTATGCAATCCCAAAGTAGGAGCTCAGCCTCCCTAGTTGTTACAGGTCCATGCACCCCCCAGTATTGATATGGTTTAATTGGCAAATATTATTTAATTGGCAAGCTATGTTAATTGGCATTGATATAAAATGGAACCTGAGGTGACTGGAAGGTCAAACCGGATAGTGGAAAATCACTGACTGTAAAAGTGAGAATACAAGGAAGGTCAGCCACACCTCTTCTAGGTGCAACTGAAGTCATTGTCAGGCAGATTACAAGGCAACCTTGGAGATAATAGGCTTATGCAAAAGCTGAACCTCTCCAATGGTGCACAGTGGTCAAACCAACATTCCCACTAAACCCTGTTACCTCACACCTGAATGTCCCCCTACATTGTCCTGGACCTCTCCTCAAGTACAGGTCTATTGCAATAGCCATTACTTCTTTGTTGCCCTAGTGCTGAGATCATTAACACCGTCTGGACCTCACTGTCTGTGTTGCAACTTCCATTGTCACACTCATACCCTCAGGGTAGATTCTGGGTATAAAAATCCTCAGTTTTGAGTGATTCAGTGCAGTCTCTTGGCTTGCTGAACACCATAATATCACTCAGTTCTCTTTTTTATTTTATTTTTTTTTAATAATTTTTATTTTTGATTTTAACACAAACAATACAAAATCACTCAACAAAACAGAAAAACAAAAAAGACAGAAAAAAAATAACAAAAGATAAAAAAGCAACCCAGTACCCACTAACATTAACATATTATTTACCCTTCACCTAACTACCAACACATAACAAATAATAACCCCAATGTGAGAGATAGTGATATCTTAAAAAATATTGAATCCTTATTCCGCCTTATTTCTCATGAATATCTACATAATAATAATATAATATAATATAATATAATTAATTTAAATTAAATTAAATAACATATTCTTAACAGTATAAATAATATAAATAAATCATCAATCAAAAGAAAGAAAAAAAAAGATGTCCTCAAACATATCACCCTCTCACCCTCCCCCATTAATAACATCCCACTGAAACTCCGTATGCACATGCTTTCTTATCTGTAATTTCCTTCTAATTCTCACATATCCTTCAATATCTTGTAACATAAATCTATGATATTCTATCCATATATCAACATATAAACAACACACTTATTATTATTTGTAAAATTATATGTTAAATAAGTAAATAAATTATGACCCAAATCGTAAATTATCTTAATCTGATGCACCTTTCTTTCCCCCCATTATATTCCCTATTGAACTAATAACTTTAAAAAACTTAAAAGAAACAAAAAAAACAAAGACAGAGAAACATATCCTGAACACTAATTAATATGTTTTAAATGATTCTTCAGTTTTAAAAAGGGAAATTTATGACGTCCTTACTCCAGTATTTTTTCCATAGAGGGGACAGTATCTTCCACTCATCACTAATCTCTTTTTTCCCTTATCTTCTAAGGATCCTATTATTATATCAGCTTCCACTATATCTAACAATTTTAGCAACCAATCTTCAATTCTTGGAAACCCATTATGTTTCCAAACCTGTGCATAGCATAACCTCGCAGCGGTTATCATATATAAAAGTATTTTCTTTTTTGAGTTATTCATGTGAAAATTTTCTATCATATTAAGAAGATATATTTTTGGAGATAGGCAAAATTTAATTTTAAATACATCTTGTACTTCGTTATGTACTTCCATCCAAAAGTTTTTCGCTACTTCACAATGCCACCACATATGATATAATGTACCCTTCTTCCCACATTTCCAACAAAGATCACTTACATTTTTTTGCATCTTTGAAATTTGAACCGGAGTAATATACCACCTATGAAGCATTTTAACATAATTTTCTTTCAAGTTTATTGGTTTCAACAACCTCCAAGTATTTGTCCATGATCTTTCCCACTCTTCTAAGGTGATTACTTGGTTCATGTCTTGTGCCCATTTTATCATTGTATCTTTAATGAATTCCGTCTCATATAATAATCTCAAAAGAATACTATATATTAAACTTACCTTATGTTTTAAATCAGGTTTTAAAATATTATCAAAATCTCTTTCTCTGATTTCAAAACCTTCAGCTATTCTATCCTTTTTATATTTTTCCTTTAATTGCAAAAATAATAACCAATGCGTCTGCCAACCTTGGGAATATAGTTCTTCTTTTGATTTAAAAGTAATATTTTCACCATTCACATTTAATAAATCTTTATATATAATCCAAGTATTTAATTTAGGGATCTCTTTTTTATAAAAAGCCTCGTGAGATGAAACCCAAAGTGGAATTTTTAAATATAAAATTCTTTTATATTTTAACCACACTGTAATTAAGGATCTTCTTAAAAGATGGGCTTTAAATTCTTTATCTATAGAGGCCTTGCCATACCATAGGTAGGCATGCCATCCAAAATATAATTCCCCACCCTCCAAAGTTAATAATCTACTATTTCTTAAAGTAATCCACTCAGATATCCACTCTAAACAATTTGAGTAATAATATAATTTTAAATTTGGCAGTCCTAATCCACCTCTCTCTTTACTATCTTCTAAAATCTTATATTTTATCCTGGGCCGCTTTCCCTTCCATATAAATTGTCTAAGTTGTCGATCCCATTCCTCGAAAGGTTTTTCATTCAATATTATTGGAAGATTTTGGAACAAAAAATTAAATTTTGGTAAAAAAGACATTTTAATCACAGCTATCCTACCCATTAAAGATAATTCCAAATTTTGCCATCTTTCAAGTTCCTTCTTAAGTTCATTCCAGATCCTTTTATAATTGTTACCAAATAGGTCTACATTATTTTTTGTAATAATTATTCCAAGGTATCTCACCCGCTTAACTAACGTAATCCTGTTACTTTTGTTAATTCCTGTTCTTCTTGCAAAGAGATATTTCTAGTCATTATTTTCGTTTTTTTGCGCATTTATTTTATAGCCTGATAATAAACCAAATTCCGTCAATTTATTCCTTAGTATTTCCACACTAACAATAGGATCTTCTAATATAATTACTAAGTCATCTGCATACGCACTGACTTTATATTCTTCATTCTTAATTTTAACACCATAAAGTTGCTTATCTTGTCTAAGCTTATTAATCAATACTTCTAAAACTAATATAAATAGAAACGGTGCCAAAGGACATCCCTGCCTCACCCCCCTATTTATATTTATATTCTGGGTAGTTTCTCCATTTACTATTATTTTAGCTTTTTGATTATTATAAATACCCATTACCCAATCTGTATATTGCCTACCCAAGTTTATAACCTTTAGAGTTTGCTCTAGAAAGCCCAATTAACCCTATCAAAAGCTTTTTCAGCATCAAAGAAACATAAAGCCATTTTCTTTTCGTTATGCTTATGAAAGTACTCAATTATATTCAAAACTGTCCGAATATTATTTTTTAATATCACTCAGTTCTCAAACAGGAACTGTCCTTAGGCTTCAGTCTAAGCCAGTGGTTCTCAACCTGTGGATCCCCAGATGTTTGTGGACTTCAGCTCCCAGAAGCCCTGAGCATTGACCATAGTGGCTGGGGCTTCTGGGAGCTGAAGTCCACAAACTCTGGGGACCCACAGGTTGAGAACCACTGGTCTAAGCCATATCACTGCTTTCTTTGTTGCTCTCTGGATCAGTAATTACTGCCTGAACCCTACAAGTCCTCTATCCACAACTTTCTTCCCTTTTCTTTTGATTAGCTCTTGTGTGCTTGTGTGAGTATTTGGATTGTGTGTGTGTGTGTGTGTGTGTGTTTGTGTGTTGTGCGAGTCTTTCAATAAAAAACATTTAGCTTATTTTTGGAATCTCCAGTTGGTTCTTTCCTGAGTGACCCTGTAAACATTGGTGGAGAGATCTTATTAAGTTACCCCCCCCCCCGCAAGCCTCCTGATTTTGAGCTAATTAATTCCCCTCTGTCACGTAGAGGTACTGGCATTGAGGGTGGCCTCCGGAGGCACCCACATTTTGGGGTAACACAGTGGCTGCTCCCAGTTTCTGGAATTCTCTTCCATGGGAGGCTAGCCTGGCCTCATCTCTGCTCTCCTTTCTCCAGCAGGCTATTACCTTTTTATGCAAACAGGTATTTAATTATTAGTTGGCTATAAAAGGGAGCCTTTTTATGAGGTGCCTGTGTTGTACTTTTAACTTTATTGCTATGTTTATAAACGATCTCATAATTATATATTGTAATAGCATTTTAATATGGTAACTTCCTTAATTGTGCTTTAACTTTTTTTCTCAGATTTTTAGCATATCTTGTTTTATCCTTTTGTAAGCCATCTTGGATCCCGTGCTGGGAGAAAGGCGGTATACAAAATACATACATAAGTATATTAATAAATTCTTTATAGCAGTGTTGCTCAACCTCTGGTTCTCCAGATGTTTTAGACTTTAGCTCCCAGAAGTCCAAGCAAGTAAGGCTGTGCTCTGGAATTCTGGGAACTGAAGTCTCAAAAAAGCTGGAGGACCAGAGTTTGAGAAGCACTACCATACAAGACTTGTTACTCTAAAACAGTGGTTCTCAACCTGTGGGTCCCCAGATGTTTGTGGACTTCAGCTCCCAGAAGCCCCAGCCACTATGGTCAATGCTCAGGGCTTCTGGGAGCTGAAGTCCAAAAACATCTGGGGACCCACAGATTGAGAACCACTGCTCTAAAATGTCCTGAAGGGCGAGCAATTGACAACATCCTGGATCCAACCTCTGGATTCAAATTACAAGAAAAGAGATTCCCCCTAAACATTAAGAGGAATTTCTTGACTGTAAAAGCCTCAGATGGTGGTGAACTCTCCTCTTTGGAGGTCTTTAAACAGAGGTTGAGTGGGCATTCTTGCATGGCAGGGGGTTGGACTAGATGGCCCTTTTGTCCCCATTTAGCTTTAAGATACCATGATTCTATGATCCTTACTTCTTATTGAATAAACAGTCATAGTCCCATCTTTCCTGTCAGACACAAGCATGTTTTTCCCAAAGGACTTTTAAAAATAGTTCTTTTCCATATCCCTTGAAGTACCACTATCAAGTTCAGTAGCATTGGCAAACAAGAGAGATCGGAAAGAAAAATGGCTTTGTTTCCAACTACATTTGAAAGAAGGATCTCAACCTGCAGCCATTGAAAGAAGAACCAAAACCTGTGTTGATAAAATATTATTTTAACGAGCATCCATTAGCCGGAATCAACATGCTGTTAAATTGGGCTATATGATACCGTCCAGAAATAAATTTACGGCCACAGCAGTGAGACCTTTGCCTGAATTTCAAAAAGGCAGGCAGAGAGAGGGAGGGAAAATGCCATGGTCATTATGATATACATTTTGTATGTAATGGGAAAACAATTATAGACCCCTTCAAAATGGTTGTGACGCTTCTGATCGTGCTCCCAATTGCTCACCATTAATTTTTATTTACGGTCTGCCTTGCATGGGCATGCTTGTTTCTTGCAATGGTATTGGAAACATGTTAAGTTTGGGGTGGGAGGATGAAAGCGAAAGGAGGTACGCTGCAAGGGAAGCAATCGCTGATCATATAAACAATTAGACCTTTATCCATCTTGCCCAAGCAGGTCCTTTATCTGATGACAACCTCTATAGAACCGAGAAGGACTAGCTGCCTCCCTCTGGGGCCATCCAAACACTTCAATCAATTCTCCTCAATTACTAACAAATCTAAATGTGATTTATCTACCCCAGAATCATTCCAATATCAGGCAAAGATCTATCAATAAAACCCCCTAAGGTAATCTTTTTTTTTTCCTGAGCTACCAACAGAAGGGTTGGGGGTCTCAAAGACAAGGAGTTTGCAATGGAAAAAAAATTTGCTTCCCTCCTCCCCTCTTTCTTTTGGTGCACTTAATTAAGTCGACAAGAACCTGTCAAGGATAATTTTCGAAGCGCACGGCCTGAACAGCTGACATTTGATAATATTACACACTGTGTTGATTGAAATTGATTTTTTTTTTTTTTTGGTAGTAAGCTTCAAAAGAGGGGGGAGAGAAAGAAAGAAAGAAAGAAAGAAAGAAAGAAAGAAAGAAAGAAAGAAAGAGGGAAAGAATGTGGGGGAAGAGGAGCTGAAAATTTGACAACTTTCTTGCCCGCACATTCAAGGACAGCATACCGGGTTTGTTAAGGTCATTGGTGACAAACAGAATGATAGGTTTTTAAAAGCAACTGAATTTAACAATCGTAGGGCAGGGGGCATGTTCTCCCAGTGTCAATAAAACAAGTCCCTCCACCCATTGCAAAAAAAAAGGGGGGGAAGGTAAATGTCACAACGTTAAAAAAAAAAAGCACTAGAAAATATTGTGAGTTCCTGATATTATTTCAAACAGGGGGTGAGGGGAGTAGTCTCTATTGATTGCCATCAAATTTTTCTTGCCCTGCCTTCACTATGACTACTACGACTCCTTTCTCCTCCTTTTCCCACTTGTTTGTACCCCACCTTTCACCCTAAAGTGGCTCACAATTTTAAAAGAACAACACGATTAAAAACATACAAAAAGTGAAACATACATGTATTAAAATGAAACTAAACTATTCACAGTAGTAGTATTAATTAAGCTATTCACAGTGTATAGATTGTTCATGGGTGTTGTGTTCCTTAAAGTAGTTTCCAACTTATGGCAACCCTAAGATGAACCTATGATGGTTTTTGGGGGTGGGGGGCTGAGAGTCTGTGATGCGTCCAAGGTCACCCAGTGGGTTTCCGTGGTCAAGCGGGGAACTGAATCCTGGTCTCCGGGGTGCTAGTCCAATGGTCAGACCACTGCATCTCAGTAGTGGTTCAGCTCAGCAGCCTGTCAGTGTATAGATTACTATATCTTATTCCATTCTTTCAAAAAAAATGAAAAATAATTTCAAAAAGTTTCTCCCCGCTGGACCAGATTATGGTCCACTGGATCACATTATGACATTTTTGCACATTTTTAGTGAAAAACACATTCATACAAAAAAAAAAAAAATAGTATTTAACTTCAATTTGTGCAAAACCATTACATTTTTTCCCAACAGGAAAGACTGGCTGGCATTTTGCTGGTCTTTTATATACATATAAATTCTCTTAAGCTTGTGGTTGAACTTTTTTCAATACGGCACAATACCCACATTCAGTTCACAGTCGCATAAGCAGAATTTTGCAAGTGTAACTATTGCACTTGCTGCTTCACATTCTTGGATGGTGCATATTCATCAGTGCCTTTGATGTGCTACTTGATTCACTGGGATGGCAGAAACTGCCACTGTGCATTCCTGATTGCAGAATAATGAAGAACACTGGGAGATAAACAGTTGGTTACTGGTATTCAACAAAAGGGTGGTGTAGTACACCCAACACTTACCTATGTGAGTGTAGATCTATACCACACAAGCACATTGTAGGATCTGGGCTAAAGAATTTTGCACAAAATAAGCTTGTTTGTACACATAAATTTGTTTTGGGGAAAAAAGTTGTCGTAAGCAAAAATGTGCACAGAGATTGACCATGTTCTCAGTGGGATGCATTGATGGGCTGAGACACCCTTTCTCATCAAGGTTGAGACAATTTGCAAGTAGTCTTCACATTCCTAATGTTGATATGAAGGTGGTTCATTCTCTCTCTCTCTCTTTCATTATCTTTCAAATGCATGCACTTTGCCCGTATTACATCAGTATTCAGTTAAACAGTAGACAGTGGTATAGTGATACATTTTGAAATACAGGGATTCATCATCTGAGTCCCTCTATATCTATGCCTTCAAAGAGAATCCAAAAACAGAGGCAGCTATGTTGATGAACTAGTAGCAGTGAAGTAATTCTAACAGTGTTCACTTCAATCAGGACTAGATCTTTTGTAAAACAAATAAGTCTTAATTTCCCATAAAGGCCAAGCTACCCGAAAACTTTTTGCCCAGCAACAGTGGCCCTTACCACCTGATGCTCCAATCATGTTATGTTCTGGTGGGGTCCCAGCATTGCCACTGGCATGATTGGATCGGGACCTGAACGCTCCCCACTGCACCCAGTCAGCTGCCGGCGGATGGGTAGAGTTAGGGACGCTCTTCTCTTTTCTGCAGCACAGCCTTCCTCTTCCTGCACTGTACTCTGGGAGGAACCACTCAATAGCACATCGGCCCTTACTGGATGCCTGCAGCCGATGGGATCCTGGTGGGAAAGGCAGCCATCACTGGATTTTTTTCTGGTAATGGTATTGTTGGAAATCTCAGCATTCTCTCTCCCTCCCATCTTGTTATTAGAACAAATGGGAATAGCCAGATAGGGCTTCCCTTTGTTCCTGCATGCCAGATCTTCTCCATTTGCCTTTCTCTGTCTTTCATTGCATGATCATAAATACCTTTGGTTCTCAGGTGATCAGATCATGTGACCCAAGACTGTGCTTGGGTCATCGGTCTTATAAAAGTTAAGACTCCTCCTTCCTCTCTCTCTCTGATCTCCTCTCTCTTTGTTCTCAATGGCTGCTCTATCTGAACTCTTTGCACGCTTCAAATCCTGTCAAGAAGGATGGTGAGTTAAACCGAAGATTCTCCTATTCAACTAGTTAGACAGGTAGCAGACTCTCTATACAGATGTAAATGAAGAGTCAGCAGTAAAGTATTTAGTCTTTTATTCAAAGCTACCTGTGCCTGTGTTTATTCCAAGTACCAGTTTGCAGCCACAAGTCATTAGACAAAACTTCTATATGATGTGATCATGATGAATGGAGATGCAACAGCACGTGGTCAGCAACAAAATCATGCAAAAGCACACATCCTGAACCGAGAGCAATGCACTGCCATGCCGGGAAGGCAACATTGTGTGGTAAGGGCCAGTAACACAGTTACAAACATTATATTGATGCTGGGAAAGTGCAGATCTTACCCTGTTACTGTAAGGATTGTGGCTAAGCTCAGAGGGCACTGGGGAGCTAGGATGGTGATGATAGAAGATGTAATCATTTCTCGCTATTGTTAAAAAAAAAGTCCTGGGACTTCAACTGTGTGAACTCTGTGCCATTTGGTAGAACCCACCAAGAATGGAAATGGTGCCATAAAGTAATATCTTGCTATTTATTTTATTGCAACTTGCGGGAGATAACTTCCTGGAAGATAATCCCTATCTCTTAAAAAAAAAAAAGTCCATGTATCCTGCACTAATTGAAATTACCCATGATCTCAGGCTGGATGCTAATCCAGGAACGGCCAGTAGCTCCCATTCCAGCAAGGTGGCAAATTCACTCAGAGCTTTACTTTGAACTTTGAAGGAACTGTGCAAGGTCCTGAAACTATTTTGAGGATAGTTTGGAGAGCTCCTTTAAATTAACTAACTAAATAAAAAAGATTGTTTCACCCATCTTTCCACCGCTGGCATCATGGCCACCAGCCAGCAGTGACCAATCTTGTATGTATCATCTCACTTTCTCTATGTGGCCACAGCCAATATTATCCATGGATTGCACTCTGCACTGGCTAATCTAGCTGGAATCTTCTTATGGTCTGATGAACAGAGAGAGCCAGAGAATATCTGGGCTGAACTTAGTACCACTGACAGTATATAGCAAAGATGGGCATGATCTGGGAGTGTAGAGACCATTTACTCCATCCCAGAATCCTCCAGGGGATAAACCAGATTCTTCAAGTGAACCAGGAAGCACCAAGAAGGGCAAATCTGGTGTAAAAGAAGGTGGGGGAGGGTGGAGAGGCATTATTTCTGCTGCATCCAGGTGTGTGGGAGGCTATCCCAACACCCTTTTGGGTCATTCCAGAAGTTGGAGTTCTTTGCCTGCTAGGCAATGACAAAAATCCGCTCCCAAATCCACCTTGTAAGCAAAGCAGCCCCTGCAACATAGAAATTTCTATGTCACTGGAGAGTGAGGGAGAATCAGCAGAGACACATCCAGCTATTATGCTGTAGCTAGACACACTGCAAGAAGGTCATTGGCAGGGACCTTATGGGGAATCCAGAAGATTCTTCAGGATGCCTGTTGCAGCATGTACTGATACAGGAAAATAGCTAGATGCACCTCTGATGATCTCCTTTCTTTCCAATGATGCAGAAAGGGTCATGCAGGAGCTACAACATGTAAAGAGTAGCTATGGAGTCATAACTACATGGCAGACACATATCTTCTGATGCAGGATCCCAGCTTTTGATTTACAGAAGAATCACTGTTTCTGGGGTGTCTTGGAAGCAGCCCTTCTTATTACTGAGCCAAAGCCCTGGGGATGAGGATCTGGGGTCAGATGAATGCCACCCCATTGCCTCTTAGGAAACTTTGCATTTCAGTAAGCCTGAGCCATCATCATTATTGGCTCCTCTTGGAATTATCCAACTATTGAAACACAACAAAATGCAAAATACATATCATGTTTACCCCTTTATTAAGCCAAACAAAAGGCACAAAATACATTACACTTGCTTTCATACCCACTGGTTTCTTCAGCAGGCAAAGGTGTTAAAAATCATACACGAGGACATCAATTAAAGAGCAAACAGTGAAAGCTGATTCCTTCCCAGTGTCTTGTTGTTGAAGTAAAAGAGAAATCATTATCTATGTTTACTATTCATTTCTTAGTCTTCCGCTGCTCTGGTACAACTATTCGAGGCATCTCCACAAACGAAATCGATCTAACAACTGGGTTTTATTATTATAGTTTCTATATTTTGTTATTGCTGTGGCCGAAGCTAAATAATTATAGCATTACAAGAATAATTTATTGGGTATTGGATCATATGTCATTATTTTGTATTGCTTCAGTGATAGAAGCTCAGCCTGGGAAAAAACAAGAATTTTCACTGTTGGCTTGGCTCTGGCTCAGAGCTATTCCTCAGTAAATCATAAGGAAAGATACAGTGTTAGGTTACTCAGAAGGAATTCCCACTCTGTTAAATGGGATTTACTTCCTGGAAGGAAAAATGTTGCCAGCTTTTCAAAAGAATATAAGAGACAGTCAAAATTCATGACAGCAGTGTTGACAATTCGAAGTAGCTATCGACAAATTTGTGTTCTGCCTAAATAGAAAATGGGAGTATTAATTTCAGTTAACTTAGCCATGTATTTCTCTGTAAAATTAACGTATTGTCCACATCCATAAATTACATGATATTTACATTTCTGCCTTTGTGAAGGGCCCACAAACTGCAGGATTTTTTTTACTTCTTGTTCAATCTACATAAAAAGGAAAAGTTTTCCAACCCTTGAAAAAGGGAACAATGCTTATAATAAGGGGTACTTGCCACACTTTCTAGACCGCAAATAAAGGAACGTGTTATATTAGGGGATACTTGGCAAGATTCAGCGTGATATCATGTTTTGAATGTTGGACTATGATGCTGGTTGACCAGGGCTTGAATCCCTGCTCAGCCATGGAAACCCACTGAGTGACCTTGGGCAAGTCACACTCTCTCAGCCTTAGAAGAAAATATATAAATCTTGCCAAAAACAACCTAGGCCCCCTCATTGTTATCCTTCACAACCAGGCAAGGAGTGTTCTACTATCTCATAGGAAGGACGCTGCCTATACTGAGTTATTGGTTCAATATAGTCAGCTAGGACTGACAGTGGTTTTGCAGGATCTCAAGCTGGAATCCCTAACTGGAAGTGCCAGATATTCTCTGGTTGTTCCCCATGCAAGTACTAACCAAGCCTAACCCTGGTTAGCTTCCAAAATCAGTTGACACTGAGTATGTTCAAGGTGGCATTGTTATGCTTTGCTACTCATGCATTTGGTGCTTAGCTAGATCCTTCAGTCTGCTGCAGCCAATTCCTGTTTTAACGGTTGTTGTCGGCTTTGACCCTAACTATATAGTTGTCTTATATATTCTTTTTATATGAAGGAGTCTGAAGCTTGTGACCCTCCAGATGATGGACTATTATTCCCATCAAACCTTCCCACTGTCCAGTTCTTCACAGGCTGACAGGGACTGGGGGGGCAACATCTGGAGTTGGCAGATTCCTGCCAACCATGTCTTAGCCACTCAATTTCTCCAGCCCTCTTGTTAAACATCTGGAGCACCACAGTTGCCCACCTTTGCATTCTGTAAAGGATCTCAGCGGAGCAATCTCCTAACAGTCTGAGAATGGTCAGTATCATAGGAAGAGACAAAGGAATGTGATCAGAGGGAGAGTTTTTCATTGTCTTATTGGGATGACAGGATGGAGAGGGGGAAACAGGGACATCAAAAGAAAAATAATGGAAAACAGACAAAAAGGAATAAATGAAAAAATAAGGAAAGCAAAGTGCAAATAACCAAACTTTTAAAAAATGAAATTGATAGATCTCTTTGTCACAATGGCACTCAGAGAAAAGTCTCCTTTCTTATTTTTTAACTCTGGCTTTTTCCTCCCAAGATTTACAACACTCAATGTAACCCCATCCCAGAAAATATTCTGCTGCTGCTGTTATTTGCCATCAAGTTGATTTCAACTTACAGAAACCTTATAAATGAAGGATCTCCAGTGTTCCTGGTCATCAGCTGCCCTGCTCAGATCTTGCAGGGTCAGACTGTGGCTTCCTTCGTTGAGTCTGTCCACTTGTAACAGAGTCTTCTTCATTTCCTACTCCTTCCACTTTACCAATTGTAATTATCTTTTCCGATGAGTCACACCATCTCATATGTCGAAAGTATAGCAGCCTCAGATTAGTCATCTCTACTTCTAGTGAGAGTTCTGGGTTGATTTGCCTTAAAGACCCATTCATTTTTATTTTTATTTTTTTTTAGTAGTCCATAGTATCCCTAGAAATTACCTCCAGCATAACATTTCAAATGAATTCTGCACCCCTGGTTTAAAAATGTAGGACAACTTTGAACAGAAAACTATTCTCAGATGGCCCTTCAAATATAACAGGGGTAGGCAAAGTGAAGTCCTCCAAATGTTACTGGATTACAACTCCCAGCATGCCTCACCATTGGCTATGCTGGCTAGGGCTGCTGGGAGTTTCAGTCCAACAACATCTGGAATGCTGCATTTTGCTTGCCACTGCAATAGAGCATTTTCCTCAGTAAAGTAGGGTGAGTGACCATACTTTGATATGAAAAACTTTGTATCTCCTTGCTCTGCCAAGGGCTAGAGATGGAAAAGGGCAACACGATTTGCTAAATCTACAAGAAACTTGTACAAACACCCACACACCATCTTGCAAGCCATTCATAAGTAAAGTACTGGTGATGGGGTAGGTAACAGGGCCTCCTCAGTAGTGGTACCTCATCTTGGAAATTCCCTCCTCAGAGACACTTTCCTGGCACCAAATCCTTTATCTTTTCAAGGGCAAGGTTTTGAATCCTTTGATCAGAGATTCATAAAGTTGGAAGAGACCCCAGGGGCCATTGGGTCCAACCCCATTCTGCCGTGCAGGAATACACAATTAAAGCACTCCCAACAGATGACCATCCAGTGTCTCTTTAAAAACCTCCAAACAAGGAGACCTCACTTCAAGGAAGCGTATCCCATTGTCAAACTGCTGTTATCATCAGGAAGGTTTTCTCTATATTTAAGTGGCGTCTTGTTTTTTTTTTCCTGTAGCTTTAAGCCATGTCCTAGTCTTTGGAGCAGCAGAAAAGAAGTTTCCTTTCAAATATTTAAATATGGTTATCCTGTCACTCCTCTTCTCCAGACTAAGCATACCCAGCTCCCTCAGCTATTCCTCATAGGACATGGTTTCCAGGACTTTTACCATTTTGGTCACTCTCCTCTGGACACATTCCAGGTTGTCAATATCTTTTTTAAAACTGTGGTGCCCAGAACTGGACACAGTATTCCAGGTGGGGTCTGACCAAAGCAGAATAGAATGGTACCATCACTTCCCCCAACCTAGACACTATACTCCTATTGATGCACCCTAGAATTGCATTGGCTTTTTTAGCTGCCACATCATACTGTTGAGGCATGTTCAACATGTGGTCTCCTAAGACTCCTGGATCCTTTTCACATGTACTCTGGTCAATTCAAGTGTCACCCATCCTGTATCCGTGCATTTCATTTTTTTTCTGCCTTAGTACCTTACATTTCTCCCTGTTTTTAGATCTGTTTTTAGAATCAAGAAAGCAATAGGTTTTCTTAGCATGCATTTATTGACAGTTTTTTTCTCAGTTTAGCTATTATTTAGCTGTTATTATTATTTAGATAGATAGATAGATAGATAGATAGATAGATAGATAGATAGACAGACAGACAGACAGACAGACAGACAGACAGACAGACAGACAGATAGATTGTGGAGTGGTGCCTAAATATGGCTTTATAATTAGAGATCTTGCTGGTAGTTTATATTAATTGTTGTTTAAATTAAATTAAATTAAATTAAATTAAATTAAATTAAATTAAATTATTGTGCAGTGTAAATGGCGGAAAGATGGGGTAAAAGGAACAAGAGAAAAGCTAGCTGTAAGAGGTTTTTCTGTGTGTTTTTTTTCCTTCACATTTTCATCACCGCTTACCATATAGAAAAGATGCCAGAGTTTCTTTCACAGCATCCCTTGTGTCTTCCTATGCAGCAGAATTAACTGTATTTTATTTTACAGTAGGTATATTTCACTCTCTCTTTCTCTCTGGGATTACACAAATGTTTGTCTCACTGGCACCAGCCCTAACTTCTTGTTACTGATTTTGCAATATCTGAGAATGATAGATGGTCATGCCGGGGGAAGAAAAAGCTAAACAATTTCATCAATGTCTCAGGAAGGTTTTATTGCATGACTGCAGATTGGTTCCCACAGCAATTTACAACAAAATGCTACAACAGGTCCCTTTCCCTGACAGCAATGGCTGCGGTAAGGAAGTGATGGTGAAAGGAACAGCTGAGGGATTTTCAGGTCCAGCTTCAACACATTGCTCACTTGGATTTCTTTTCCCTAACATGATGCATCTTTTAGGGGGACGGGAGTTACAGTACTCAAGAGTATCTGAATCCAGGGAGTATCCACACTACACAGTGATAGTACTTTATTGCCACTTTAATTGCCATGGTTCCATCCTACGGAATTCTGGAATTTGCAGTTTGGTAAAGAATGAGAGAAAGAGCCAGCATCATGTAATGATTTGAGTGTTGGACTATGGCTTTGGGGATGAGGCTTTGAGTCACCCACTTGACCATGGAAACCCACTGGGTGACCTTAAGCAGGTCACATTCTCTCACCCTGAGAGGAAGGTAAAAGCAAACCCTCTCTGAACAAACCTTGCGAAGAAAACCCCATGACAGGTTCACCTTAGGGTCATCATAAGTTGGAAATGACTTGAAGCACACAGCAACACGAAGAATGAGAGCTAGAACCATTCGTGGTTTGAGAACTGTACTTGGAGACCAGGGTTCAAATTCTTACTCAGATATGAAAATGGCCAAAAAAAAGGGAGCGGCCTCTGCTTGCATTGATATCCCTTTAGACCAACTTAATCAATAACAGAAGAGCATCTGAAGACAAAATGTAGACCAGTGACTCTACCATCATGGTTTGTTCTTTTCCTGTAAGATTTTTTTAACCCTTTTGCCTGATGAAGAGACCAATGGAGATTTGAAAGTGTGCATGGTGCATTCTGTGCTTGTTTACATTAAAGGTACAGTCTTCCTTCCACATTCGTGGGTCGGATCTTCATGAATTAGATAATCCGTAGGCAAACGTGTGCCTCCCTTCTCTACGTCGGGGCAAAAGGAAAGGGAATGCAGGGGGGAGGCACACATGTTTCTTCCTTCTCCATGTGCAGTGCTCCCCCTTCCCATTCCCTTGCCTTTTGCCCCAGTGTGGACAACATGTGCACAGGCAAAAGGCAGGAGAATGGGGCCGGGGGAGGGAGGTATGCATGCCTTCCCCCCACCATTCCCATTCCTTTTGCCCAGGGGTAGAGGGGGAAGGCACATGAACCAGGACAAAAGGCAAAGGAATGGGAGGGGGAACATGGGCAGGAGTTATTTGCGGTTTTTCCACTTTCGTAAGGATTCTACACCCCGAACTCTTGCAAAAGTGGAGGGGCCACGGTTTTGTAGATTTTGCATTTTGAGGTATTTTACAGCAGGATTCCAACCATTGTATACTCAAAAGTGACTCATATACTTCTGGTGTTGTGCAGAGAAAAGGAGCATGAGAACCTGGCACACATTTGAGTTCCAGAGAGAGATTCAATACTGACTTTGCCACTTGCATGTTTTCTGCATGCCACATTTTAAAATGTATTTAGTGGCAGCCAACTTTGGATTTCAGCTGTAATTAAAGAGAGGAGGTCAAAAGTGTTACCAAAATTTTCCATCCTTTGCCTTGCTTCAGAACAGCGGCAAGGAACTGGCAGCAATGAATGAGGATCCAAGTACTGTCAGCTGCAACACAGGGATGACAAAACGACATTGGTAGGCTGCTCCCTTGGGCATTATTTGTACATAATACAGAGATACGGGTGACTTATTGCTGTTCTTGAGTGTCTAATAATTTTTCTTTTCCTCTTTCATGCAGTCTGTTTCCCCTTCTTCCAGTCTTTCCTGAAAAACTTGTGTTTTCAGAATCCTCAAAATTCATATTGACAAAATGATCTACGTTGTCTAATACAACCTGGTGTGTAATCAATCAAAATATAGTACATGCTCTTCTCCCCACATCACCATCACCTTCCTTTCCTCCAGCTCTAGACCCGGAGGAAAGCTGGCCCCATGATTGACAGGGTAATGTAATCAATTTCCATTAGAAACTTGATTCTAAACTAGATTCAGAAAGTTTCAAGGAAACAAGCCAACTTTCTATTTCCTTCTTTCTTTACTCCATCATCTCATGTCATTGCTCAGAAGGACACCTATTTATATTTCTGGCCAGATCTTAGAAAAGTTACTTTATTAGATGGCAAATCTCCAAATCCCCCTGTCAACATGGTTCCCATGAATTTGCTCTAGTTCTCTCTGTCTCTCTCTCTCTCCCCTCTCTCTCTCTCTCTCTCTGTCTAATTCATTTATATGCTGTCTTCCTTCCAATAACGAGACGAGGCAGTTTACAACTTGTTAAAAACAGTATAGATTACAGATTAAAAACCATACAAGAAATCAGTTTAAAAGTACACATATAAAAAGTTAAATAAAAACAAAATATAATCCGTAAAGTTAAAATGATCAAAACACCCTATAAAAACCAACAAACAACACAGCACACTCACCACAGTCCATTTCTAAAAGCCTAATGGAATAAGAATGTTTTTACTTTTGTGAGTCACTGTGAACAATCAACTGAAATTGAAAAAACTCACTACTTTTGGACCAGTGTTTTTTATCTATTGTTGGAAGGAAGACAAGAAGGGAGTCAACCCAGCCTCCTTTAGGAGAGAGTTTCACAGTGTGGGAGCAGCCAGTGAGAAGGCCCTCTCCCATGTTCCCACCACATGCACCTGAGAAGGATGTGGGACAGAGAGATGGGCCTCCTCTAAAGATCGTAGAGCTGTAATGGGATCATATAGGGCAGTGGTTCTCAACCTGTGGTTCCCCAGATGTTTGTGGACTTCAGCTCCCAGAAGCCCCAGCCACTATGGTCAATGCTCAGGGCTTCTGGGAGCTGAAGTCCAAAAACATCTGGGGACCCACAGGTTGAGAACCACTGATATAGGGAGATACCATCCTTCACACAGCATGGCATTGTTGCTGTTGTGTGCCTTCAAGTTGTTTCCAAATTCGGGTGACTCTAAGGTAAACTTCTCAGAGGTCTTCTGGGGCTGAGAGTATGTGCCCAAGGTTGCACACCCCGTGGATTTCCGTGGCTGAGTGGGGAATCGAATCCTGGTCTCCAGCTTCATAGTCCAATGCTCAAATCGCTACACCATGCTGGTACACTAATCTAAGCCAATAGCCATCACCGTGCTATGTGATTCCAGACCCCAAGAACTGTCTACATATTAACTGAGATTCTATATTGGGGCTAGATAACATAAACCTCCACATATGGAATTACACATGGATTGTGCTACTCAACCTTTGTGTTGAATGGCAATATTGTGCAGCTGAATAAAGACACCAAATATGCAACCAAAATGCAACCAATAACAATATTAGTTATATGTAATATGTACTGTGCATCCATGCACTGTGACATTGAATGTACAACTCCTCTTCTGCAACCTTGAACTGAATGTGGGCGTTCCATATCAGATCAAAATGTGTAATGCTTGCATAGGAAAACTTAACCATGTTTAGGACACCAACAAGATTCTGGTCATTGTGTAGGAAAAGTACTTTAACTTCTCTGGATTTAATCCATATTTAATCACAGAGAAGACCCACTAAACCAGAGGTGATTCCCCTAGTCATAATTGTTGGAAATCTCAGCATTCTCTCTCCCCCCGCCATCTTGTTGTTAGAACAGATGGGCAATAGCCAGATGCTTGCTGATATTCTTACCAAGCCTCTACCAAGAGACCAGTTCCAGAGACTACGAGAAGGCATGAAGATCTTCGATGTTGGTCCAAGAGAATGAGAAGGGGACTGTTGGAAATCTCAGCATTCTCTCCCCCCGCCATCTTGTTGTTAGAACAGATGGGCAATAGCCAGATAGGGCCTCCCTTTCTGTTGCATGCCAGATCTTCTCCATTTGCCTTTCTCTGTCTTTTATTGCATGATCATAAATACCTTTGGTGCTCAGATCATGTGACCCAGGACAGTTGCTTGGGTCATCGGTCTTATAAAAGTTAAGACCCCATTCTCTCTCTCTGTCTCTTTGTTCTCAATGGCTGCTTTCCCTGAACTCTTCGCATGCTCCGAGTTTGAGTCCCATCAAGGAGGATGGTGAGTTAAACTGAAGAATCTCCTATTCACTAGATTAGACAGGTAGCAGGCTCTCTCAAAACAGATGTAAATGAAGAGTCATTAGTAAAGTATTTAGTCTTTTATTCAAAGCTACCTGCGTCTGTGTTTATTCCAAGTACCAGTCTGAAGTCACAAGTCATTAGATAAAACTTCTACCGCTTCTCTGTGTGACTTTGCTAAATGAAGATTGGATCCTGACAGTTTCAGTCTCATTTTCCCACAATAATTCACTTAAAGTCTCACTGATTTCAATGTTTCTGTTGTTAAGTAAAGTCAAATCTGGGCTGAGTGTTCTCTCTTTCTTAGAGTTTTAGTACTTTAGGGCAAAATGTCATTTCACAATGTACTATAAGTATAATGTAAAAGAAAAAATGAAGGACAAAAAGATCCTTTTTTTATGATACATCACAAAATTAAAAATAAACCCACTCAAGAGTGAGAAAAAAATGGAGCAGCTGGTACCAGGAATTGCCAGAAAATATTCCAGAAGTCTCATTTGGATATTTTTTTTAAAAAAATCCAAGAACTACAGCAATAAATACCACTGCTTCCCATCAGTTTGCTCTGTCTGGAGGAGCCAAATGTCACCTCTTAAAATGCTCTGTCCATTTTATTTGCAGTTCAATCCTGCTTATATTCCAAATCGCCTAATGATTTGAGCCAAGATTGGGAAATGACCATGATGTCTGAGAGACTGGGGGAGCTATAGTCCAGAAGAAGAACTTTCCCAAGTTCTTGGTTGGAAAGATCAGCATTCTTCACCATCCTTCTTTTCCCAACTCCACAAGATGGGTGAGCAGAACGAAAGACAGCTGTATAATGCGTGATCTCCCCAGGATTAATGACTTGAAGGCACACAACAACAACAAAAACAACAACAACCAATCTCATGTTCTACCTCTTTCTCACAAAGTCTCACTTGTTTATAGGTTGCTTTTTGAACCACACAGACAATATCGCTTCAAAGTGTGACTCATGGAACATTTGTGTGCCTCATTTGCTTAGTCTTTGTCTGACTGAGATTTGTCTTTTCTGGGGGAAATCTCCATTTTTATATATCGAGATTAACACACACGCCCATTGTTCTTTGGAAAGAAACAGTGCAGGGAAACACATTCCAGTTCTGCTTATCATAAGCATGAGGTGACTTGAGGCCTTGGGGAAGGAATAACGAAGTAGGCCTTCTTTCATATTTAAGTCCCAAGGTTTGGACCTGACCTAATTTTATACATCAGAAGAATGTGAAAGTTGTTCAGGTAGCAGCTTTGGTTGTCTCAGATAGTTTCCCTCAGGTGTGCAATGAATCTGCGTCACATTCCTCCAAGGTACAGCCAAGAAAATTAATCTAGTTTCAGAACATTCTATCTAAGGTAGTTACATGGCCCCAATTAAAACAGCTCTGGTCCCTAAAGTATACATACTTGGGGGGTGAGATTGTGTAGCTATTGAAATTTTGCAGCATTTATTCCATGGAAACTGCCACCAGCCCACGTTAGAGGTAGATGGGACTTTCTGAGAAGAGAGGAAATATGCTTTACACATGTTCCATTGCCTTTTTTCAGTACTCTGAAACTATTGTTTAGTGAGAGATTTGTGGCTAGGTAAACAGACTTGGTGGTTCCTTCTTGATACTGTTAGCCCTATTGGGAAATTCTATGAAAGCTAAAACTGTAAGGATTCAACCTTCTTTTAGCAGAGTAGCAGAAAAAGCATGTCCAATTTCTGTGTGGCTTTTCTGATCTGAAACTGACTAAGAAAACAAAAACAACGCAGACAGTTTCAGGTTACAAACTTAGTAAAGTTTACTAATGGCTATTAGATTTACATATGCATTGGGGAACCTACATCCTAACTAGCTAATGAATAGGTCAGGTAAGATAGTAGCTTCGTTGTTATCTCACCATCTTCTGATGGAGATGCGAAGCATGGTCGGAGAGGAGAAAAAAGGAAGCAAAAATGGAGGAGAAGAGAGAGATCTGAGAAGGGGGCCCTTTATTGTATAAGACTGATGACCCAAGCAACAAAACCGGTCATATGATTTGATCACTTGAACACCAAAAGTATTTCTGATCATGCATTTAAATGATGCAAAGGCAAACGGTGAAGGTTTGGTATGTAAAAGAGAAAGGAAGCCCTATGTTAGCTATGCCCTCTTGCTCTAAAAACAAGATGGGGGAAGAGAGAATGCTGGAATTTTTCCAACAGATACAGGAAGTGGGAGATAAAAGATGAACATGTGAAAAAGCTTCCACTGCTATATGTTACATTCTTATGAGATAATGGCCCAGATCTTACATTGTGCCTGAACAATGTAAACTACACTCGCATAGTTGTACAGTTGGCCATCCACATTTGCGAAAGTTAGGGGTTCAGGACACTCACAAAAGTGGGTAAATTGCAAACATCAAAATGTGTGTGTGTGTGTGCGTGTGCGCGCGCACATCCATGGGAATGGGGCCAAGGCATAGTGGGGAGAGTGGGTACCAAACATCCATACCAGGACAGGGAAAGGAGAGGGAAGGGGTGGATCAGTATGGTTGCCCCATACTTTCCCTCTCTTGCCCATCTTCTTTCTTAAGTGGAGGGAGGGCGTTCAGAGAAGGTTCATGGTGCTGAGAAATCGGTCTATGAGCCATCCTTACCTAACCAGGCAGTGGCTGGTGGTGGAGAAGGACCAGAGGTGGGTTGTCAAGAGGGAAGGTTCTCCTGGAAAAGAAGTGCCTGAAGTGTGAGGGGTCAGAGGCTAAAGAAACTTGCAAATAATCAAATCCATGAAAGTCAAACCCGCAATTGAGGAGGGCCAACTGTATTGTTGTTTTTATTGCAGTCCTCCCACCACATTCGCAGGTTTGACCTTCATGAATTTGATTATTCATGAGGCACATGCTTGCCTTCTCTCTCCACATCCTTCTTCTCCCATTCCCTTGCATTCGTCACCCCAGACTTACAAGGCTTGTGCTTAAGTGGATGGTTTTTCCTTTGTGGGGGTAAACCCCCTTGCCACTGCTGGAGGCATGTCCTCTCTGCCATGTGGCTGCACATTCTACTGTGTAATGGCCACTGATTGGTCAGGTGCTCTCTTTGCTTCTAAGCCTCCCCTCTAGGAGGAATCTCCTTTCTCAAGATGGCAACTGGAAGTAGCTAGAACACCAGAACTCAGCACTCTGGTCTTCTCTGTCTGAGGGGAATGGGAGGGGGATGGCCAGAGGGGAGTTATTTGTAGTTTTTCCACTTTTGTGAGGGTTCTGCACCCTGAATTCTCATGAATGTGGAGGGGCCACATTATTATTATTATTATTATTATTATTATTATTATTATTATTATTAATGGCTGGCATTCTGCATTGCAGTGATGGATTCATAATCTAGAATTAGAGATCTGTAACACCTTCATATTCAGCAAAATGACGATCGCTTCTTGGCCTTTTGGCTAAGATCAAGCATCTTCAGCAAAATGACACAGTCACATAGCAGCACTATTGCTACAATCACAAATACCCCACCTGAAGCTTACCTGAACAGGCATCAGCTGCATCAAGCAAAGGGGATTTCCTCACTGCTGACCAGGATGCAAAGAGGATGACACTTCCAGTCCTCTCTTACCAGCAAGTGAGGCTGCAATAAGGAATTGTGACAGTGATCCTGCTTCTGATTGTCACAGCCTTGCTCACTGGAAGGAAGGAGCTGGAAACATCACTTTCCTTGCACCCTGATTGGCAGCTGGACAGATCTCCTTCAATCAATCTGGCTGCTGCCTCTTAAGGAGAGCTTGAGGGCTGAGGCCAAAAGGCATTACTTAGTTATGCATTTATAACTAAGTAGCTGTGGTAGGATATTGGTGATTATCATTATCTTGACTTTTTCCCAAAATTGGGATTCAGGTTGGCTTACAATTTAAAACAAGAATACAGCTAAAAAAAGATATGTACAAAAAGCGAACACTGAAATGGAGCTGAACGATTCACAATATTAGAACAATTTAAACGTACACTTTTAAAAAGATAAAAAGCAATTGAAATAGTTCAGTTTCAAACAATACAGCACTTTCCTCAAAGCCTGTGCTTTAAAAGCTTTCTGTTTTAAAATTCTGTCAGCATAAAAAGGCCTCTGCCTGCCAACAGAAGGACAGCAAGGAGGGGGCGATTCTGGTTTCCATGGGAAGAGAGTTCCTGAGTCTAGGAGCAGCTACTGAGAAGGTCCTGCTTCACGTACCCACCAACTATGCCTTGTTAAATTGTAGTTGTGCTGTACCACCCTTCCGCTGAATACCAGCATTGTGCAACCGAGTGTATATCTGCCCATGTGCATGCGTATTGTCCCGTTGTGCAATGAGGAATGCATAGTGGCTGTTGCTGCAGTCCCAGTAAAGAAAGCAGTACATCGAAGGCACTGAGGAAGGGTAATGCACAATCCAAAAATGTGGACTGCACATACAATAGCTACACTTGGGGAACTCTGCATACGCAACTGTGAACTGAAGACATCTGCACCACAATGACCCCCAAAAAAAGCACACAGGCAGAATGCCAGCCATTTTCTTCATTTTGTGAAGAAGAAAGTAAAGGTGAAAATGGACACAGCTTGGCTGTCTATTGGTTCTTTATGAATACACTCACCCATCCACATCCACACAGTGTATCTGTACTACAGTTATAACAGTTGGTACTACTTGAAGCTATGCTATTTAAATACCCTAAAGGCACCACATCCTGTCTGATCTCAGAAGCTAAGCAGCTCTGGTTAGTTCTTGGATGGGAGACTGCCAAGGAATATCAGCTATTGTAGGCTATATTTTAGAGGAAGAAACTGGCAAAACCTCCTCTGAGCATTCCTTGCCTAAGAAAATCCTATGAAATTCATGGGTCACCAAAAGTCAACGGGCAACTTGAAGGCACATACGCACACACTACTTCAGCCATCATGGCTCCATCCTATGGAATCCTGGGATATATGGTTTGGTGAGGGCCTTAGGGTCTTTTCATACTACACCGTTATAGTGCTATTATTCCACTTTCAATATCCTGTGGAATTCTGGGGTTTGTAGTTTACAGAGGCCAAAGAGCTCTCTGGCTGGGAATTCTAAATGCCCCTCCCTAAACTGCAAACCCAGGGATTCCACAGGATGTTAAGAGTGGAATAATAGCACTATAGCAGTGTAGTGCGGAAAGGCCCTTAGTATCTTTTCTAGATAGGCACTAGAGCATGCTAGCAAAAGATTCTAAAGCACCTAACCAGACCACAAATGCAAGCATTCTGTAAGATGGAAATAAAACCGTTAAAGTTTTATCAAACTAATATTAACTGTATAGTGCAGAAACACCCTGAGACTGTGAACCTAATTTTGCAATTTACACAATAGACTACACACCAGCAGGAAAAGCATTCACTTTACAACATTACCTCTTCATTATCCTATTCCTGTTCCTTCATTACAAGGGTGTTAAATGTAAATACTACCATGATCCTGCTCCCTGTTTGCTTAATTACTCGCCGAAATGTAGCCAACAGTGTCAAGGCCTGTATCTACAAAGGAGCCACGGGGACTAGTTTTCCTACTGACATTTGTACCTTGGATTTCTTGTTTCCCTGGTTTTATTTTTAAACCGCAGAGAACCCAGCTGCAGTGCCTTAGCTCTCTCTTGGCTTCCTGTCCCCCTGCCCCTTTTTAATTTTCCCTCATGACTCTTAGCAGAAGTACCTGAGAGATCCCCTCCCTGCTTTCTAGCAGAATTGCACCCAGCACTAGCTGGGTCTTCATTTAATATCCCAAAGGGCTCCATGGATCTTCTGTCCCCAGCTCCACTGTTGTGGCCAGGAAAGAGACGAAGACCAGGTTTCCAGGGAAAAATCAAAAAGCCTTTATTGCTTAACAATCACTTGCGCAAGGACGACAAATATTCGGGAATTGTCGTGCCAATTAATTAAGGCAGCATCATTATATACCTTTGTTCTCTATGTCAGCAATTAATTATTCATTTTAGCCAGCCTATCACAGAAAAGAAGACTTTTGGTTAACTTTCCCATTACATCACTGATTTAGCATACACGTATATAGAGGAAAACAATGAGTTAGTTCAGAGAGTGATACAAATTATTGCTTTTGATTTAGTAATCCTCCCTAAGTTTTCTCAGCAGATAAAGTACAAAGCGAGCCCCTTGGACGGCTCAGGCGAGCCTTTTGGACGGCTCTCAAGGTTACTTTTGCAGAGAGCTCAATTAGCACTTTCACTTACTGGAGGGAGAACAAAGGGAGAACAACGAGCAATTCACACCTATCTTCTATAGCTTGCAGCCTTTGCAGAAGAGGAAGTTAACACTTTCACTGACTGTCAGTCCCAGCATTCTAGCCTCTTTCTCCTTCACCACCTCGGTTTGCTTTTGTTTTTTACTACAGGACTATTACCTGCAATACGTCAGAGAGTCATTTTCCTGCCTTTTTCTTTTTTCACCTCAGGCACCTTAGTAGCAGGGCCTTAGGGAATCCTCTTGTGTTTTCTAGTCCCTTAAAAATATTTCCTGGTGAGTTACGGTAGGCCCTCTCTTTTGCTTCGAAGAAACTCCCCGTTGGAATTTTGGCCACTGCTGCACTAGGCTATTATAGCGCTATGATTCCACTTTCGACCTCCTATGGAATCCTGGGGTTTGCAGTTTCGAGAGGGGCCGGCCGGATGATTTGTGGTACTGTGGCCATGCAAACATTCTCTTTGATTATTATAGATGAATTTAATCATTAAATTTATTCTCACCACCACTACCTTCTGCCACAAAGTGGCACTCCAGGCAGCAAACAGAAATGAAAATCGAATAAAACAAAAACAATTGAAACAACAACTTTTAAAACACACCAGGAAAAAGGAATGGATTCAATCAAGCAGTCAGTGGTCCAGTCAACAGCAGGACAGCTTAGAAACCAAATTAAAATGGACTTTGTCTGTAGACAGAAGAATGGGGAAAGAGCCTTCCTGATCTTTTAAGACCACAGAAAGTGTCTGGCCCCAGAATATCAACCTTAGGTAGCAGTCAAGACTGAGGGCACTGCTGGCTACCCATTTTTCTTTCCTGGTACCTTCATTTAGCATTGGAATTGGACCAATTTCCTGCTTGTTCATTCACAGAAAATACAACTTTCTGTGCCAAAAAAAATAAAATAAAAATAAAAATAAAGTATTATCATACCTTACTCTCTCATCCTGAGGGATAGCAAGATTGGTTGAACTGCTCTTACCATCAGGAGGTTCTTCCTAAATTTTAGATGGCATCTCTTTTCATGTAATTTGAAGCCATTGCTCCATGTCCTAGTCTCCGGAGCAGCAGAAAACAAGCTTGCCCCATCTTCCATATCAGATCCCTTCAAATATTTAAAGATAGCTATTGCCTCATAATATCACAATCATGTCTGTGAAAGTGGTGGGACTGTCAAGGACCTCTTCTGCAGATCTCTGCACCTGGCTCAGTTCATAGAGGGAGAGTCTGTCTGCCAGACAGCCTGGACCCAAGTGCTATAGGGCTATATAGGTCATAGCCAGCACTTTGTATTATGCCCAGAAGCAAACCAGCAGCCAGTGGAGCTGTTGTAGCAGGCGAGTTACATGACCCCTGTAACCCAGCAGCATCAACAATGGTTAGTGGAAGATGGAGGTATAAATTTCCTTGTAAATCAAAAGTATACACACACACAAACACAGAGCAATTGTATCTATAAATTGTGGTTAAGGTGACCCAATGCAACAGAGCATTCAGCTCCTATATGTTTAAAAATTGTGCAGAAGGGCAAAGACTGACAATCCATCAATCTGCGACTCAATCCAGGATTAGAGAAGAGGGTTTGTTGGGAAAATCATGTGACATCCAGCCAACTTGTACGCCCTCCCCCTTCTCTCTCTCTTTTTCCAGAAATGGACCACTGAAAAGCATTGCCTGCTGATAACATTCCGCATTCTGGTTCTCCCTGACGCATCATTCATACTGTGTGGCTTTTGAGCCTTTGAGCAATGGCTCACCTCTTGTAAAAACACCCATAAACTACCTTAAACCTTCTGCTTTTACGCTCTCTGTGTCGCTTCTCTCTCCCTACCATTCAGGCTCCCCACCACACCGCAACGCCATCAGCCTCTTGTCAAGCGACCAAAAGGCAAGGCAAGAAAGCTTAATTGATCAGCTCCTGAAGTAGCCTTGAGTACTTGATTCAGATATTGACTTCTAGGGAGCAAGTTTAACTCCAGGTTCCAGAGGCAGCAAGAACGGAGCATCAGACCTATTAACCTTTGACCTTACCAGTTGGCGAGACATCACAGCAGCAGTAATTAGGAAGTCAATTGGAATCACATGTCTCACTTACACTGGCATGTCAATCAATAGTGTTGGTGACAGATTCATTAGGCTAAGCCTTGCAGCCTAGGCTGGTAACAGGCTCATAAAATACACTTTTGGAGCAAGGCAAAAGGCAGGGAGGGGGGAATCTGCTAGAAGGACTTGCAGGGATGACAATATGTATTGAGTACGATGTTTGCAATTTATGAAGGGCTCCTCACGCTGGGTAACCTCTTTGACTCGGTCCTAAATTTTCCCAAGTAATTGCAAAACAAGACAAAACAAAACAAAAAGAACACACTTTTAAAAAGAGAGAGAGAGATGTATTTCTCTGTCCCCTGACAGGGCATTTTTTAATATTAGTTACCACTAACAAATAATCTAGGAAGATAAAACCTTGGTACTTATTTAATGACTAAAAGTAACTTTTATGACCAGTGGATTTTAAAGGAATACTTTTATCCCATATGTGTGTGTGTGTGTGTGTGTGTGTGTGTGTGTGTGTGTGTATACAGGTATGCAATGAAAGCTAAAGGCCCTACTGCATGCCATGTTAAATGTGCCACATGTAGTGACAATAGAGGATTCCTCCCCACATTCATTCTAGATGCAGAGGAGACCGATTTCCATAAAGACCACTAGGTATAGGGAAGGAAACATTAACCCTTTTCTTCCTCACCATGATTCTGATAAATGCCCCCCCCCCGATCTGCAATTGTTATTGTTGTTGGGTGTCTTCAAGTTGTTTCTGATGTATGGCAACCCTAAGGAGACCCTATCATGGGGTTTTCTTAGCAAGATTTGTTCAGAGGGGATTAGCTTTTTCCTAAGGCTGAGAGAGTGTGACTTGCCCAATATCACCCCCTAGGCTTCCATGGCTGAGCAGGGATTTGAATCACAGTCTCCAGAGTCATAGACCAGCACTTGGACCACTATACTATTGTTACTCTGATTTCTGGGGTCCTTTGGGGGACACCTCAATGTGCTCCACGTGATGGCGAATGGAAACTAGCCAGAGCACAAGCAATAGCAATGCGAGAGGCAGGGTAACCTAGCAGGGTCTTTTTACCCAGTTTTTACGGGATCAGGCCAAGCCAAAAACCAAACAAAAATGTCCAATAAATGATTTTATTGAAGGAAAATCTCACACAGCAACACAATCACTCACACACTCACAAGACCTATTAAGAAGCAAAAGAGAGGAAACTGCATAGGGGAATATTGAAGGGGTGCAGCTGGGGTGATACTGCACCTTTGTCCTGAAGTCCTTGGTCCAGGAAAAACAGCGGAGAAGTGGGGATCAGCATGGAGAGGGCTGAGGGGATGACTCAACGGACAGAGAAACGGTCTGCTGGGATGACCGGGAGTGATCCAAAGAACCACTCAAAAACTGGGACTATTTGTAGGGGGAAAAGTACCTGGTGGGCTAATCCTTTCCTGGGAAGAACAATGGGTGTTGCAATGAGAAAGAAGCTCCATAATGGTAACTTCCTTTGCGCAATGAGATTACAAGGTGTTGCCAAAATTCTCTGGATCTTCGGCTGCATTTGGTTGTGGTGTGATTTCATGTAAATGGTCCTCGCCTGATGGGATATTTGCTCAACTTGGGGCAAACATGCTAATCCTCTCAAGTCAGCTTCTCAGGGGCTGAGGACCCTTTGTTTATTGTGGGTTTGCACAGCTTTAGGTCTCCTGGGGCTACGTGACTGGGGATTTTACTAGCCTGACCTGGTTTTTGATTGTTTGACCATTGCTGCCTACGTGCCCATCTGGGTGACCTCTCAGGCACATTGAATCATATTTTAATATCAAAATTGTTGACCCCGGGATAGGGTTTTTCCAGGGGAGTAACACTATGCTGGCTTTCCCAGCTGCAGTTAGCAATAGGGAAAACCTCCCATTAACCCTAATGGGAGCTTCTGCAAATTGTTAATCATAGTGCTGGGGCAGGTTTGTCAGGCTAAGGGAAGGACTAAACCCTATGTATTGTCCTAATATAAATCCCCTCATGTCAAATTAGATGGGGGAAACCCCAACATGATCACAAACAATACACTTCTTCTAATCTGGGGTAAGTCCCTGAACACTTTTCTCCAGAAATTTGGAAAGCAATGCTTTACACACAAACTTCTGAGTCAACTTGCATGGGAGTGGGCAGCATTATTCACCGTAATCAGAGGTGCTTATTCTCAAGGAAATCTGTGCTTAGGATCAAGATGCTAACAGCTCTCTGGAAGTAAGCATTTATCTTGGGAGGCAGGAGGAGGTGATGGAGGAAGCTAAAAATGCAGTGAAATATGATTTGTAAAGAAATCCTATCTTCCACATGCCAGTGTGATTTAAAGGTCCATTCCTTGATAAAAAGGATAGCCAATGTTCATCTTCTCGGGGATCAGTCTGTTCCAAACAGTGGTTTAGAGTATACATTACTGCACAAAATGGATCTCTCAGATTCTATAACTATTCTATAAATTCTGGAGCATACTCAGAAAGTATTACATCCATCCACAAATACATATTTATCAGAAATATCAGTTTTGCTTGCATTAGAAAGCCCTTATTCTCTCCCCTATTGTTTTTTGCTGTTTGGTTTTCTACCCTCCATTTCCTTTCTCACTATTTTTACCTCCTCCCTGTTCTCATTTAGCCTTTCCCTCTCACTCCAGTCTCTAATCCTCCCCTAAAAATTAATCTCTCTCTCCTCCTCTCTCCAATTGGAAGAGTTCTAGGCCCAGCATAGTCGTGCTACATAGTGCTGTCTAGAGGCCCAGTCAAGAAATGAATCTTCCAGGCTACCTCTGCTCTTATTTCTAGGATTGATTAGATATTCCTACGGTCCAAAGCATGGTGTAGTGATTAGAGCCTTGGACTATGACCCTGGAGATGAAGGTTTGATTCCCCACTCATGGCTATGTTACCCCAAAACATGGGTGATTCAGGGGCCCACCTGCGATGCCAGTACCTCCACGTGAGGATGGGGAATTAATTAGCTCAAGTTTAGGAGGCCTATGAGAGGGAGGTAATTTAATTACATCTTTCCACCAATGTTTATAGGGTCTTCTAGGAAAGAACCAGTCAAAGCTTCCAAATATACTAAGGTGTATTTTATTGAAATATTCACACATACACACACACACACAAGAGCCAAACACACACTCACACAAGAGCTAACTGAAGGATGTGTGGGGAAAAATGAGACTGAAACTGTCAGGAATCCAACCTTCATTTAGCAGAGTCACACAGGGAAGCGGTTAGAAGTTTTTATCTAACGACTTGTGGCTTCAAACTGGTACTTGGAATAAACACAGACGCAGGTAGCTTTGAATAAAAGACTAAACACTTTACTAATGACTCTTCATTTACATCTGTATTGAGAGAGCCTGCTACCTGTCTAACTAGTGAATAGGAGAATCTTCTGTTTAACTCACCATCATTCTTGATGGGATTCGAAGCATGCAAAGAGTTCAGATAGAGCAGCCATTGAGAACAAAGAGAGAGAGAGAGGGGGGGGGGTCTAACTTTTATAAGACCGGTGACCCAAGCAACTGTCCTGGGTCACATGATCTCAGCACCAAAGGTATTTATGATCATGCAATAAAAGACAGAGAAAGGCAAATGGAGAAGATCTGGTGTGCAACAGAAAGGGAGGCCCTATCTGGCTATTGCCCATCTGTTCTAACAACAAGATGGAGGGGTGAGAGAGAATGCTAAGATTTCCAACAGTCCCCTTCTCATTCTCTTGGACCAACATCGAAGATCTTCATGCCTTCTCGTAGTCTCTGGAACTGGTCTCTTGGTAGAGGCTTGGTAAGAATATCAGCAAGCATCATTTCTGTATTGCAGTATTCTAGCTCAACAATTCCATTGCGACACATCTCTTGCACCTTATGGAAAGCAATGTCAATGTTCTTCTTGAGTGGCTTCTCACTTTCAGAAAGTTTGATGCAGCTTTGGTTATCTTGCATCAAAATGGTTGGCTTGGGCTCTGTTATCCCTAAGTCCAGAAGTAAGTTATGCAGCCACTTTATTTCATCACATGCTGCTTTTGCAGAAACACACTCAGCACCTGTGGAAGAATCTGCAATTGTAGATTGTTTCTTACTTGACCAACTTATAGCTCCTCCACCATAGAAGATCAGGTTTCCGCTGGTTGATTTTCTCTCTGCTAGGTCTGCAGCCCAGTCAGCATCCGCATAGGCAACCAGTCGTGGTTGATCACAGGCTAGTAACATCAGCTTGTAATCTGCAGTTCCTTTCAAATATCTGGCAACTCTTTTCACTGCAATGAGATCCTTTTCAGTAGGAGAGTTAACCATTCTGCATAAGATACCAACAGCATTTGCAATATCAGGTCTGGTGAAATTAGCTATGTACAGTAGCTTTCCAACTGCAGTCCTATACTTGTCTCCATTTCTCAAGGGTTCACATTTCTTAGTGTCCTTTAAGAAACCCACTTCCATTGGGGTTGCCACAATATTGGCATCCTTTAGTCCAAGGCAGTCCAGAAGATCTATTATCTTCTGTTTCTGGTTAAGATAGAAGCTTCCATCACTGCTTCTTTCTATTTGTACTCCAAGATAGTGTGAGATGTCTCCCAAATTCTTGATGTCTATCTCTTTCTTGAGATTGTTGACTATCTCCTCACTATCTGCTTTATTTTGACTGCACAGGATCAGATCATCAACATAACATGCAATATAAGTCCATTTATTGTTTCTGAATCTTTTGTAAACACACTTGTCAACAGTGCCTGGAGTGAAGCCTTGTTTGATAAGAAGTTGGCTTAGTTTCTCACTTCATGCTCTGGCAGCCTGTTTCAAGCCATAAATGCTCTTGTTCAATTTGCATACAAGATGCTCTTTCCCAGGAACTTGAAATCCTGGAGGCTGTTCCATGTACAGTTCTTCATCCAGTTGTCCATAAAGAAAAGCTGTTTTAACATCAAGATGTTGGACATGCATTTTCTTAGATGCTGCAACAGCTAGAAGAGTTCTCACAGTTGTGTGTGTGGCAACAGGGGCAAAAATTTCGTTGTAATCTTCACCAAATTGTTGGGTGTATCCCTTTGCCACTAACCTGGCTTTATATCTCTGAATTTCCCCTTCTGCATCTTGCTTTGTGGTAAAGACCCATTTACAGCCAATTGCCCTTTTTCCTTTCGGTAATTCTGACAAAGTCCATGTTTTATTTTTATATAAAGATTGCATCTCTTCAACAGCAGCTTCCACCCACTTTTGAGAATCTGACTTTGGTAGTCCCTTGATCTTTTGCCAGTCAGAGGGTTGTGGAATCTTCTCCTCTGTGGCTAGATAAGACAGTCTATCAGGTGGTACGCCTCTGTTGCTGCGTTCAGATCTTCTTACCTAGACTTGGACACCTGGGTCTGCTCCTTGAGCGCCATCCGGTTCCACGTCCTCTGGCCGGGTCACCACATCTGTAGCCCCTTCTGGATGCAAGACATCTGGAGGATTGTACAGTGTCACATACTCTGGTTGCTGGTGGGAGTCTCCTTCCACTGCAAACAAATCTGGATAGACATCTTGGTTTGGATTAGATTTGGGCTGTGGTCTTTCATCAACATAAACAGCACTTGTTACTTTTATTGTACGCCCATCTGGATTCAGAATTCTGTAACCATTTCTAGCATAACCAACAAAAATTCCCTCTTCACTTCTACAGTCAAGTTTGTCTCTTTTCTGTTTGGGAATGTAGGTATATGCTTTACTTCCAAAAACTTTGAGATGATTCAACTTGGGCTTAGTTCCATTCCATAACTGAAATGGAGTTGCATCTCTGGATTTGGTTGGCAGACGGTTGCACAAGTATGTATCAGTCATAATAGCTTCAGACCAATAGGGTTAAGCATGTTAGCCTCTAAAAGCATTGTGACTGCCATCTCTTTGAGAGTTCTGTTCATTCGTTCTGCCACTCCATTCTGTTCTGGCGTGTAAACTTGTGTAGTTTGATGTTCAATTCCATGTTCCTTAAAAAACTCATCAAACTCTGCATTAATAAATTCACTTCCATTGTCAGAGCGTAGGCTTTTAGGTTTGTAGCCAAACCTATTAGAGACAAGATTAAAGTATTCCTTGAATTTTTCAAAAGCTTGACTTTTCTCTTTGAGAAGGTAAGTGTATGTATATCTGCTGAAATCATCAATAATAGTCATAAAGTAAGAATTTCCACCTGCAGACTTTTGGCTGAATGGACCACAAAGATCAGTATATAAAAGGTCCAGTGGTTTGGTGGATTGTCTCTCTGCAATTGACGAATGTGATGCTTTGAAAGCTTTTGCCCTTAAGCATTTTTCACATCTCTCATTGTTTGAGCATATTTTAAAATTAAAGTCTATAGCAAGCTCTTGATTAGCCAGTCTCTTAATGCATTCTAAATTTCTGTGCCCAAATCAGCGATGCCATAAATTTAAACAGTCTTTGTGATTACACTGGATCACAGTATTTGCATATGAATCCAAAATTTGCATTTGGTAACAGTCACCATTTAGGATTCCTCAAAAAATTAAATTTTTGCCATGAAGACCAAAACAAGTTTCCTTTTTGAAAATAACTGTTTCCTCTTGCTGTACTTGTTTTGACACTATAAAGAGATACCTTCAAATCTGGGACAAAATAAGCATCATGAATTCTTAAAGTCTCTATCCTGTTGGCGCCAAGTTTTGCTTGCAAAAGAACTGTGCCTTTGCCTTTAGCAAGCACTGATTGTCCATTTCCTAAATAGACAGGAAAATGTATGCTTGTATCAAGATTTACAAACATTTCTCTCCGATTAAAATAGTGACTAGTAGCACCGCTGTCGATTACAATTATATTTTCTTTTTGATTTTGCATAGGCTTGAGCAATTGTTCGTTAATTAGATCAACATTAAAATTTGTAGAAGATTTCTTCTTAGAGTTAAAACCACTTTTATCACTGGGTTTGTGTTGCTGATGTTTCCCCTGAAGTTTTGATATGTTAATTTTGTGGCTATTTGTTCTCTGTGAAGAAGACTCTTTGATGTGCAAATTCTCCTCAGCAAGTTGAGTGAGCTGTTTTCCAGCAGCTATTGCCTCAGGTTTAAAATTCCTCAAATTTTTCCTATTTTGATATTCTATAACTTCAGCAATAGTAGTTTCCAAATTTACATCTCCCTTAATTTGTAGAGCATCAATTATGGGCTCAAAAAATTCAGGCAAGCTTCCTAGAAACATTCCCAGTCTCACAGATTCTGAAAGATTTTCTCCAGCACTTTGCAATTCAGATACCATAGTCATGAAAGTGTTAATATGTTCATTCAAAAATCTAGGATTTAACATTTTCATTCTTGTAAGTCTGATAATAATACCACTTTGCTTTGCAATATTGGGAGAGTCAAATAATCTCTTCAGTTTTTCCCATATTTCTTTAGCACTTTTCAGGTCTCTGATGTGATAAACAATGCTTGGATCAATGGCTAGGCAAATATAAGCAGTTGCTTTCTCATCATCTTCATCAAATTTCTGCTTTGCCCTATCTTCTGTGGGCCACTGTCCTTTCACAACCTTAAATAGTCCCATTGTAGTTAATTGTATTTGCATATTCCAAGACCAATTTCGGTAATTGCTACCAGTTAACTTTTCAATAGTAAGCAATGGATTAGAAGCCATTGTTCAAGCGGTCAGTCTCTGCCGGCCGGGTGCCACGTGGTCATCAAACAAAGAACTTCTCTTCTGGGCCCGTAACCCAATTATGTGGGAAAAAATGAGACTGAAACTGTCAGGAATCCAGCCTTCATTTAGCAGAGTCACACAGGGAAGCGGTTAGAAGTTTTTATCTAACAACTTGTGGTTTCAAACTGGTACTTGGAATAAACACAGATGCAGATAGCTTTGAATAAAAGACTAAACACTTTACTAATGACTCTTCATTTACATCTGTATTGAGAGAGCCTGCTATCTGTCTAACTAGTGAATAGGAGAATCTTCTGTTTAACTCACCATCATTCTTGACGGGATTCGAAGCATGCAGAGTTCAGATAGAGCAGCCATTGAGAACAAAGGGGGGGGGGGGCTTAACTTTTATAAGACCGATGACCCAAGCAACTGTCCTGGGTCACATGATCTCAGCACCAAAGGTATTTATGATCATGCAATAAAAGACAAAGAAAGGCAAATGGAGAAGATCTGGCATGCAACAGAAAGGGAGGCCCTATCTGGCTATTGCCCATCTGTTCTAACAACAAGATGGAGGGGGGAGAGAGAATGCTAAGATTTCCAACAGGATGAAGGGAGGAAAGTTGTGGATAGAGAAATTTTAGGGTTCAGGTGATAATTACCGATCTGGAGAGCAGTGAAGAAAGCAGTGACGTGGCTTAGATAGATGCCTAAGGACAGTCCTTGTTTGGGAATCAGAGTGACAGTGTGGTGACCAGCAAGAGAAGTACTGCATCTCACTGCTCAAAATAGAGGGCTTATGTACCCAAAGTCTACCCTGCGGCTATTGGTGTGAGTGGCTCTCTCAGCTGAGTAGACAATGGGAGTTGCAACACAGACAATGGGGTCCGGACAGAGTTAACAGTCTTAACGTTTAGGTATTTAGGTGACAAAGAAGTAATGGCTGTTGTAATAACTCTGTACTGTGGAGAAACAGAGCGTTTTCATTGGCTGCCCCTAGATTGTGGAATGACCTGCTGGAAGAGATTCAACAGCTAAACACACTGTCTGAATTTTAAAAAGTACTGAAGACTTATCTTCTCTGGCAGATCTACCCAGCCAATTATTAACTATGAAGTTTAAATTGGTGTATTTTAAATGGTTGTTTGTGTTTTTAGTTGTATTTTAATTTATGTTGCATCCCACCTTCAGTCTTAAGGAAAGGAGGGTAACAAATAAATAATAGTATTATTGTTATTATTATTATCATCATCATCATCATCATTATCATTATTATTATCAACCATACATCTAAACTATACTAGCTCTCTTGTAAGTTATAATACTAAAACAACATTAAACAAATTATCACCTTTAAACAAGGAAAAAAAAATTAACAGCACATCAGTGCTTAAAAGTACAGTTGGCCCTCCATGTTGGCAGGTTTGACTTTCATGGATTTGATTATTTGTGAGTTTCTCGGACCCCTGCGCAGCCACCTCCAGAGCTTCTTTTCTGGGGGAACCTTCCCTCTCGGTAGCTCCAATCAGTCCACACAGCCCTTTAATAAGCTGCCACTGGTCCTCCTCCTATGCCACCAAGCAGCTGCTTGGCCAGCTAAGGATGGATCACAGCCCAATTTTTCAGCACCACGAACCCTCTCCCATTGCCTGCCACACCAAAGGAAGGAGATGGTCAAGAGAGACGAAGTATAGGGCCACCATGTCAACTCACCCCTTTCCTTCTCCTTTCCCTGACCTGGTTTGTGCCCTAGGTGTCTGTTCTCCCCACCATGCCTCAGCCTCCTTCCTCCCCATATACACATTGATATTTGCAATTTTTCTGCTTATGCAGAGGTCCTGTGCCTCTAACCCTAGGGAATGTGGAGGGTTGACTGTATAGCTGAAGCCTGCCATTAATGAAAAGCCCAGGCATCAACCCAGTTGTCAAAAGCCTGTCTGATTTTTTTAAAAAATGTCTCCCCCCCCCCGTCAGCAGAAGAACAACAAGGAAGGGGCCAACCTAGCCTCTCACTGTAGCAGCTGGAGTTGGTGACTTTCATGTAAAAGGGGCAGTGAATCCACTCATGGTTTTAACCTGTGCTGTAAAGGAGTTATCCAGGGTGCTAAACGTCTTTGGGGACTAGGATTCAGCACCTTGGTGGACATGCAACAGCTTGGAGTAACCACCAAGAAGGCCCTCTCTCATTTTTGCACCAAACGTGTCTCTATGGGTGGTGAGGTCAAGAGAAGGGTTTCAAGTGAAGACCTTGAAAATACGCAGACAAAATTATTGAGCACAACACGCTCTTCCAGGTAGCCTGGACCCAAGAACCTCCAGTGAAGGTTCTGGAAGAATGGAGTCTTCCAAACTTTATTTTGGAGGTAAGATCCTGTAGCCATGCTTTCTTCCTTCAGTGTCTTCAGATCTTTCATCAGTTCAGAAGCTGCACGCATGCTGGCACATACTCATTTCCAGAGTTACCTGTTCAGGGTTTTCCTAGGCCCTGAGGTTTCTTTGACCTGAGGATGTCCTATGGGGTTGTTACTGAGTGGTATGCATTAAGTACATAACATCGCTCATAGCTTGTCACTGAAACATGCACACTGTTGGAAAATTCCAGCATTCTCTTCCCCCAGCACACACTTGTTTTAAGGCAAGAGATAGCATAGACTTTTTTCCCTTTGTATGCTAAAGCCTTCTGCTTTCTTACCTAAAAGGAAATGGTCTTTTGTGTCATTAAAAGAACGGTTATAAATACCTTTCACATCCAGGTAACTAGACCATGTGACCTGGGAAAATTCCTAGGGTCATTGGCCTTATAAAAGACCCCCCTTCTCAGACCTCTTCTCTCTTTGTCTCCATTTTTGCTTCTTCTTCCTTTTCTCCAAACATGCTGTGTATCTCCATCAAGAAGATTGTAGGTAAAGAATGAAGCTGCTATCTTACCTATTCTATTCATTAGCTAGTTAGGATGTAGGCTCCCCAATGCATATGTAAATCTAAAAATCCATTAGTAAACTTTTCTAAGTTTGTAACCTGAAACTGCCTGCCTTGCTTTGTTTTCTTAGTTTCAATTCGGGGAAGCAACACAAAGATTGGAGCATAGTTTCTCTGCTACTCTGCTGAAAGAAGGCCGATTCCTAACAGTTTTAGCTTTCATAGAATTTCCCAAAATGGTAACACCCTGGGAAACTCTAATTCCCAGCACACACACATACACACACACAGAGAAAGAGACCCACAAAACATTTCCCCCCCTGTTTGGAAGTTAAGAGAGAAATCATAGCTAAAGGGGCTGTTCCTAGATCAAGGTAAAATGAGAGGATTACTCCTTCTCCCTTGCTTAGGGAATCAAGATAAGGAATACTGAATGTAGCCTACTTGCTTCTAGCCAGAAAGTGGGAGCAAAGCAGAGTGGAGGGTAAGCCCTGGAGCCACAGTGACTGAGAGGGTAGAAAGGAGCTAACTAAGTCATTACAGGGACTCCAAGGAGAGTCTTTGCAAGTTGTACCAAGCTGCTGACTTACTAGCTGAGCTAGAGATTTGCTCACAGATCTTTCCTCTTCCCTGGAACTGAGTCCACCGAAACAGGAGGATTTGCACTCCTGTCCTCTGCCTGGGGACAACTCACAAAAACTTGGAAGTCAGGGCCAGGCCTACTCAGTTCCCAAGGCATGTTAGAACTTGCACTATCAGTTGAATTTCCAAACCAACTGGTGGTGGTCAGTGCGGATCAAACAAGCTCAGCATAATATGCCCCAGTTGCCCAAACTTGTTAAGAGATTGTGTAAATTTAGAATATGCTCGCTTGAGCTCATAAAGTTTCACAAACCCTGCCACAGTGTTAAGAGAATCCCAAAACAAGAGCAAGAAACCAATAACCATTTAAGTCCCACCTTAGCCTGTCTGCAGCCAATTTTATCATCCCTTTCTGCTTCATTGACCAATGGATTTGGGTTTTATTCTACCAGCTTTGCACTTTTTTATTACTATTATTCTGATCATCATTATCAGAGCACAGCTTTGGAGGCTACTTTGATCTGAATCTCTTATGAACCCTTATAGTTCTCTTCATGACAAGGGATGCTGGGGTGGAGGGAAGAAAAGAAATTGTCATTTACACTCTATGCCAACATATTATTATTACTATTATTATAAAAAAATGACACATTGACTTGTGGAGGTGGTAGAGGAAAGCTGGGATGTAAAGATACAGAGTCAGCAAAGTGTATAACTTCTGGCATATTACTGCTTAATCCTAACATAATTATTCTCATCCTTTTATTTGATTAACTTCTAATGGTTCCTCTTGGTGTTAAAGGTCCCAGACTGATCATTTGATTTTAGTGTCTGCTATAATTACCGATAATGTTCTTTTGCAAGACAATTTAATGATAACCGCATAACAGCCTATATGAGGAAAGCTGCAGGGTTTCAATGCTTTTGAGTAATATAAAATACATTAGACTAACACAAGCCATCAACATGACAGGGAATGTTTGATTTACACTCAGGACTCCCTGTTAGAGAGACGTCCTGGAATTTCTACCCTCTCTTCTTTGCTTTTCCTTTTCCCTTTTGCCTTCCATTTGGCAAGAAATGCCAAGCAATAGTGGACTGATCGACAGCTTGCGGAAAGACTGCTCACACAGATCACAGACATAACAGATGTGGGACATAGGCAAGAACCAATGAGATTCACCAGGATATCACATTCAGGATAGAGATGGAATGGAACTCATGTTGTCTTCCAGATGTTGCTGGTCTCAGCTCCATCATCCCCTGTCAGTATAGCCAAATGGTGAGGCATGCTGGGAGTGGAAGTCCAGAATCATCTATAGGGCAACAAGATTCTCTCCGTTGGCATAAAACAACACTGGTTAGCCCTAAGCTCAAACTGCTTAGACTCTTACATTGTCATTGTGAGCATAAATCTCTCTATGTGGAATTGCACATTGAGGCTATCGATATGTTAGTGACATATTAGAGCAGTGGTTCTCAACCTGTGGGTCCCCAGATGTTTTTGGACTTCAGCTCCCAGAAGCCCTGAGCATTGACCATAGTGGCTGGGGCTTCTGGGAGCTGAAGTCCACAAACATCTGGGGACCCACAGGTTGAGAACCACTGTATTAGAGCATAAGCCCACCATATGCTTGCATAGGTATGCAATTTTTGATTGTTACGGAGGTATTTTCTTCTTCCTTCTACAATGTCCTGGAGATCTCAAAGGGAGGACGAGGTGGAAGAAAAGGAGGAGATGTCCAGCAAGTGTAGGGGAATGCACGCATCTGCAAGACAAAAAGCGTAAGTGTATTCCACAGTCCTTACTATTTTTTAGGAACCACACTATCTTCTTCTTGTTGCTGTGTGTCTTCAAGTCATTTTCAGCTCATGGCAATCCTAAGGTAAAGCTATCATGGGGTTTTCTTAGCAAAACTTGGTGCAAAAAAGTTTGTCATTACCAGTGCTGTAGACTCGAGTTGATTGACTTGGATTCAAGTCAGACTTAAGTCACTTCAGTGACTTGACTCAGACTTGACTCAGCAAAATTACACACTGACTCTACTCAACTTGAGACTTGTATATTTTTAGTAACTGACTTGCTGCCCTTGGTTCAGTAACAGAACACATTCATCTAGAAACCTTGCAACTTACTGGTCACATGACAATCTGTCCCAAGCCCAAAGTGTGGACACATTCCTCAGAGGGAACAGCAAATGAGTTAGGCTTGAGGTCTGCTCAGCAACCTGTTTCCACTACGTATAGGAGGATATTTCTAAAACTTCTCCTAAGAGCAGAAGGCAAGACCTGTGCCAGCATGCACATCTGAGAGGGGAACAGAAAATGTGTTAGACAGTGGGCTTGAGAGGAAGGATCCTTCCTTCTAAAGCTCTTGCAGCATCAGTACTGGGGAATAGGTTGGAAATCTCAGCATTCTCTCTCCCCCACCATCTTGTTAGAACAGATGGGCAATAGCCAGATAGGGCCTCCCTTTCTGTTGCATGCCAGATCTTCTCCATTTGCCTTTCTCTGTCTTTTATTGCATGATCATAAATACCTTTGGTGCTCAGATCATGTGAGCCAGGACAGTTGCTTGGGTCATTGGTCTTATAAAAGTTAAGACCCCTCTCTCCGATCTCTCTCTCTCTTTGTTCTCAATGGCTGCTTTCCCTGAACTCTTCGCATGCTCTGAGTTTGAGTCCCATCAAGGAGGATGGTGAGTTAAACTGAAGAATCTCCTATTCACTAGATTAGACAGGTAGCAGGCTCTCTCAATACAGATGTTAGTGAAGAGTCATTAGTAAAGTATTTAGTCTTTTATTCAAAGCTACCTGCGTCTGTGTTTATTCCAAGTACCAGTTTGAAGCCACAAGTCATTAGATAAAACTTATACCGCTTCTCTGTGTGACTTTGCTAAATGAAGATTGGATCCTGATAGGTTCAGTCTCATTTTCCCAACAATAGGATCTAATGGGGAATAAGAAGGATCTTATTCCCCATTTCTGAAAAAACCTCCAGCTTTACAAATGGGAAGTAAGAAGGATTCTACACTTCCGAAGCTGCTGGTGACAAAATTGCAAAAGTGGAGGGCCAACTCTACTTAAATTGTTAAAACTGAATTTATTCCACTCTGCCCAGAAATTCTGGAATACAGGTTGGGGTATAAAGTTGGCTCCCAGACTTGAGACTTGACTTGAAAGTATCTTGCCAGGACTTGAGACTTGAAGGTAGAAACTTAAATACATCACTGTCCATTACCTTCCTTTAAGGCTGAGAGAGTGTGATTTGCCCAAGGTCACCATGGTTTCTATGGCTGAGTAAGGATTAAAACCCTGGTCCCCTGGAGTCCTAGTTAAACCATTACACCACACTGGTTCTCAGAATTAACTCCAAAGTTTGTACAGTTGAACTGAACACATACTCTTTCTGTTTTCCCCATTACGTGCCTTTTTGCTCCTGTGTAGGCTGTTCAGAGCAGAAATATTGCATTTTTATTATTACTATAATACACTATATTATTATACTATACCATATATGTTAGTAGTGTAGCAACAACAATGCACTAATTCAGTTGTCTGTCTGTTCTTTATGTAAGCAACCCCTCCAGACAAAGTCCTTTTGGTCCTATGTTGCTCCAGGCAGCCAGAATTAGGGTTGGATGACTTTTAGATTTGCTTTTTCCCACTTTTGATTCCCCCTTCCCCCAAAAAACTCAAGTTCTTTCTATTCTGTACATGAAGAAATCTGTGAATTTTGGGAGCTGGTCAGCCAAAAGGAAGGGAGAGAGAGAGGAAGGATTACATACCGGCCAAATTCAATAGGTACAAGGAGAAAGGTGGATGAATTAAATAAATGAATAATCCTAGTATGTAGAAGATCATATTGTAATGCCTGCCTACCAGACGCTATTCAAGAGGAAGAGTCTGTGAAGTAAAATATGGCAATCCTAATTCAGCACCAGAAACAGGGTTGAGAAAGATTGAGATTGAAAGCCAAACGTTTAAGAGCTAAGAGCAGCTCTGTGAGTTCTGCTTTTACTCACATTTGCTTTAATTTTGCCGATGTACCCTTGATGTTATTGGTGACAAAATTTGGGAATCTCTCATTTAACAAAAAAAACCTGAATGAAATTATCACCAATCCCTTGGTAAACTCTTCAGTTACATCCAACTATGCCTTCCTAACAGAAATCTTCTTATTTCATGAATGCAAAATACTGACGCTAGAGGCAAGGAATATTTCTTCGATCTACCATTAACCTTGGGTACATTAACTGAACCAATGTGTTTGTTCTTTTTTGTTATCAGCAGTAACAACAGTCATCACTACGGTCATGCAAAATTAGTATTATTGTTGTTGTGTGCCTTCAAGTCATTTTGAACATATGGAGATCCTAAGGTGAATCTATAAAGGGGGGTTTCTGGTCCAGGTTTGTTCAGAGAGGGTTTGCCTTTGCCTTCTGCTGAGACTGAGAGAGTATGACTTGCCCAATGTCACCAGGGCTTTCCATGGTTGAGTGGGGATTCAAACCCTGTTCTCCAGCCTCAAACCACCACACCTTAAGCTACAGATTAGCTAAACTGCTGAACATTTAAGGGGCATCAATGGCTTTTGATGGCTGGTGGCTACTATCACAGGCCATTTCCGCACTAGCCTGTTGTAACGCTATGATTCTGTTACCCTGTAAACTGGGGGTCCTGTGAGGGGCACCCAAATAACCAAACCAAACAAGCAAAATTGGGGAAATTAGCTGGAGCACTCTCTTGGCTAACAAGAGGCAGGGCAACGCAGCGAGACCTTTTGTCCTATGTATACCGGTTCAGGTCAGTGAGGAGTCAAGCACTTTAAAATACTAACAGTTTTTATTAAGCAAAGAAAATAATAAAACTCAAACACACCTAACTAGAGAGGAAGGAGACAGAGAAAGTTTAGAGAAATATCCGAAGTCCTATCCGAAGTCCTGTAGACACCAATTGAAGATAAGGAGTGAAACCCGGCAAGTAGACTGAGGGGAATCTGTGGAGCCGAGCAGCAGCGAGGCAAGGATGAAGATCCAAACGGAGCTTTGAGTGATTTCAGCTCAGTGATTTCAAGTGATCAGCTCAGTCCAGTGAGAGTTCTGAAGAGCTCCCAAAGTGAGACAATCTTTATAGGGACAGAATGACCGCAGGCTAGTCTGGTTTTTGCATGAGAACAATAAGTTTTGGGATGGAGACAAAGGCTCCGAAAGGTCAGGATTTACATGATTGAATTATGAACCAATTTGACAACGGTATAGCTGGTATGCAGGTGTGGCTAGCTCGGCCATTAAGTACCGGCTTGCCAAGGTGCTTTCACAGGCAAGGAACTCTTTTGTTTAGCAATAAAGGTGTTCGTTTCGGGCAGCAACCCCGTAAAGCGGAACTGGCTATGTATGGTGAAAGATACTAGTCTCCCATGCCTAGCTTCGCGCTTGTCCGGTGGGACCTAACAAACACGCGGCTCATGGGGGAAAAGGCCGAATTGTGATATCAAAATGAGATCTTTTAGTTCACCAAAGACCAGACCAGAATGCCGTGGTAACAATTCCACTTTCAACATCCTATGGAATCCTGGGGTTTGCAGTTTCGGAGCAGCCAGTCGGCCGCTCCCGAAACTGCAAACCCCAGGATTCCATAGGATGTTGAAAGTGGAATCATTGCGCTACAACAGGCTAGTGAGGAAATGGTCACAGATGGGTGGATGGGAGTGTTATGTGTGTGGGGAGTAGGTACAAAAGGAAAAGAAGGCTTGCTTTCTTTTTGCTTCACTGGAATAGCAGTGCCCCTTTTTAATCTTTATTATCACACCCTGGCTGCCTCCCCACACTTAACCACACCCCTGCTTTCCCTAAAACCCACAACCTTTGTGGATAAAGAGACAATTCATGGTTACTCCCAAAGGAATGGATAACCTGTGGTAGCATGTACTTAAAATAAAACAGAAGAAAACACTCTCTGAAGGCTGTACTTGTAGAAAAATAGAATGAAATCTTTATTAAAGGAACCAACAAGGGAAGAGGTAATGGGGATTCAGAAAAAAATAAACAAAAAAATACTTTCTCACAGATCCATATTTGCTTGCATGTAAGATGCACCCATGCATAAGATGCACCCCATTTATACACCGGCAAATACTATTTGCTGGCATATAAGATGCACCCCATTTTCAAACAGTACTTTTCGGGGGAACAGTGAGTCTTATACCCCAGCAAATACAGTAACTATTTTCTTTAAAACACCTTAGTGTTTCTTCAACAGAGCTTTCACTCACACATCCCTTTGGCTACCCCAGCACAAAGGTCTGTTTTCTCACTCAGAGTTTCACCGTCTCAGACCCCTTTCAGAGGTGGCTTGGTTAATTCTCTGCCCCACACTTAGGCCTCTGAGAAGCTAACCCTCTCCCAGAAAACCCTCTTCTGGTTTACTGGATGCTCTGACTCTATGGCCATTTCCGCACTAGCCTGTTATAGCACGATGATTCCACTTTCAACATCCTCTGGAATCCTGGGGTTTGCAGTTTCGGGAGGGGCCGACTGCTGCAAACCCCAGGATTCCAGAGGATGTTGAAAGTGGAATCATCACGCTATAACAGGCTAGTGCGGAAATGGCCTACGAAACTCACTGAAGGAGTCACAATCCTAAGTCACACTACCGGTATATATGCACTATCTGATGTCTCCCCTCCACAGCGCCTCCCTCTGGCTAGGGCTGGGTTCTTCAGTCACAAGAGCCAATCAGATTAGATCGCCTTTTTTATTGGCTGCTCTGCTAGTTACACCCACTGGGCTTCCTCGCAGCTGCTTACTAAAAACTACATATCACAGACTTAGGTGCAAGCTGAGGGAAACTGCTGGATGAATGAGATGGACTTACTGAAAGAAATAGAAGTCTGAAGTTTAGAACCTGGTTGGGAAGAAGAAAATGGAAGCACGCTGTATTTTTCAGAATTCTTTAAAGATTGGTGCAGTCCATTTGAGTGTCTGACTGCTTTTGCATTATTTAATTGTATAATTGCATACCTTCCAGCTATCCCAATTTGACAGAGGCAGTCCCAATTTATCTTCTGTCATCCCACTTTTTCAGCTGCTTGCAAAATGTCCCAGTTTCTCTCTCCTTCTCCCAATTTCCTCCTTTATCCTTGTTTACTTCAATTGGTGCAAACTGAGTTCAAAAAGTAAAAGCAGTTTGCACTCAATTAATTCAGTGAAGGGAAAGAAGAGGAGGGGTGGAATCTTGCCCTTCCCAGTAGGTTTAGGCAACAGCAAACTGCTGCAGCCTCTCTTAGTTTATGTGTTTTTCTTCCTTAATAACTTTTGAGATTTAGACTGCACTCTAATGCTGCTTGGTCACATGCATCCCAATTTTCATCCATGAAGTGTTGAAAGGTGTCCAATTCTGAATAAAGAAATAGTAAGCAGCCATTAGGAAGCTGTCTCCAAACCAGAATGTTTCATATAGGCAGTATAGGTGATAACTCAGTTTTGCAATGGAAACAAAATGGCACTATTCAGGCACAAGGGGCAGGCATCAGACATCTTCTGAGAATTCAAACACTTGCAATAGTACAAAAATAACTTTAAGGGGGAGAAAGCTAAGTGGAAGGACAAATCCCTATCAGTGCCATGAGGGCTGAACATAGCGAGTGGGAATGGAAAGCTGTGTGTTTGAGGTGTATAGTAACAGAATAGTGGGAAGAGGTGGAACAGGGTGTTCTAGAAAAGCCATGGCTGACTGGGACCCTGACCAGGACTGTGATAATGCAATATTTTGTTGCAGGTCACACTTATCATGACAGGGAGTAATTGATCTGCCAGTGGCTTCCATTCTCCACAAATACGTCCAATCATCTTTTAAAGGTAAAAACAGTAGCTGCCACCCACAGTTTATATGTAAGCACGCTCCACAAAAACAAATATAATTAAATGAACCTCAGTTATATCTGGGAATGTTGGCTGTACCTTAGGTCATTTCTGTAGTACAATGTTATAGTGCTATTATTCCACTTTCAACATCCTATGGAATCCTGGGGTTTGCAGTTGAGAGAAGGGCATTTAGAATTCTCAGCCAGAGAGCTCTTTGGTTTCAGTACACTACAAATCCCAGAATTCCACAGGATGTGGAAGGTGGAATGATAGCACTGTAACAGTGCATTGTGGGAATGGCCATGGTTACTTAGCCAAATAATGTTTCCTAGCCCAGTAGCAGCTGCTGCAAGCAACAGGGATCTGTTCCCCTATCAGTTTCTCCCCACTACTGTGAGTAATCTCCTGTGTGGTAGTCAGAAGCAGAGTCCCCATTGCAATTCTCCCTCACTCTGGAGATCACTCGCAAGGTTGTACTGGTTGTTGTGGAAACCTCCATTAATTGTCTCCCAATGGACAGGGAGACAGACTTCTGCAACTTGCAGTAGCTGCTGCCTGGTAAGTGAGCATTGGTGGACTTTCATGATCTCTATGTATTCCCTAAGCTAGAAAAAATGTAGGGAGTGTAAATATGAACCAGTCATAAATGTCTAAGTCTAGGTTATGCAGTTGTAACTGCCTTAGTGAATCTATCTATCTATCTATCTATCTATCTATCTATCTATCTATCTATCTAAACAGAAACTCATGGTATCTGCCAGTATGGCCCCAGGCTGACTGGGGAATTATGGCAGATGAGATCCAAAAAAAAGTAACTCTTACAAGCTCTTGGGCTCTTTCACACTGCACAGTTATGGCATTATGATTCCACTTTAACTGCCATGGTTGTATCCTATGAAATCCTGGGATCTGTAGTTTAAGAATGGACATTTAGGATTTAGAAAGAAGTATTTAGAATATTTAGAGTTCTCAGCCAGAGTGCTCTAGTGTCTGGCAAGCTACAAATCTCAGGGTCCAATTAAATGTAGCCATAGCAGTTAAAATGGAATCATAGTGTTATAGCTGTGTAGTGTGAAAGGGGCCCTGGTTATGGCACCATGACAATCCCACAATTCATACATGTGCCCACCCAGCCATCCAAGTTCCACAGTGGAATATTACACCAAGACCTTAATGCTCCCAAGTATCAAATTCACACTCACACACTCATGTGCACACATTTTTCTCCGAAAATTCTGCAGTTCTCAGTGTTCTCTGGCATGGGGATGGAGAGAGAAGGGTGGGAGAGGGGAGTGACACACTTTTCCTGTTGGGAGCAACAGCCACAAAAAGGTTAACAGTGGACATAACTGCATCTGCTGTTCTTTTTTTTTCTTCTTCTTTCCTTTTACTCCAGGATAATGGCATTTGGACCAATGCCGGCGTGTCCTCTTTAGAGTGCTTTATGCCCCATTAGTATTATTGCAAGTCTCGGGACCCACATGTTCAAGCACTTAATCAAAAGCAATGGGTTGAAAATCATGTTTCCACTGCTCCTCATATTTGATTCATTCCTCCCAGATAGAAAGAAGTAAAAAACACATTACTCGCATCCAAACAGGACATGCATTATCCACTAAGCAGTTGAGAAGGCTATCATTGGGTTTTATCCCTTTGGGTGCAGGAACGAACAAGAATTTCTCCCACTCATCCATTCAGAGAGCTCCAGCTACCATTTTTCATCCACCACCCCTCTGACACCCCCCCTCCCCTCAGTCTGACAGACAATCCTTTAGTTTTTCCATAGATCTCGCTTTTAAAGACACATCCCTGTCACTTCTTTTAATTGCCGGCTGCAGGCGGTGGACACGAAGGGGACAGTGGGGGAGATGGGAAGAAGCCATTGGAAACACACCCTGGTGACATGGTGTGTGCCTGAAGTCGCAATACTTTCTCAGAAGATCCCCTGAGGAGTTTGCCAGAGACAAACCTAGTAAATGGGAGAAAGGCATACCTTAAGGGAATCCTTAATTTATACATTTAATTACCCAGAATCCTCTCTACCTCTGGGTTGACATTCCTTCTTCGAGCTCTTGGGTATGCACAGCTGTTTGGTGATCAATTCTGCGTGGGGAGATTGAGTTGTGTCACCTGGGATGGCAGGCTTGGTCAAAAGCAGAAGCTGAAATCTGTAGACCTAATGAAACTGAGGTTTTAGCATAATAGGATTGCAGGACTTCTTTTAAGTGTAGGAGGAATTAACACTACTTGTGCTGCATGTAATGGTGTGGATTCAATGGCTAGTCCCAAACCTAGAACTATTGGATCCATGGGATTTCCCCATAATTTTGATTCAGTAAGTTTATTTTAATTGTGGTTCACCCACAGGATCCAGGCCAGTGTATACAGTTAAAGCGCACCCAAATATAAACTAGTGTTGTGATATAATTCCAACTACAGAGGAGTCTGAGGTCCAGCTAAGGTGGCATCACCTTCCTTAATGGGACAGGGAAGGATTAGAGAAATTTACATCCATTTTACAGATTTATTCTATACTTTCAGCAGCCTTGAGACTACAGATTATTGATTGGTTGATTTCTTTATTTAATAAGCCGTTTTCTTCTTGCCCAGGATCCAAGGTGGTTTGCATCCTATTTAAAACCAGGTGTAGCTAAAAAGACAGTTAGTGCAACAGTTTTTTAAAAACTGAACAAATGCATCTATTTAAGACATTCATATGATAGAAAAGACAAAAGCACAGTCCTCTTCAAAGACCCTTCTGTGCCATGAATTATAAGCCAAAGGTCTGCCTAAATATAAAAAGGTCTTTGCCTGCTAGATGAAAGAGGGAAGGAATGGGGCCAACTGGGGCCCTTTTCTCACGTGGGGGGGCCGAAACGGGACAGCGCACGCAGGGGCAGAGCTTACCTGCTAGCGTTTTGCTCCGTCCCTGCTCCATCCCTGCGGGGAACACGGTTCCGCCACTTCACACGCCGCCAAATTTTGGCGGCGTTCGGTGGCGCTCTACGGCGCCCAAAATGGCGGCCAGCAGCTTCCGGCGGCACTCCGCCAATCAGGGCAGCGCGCCAGCCGGAAGCCCACCCCCGGGCAGATCTGCAGAGACGCACTACTGCGTCTCTGCAGATTCTCACCGGGAGCTGCCATGGATTAGTGCAGGCGAGTTTGATAAAAACCACCTGGGAAGGTGGTTTTTAAAAAACTCGCAGCGCTACTCCTGCGGCTGGGCTAGAGCGGTGGAGGTGTGGCGCCTCACCGTTTGCAACCGCGCTAGCTCATCTTGCGACGTGAACGACCTCCGTCTCCAGCCGTCGCACCGCGGGCTTTTACCCCCGTGTGAAAATGGCCTAAGTCTCCCATGGAAGGGAATTCCACAGCCTGGGAACAGCCATCCAGACAACTCTCTCCTGTCAAAATGTGCCTCTGTTGGTAGGGGGAATGAGACAAAGTCCTCTCTTAAAGATCTTAAAGCTCAGGTTAATAGGGAGAGATGCTGCCTTCCAGATAGTGTGGGCCCAAGCCAGTAGGACCTTAAAGGTCATAAGCGGCATTTTGAATTCTGCCCAGAAATGAAGCCTATCCCCAGCTGGTAGCTTGCTTGCAGCAAGCTGTAGGTCCTGAACATTTTCCAAAGGCTACTCTTTGCAAAATGAGTTACAAACAGAAAGAAAGTTATCTTTTAAAATTAATTTGTTACACTTTTAATTCCAAGGCCCAGAACAGTACTTAGTGCTGTAATAGTTACATTTTTTTTAAAAAAAGAAAAGGAACAATTGATCTTCCCAGGCATGTTTGGTGGGTACAAAGAGAGGGTCTCCTAGACTTTGGAACTCCCTCTTTAGGGATGCTTGCCCTCTTTCCACCACTGAGTGTCATTTATTGGTTAACTGGATTTCCAAGAAAACACTCAGGCCATTTCCGCACTAGGCTGTTATAGTGCGATGATTCCACTTTCAACCTCCTATGGAATCCTGGGGTTTGCAGTTTTGGGAGGGGCCGGCCGGCCCCTCCCAAAACTGCAAACCCCAGGATTCCATAGGAGGTTGAAAGTGGAATCATTGCACACTATAACAGTGTAGTGCGGAAATGGTGTCAGAGTTCAGCAGCAGTGCTTTTATCGAGCTAGTGCAAGCAAGGTAGCAACATGGTAAAAGCTGCTAGGACTGAGGTACATTGGTTAGCAGGCAGGTTATACACCTGAGCGTACAGGTTTGGGCATGAACAGTCTTGACTAGTGAGGGTCATAAATGTCACGTCACCCCCTCAGACTTCCAAGTTTCCCATGTGCTTTTGGACGTTTTTACATACCGTACTTCCATCTTGAGAACCTTCACACTTTTCTTATTCTTCTCTGGCCCTCCTGGTTCTTCTCACAGCATCTCCCTGGACCATGCATTCCATTTCCCTGACGTTCCCCCCTTTCCCTTGCCGGATGCCTTTGGGCACTTCTCCAAACACCTGGAAGCCTTTGATCTCACCTGGGATAGATACAGCAATTGGGTTTCAATACGTTGTTGCAAGCAGATTGATATGCAATATATTGTTACAAGTGGCCATTAGCATCTCTTACATTGTAGGCATCGCATGATCTATTTCTACAAGATAGCTAAGGGGTTTTTCCCTTTAATACCATGGCAGGAGCTCTGACACTGAGTGAAAACTTTTCTATTCCAGCAAGATTTCAGGAACTGATTGTAATGAGCTTTTAATGGCTGTGCTGCTTTTTTTTATTGTCTTTTAATAATTTTTAATGGTTTTAATTCCCCTCTTTGTTGTTGTACGTTCAATCCATTTCTGACTGATGGCAATCCTATCACAGGGGTTTCTTGGCAAGATTTGTTCAAGGGAGGTTTGCCATGCCCTTCCTCTGAGGCTGAGAAAGTGTGACTTGTGGGTGGGTTTCTATGGCTGATCAAGGATCCAAAACTTCATATGCCAGGTCCTAGTTCAACTTTCAAACCACTATTCCACGCTGGCTCAGTAACTCTACAGATTATTTGACTGCTTTTAAAAATAATGCTTCTATATTTTTTACTGAGGTTTCTGTATGGTTTTAATCTGGTCTGGTTTTAATATTTTGATCTAATTCCCTGCTCAGCCATGGAAACCCACTGGGTGACCTTGGGCGTATTACACATTCTCAGCCCCAGGAAAGCCCATGATAGATTCGCCTTAAAGTCACCTTAAGTTGGAAATGACTTGAAGGCACAGAACAACAGCAACAAGCTGCCTTGAGTCCCAATGTTGGGGAAAAGGTGAGACATAGAAAGAGAAGGAGAAGGAGAAGATCTGTTCTGGTTTTAATATTCTACTAGCATATTTACCTGGCATTGCCTGGGGTTTTTATTTTCTTCTTTAGAACTCACCAAACTATCTTCTCCATTTCCTGTAATTTTGCTCCATATTTGCTAATGCAATCTGTATTCAGAGTTATTTACATACACAGTTTAGGTTCCTGAGGGAGTACACTGTCCTCCTCCTTGCTGCTAGGCCTCATGTCCATAGCAACCGGCCTATTCCAGTACCTGTAACTTTTCCTTATAGTCCCCAATCCAATCTGTGCTGTCTGGCAATGTTGATGTCCTGGTTTTTTTATTTTTTATTTTTTTGGCTTTCTGTTGAATTTGTGCAATGGCTTTACATTTTCCTGGAAGCACTTTTTGTTTTGAATTTCAACTTTAAGATTCCTCACATATTGAACCCACACAATCTATTGTGTGAGAGAAGAAGACTTTGTAACCATGTTGTTTATGTCACTTTAACTTTTCTCATATATGCCTCCAAAATGTTTTCTAGCCTCCTTATTGATGGTAGGTCTCATCTCCATAGTAACTGGCCTGAGGTCCAAGAGCTGTCTGGCTGAGAGTTCTAAAGGCCTCTCTCTAGACTGCCAACCCCAGGATTCCATGGAATCTTCACAGCCAGCCAATCATATGAGGTCTTCTCGCCTCACACAGCCAATCGTATGAGACAAATGCGCAGACAAGCTTTGACTTTTATATAGTAGATAAGGCGCCTTGAGTCCCAATATTGGAAAAAAGGTCAGACATTACTGAATGCAACAACAACAATAATGGTGGTGGTGATGGTGGTGATGATGATGGCTGGAATTCATAGAGTCAAAGAATCATAGAGTTGGGAGAGACCCCGGGGCCATCCAGTCCAACCCCCTGCTATGCAGGAACACACATCAAAACACCCCCAACAGATGGCCATCCAGCCTCTGCTTAAAAGCCTCCAAAGAAGGAGACTCTACCACACTCTAAGACAGCATATTCCACTGCCAGACAGCTCTCACCATCAGGAAGTTCTTCCTGAGGTTCAGGTGGAATCTCATTTCCTGCAGCTTGAATCCATTGCTCCTTGTCCTAGTCTCTGGAGCAGCAGAAAACAAGCCTGCTCCCTCCTCGATCTGATATCCCTTCAGATATTTAAACATGGCTATCATGTCCCCCCTTAACCTTCTCTTCTGCAAACTAAACATACCCAGCTCAGAGGACATGGCTTCCAGACCCTTCACCATTCTGGTCGCCCTCCTCTGGACACGTTCCAGCTTGTTGATATCCTTCTTGAAATGAGGTGCCCAGAACTGGACACAGTATTCCAAATGAGGTCTAACCAAAGCAGAATAGAGTGGTACTATTAGCTCCCTTGATCTAGACACCTTAATCCTATTGATGCAACCAAGAATTGTGTTGCCCTTCTTGGCTGCTGCATCACACTGAAACTTATGTCTTTGTAAGTGGACTTGAATCCGTGAGAAACAGAACTGGGCAGCTTCACAACTTCCACATACAGCAAGGGGCTGCATGATGTTACTCAATAGGAGAGCCACTGAAGTGATCATTGCATATCAAGATCAATGCTCACTGGGAGTGGTGCATAAGGGAACTGATGTGCAATGGGTGCCAGTGTGTATCCAGGCACCAGCTAGAGAGTGTTGATGCACATTGAGCTTGATGCGCATTGGAACACCATCTGGGGAGTGCCAAGGCCCCTTGTCAGAGCCTGGGGTGTATTGTGAATCTCTTATCAGTGGCCTGAGATTTGCATCTTTTCAAATCACTAGATGGAAACTGGGCCTTTCCACACTATACTTTTATAGTGCTATTATTCTGCTTTCAACATCCTGTGGAATTCTGGGGCTTGTAGTTTACTGAGGCCCAAGTGCTCTCTGGCTGAGAATTCTAAAAGCCCTTCCCTAAATGGTAAACTCCAGGATTCCATAGGATGTTGAAACTGGAATAATAGCACTGTAACAGTGTAGTACAGAAATGGCCAGTGTCTCCTCTGCTATGTAGTTAAGTATGTGTAAAGTTACACAATGTAAACCATGATATAGACTCACAGCCAACAATAATAATCATAATTACATTTAGAATTATGATTATTACAGACACATTTAAGTCATCGGTGCTTTAACACTCTGGAGAGAGTATGAGGCAACATCCGAAGGGCCAACATAAGCCAGCACTTGAACCATATGACATTTTCCTCTGCCGCGTAGCGAGGCCACCATCCTATTACTACAAAAAATAACTTCAGTGTGTCAATTATACCACCAAAGCAGTGATGTTATTCCCCACTAAATTGCACAGTAATGTAGTTACACCTCAGTTATCGGGGAAAAGTTATTTATTTATTCATTTATGGCATTTATTTATTGCCTCTCAACCTACCTGCCCCCGAGGCAATGTATGACAGGTAAAAAACACTTTGAAAACATTAAATAAAAACCTCTTAAAACACTCGAGGTTTCTCTTTCAAAACAGCTCAAAACACAGTTTTAAAGGCCTTCCTTAAAAAAAAACCCTCTAAAAGCAGTTAAAAAGTAGCTAGAGTAGCAATGACACAAATTTAAAAATGGAAAGGCCAAACACAAAAGGATAGTCTTCACTGCTTGCAAGAAGCTCAAAAGAGATGGAGCCAACCTGACTTCTGTTGGGAGGGAGTTCCACAGTCAGGGTTCTAGCGCTATTATTCCATTTTCAACATCCTATGGAATCCTGGGATTTGCAGTTTAGGGTGGGGCATTAAGAATTCTCAGCCAGGGAGCTCTTGGGCCTCAGTAAACTACAAACCCCAGGATGCCACAGGAGGTTGAAACTGGAATAATAGCACTATAAGTGCAGTGCAGAAATGGCCTTAGGGTTTGAGCAGACTCCTGTGGGAGGAGGTGGTCGTCCATATATCCTGGCCCCAAGGCCCAAGAAATTCATTGGCCAGAATCCTCATTATCATTTATGGTGTTGTAACTAGGCAGTTAACAACCACAATTAGGGATGTAATTCTTCAGAAAGTTTCTTCTCAAAGGTAGCAAGAAATCATTTCGGCCATTTTCTTCCTGCTTTTATATGCAAGAATGAAATAAGTGGAGCTTTCTGTGTTTAACAAAGCTAATCTTATTCTCCTCCTTCATGGCTGTCAAATTATCAAAGATCCACTGATTAGTCAACTAGGGCCATTTCCGCACTAGACTGTTATAGTGCTATTATTCCAGTTTCAACCGCCAATGGAATCCTGGGGTTTGCAGTTTAGGGAGGGGCCTAGCACTATAACAGACTAGTGCGGAAATGGCCTAGGAATATTTAACTGCAGTCAAATATTTGGTGGCCATTTTGTGGGCATCTCAGTGCCAACCTTTTCTTGCTTCCATCCCGTTCTACCAGAACAATGAATTCTTTTTTCTCTTTCTTCTGCACCAAAACTGCCCAGTGCCTCAATGTGTGATCACGTAATTTCTTTATGTTACAGTGCAGACTGCTCTAGCAATAGCTGGCAGAGCGGGGAAGGCTGCGAGTTTGCCACAAAAGGTTTAATAACTGAGCTCTCCCCTTTTCTCAGTTCCATCTGAGCAATAATAACATAATCAATTTGTTTCCTTGCTCTCCTTGGTTGTGGGAGCTCTCAAAGTGCATTTCCTTCTGATATGATGCTAGAATAAAGCGTTTGTGAAAACCAGCTGATTACCTGAGCAGACTGGAGCAGGCGTCTGCGGCTGAGTTTTATAGAGCTTTCCTTATCCGTGTGACAGGGCAGTTCAGCCCAGTCCGCAAGCATATCTTGAGAGCGTGAGCAATGAAATTCTCTAGGAGGTGGAGCAGACTATGAGGTTTCTTAGGCTGTTAGTATTACGGCATTCAACCTCCTCCAGAGCTCCAGTGGTGAGCCATCAAACAACTCATGGAATAACAAAAGCTACCACATTATATTGATCCAGGGCTGCATGTCATCTCCAGACTGGAGTTAATGCTGCATTGGCACAAAGATTTATTAAAGTCATTTTACTCATCAGGCTGTGAGTTCCAATCCCATGCTTTCCTAACCAGGAATGAAGTAGTACCTTTTTTAAAAAAAGCAAATGGGAGAATACAGGCTAGGATCCTACATCACAACATTTTGTAACTTCACGAATCCTTAGCTGCATTACAGAGGTGCAGAGAAATCATGCAGGTGCTTCTGATAACCACTGGGCTTTCTGATGTGCATTGGATGCTCACAACTGGTGTCTAGATGAGCAATGTGGAGTGCTCTGTTGCACACTGGTGCCCCTTACGTGCTGGGCCATGGCACATCAGTCATCCCACCATTGTGCAATGGTTGCCTGTAACTAATAATGTTGCAGCAGGTGAATATGGATGTTGTCAAACTGCTCAGTTCTATTTACTACTGACATTACAAAGACATAAGTCTCACTCACAATTCTAGCCATGGTTTAATACAGGGGTAGGGAATTGTGCACAAGTTGGGTGCCAGTTTCCATCCCTGTGGGCCCCCCCATCCCAAAGACTGTACCCAGACATCGAAGACCATTTCCGCACCACACTGTTATAGTGCTGTTATTCCACTTTCAACATCCTGTGGAATCCTGGTGTCTGTGGTTTACAGAGGCCAAAGAGCTCTCTGGCTGAGAATTCTAAATGCTTCTCCCTAAACTGCAAACCTCAAGATTCCACAGGATGTTGAAAGTGGAATAATAGCACTATAAGAGTATAGTGTGGAAATGGCCAAAGTCTACTAGAAGTGACCATTTTCAGCTGGTTTCCAGAAAAGTCTACTTGGGGTTGCTTGAGGGATTCTGGATGTGCATAAACTGCTGCATCTGCAAATAGTTTTCTCACATTTTGTGCTGTTTTCAATTGAAAACTCATGCAAAATTCTCTCATTCTTTTTTTTAAAGGGTAAGGGGTTCAGAGGGCTTTGGGATCTGCGAGTTGGGCTAGAAGGGACCTTCTTTCCCCACCACTGATTTATTCAGGTAGGAACAGCACAAAACTGAAGAGCAGCTGGTGGAACCCACAAGGGGAAAATAAGACACTGCTTAAGATGCTGAAAAGATGGCCTTTTATTAACCAAAAAGCCCAGTTGTAAATCAGAGTTCTTAACATACAAAAGTCAACATTCCATTAGTGACCTATGTAAGTGTGGCTTACACATATGCAAGTCTCCTTTTTTGGACAGGGGACATCGGGGCTATTCTTCAGCCCTGTCCAAAACCTCTCCCCTCAGACCCCAGCTATTAAGCAATTGCTTCCCCAGGACACACAACAGGCTGCAGAGTTCCCAAAATGATGCATGAGCCCGATTTCACCCTCTCCTCACCAGTTTGGCTGCCACAGTCCTGCAGAGTTACACTAAATGTGTGAGCTTTCAGCAGGATCTTGAGCATCTGGAGGACCTTTCCAAGCACCCAAAAGTGCAATTTTCAGAAAGGTGGCTTACTAGTCTAGAAAGTAGGGATGGGCCAATCGAATCTTTGAATCTTTGACAGGGATTCAGAATTCGGGAATCTGAATCCCTGTGCCAAAACAGGAAAACGGAATCTTTCAAATCTGCCACTCAAACAGTTTGTTGGAGACCAGGACGCCTGAAAACCTGGGAGACCAGGATGCCTGAAATCTCAGGACCAGGGTGGGATCCCGCTCCTCATATGTTTCCCCACCCAATGTGGGCATGGGTGATTGGCCGGCAGATTGGCAGAAAGCCTCGCATGCCCTGGAGGCCGCCATTTCTCCCTCCTGCTGCCTGTGCCCCTAGTGCTGCCTCTCCCTGCTGCTGCCTCCCTCTGCAAGGTAATTTTGGGATAGCGATTGGGAGTTGAGGGACAGAGGAGCAAAACTGAGTTTGTGTGGGGGTCTAGGAGCTTGTGGGAATGTCCTAAGGGGTTCCAAAGACTGCAAAAAGGGGTTCAGGGGTTCCATGCAAGCCATGCCAGCCATAGTTTCCCCTTCACCAGCTTTCTTTGGTCAGTTCTGGGACTAAGATTGTCACGATGCCACTTCCTCTCTTAGTTTCTGTGTCTTGAATACATGAATACTTCAGTTAACCCATTTTGAAGCTCCCTTTTAGAAAGTCTTTTTATGCTTCTCAACCCCTTTTCCTCTTTTTTCTCTGTCTAGCTGCAAGTTTATAAGCAGCATTGCCACTGGAAAGGTTGCAAAGGAGAGCTGGAGAAAGACAGACTTTTGGTCTTGTGTTGCAGTCTGTGGTAAACAATGGATGCCAAAAACCCTGAGCTGGGAAAGAACGGAATGCTACTCTAGCTGATTCTATAGGAGGAGTGTGTGTTGCCTACAACAAACAAGGTGAACAGTAGCTGCCTCCAGAATCGTTTATTGAGCATGCATTAATCTGTATTATTTTTTGATTTGAGACTGGAGAGTAGGGATTGGAAATTGTTGAGACAGGCCTAGAGATCTGACTTGAGTGTCCCTTGCAGGACTTGAGGATAGAGAATTGACTGGACTAGAGGCGTGTGTGTGTGTGTGTGTGTGTAAGTGCTTTCTTTGTTGCAGGACTTGAGACTTGACTCTTGAGGCTGCAGGGTGCAGAATTGAGATTGGACTAGAAGCTGTTTGTGTGTGTGTGTGCGTGTGTGTTTTAAGTGCCTTCTGTTACTGCAGTTTAGGCCTACCTGGCGATAGCGCTGGGTATCACTTGGATGTTAATAATTAGGCCTTCTTCCACCACCCCTCTCTACGTGTTTGAGAGGCCCCTGGACAAGCACGAAACTAGGCTCGGCCATCAAACGCTGCAATATCCCAAGACAATACAGGCAGGCCAGAAATAGCCAGATCACAGCTTTAGGAGACCTCTCTGCAAACCCCCTCATTATGTATGCATGCTGTTTACAAAGGACTCCCTGCCCCGAGCAGGTAACTTGGCAAGCTAGAAGCTTAAAGGCCGAGCACTGAGTATTTGCATACAGTCTACCTCTTTGTCAATTCGGACTTAACTCAATCATGCTAAATTGTGACCTTTCGGAGACATTGTCTCACACCCAAAACTCATTGTTGTCCCCGAGTAAGGCATAGCCTGCAGTCACACTTCTCCCTATAAAAACCGCTGATTCCGAGACCTTCCTTGGATCACTCCTGAGTTTCAACCCATCTTGCTGCTGCATTGCTTGGCGAGCTCCCCCAGCTAATCGAGCTGAGCTTCTTCTCTGCACCCCCGGCTTCTCTCCCGAGGTCTAGGACGACAAGACAAGTGTCGTATCACCCATTTTCCTCTGAAAGTCCCTATCCTTAATTCAACCTCTAATTTCTTAGTTAGCTGTGTGACTGCGGTGTCTTTGATATTTGTTTGTATTCAACATCATTTAATAAAAACATCATTTTTATTGCTTTAAACCCGTCTGGCTGACCTGACCCCATAGACCAGTGGTTCTCAACCTGTGGGTCCCCAGATGTTTTTGGACTTCAGCTCCCAGAAGCCCTGAGCATTGACCACAGTGGCTGGGGCTTCTGGGACCTGATGTCCACAAACATCTGGGGACCCACAGGTTGAGAACCACTGCCATAGACGCTGGGTTGCAAGATCCCGCTAAGTTACCCTGCCTCTCGCTAGCTTAAGTGAGTGCTCCAGCTAATTTTCCCCAAAAGTGTGTGTTGTTGTTTGGTTATCTAGGTGTCCCTCCTGGGACCCCCAGTAAACAGGGTAACACTTCCTTATTGCAGGACTTCAGACTTGACTGGAAGGTACAGTCTTCTTGAGATTTCAAGGTTGCTTTGCATCACTCCCTTGCAAAGCTCTTTCAGACACAATTCCGGGGTTTGTAGTTTTACAAGGTGTCTCAGCTTTCTCTGGCACAGTGTGCTGGTGCATCATCAAACTACAAACCCCAGGATGCCAGGAGGCGCTATGCAAAGAAAAGCTAGTTTTGACCTTGATTATCTCTGTACTGTAATATGTGGCCCTGTTTACAAAGGCAGGAAAATGTGGGATTAATCCATATTTTCCTGCCTGGGTAGAAAGGGCCTTCATGTCATTTTCAATCTGGAGAAATCCTGAGGCAAAATTATGACAATTGTCCTGGTCAGATTTCTTCAGAGGGAGGTTTGCCTTTGCCTAGGCTTTTGCCGAGGTTGAGAGAGCGTGTCTTGCCCAACATTATCCTTCTTTCCCTTGCTTTTTAAACCCTTTTTTAAAAAAAGTATTCGAAAGATTCAAGATTCATGAGATTCGTGGATTCCCAGAACCTTCTAGGGATCCGGATCCGGATTCGGATCCAGAAAATTCTGGATTTGTCCCATCCCTACTAGAAAGCAAGCTAGCAGGAAAGGAAAGGAAAGGAAAGGAAAGGAAAGGAAAGGAAAGGAAAGGAAAGGAAACTTGTTGTGTCAGCCCCATCTGCTATCCAAGCTTGCAAAGGCTCAAGATCAGCCAGGAGCAGTAAAACTGACCACAGCTCCTAGCAGTTTAAATGCATATGTAAACAAAAGTCTCTTTCCCTCTCCCCCTCTCTGGCATTTGTTGTTCCATTTCATGCTAGGGATTGTAAATCCTGACACATTTCATCCTTTCATGCTGGAACAAATAATTTCTATAGATTTCCCCCCTTTATGGGAGATTTCTGCTCAGTTTTCATTCACTATTTGTGCTAGGGGATATCTTTCAAGGAATTCTTTTGCATAAAAGTACATGTGTTCTTGCACAAAATATACCGCTTCCTCTACAGAAATCTTGTTTTCTGCATATCTGCATTTCTGTACAAATGAACTGCCTAAGAGGCATATCAAAGTATGAGGAATCTCTTAGTTATTTTGTTTTTCCCACCAGGAGCTTCCAAGTGTTGGACCACCGTTTTGCATTCAAGAAATGAACCTTAATGAATATTCCGCCCCCCCATCTCTGTTCAATACACAATATTTGTGAAAGTAACAACCTAGCTGATGCAGATACCATAACTGGACATGTTGAGGTTCTAACCTGGTATAACTCTAATGGCATGAGCAGTGAAAAGACTGTACATGCAAGGATGAGAATGAGATTTCCCGGTGTCCTGTTTTGCATGGGACATCCTGTATTTGGAGTCCTAAAGCTTCATCCCATATCTAGGTGATATGGAATGCCCCAAATCCTGTATTTCACAGTGGATCCCACACACACACACTCCTACAAGACTGACCACCAAGCATTCTATCTGTCCCACTGCCATCACAGGTAGGTTGGGTGGGGACACAAGAGAGAATCTTCCTGGCACACAACTCCCTTGCTGCAACAGCTCCATTGGTTGCTACTCTGTTTTCAGGCTTGATTCAAAGCGCTGATGATGACCTATATACAGCTTGGATCTGGACTATTTGAAGGATAGCATCTCCCTTTATGAGCCCATTAGAGCTCTAAAATTACCCAGAGAGGCCCTGGTGTCATACCCTGCCTTGGAGACTGTGGCAGTGTCAAGGAGGATTCTGACTCCGAGGCAGAGGCTTCCCCAAAGCTGAAGCGTCCCCAGAAGTTGGTCCAGAGGGAGATAATACACAACAACAACAAGGGCCTGAGCCAGGGGAACAAATAGAGGAAAACAAAGCTGACACGCTTACCTCGCAGCAGAAACACCATGAAAGAGAGGACTTGTGTCGCTTGGCTCGTTTAAGTAGTAAGCGAACCCTAATGAGGGAACACCTGTGGCGACAACAGCCATAGATAAAAGAGGGCTCCAGCTGGTCTTTCCTCCCAGGGTCAGCAACCAATCTCTTTGGCTGTGAAACCCTGTGCTCTTGGATCTGGTTGTCTTGGAACTCTGCCTGTTTGGACTATAGTTTGAATTTGCCCCTTTGGATTTGTTTGCTCTAGGCTGCCTTTTTGTTTGGACATTCTTTGACTCTCACCTTGTGAGTAGAAACTGTGCTGGTTGCGAATTACTGCCTGCTGTGCCGTAGACATGACACCTTCTCTGTGTCCCATCACCTTTTCAGGCTCAGTTGGTGGCAAAAAGAGGAAGAGCCTTCTTAGGTGGCTACTCCAAGACTTTGGAACTCCCTCCCAGAGGTGTACCTAGGGTGGGGCAAGTAGGGTACATCCCTTGGGTGCCAATACCAGTGAGGCACAAAGAAGCCATGTCGGAAGCTTTAGTGGCAGAAGAGGAGGGGGGAAGGGAAGTGGCCTTGGAGGTAGGAGCACAATTTCCATGCTTGCCCTAAGTGTTATTAATACTAAATATGTTTCTGCTCCCTCCCTATGGAGAGTTTGTTTTTGCTCTCCTTCCATCAGCAAGTTAGGGCATTTTTATGCCATCAGGCTTTTGGAGACTCACTAAGGTAAGCTTTTAATGCTGAGTGGTGCTGTTTTTAAGGTTTGTGTGTTGTCTTTTAAAGAATTGTTATGTTTTCAATGTGTAATGTTTTTAATTTTATTAACTGTTTGTTTTTTAATTTTTTATGTTGATACTTCTATTGAAGCTTTTGCATGGTTTTTGTATTGTCTTTAAATGTTTTAAATGTTAGCTGCCTCAAGTCTCATGTTACTGCAGTTTCTATCCTGGGCTTGTGGTATATAGATATCACTTGATATCAATAATTTGGCCTTCTTTACCCATTCCTCTCCACGTGCTTGCGAGGCCCCCGGACAAGCATGCAAACAGGCATGGCCGACAATAGCCGAAACATTCCAAACAAATCCAGACAGGCCAGAAATAGCCAGACTGCTGCTTTAGGAGACCTCAAGGCAAGTACCACATTATGTACGGACGCTACTTACAAAGGACTCCCTGTCCTGAGCAGGCAGCTTGACGAGCCGAATACTCAACTGTCAAGCACTCCGCGTTTGCATACTGGCTACTCTATTGACAACTCTGTCCTAACTCAGTCATGTAAAATACTGACCTTTCAGGGCTTTGTCTCCAGCCTGAAATTCATTGTTATCCCCAAGAACGGACTAGCCTGCGGCCACATTTTCCCCTATAAGACTCCCTGACTTTGAGCGCTTCCTCGGATCGCTTTTGGCTTCCATCCCGCCTTGCTGTCACTTCGTTCGATGAGCCTTCCCCTCAGCTCCTCATGCTGAGAACTCTACTTCAACGGACCTTTTTCTTCAGACTTTCTGGGCTTCAGGACTGGTGTAGTATTTCCCATACAAAACCTCCTCTTAAAATCCCTCTGTCCAACTCCTGCCTTTTTTTCAACAGTTCTCTGTGCGAGTGTGTTGCATACACGTGTTTGACTGTACATCAATAAAACAACAATTATTATTTACATCTGTTTGCTCCTTGACTCGGCCTGACCCCGTAGACATTGGGTAAAAGATCTCGCTACGTTGCCCTGCCTCTCGTAGTGCTAGCTTGTGCTCTTTGCTCATTCCCAACTTTGTAATGTTTGGAGTGCACTTAGGTGTCCCCCACAGGACCCCCAGAAATCAGGGTAACACTCATTATCGAGAGAAAGGTGGAATATAAATCAATATCATCATCATCATCGCCTGCTTCCATCTGGTTCAATTCTCTTCTGTAGAGGCTAGGCTGGCCCCTTGTCTTCTCTCCATTTTTTTTTGTATGATTTTTATTAAAAGTTTGTCCCAAAAATAACCCCCCCCCACACACTTCCATGCTTAAATCTTCCAGTTGAAATGGCTTATTTCCATTCCATTACAAACATAATTTCCATCTTACAGAGAGAAGAACAGTTACATTATTTCTTCTTTGATTTCTTATACATTTATATCCTTACCCAATCCAATACTCTTTTCCATTCTTTCTCAAACTTCTGGATAGATTTATTCTTCAGAGAAAATGCTAGCTTTTCCATCTCTATCATGTCCAGAACTTTTAACTTCCATTCTTCTATATCGATATGCTTCTTTTCTTTCCAGTGCTGCGCATATGTCAACCTTGCCGCAGTTATTAAATATAATAATATCTTCTGATGACTTCTTATTTCCCTTTGTTGCCCTAGCATGTTTAACAAATAAAGCTCCGGTTTCATTTCAAAATTCAGCTTACAAATTCTTTGGATTTCGTCATGTACCCCCTTCCAAATTTTTTTTGCTAACTTACATGTCCACCACATATGGGAAAAAGACCCCATCTTTTCATCACACTTCCATCAATTTGAATTCCCATTTTTTGTTATTTTTTGTAATCTTTCTGGGGTCATATACCATCTATAAAACATTTTATAAAAGTTTTCTCTTAAATTTAAGTTTAGTGTAAATTCTATATTTATTTTCCACACTCTTTCCCAAGTTTCTAATTCAATTGAATGTCCCAAATTCTGTGCCCATTTAACCATTGTATCTTTGACTACTTCTGATTCCATTTCTCTTTTCAGCAATAATTTATAAAATTTGGAAATTCTTTTCTTTTGGTTATCTTTCATCAGTACATCTAATTCATTCTCTTTTCTCTCAAATCCCTATAGTTTTTGGTCCATTCTAAATCTTTCTCTGAGTTGTCTCCATGGAAACCAATTTAGTTCATGCCCTTCAGCCTTTAATTCTTCTTCTGTACACGTTCTTGGTTTGTCGCCCTCCCATTTCAATAACTCTTGATATGCTAGTAAATTTCCTTGTTTTGTTGGGGCAATTTTATAAGCTTCTTGTGGTGAGTTCCATACTGGTAATTTTGTATAAAATTTTTGCTTTATTTGTGACCAAACCTTCAACAATGTCTTTCGGATGCAATGGTCTTTAAACTCTTTATTCACAACATAGATATCCATGCCGTCCAAATCTATTGTTTATTTCTTCTATCTCTTTAGTGGTTGTGTTTTCTAACTGAATCCAGTCTTTAATCCAATCTAAACAACATGCGTGGTAATAGATTTTCAATGATGATAAATCAAGTCTTCCTCTCTCTTTTGCATCTTTGAGTGTTCTAATTCTTGGTTTTTTCCCTTGCCAAATTTTTGTAGGGCCTTTTCCCATTCCTTAAATATCTTCTCTTTCCCTATTATTGGTAAGTTTTGAAAGAGGAACATAAGCTTTGGTAGTTAAGATATTTTAAAAGCATTTATCTTGCCCAAGAAAGATAAATTTAGATTTTTCCATTTCTCCATATCACATTTAATTTCTTTCCATGTTCTTGAATAATTGTTTTCAAATAGTTCTTGATTCTTTTTCGTCATAGTTATCCCCAGATATTTTGTTTTCTTGGTCAGTTGATCTCCGATCTTCTCTCCAATTCCGCTTGCTCTTTTTTTGTCATATTTAAAGTCATCATCATTGTCTTTTCTCTATTTATCTTATAATCTGCTTTTAGTCCATATCTTTGTAAAATTTCCATCAGCACCTGAACTGATTCTTGTGGATCCTCCAAAACTATAATTACATCATCTGCAAAAGATTTTAATTTCAGTTCTTTTTTCCTTATTTTCAAACCTCTTATCTGTGGCTCTTCAATTATTGTTATCAACAGAACCTCCAAAACAGCTATAAATAATAATGGTGATAACGGGCATCCCTGTCGTACCTCTTTATTTGTTGCAAAGCTTGCCATGGTATCTCCATTTATAATTAACCTCGCTGATTGGTCTTGGTAAATCATCTCCATCTATTTGCAAAAGTCTTCCCCCAAATCATATTCTTTCAGAAGCCTTAACATAAAGTCCCAAGAAACATTATCAAAAGCTTTTTCAGCATCTAGAAAAATAAGTGCTGCTTTCTTCCCCGGGTTTTTGTCATAAAATTCAATCACATCCATGATTGTTCTAATGTTATCTCTCATGTATCTACCCGGGAGAAAGCCTGTTTGGCTCTCTTGAATCTTATCCTGCAGTGCACGCCTCAAGCATTTTGCCAACACTGACGCAAATATTTTATAATCTATATTCAGCAAGGAGATTGGTCTGTAATTGTTAACTTCTCTTTTGTCTTTGTCTTCTTTGGGTATCAGTACAATATTAGAGTCTCCCCAGGTTTCCGGTTTACCGTATTTCTCTATTTCCTTCAGTGTTGCTTGAAGTGGGTGAATCAATTCTTTTATAAACCTTTTATAATATAACGCTGTAAATCCATCCGGTCCTGGTGTCTTATCCACTTTCTGACCTTTTATGCCCTCTTCTATTTCAATAAGTGTTATTGGTTTATTTAACTTGTGTTTCCTGTGATATTTTGGGAATCTTAGCCTTTTGAAGAAATTCAGTTAATTTTTTTTTCATTTCGATGGTGAGATTTGCCTTCTCTCCGTTTGCTGGCTAGCAAAGCCCCTCTTGTTCAAGCAGGCTTTTACTGGGTAATTGCTTGCAGAAATCCTTCCTATGGGGATGGGCAAGTAATCTAGTTTTATTCTCTTTTTTGCATTTTTTATAAATAATTTTATATTGTATGATTTATGATTTTGACATGATGATCTTGGAATTGCGTTTTAATTATATTGTTATGTTTTTAGTTAAGTTTTTAAAAATTGTTTGTGAGCTGCCTGGGATCCCACACCAGGAGAAAGCCAACATATGAGTGAAAGAGAGAAAGAGAGAGAAAGAGAGAGAAGAAAAGCTCCAATCAGGACTTGCATGCTTGCTGGGTTCACTATTCTGACTGATGAGAAGGGTTGCAGTGGTTGGCCTGCCACCATGACATTTGCCCAGGTTTGGAGTTCCCAGAATATTTGAAATCTCTTGGGTATCCTGAGTTCCAGGGCTGCATTGACGTTTTATAGACCCTAGGCACTCTTTCATTTGTCTCCCCACCTCACCTCAATGCACCACTACGGATGTTTCCATAGGCCCTAAAATCCTGTTTTCATTGGCCCTCAGATTTTTGTAGGCCTCATGTATTATGCCTAAAGTGCCTAATGGATACAGCAGCTCTGCTGTGATCTCACAAGAGCACCTACTCTCATAAGACTTTGTTGGAAAATTCCAGCATTCTCTCTCTCCCACACCTCTTGTTCTAGGCACGTGGGGCTTAGGTCATTTCCTCACTATACTGTTATAGTGCTATTATTCCACTTTCAACATCCTGTAGAATTCTGGGGTTTGTAGTTTACTGAGGCTGAAGAGCTCTCTCCCTAAACTGCAAACCCCAGGATTCCATCGGATGTTGAAAGTAGAATAATAGCACTATAACAGTGTAGTGCAGAAATGGCCTTAGGTAGTATAGAGGTTCATTTTCCTTTGCATGACAAAGCCTTCTCCTTTCTCACCTAAAGTCTCACCACTTGCTCCTGTGTTATTTAAATGCATGGCTATAAATACCTTTGGTATCCAAGTAACTAGATCATGTGACCCAGGACAGTTCCTAGGGTCATCAGCCTTATGAAAGACCCCACTTCTCAGATCTCTTCCTCCTTCTTCACCATTTTTTGCTTCTGCTTCCTCTCTCTGGCCACCCTTCACATCTCCACCAAGAAGATGGCAAGATAAGAATGAAGTTAATGTCTTACGTTATCTATCATTAGCTAGTTAGGATCCAGGCTCCCCAGTGTATATATAATTGTAAAATCCATTAGTAGATTTTCTAAGTATGTAACCTGAAACTGCTTGTCTTGTTTTGTTTTCTTAGCCAGTTTCAGTTCAGGGAAGCCACACAGAGATTGGGGCATGCTTTTTCTGCTACTTGCAAAAAAGAAGGCTGACTCCGAACAGTTTCAGCTTTCATTGTTTTTTCAAAAGGGCTAATATGCTGGGAAACTCTAACTCCCAACAGTCTTGAGGGACCCTATATAGGCCTACCACCTATAGCCTGCATGGGTTTTCAGAAAAGCTGAGAATCTTAGCTGTGAATGAAGTAAGTCTTTGGAGAAAGAGGCAGCTTGGAAGGATCAGATTTTGGCTACTGTCCCTCACCACTGCTGTGTGATCCTGGCAAAAGGGCAACCACTGGCATAGTGAACCAGCAGGCTTCTGGCCTCTGCTCTATTTATATGCACTAAAACCACCATGTATTGCTGTCATCCTGGGTAATTCTACTTCTTTTGATCGCAAAATCCATCAGACTGTACCAAAAGCATTTCTCATGCAATTTTTTCCTCATTATCCACTCACGTGTTGCATCTGCTGACAAGTAGAGCCATTAACGAATTCCTACCTTTCGCCCTCAATTAAACACACCATGTTCAAAATGCATAGAGAAAGGGGATTTCAACCCAAAAAAAAAAAAGCCCAATAAGGAGCCCCTGGAGAGGCTTTGAACTATGATCTTATAATTAAAATTGATAGTAATTAATCATCTTCATAAAGCAATTTGCTGCCGATTGCAGGTGGTCCCCATATAAAATTGAAATATGCTCTTTCCTTTTGGCTATAAGCATTGGCATGGTTTGGACTGGGCACTGCCAATCATCTTTCCCACATGGACAAGAAATTGAACCAGACTAATCTTTTTGCTGTGCCTGCTAGATCTTTGTTGTGCCCAAGCACACGAGAGGAAGACTTGCAACTAAGCGTTTTTGAGGGGCTACACTGGAAAGTTTGAACTCATTGCAGTAAAATTTCCTGGAAACCCTGCAAAGTGTTTTGGGATATAACAGTCCTTTAAACTCATCTTCTAAGGAACATAAGAAGAACCATGCAGAATCAGATCAAAGGTGTAATCCAGTCTATCATGTTGTTACTACATTTACTGCATGGAAACCCATCAAAGCTGAGGGTAAGAGACTTCAACTGGTCCAAAGAGCTGCAACCAGACTGTTAACTAGGGCTGGCTATAGGGGTCACACAACTCTCCTGTTGCACAGCTCCACTCGTGATGACCTTTAAAGCCCAACATAGCTTGGGTCCAGCTTGTTTGAAGGACTGAATTCTCCTTTATGAACCTGCCCGGGCTTTGAGATCTGCTGGAGAGGCCCTTCTCTCCATCCCACCACCTTCACAGGTACACTTGGTGGGAACACTATAGAGAGCCTTCTCAGTGGCTGCCCCCAGGCTCTGGAATACTTCGTTCCCAGAGAAGTCACACTGACACCCTCTGTACTCTCTTTCTACAATCAAGTAAAGATGTTTTTATTTGGACAAACATTTGATATGAATTATATGTGGTCTGTCTGATAGAATGTGCTGGATATTGTGTTGCTGATGAGTGCGTTTTTAATTACTTATTTTAACATTGTTTTAATTCTTTCTGGTTGCTAATTATATTTTAGTTTTTCTGTTCTTTGGGTTTTAACTATGTCTTTTTAATTGTCATAAGCCACTTTGAGTCCCAGTTTGGGAAAGAGCAGGACCTTGATGATGGTGATGATGATAGGACATGAGAACAGTATGGAAATCAGTCCATGGAAATCTGCCTTAGCTTCAGTATCTATAATCTCCTTAGTCCTAAAACCGCAGCTGGTCCAGCATCTATATTTTGGTGATAGAGTTAGGCACCTAAAATAGCTCAAGAGTCGGCATGGTATAGTAGTTTGACTGTTGAGCCATTTCTGCACTACACTGTTATAGTGCTATTATTCCACTTTCAACATCCTGTGGAATTCTGGGGTTTGCAGTTTACTGAGGCCAAAGCTGAGAATTCTAAAGGCCATTCCCTAAACTACAAGACCCAGGATGCTATAGGCTGTTGCAAGTGGAATAATAGCATCACAACAGGGTAGTGCAGAAAGGCCCTAAGACACTGGGAGACTGGGAGTTTGACCCTCTGCTCATCCATGGAAACCTATGGAGATGACCTTGGACAGGTCACCTTCTCTTAGCCTCAGAAGAAGGCAAAGGCAAACCCCCTCTGAATAAATCTAGCCAAGAAAACCCTGTGATAGATTCACCTTAAAGCCACTCTAAGTCTGAAATCTTGAAGGAACACAACAAAAATAAACAGCGCATTTAGAGTTCAGAGTAAAACTCAGAGCAGATTTACTGCCCTGGTCATGTGGAAGCCGCCAGTGGTGCTGGGTTATATAAGTTATGTGAACAGGTATTTTCTTATATCTGTCCTGAATCTCTCACCATTCATATTTCCTACTGTATGTGTGTTTACTTGCCTTCAAGTCATCTGTTGACTTCTAGTAACTCCATAAATTTCATAGGGTTTTCTTAGGCAAGGATTACTCTGGGGTGATTTTACCAGTTCCTTTCTCTGAAATGGAGCCTATGGTGCCTGGTATTCCTTGGTGGTCTCCTATCCACGTACTAACCAGGGTTGTCTCTATTTAGTTTTCAAGATAAGACAGGTAGTACCACCTTCAGGGTTTTTAGGCCCTGCTCAAGGATAAACATAAGGTCTTCCAAGAACTTTCAGGGTAGGAATCAAAATTCAAAATGAGTTGTAGGGAGATACAAGAGGAGAGCACCATCGGCTAGTAGCTTGTAACATTAAAACAGATTTCTTTCAGTAATCAGTTGCAGTTTTAATCCAGTAGCCATGCTGATGGGGGAATTCCGGCAGTTTCACTGTCCAAAAAAAGGGCAACTTTTTCAATTTTGCTGCAGACCTGACTCAGCCCATTAACCTGATGTCTGAGGATGAAGGGAACTGTGGTGCAACAGAACATAAAGCCTCAGGTTGGGAAAGGTTAGCCTAGATTGGCTAATCCAAAAGCAATCTTCTACAAATAAATAAATTATGTTGGAAAAAATGGGGAAGAGAAGAAAACCTTATTTATTTATGTTATATCCTTCCTTTCTCCTTATGCAGGATCCAGGGTTATATGCTGTTTAGAATTTATTAACTACTGGGAATAGTGAAATACTAAGCATTTTTCCTATTTTGTTCAAGCACAGGAAATATAAAAGAGATCTGAAATTCTGTTTTGCAGCCTTATTTACTCCTCCCTCTTATCTACTACATAAAAGTCAAAGTTTGTGAGTGATCTTGTCTGTCTGTCCGTGTCAGGCAGGTGAACATCTCATATGATTGGCTGTGTGAGGCGAAGACCTCGTATGATTGGCTGGCTATGAAGATTCTATGGAATCCTGGGGTTGGCAGTTCAGGGAGGGGCCTTTAGAATTCTCAGCCAGAGAGCTCTTGGGCCTGTCCAGTTCCTATGGAGATGAGGCCTAGCAGCAAGAAGGAAGGCAGTGTATTCCCTCAGAATCGAACCTCTGTATGTTAACTCTGTATACAAATTGGATTGGGGAATATGGGGGAAAGTTACAGGTACTGGACAATGCAATTTGGGGAATTAGAGACACAGGATCTCAAATCTGTGTATTTCAACTGCATCTAATTCCTAAGGTAAGGTAATTCCTAAGGTATTCCTAACAAGTGTTACCAATGAGAAAATAAAATCCCTGGCAACATCGGGTAAATATGCTAGTATTTTATATTTTTACATTTTTTTATATTTTAGAAATTATTTTAAAACTGCAATATAAAAATTCCTAAAAAGTGAATTAAAGAATGCTAGACTGCATTATGATTGCCCATTCTGAGTGTGTCAGAGAGATTTAATGTTGGATAAATGTTAATGTTGGGAGCCATGCTGGTTGGAGGAATCTGAGAGCTGTAGTTCAAAAAACTAACTTTTCAAGGCTCTGAGAAAAGTAAAGCACCAGTGGCATACAGCCTCCCCAGAACCCGAGAAAGGAAATAAATGTGATCACTTACAGTTGGTTACTTACTCAGTAAAATTAAACTACCAGCCACTCTGTTTGCCAGCTGAATCTCTGATTGATCTGGGTGCTGTGGACCACTGAGAAATGCTGGTGCATGTCCTCATATGACAAGCAAGGCCATTAAAGTGAGTCTCAGAAGCTTTGTTTGTACAGAAGCCCATAAAAAGTTTCATAAACCACCCACAATCACCCGATTTAATCCACCATTCCTACAATTGTCTGATGTTCCCACTGACACGGTTAACAAATTAGGAAAGTTCTCTGCAGCTAATTGTGGAAATAAATAACCATCACTGAAAAAGACAAAGGCTTCTTTTAATTTCCCCTTCCCACCAGCAAACTTCTTCCATAGATGGCATTTTGCATTAAAACCGAAGATGTTGATGAAACAGTTGACTCTCAGAATAGACCTCCGGAGACGGTGGAGGCAGGAAAACATTATTTAAATCTTCTAACTTGTGGCAATATGAAAGAGGGAGACTTGGAGCAGTGTTTCTTTCCAGATGTTTGGGACTATAGTTCCCAGAAATCCCAGTTCACCACATGGGAGGGACTACAGCCTCCAGAATTCCTGATCATTGGCCATGCTGGCTGGGGCTTCTGGGAGTTGTAGTCCAAAACATCTGGAGGACTGAGGAGCATTGATTCTTTCTTTCTCTCAGCAATGCTACTCAAGGAGGCTAACACCATATTTGAGAGCAATACAAATTAAAAACTGTACAGAGATATTTATAAAAGGATAAATGTGACAGTTATTTAAGCAATGCATAAAGTTAAAACATTAAACACCTATGTTTCAGAGTTATAGCACTTGGACCCTAGTGCAGGTATACCTCAGTTAAAAAAGTAGATGAGTCCCTGGTCATGAGTTCTTGAACAGAAAAATTAGTAACAGAGGCAGAAATAGCATGGAAACAATAAGCATAGTTTTCTCTATCATAAAAAGGGGCAACAGCAAAACACATTTCAGTGTACTTTTTACTCAAACCTAACAATATGAAATAAAACAACCAAGGCCATTTCTGCACGACACTCTTCTAGTGTGATGATTCCACTTTCAACTTCCTATGGAATCCTGGGGTTTGCAGTTCCGGGAGGGGCCGGCGGCCCCTCCCGGAACTGCAAACCACAGGATTCCATAGGAGGTTGAAAGTGGAATCATCACACTAGAAGAGTGTTGTGCGGAAATGCTCCAAGTCTGGTAAGGCTCCAAAAATGAACAGAAACACACCTTCTAGAGACAACTTGAAAGCTTCTTCCAAAGTGGATCTAATGACTCTCTCGTTATCTTAAAACATCCTAATCCCCCCTTTCTTGTTTTCATTTAAATGTTTTCAAATTTGGATTCAGTTGCTTTATCTAGCCCACTCTTTTCTTCCCTTTTAACATCAGTTCTTACTTGTATTCTACTTTCTTCATTTTGTTTGTCAAACTTTTCCATAACATAATAGATAATTTGGCTTACTATTATTTGTTAGCTAAACACATATCCTGCCCTTTCATTCAATGAGCATGGATGGCTCTCTTCCTTCACAACAATCCGACAAAGCAGGCCAAGAGAGAACGACCATCCCATAGTCCCCTAGCAAGCACCATGGCCTGGTGGGGATCGGAACTATGGCTTCCCAAATCCAGTCCAGTGTTCCAATCATCATTCTACATATCAAAATGTTTTCCTTGATTAATTTCCCCTATAACTAGGAGCCAAGCTGCTCCCAAGCTCTGGAACTCCTTTCCTAGAGAAGCAAGATTGACGTATTTCTGGACGCAAGTACAGACTTTTCTTTTTCTGTTTCTACAGGCCCTTGGGAGCTACTCATTTATGGGGAGACAAGCTTTTTAACAATGTACTCTGTTGTCCACATTTGTTGCTTTTTTAGTGGCCATGTTTTTAAATTGCTTTTAATTATACTGATAGTTTAATTATATTGAACTTTGTAAGGCCTTTAGTGATTTGAGTTTTCAAATGTATTTGTTGTTACTTGTGTAAGCCAAAGGCAGAGAAAAAGCCAGGTTGGAAATAAACAAAATAGCAACAGCAAGAAGATGAGGAGGAAGAAGGAGAGGAAAACATTCACCATTTCTGCACCTTACTAGTTGCCATCATCCTCCCATTGCAATCCCAGCAGCATGTTACCCTTGGGGGACACCTCATTGTGCTCCATGTGATGGGGAATGGAAACTAGCCAGAGCAAAAGCAATAGCCATGTGAGAGGCAGGGTAACCTAGCAAGACCTTTTTACCCAATGTTTACGGGGTCAGGCCAAGGCAAAAACCAAGCAGAATTTGTCTAATAAATGATTTTATTGAGGGGAATTCACTCATGCATGTACAATTCACTCATGCATGCCAACAAGATACACACAATCACACATTCACACAAGAGCTGGCTGAAAGAGAAAGGGAGGAAAAATTATAGAGAGGCTGAGGGATTTGGGGGGGATTTCTAATTACCAGTCCAGAAGAGTAGTGAAGAGCAGAAATGTATTTTGGCTTAGGTAGGACCTAAGGACAGTTCTCATTCAGGAGCCAGACGGACAGAGTGACGGGTAGACCTTCAAGAGACTGCCCTGGGCCTCCTCAAATCAGGGCTATTTGTACCCTGAAAATGGCTTGTGGCTGTGAAGCTTCCAGATGCAAGACAAAGGGAACCTGTTGTGGACAATGAGTCTTTCGCCGGTTGATGGGCTTATTGCTTTGATTGACAAAGACATGATGGATGTTGTAATAGCTGTCTATTGTGGGTGCTGTGAGGACAGAGGAAAGAATCCAGGTGTACAAGGGATGGATATCTGTCAGTCAGTGTCCTGGTGGGCTCCTCACAGTTGGATTCCCTGGAAAAGTCCAGCTTCTATTTAAGCCTATTATCCACAGGAAGGATGTGTATTTGCCTGACAAGTGACTCAAGTCTTACCTGGAGGAATTTTGGAGTTGACCTATGCTTCTCACATTTACGATTAAATTCTTTCCCTTGCTCAGCTTGACCTCTCTGTCACCTCTCAGGCTTGGATTTGATATCAGAGCCAATAAAATGTGTTGCCAATTACATATGATGCCAATTATGTATGGCGCCCATCCAAACCGTACTGATATTGGGGACCCCCAAAGCGAGGCCTCGCAAGCACTGCTGCCAGGATGAGAGCACAACCTGAATGCTCCTCTCTTCACCCAGCTGGCTCCCTGCAGAAGGGAGTACGAGAGACACATGGCTTCCTTCTGCAATGCAGCCAGCCTCTTTCCCATGCTGTCTGGGGCAAGGAAGTGCCTACACTGCACTTCTGCCCTTTCTGCATGACCAGCAGTGATGCGAGCATCGCACCATCGTGGGTGCTTAACAGATTTTTTCTGTTAAGCGAACATCCCACGATTGCGAGGGGTTGGGACAGTTTGGCAGCGGGACCGCAATGACATCATGCGAAAGCGCAACTTGTGGACCGCTGTCAACACATCCTCATCGCAGGACAGCTACACCATGTGGAAATGGCAATTGTTACTTTTTTTTTGTAGTAATTTTTATTAAACGTTTAATCTTGAAAATACCCCCCCACACACACACTTCCATGCTTAAATCTTCCAGTTGAGATTCCTTATTTCCATTCCATACAAATATAATTGCCATCTTACAGAGAGAAGAACAATTACATTATTACATTATTGATGTAGAAGAACCATTACATTATTTCTTCTTTGATTTCTTATACATTTATATCCTTACCCAATCTAATACTCCTTTCCATTCTTTCTCAAAGTTCTAGATAGATTTATTCTGCAAAGAAAATGCTAATTTTTCCATCTCTATCACATCCAGAACTTTTAACTTCCATTCTTCTATACCGATATATTTCTTTTCTTTCCAGTATTGCACATATGTCAGCCTTCCTGCAGTTATTAAATATAATATCTTCTGATGACTTCTTATTTCGCTTTGTTGCCCTAGCATATTTAACAGATAAAGCTCTGGTTTCATTTCAAAATTCAGCTTACAAATTCTTTGAATTTCATCATGTACCCCCTTCCAAAAAAATTTTGCTATCTTACATTGTTATCCTGAGAACTGGGGTCCTGGGAGGGGTGCCCCGATAACCAAAACAAACACAAACAAGATGGGGCAATTAACTCGAGCACTCTCTTAAGCTAACGAGAGGCAGGGTAACTTAGCGGGAATCTTTTACCCAAGGTATACAGCGTCAGGTCAGTGAGCAGTCAGACAGTTGAAATAGCAACAATAACATTTATTAACAAGCAGGCAGATTAATAAGAAAACACAACCTCACAGCTAGCTAAGAAATGGAAAAGAGAGTTTGGGGAAAATGGGTGATACGCCACCTTTCTCATAGTCCTGAAGAGGTCCAATTGAAGAGAAGGAAACTCGGCGTGGCGGCCGAGGGGAGCTCGCAAAACGAAGCGACGGCAAGGTATACCGAACGGGCGGTCCAGTGAGAGATCCGAGGAGCTCTCAGAACTGGGGGGTTTTATCAGGGAAAGAATGACCGTGGGCTAGTCTGGTCTTGGGTGAAAACAATGAGTTTTGGGCTGGAGACAATGTCTCTGAAAGGTCAGAATTTACATGATTGAGTTAGGGTCCAAATTGACAATAGCATGGCCGGTATGTAAATGCAGCTAGCTTGGCAGTTGAGCACTCACCTCGCCAAGATGCCCACTCGAGACAGAGGTCTCTTTGTTTTAACATGCATTTGTTTTGGGAGGTCTCCTAAAGCAGATCTGGCAGTTTCTGGCTTGCTTAGGTGTAAACAGAAATGATCATAGAATCATAGAAATGTAGAGTTGGAAGAGACCACAAGGGCCATCCAGTCCAACCCCCTGCCATGCAGGAACACCCTCAAAGCACTCCCGACAAGTGGCCATCCAGCCTCCGCTTAAAAACCTCCAATGAAGGAGACTCCACCACACTCTGTGGCAGCACATTCCACTGCCGGACAGCCCTGACTGTCAGGAAATTCCTCCTGAGGTTCAGGCGGAATCTCCCCTCCTGCAGCTTGCATCCATTGGTCCTTGTCCTGGTCTCAAGAGCAGGAGAAAACAAGCCCACTGCCTCCTCGACATGACATCCCTTCAAATATTTAAACATGGCTATCATGTCATATCATGATTCAGCATTTAATAGCCATGCCTAGTGTCGTGCTTGTTCGGCGGCCTCACAGACACTTGGCTGGTGGCAAAACAGGGCCGAATTGTGATATCAAAATGATATCTAAAGGCTACCAAAGGCCAGACCAGTTCACGGGGGTAACAACATGTCCACCACATATGAAAAAAAGACCTTGTCTTTTCATCCCATTTCCAACAATTTGAATTCCCATTTTTTATTCTTTTTTGTAATCTTTCTGGGGTCATGTACCATCTGTAAAACATTTTATAAAAGTTTTCTCTTAGGTTTAGATTTAATGTGCATTGTTACTTTTTGTAGTAACAAGCTGGAACAATTTTTTTTTTACTTTTAACAAATAATATGTTGTAGTGGTTTAAGCACTGGACTATTATTCTGGAGACCAGGGTTTGAATCCCCACTTAGCCATGGAAACCCACTGAGTGACCTTGGGCAAGTTACACTCTCTCAGCCTCAGAGAGGCAAAGGCAAGCAAACTAGCTCTCTGAACAGATCTTGCCAAGAAACCCCCATGGTAGGTTCACCTTAAGGTTGCCATAAGTTGGAAATGACTTGAAGGCACACAGCAAACAAATAGCTCTGGCTCCAATTCACTGATTCCCAGTGAAATGAGAGTAGGTTGTATGCCTGTTATTCATCACTGAGAGAGTATGCTGACCCAACCTAAGCAATGGGAAAGGGAAAAGGAAGGGCCATATGGTTGGATGCCTTGTGATGCAGCTGGGAAGGATTGCTTTGTAATGTCTTTTGCATTTTTCTCGGAATTTTCAGGAGGCAATATCTGAACTATCCATTTGGGGAAAATTTTCCTGTGTTTTCTAATGGCCCAATGGTAACACAAACATTAACTTCCTTGTAACCAATAACTTGTTGAGTTCGTTTTGAAAGGAATAAATTTCCCTTTGAATATTTGAAGGCATGTCATGTAGAGGATGGAGCAAGCCTGTTTTCTGCTGTTCCAGAGACTAGGACACGGAGCAATGGCTCCAAACTTCAGGAAAAGAGATTCCATTTAACATTAGGAAGACTTTCCTGATGGTAAGAGCAGTTTGACAGTGGAATATGCTGCTGCGTGGAAGTGCGGCAGAATCTCCATCTTTGGAGGTTTTTAACAGACTTTGGATGGCCATCTGTTGGGAATGCTTTGACAGTGTACTCCTGAGCAGCAGGGAGTTGGACTCGATAGCCCTTGTGATGTCTTCCAGGACTATGATTCTGTGATTCTTTCTAGACTGTAGTAACAATAACCTGTTGGGTGATCAGAGTAGTGAGTAATGTGATTCACTACTCTTTTCATTTACAACGTAACATTCCTGAATCTTTTTTCCTTTACCTTACTCCCCCACTGTTTGATCCACCAAAAATAAAAAGACATTTTGGTCACTGTAGGGATTCCTCCAAATATCGTTTTTTAAAGACATGATTTCAAATAGGTCAGCAGAGAGGAGACCCTCCATTCCGCAGCTAGATTCCCAGTTTATTCCGGACTTGGAGACAACTCTAACTACAACATAATTGCAAAGCGAGCCAAAGAGAATTGAAGAAGGCAGCGGCAGTTTCAGTAATGGGCGGAGGTGACACCAAACAGGACCTCTGAGAGTGGTTCTGACGCTGCTGTAATAAAATGGCTCAGCTGGATTCAGCATTTGCCGATGGAAATCATTCTTAAACTCTATTAATTGCTTCATTAATATCTACAACCATGCGCTGAGTGGAAATCACATCAGGGTGATACATGTCTGCAATAACATGTCGGGCAGTTCTGCTGACTCATACAGCGTGGGTGCTGAGTCAATGGCAGCTTCCAGCTGCTCCAAATGAAAGAGATTAGAATAGGTGCCCCCTTGTTTGGAGTATGTCCATGTGGGTTTTCCCTCCTAACTGACTGAGTATTTGACTCTTCATACATCATCCCATGGTTTTATCCATCCCCTCATAAAATCATAGAGTTGGAAGAGACCCCGGGGGCCATCAAGTCCAACTCCCTGCTATGCAGGAACACCCATCAAAGCATTCCCAACAGATGGCCATCCAACCTCTGCTTAAAAACCTCCAAAGGAGACTCTACCACACTCTGAGGCAGCATATTCCACTGCTGGACAGCTCTGACCATCAGGAAGTTCTTCCTGATGTTCAAGTGAATCTCCTTTCCTGCAGCTTGAATCCATTCTTCCCTGTCCTAGTCTCTGGAGCAGCGGAAAACAAGCCCGCTTCCTCCTCAACATGACATTCCTTCAAACATTTAAACATGGCTATCATGTCCCCTCTTAATCTTCTCTTCTGCAGAATAAACACGGCCAGCTCGCTGAGCTGCTCTTTATAGGGCATGGATGCCAGACCCTTCACCATTTTGGTTGCCCTTCTCTGGACATGCTCCAGCTTGTCAATATCCTTCTTGAAAGGAAGGGGCCCAGAACTGGACACAGTATTCCAAATGAGGTCTAACCAAAGCAGAATAGAGTGGTACCATTACCTCCCTTGATCTAGAGACCATACCCCTATTCATGCAACCAAGAATCGTGTTGGCTTTCTTGGCTGCCTCATCACACTGCTGACTCATGTTCTGCTTCTGATCTACCAAGACTTCTAGATCGCTTTCACATGTACTGCTATACAGCCACGCATCCCCCATCCTATATTTGTGCATTCCATTTTTTCTGCCTAAGTGTAGGACTTTACATTTCTCTCAGCCTTTTCAAACACTATAACATAGTTTGAGTTTATGCGGTAGCCAAGAGACAGATGCAAAGAGAGAACTACAGCTTTTTCTAAATTATACTCCTGGGTTCACCTCTGTTACTGGGAGCGAAGGCGGATTTCATAGCTTGGAGTGCCTGGAGCCAGCTTTAACTGGTGTGCCAGCTATAGTCTTTTCCCAGATAGAACAACCTTGTCACAGTAGTTCTTGAGCCAGTAAAAACTTCCAGTTATGCTACTGCATTGTGTTCTCTGTGGGGGAGCCCTTGAAAGTGACATTGAACCTGCAGCCAGTTGATTTGATTGCAGTGAGCTGGGAGACAAGAACCCATGGGATGAAGCCAGTTCAGAACCAAAGAGCAAGTAAAGACCAAAGGGCAGATCAGAAGGCAGGACTGAGGAGAAAGCCAGAAGTTAAGACCATCAAGTGCTACAAGCTGAGAAGAAATGCAGAAATCAGGACAGAAACAAGTTAGAGATAAGGGACAACCCAAGCTTTGAGGAATGCACCAGAATTCAGAAAGACCCAGACCTAGATGAGCAAGGCAGGACTCACACCTAGCTGCCTGACAGAGACTTAAGGAAGAACATCACATGCCCCAGTGGCTACCTGTAGCCTCCACTGGCCCTTTTTGAGTCCTTTTGTAAGTATCTCCACGGCTCTGGCTGCCAAATCTCTGAGGCATATGTAGCAAACATTTCCCCATTTAAATTTGTAAACAGGGTGACCATGGGTCATGCACTTTGTTTTTAAACCAAATTGGGTTCCTATGAGCCCCAATGCAACTTAAAAACAAGGTACACTCGCACTGTACATATTATTTAAATGTAAGCAAAACATGTGACAGCCATTTGTTTTGTTTTTAAGTAGATATGCACTCCCAAATGCTTCCCCAAGGGTGAGTCCCCTAAAAAAGAAGGCACGTGCTCCACTGTGTACCTTGTCAGCAAGTGAACCTGTGTGGGTTTTGCCTCCACAGTAGCAGCACATTTGGCGGGGCGGGTAGGGGTTGCAGGATGAGCACCACCACTTCTGAGTTCTTTCCTTGGACAAAGCTCCCTCCTGGCTTAACCAGAACAGGAAGCTCTCTTATACTCCTTCCTGTCTAGAAGGGGCCAATGATCAGCCTTGATGGGTGAGGTCAGTCTTGGAGATGAAAATATTAAGCTGCTCAGGAAGATGCTGTAAGAACAGTCATCTGTGGAGGTTCCTTATTCTCTCACTGGCATAGACTGATGCTCCCTCGTATTTTCTCTTAATTACTCATTTCCCCTCACCAGTCACACGCAGACGTTTCAGGAAACAGAAAGATATGGACCAAGAACAAGGGCTGAACAGAGAGAGACAACCAGCCTGAGACTGACCAGCCAGCTTGACTTTGAGATCAGTTGATGGAAGAGAGAACTGATACACAATTCTCAAGATGCAATTAATGCTCGTGCTAGGTTACCTTCAGTAAGAAAGTCAAGATAAATGGATGACCAAAAGTCACTGTTATCTTACAGTTACTTTTTCTGGATGAGGTCTTTTTTTTAAAGCAGGTGTTCCATACACTTAAAATATCCCAAATTAATAGGAAGAGTCCCAATTAATCCTCTGGCTGCCTACTTTTTCAGCTGCTTTTAAAATGCTCCAGTTTCTCCTCCTCCCACTTTCCCCTTTCCCAATAACTTATTTCAGTTGCTGCAAACTGAGAGCAATGTGTAAAAGCAGTTTGCACTCAACTCATCAGGGAGGAAAGAAGAGGAAGACGCAGAATTTTGCCATGCCCTATAAGTTCAGGCAGAAGCAAGGCTATTGCAACCTCTCCTAGCTTGTGTGTTCTTCCTTTTAATAACTTTTGCTATTTTGAGCACACTGATGTTGCTTGGCTGGATGTGTCCTAGTTTTCATGTGTGACATATTGGAGTGTATGCTAGAGGAAGAAGCTGCTGACAGAAATATGCTTCCAGGTGAAACTGAGAGGTCCACATTGCTACAAGGTCAATGAGGTGGGTACAGTATGAGCAGTAAGATGCTCAGGAGGTGTGAACTCCTCTTTCTGATTCTTCCAAAAGTTCACCCATAAAGTTCCTCCCAGAACTGCAAACACACATCCTACAACCTTAAAATCAAACATATAATTCAAATTTCAGGATTTGAGATCTCTACATGTTTAGGTATCCAACTGCCTATTTGAAAAAAAATCTACCTGAGCGTTGTTCTTTTCAAAACAAGAAGTGAAGAACCAGTAAATCTGATCACTTTCTGGTTGGAAAAAAAAAGGGTCTGTATAAACTGAAACACTGTCTTGGGTTTTATCTGTGAAATGCTCATTTCCATTAGATGCTCCATAGGAAGAAGAGAAAAGCCAAAAACAAGGCCTGCTCTGCTCCTTGCTTCCACTCAGTATGGATGGTGATTTCTCCATAGGAGCCATTTATTACCCAATGTTGTTATTGTTGTGTGCCTTCAAGTTATGTCCCACTTACGGCAACCTTAAGGTGAACCTATCATGGGGTTTTCTGGGCCTGAAAGTGTGTGATGCACCCAAGTTCACCCAGTGGGTTTCCACGGCCAAGTGGGGAACTGAGCCATGGTCCAATGGTCAAACCACTACCCCATGCTGGCTCTGAAGTTACCCAATGTACATTCACAATTTATGTATGAATAAGCCTTCATTTAATAACATGGTTATCTGTTCCTCACAGCAATGTTTTTAATGCTCACAGCAATGTTTTTAATGTTTCTGCAAGGGTTTATGTGGGCACGAGGTAATGTGAATTGCCATTCCAAGGGCTCCTCTCCAGTTCAAAGCATGTCTATTTTTTTTTCAATTTGCACATCCCCCCCCCCCATCTATACATTTTGGCTGGAATCTTGTTGGTGTCTTCCACATATGTTCAGTTTTCATGTGGAATCAGTTCAAGGTCACAGAAGTGGAGTTGTACGTGTGCTGTCCTTTTTAAGCCCATGTGCCTCTGCCTGCCGCATTTCAACTGGCAATAGCACTCCCGTTGTTGCACATTTAGTTGCAGAGCACTGCGATTCAGCACAAGGGCCATGTAGCACACTCAGTATATCACTTCCATACCTGCCAACTGTGCCAATTTGACAAAGACTGTCCCAATCAACCCTCTGTCATCCCACTTTTTCAGCTACTTTTAAAACATCCCAGTTTCTCTCTTTTCCTCCCATTGTCCTCCTTTCTCCTCAGCTCACCTCCACTACTGCAAACTGTGTTCAAAATGTCAATGCAGTTTGCACTAAATTAACTTATTGCTGGCTTTTTGCCATAATAAACTTGTACTGTACTAAATTAACTTAGCAGGGGGAGAGGAGAGAAGGGAGTGGCATTTTGCCCTTCCCAGTACTCTTAGGCAAAAGCAAAGTGCTGCAACCACTCCTAACCCATGTGTTCTTCCTCATTGATCACTGTTGCCATCTTCATCACTCTGATTTTGCTTGGCTGCATGTGTGTCCTGATTTTCATCTGTGAAATTTTAGAGGATATACACTGCCCATGTGGAGATATACACTCTGCAGACGTAAGGTAGGATCACAGCCTTTGCATTCAGCCACATACTAAAAGAAACCTTCTTTTGGACCTAAACTCTGGATAGGGTGACTTAACTACACATAAGCATGGCTTAACAAAACTTTTTGCATAGCTACAGGAAATATGAGTGCACTTGGTAGATCTTCCGGACAGCTGTGCTCATTTCCCTTTTTGTTGTCATTACTGCTGCTGATATTTTAAAGACTAGAACCTTGCTATGTTCCAAAGATTCTGTCATGAATAGACTGGATGCCATTAAAGAGATGGTCCCATCTGTCTACCCAGCTCCTTCAACTGGATTACATCGTCTCCCTTTTGTCTCTCTGGTTTTGGAGTGTATTTTTGAAAGTCTCACTGGAGCAATTACTTAATGTTCTAAATTGCTATCAAGAACGCATGGGTTCAGCAGGCATACAATAACTCAGCCCAGTTGGTTCAGGTATCTTTTTATTATTGTTATTGGGACCTTAAGTATACCAGAAATGGAAGCCAAAGACATTTCAAGCAGTCATTCAGCAGGGCTGGGGGCAGGAAGGGTGAAAAACAGCTGTGCAGATTGCATCCTTAAGGGTTTCTTTGAGGTTTCTGTCTGCTCTTTTGTTAGGGCAACGCTAAGTGGGTATAGAGGCTGGAAGGAGCTATTCTGCTATTATATGAGTTTTAAATAGGACCTAGAAATACTGCTGGATACAATTTGATTAAAAACTGAACTGGGTATTTTTTTTTAAAAAAACTATCCCTTTTAAAATTTGCACAGATTTTTTTTCTTGGAAAAAAAAACTATTCTTGCACAGATGAGGCCTCTTTAGTGAATACATAACTCATCTCATATACATAGGCTTTCTTGAACAACTGATGCGGTTTTTTAAGAGGCTGACGTGACTGCCAAAGTTCAAAAGCCAATGAGGCGTGTCTGTCGCTAATGAAAAGCCATGAAGCTGCTTAGAGATCTTTGCTGTTGTGTCCACTCCCATCAGTGGAGACCTGGTCAAAGACAGATACTGTAAAATTTGTGCAGTTTAAGCCCCAGTCCAGCAAAGAAGGAAGAGTCACATCGATATGTGTGTTGAGTTACCAATGCAAGTCCCCATCAAATGTGTGCAGATCTGTAAAGCCTGAGCTTATTGAAGTTTTCCAACCCCACAGATCATTCTGTCCTAACACGTATCCAAGCTTTCTTTTTCCCTGTGGAAACTGGCACATGTTTTAATGTACATTTTTCAAAAGTGTACATCTTTGCACACATTTATCTATCTCCCATCTTTCTCCTAGCACAGCATGCAGCACATAGTCCCATTGACTAGAGCATACACATTTTAGAGTTATGTGCAGTTTTCTCTGCATATTTTTCAAAGGTGTACATGTTCATGGAACACACTGCAAAGTCAGAAGTGTACAAAGTTTCATTCCCAGCTCTGTATTCTGGTCTGGACATATAGATTGCATTAATCCTTAAAAACAAATCCTTGCAGAACGTATTTCTCACCTATCCCTTGCCCCATCCATACTATAACACTCTGGTGCAATGTGTTAAATCGGCTGGATATATCTTTCAATGCAAACTGGGATGCATTACCCCCTTCTTTCCAGAGACGTTAGCTGTTAAGTGTTGGCAATTACTTGTTGATACAGCTGGGCATATCCATTTTGGTTATATGCAACGGTTGGCATTTGACCAGTTTAAAATAATGGCAATCGATTGGACAAATAGACAAGTATTTAAATCACTCATTTGTTTCAGTATTGACTACAGGTGTGCTAATTTCAAAGTTAATGTCCTGAAGAAGACTTCTGAGTTCAGTTCCTTCCCAAAGCTTTACAAAACATTGCATTAAATCACATTACCTCCCTTGTCACCAAAATAAATGGGTTGTTTGGATAATCCTGATGCCAGAGCACTTATGGCCTGTCCAAAGTTTGGAGGCACCTACTTACAAATAACAAATTACTTGTAATTATTTCCTTCTTCCAATAACCAAAGCATTATATCATTACTTCGCATTACATCATAAATGTAGCATGAGGGGATATAATCATTTTGGCATGTCTAGTTACAAGTGAATATCCGGAACATGAGTACATATTATTTATGCATTTATTTATTTATTTATTCTTTATTTTATTTATATCCACATAGGACAATCCACACTCCAGGCGAGAGAGTCAAAACCTCCAAGTTCCCTTTGTATGAGCTTTTAGGTATGGGGACTTTTTTTTTTCCAGGAAACTCAATAAGCTAAATGTAGGAAGAACAAGAATCTTACAATTTGGGACATATTCTTCATGAAAAATATATGTGGATTTTTTTTACACAGAAAATTGTGTAAAATACAATTCCAAGATCACAAATGTTCAGCCAGTTCTCCATTCAGGTTTGGACATGAAGATTGCTTTATTTTATTTTATTTTTCAAAAAAATAAAACTTGATGGAACATATTTCTCACCTACTCTTGTTCTGTTCATACTGCAACACCTTTTCAAGAATTATTAAAAGGGCTGGAGGAATCTTTCGATCCAAATTGGGATGATTGACTCCATGTTTCCACAGCCATATGTTTTAAGAGCCTTTCTGCACTACAGTGTTATAGTGCTATTATTCCACTTTCAACATCCTGTGGAATTCTGGGGTTTGTAGTTTACTGAGGTCAAAGAGCTCTCTGGCTGAGAATTCTAAACACTCCTCCCTAAATTGCAAACACCAAGATTCCATAGGACGTTGAAAGTGGAATAATAGCACTAGAACAGTGTAGTGCAGAAATGGTCTCATTTAATTGCATGGAGAGGACTTCTGAGTAGATTTGTACCATTTCTCTCTAACCATACATCCACAAATGGGAGAAGATGGTTTTGAAAACTTTGGATGTGTTTAGGAATCAAACATCGTAAGACATCTTTTCCCCCTTTTTGGTAAGATCTTTGCACACCACTCCCAAGAGAGACAAGGGAGAGAAACCTAAACATTAAAAAATATTTTTGGTAGTATTTTATCCTTAAACATAGGAATGTGTGGAAAGTAACACTACAACTTTATATTTTAAACAAGCCAGTTTCAACTAGAGCTCTTTTTGTAGAAATTAAATAAGACACAGCTCAAATAAAATGAGCTGGAGGAATAAATAAAATGGAGGAAGATCCTTCTCTCTCTGTAAGTAATTGTATTTTGCTGTGGCTGTTCATCTGCTGTCCTTTGTCATGGATGCCCACCATTAAGTGCAAAAGAAATAGCCATTTTAAAAAAAATTGTGGCAACCATCTTGAAGTCCCTAAAATTCCAAAGCCACTACATGGAAGGAGAAACAAAACAAAAAATGGTGGTGGTTTCCATTTTGATCTCACTTCCCCTACAAGGAATTTCATGACATATCCCAAGGTAAAGTTTCAATAAAAAGACCAACTTGAAAGAGCTAAGAAATGGTCCTTGTCAATTCAGCATAATCTTAAGCGAATCCTGTCTCTTTTGGCCCACCTACTCCTGCCCTCTGCTCAGGAAGATACAAATGGACTAAATGTTAATGACATTTCTAATAATATTCAATTGCAGCCTATTGAATCCAGCTGAAAGTTTTCCCCCTTGATGTCAGTTGCATTTGAATCACTCCTTGGAGTCTTAGCATACCGATCACTCCCTCTATAATTTTCTCTGTCCCTAATTACTTTAGAGTGTATTATCATACTTAGATGTGAGCTCCGCATCCATATCTTTTTTTTTTTTTTAAATGTCTGAACTTGTAGCATTAGGAGAGTGGTAATAAACATAAGAACATTAACATGCAATTCCCTTATGCTTTTGGAAAAAAATTACTTCATAAATGCAAAGTAAAATATTTTTCCCTTTTTATTACCTGACAATTACATATTAAGAATTTCTTTTTATGTTTAAAAACATATGCAGATGGGCCAGGCAGACGCCAAAATGTAATTGCTTTCTTACTATAAGAATCAGATGTCATTTGCTTCCAGCTTTGGAAAAGAGAGAGAGAGGAAGAGAAAGAGAAAGAGACAGAGAGAGAGACAGAACAAATTGTTGTATACATTAAATTTTTGAGACATCGGATAGCATTCCTCAATTAAACTATTTAAATGAAAAAAGATTGCTTTACAGCTCTATCATATCGCCCCGAATAAAACCTCTCTTGAGGCAAATTGGCTCTGGCAGGTACCAAATGTGCTGGTTTTAATGTGACTGGACAACCTAATAGAGGTCATTGGTAATTGTTATTATACACAATATTGCACTGTCAGAAACCACCCCAAAGCTACATACATTATTCGAGATGTCTGAGGTTCGTTGCTGCAAGGATTTGGGGGAGGGATACTTATCTCTCCTTGTAAAGGAAGAAACCGCCTAGGTAAGACCTCCTTCCTCCCCATCTTCATAGCAGAGCTTGTCATTAAAACATATTGTTTGGCAGGCAGGCAGAACACTTATGCATCACCAGAAAGAAAAAAAAAGAGGACAACAGAGGACTCTGATTTACATAAAAGGTGTGTATGATAATTCATATATCTAGATGCAAATTTAGATGGTATTGCAACAATTTAAGTAGAACCACAGTCCATCTGTCTCCTTGTAGAGATAAAGAAGACGTGATAAGGAGGGGAGGTGTATATCTACTCAGTTTACTGGTCTAGTGTTGACTGTGGAGGGGTAACTTCAGAGCTCCTGCCTTAGGATCATCCAGTCCAGTCCTTGTCATTGCCAGAATCTCTCTCTAAAGCATGCATGAGAGGTGGATATCCAAACTCTGCTTAAAAGTCTCCATGGAAGAAGAGTGACCACCTTCCAAGAGAGCCTGTTCCACTTTGATCATCCAGGAGTTCTTTGAATCCATTATTATCCTAAAGTTTTTTGAATCCACTTGTTAGAGTCTTATTCCCTGGAGATTCTTGAGTCTCATTCTCTGCAGCAGCAACAAACAAGTTCTGTCCATCGTCTAGGTGACAGCGTTTCACATATTTGAAGATGACTGTCATATTGCAAGAGCAGTTTGACAGAGGAATAAGCTGCCTCAGTATGTGGTGGAGTCTCCTTCTTTGGAGCTTTTCACGCAGAGGCTGAATGGCCATCTGTTGGGAAAGTTTTGATGGTGTATTCCTGCAAGGCAAGGGGTTAGACTTGATGGCCCAGTCCAAGGCAGTTTACACGTCTCTTCTCCTCCTTTCTTTATCCTCACAACACATCTGTAGAGTAGATTAAATTGAGAGAGAGACTGACCAAGTCATTCAGTAAATTTCATGGCTCAGAGGGAATTTCAGCTTAGGTGACTCAAATCTCACTCCACCTAAAGCTCTATTTCACCTGGCTCGTTTTCATATTCAGTTAGAATCATGTTCAAACGTTGGACGCCATTAAATTATAGACATTGAAAGGGCGGACTCTTTTCCGTCAGTCCTTCAAATACAAGACTCGGTAAGGTAGGACAGAGTCCTCCCTTTCAATGTCTATAATGGCCACCTTATCACATGTACCCTCTATATATGTGGGGATTCTGTTCTTGGAACCCTTGCATAAAACAAAAAACAAGAATGCTCCATCCCATTACCACCAATGGATGCAATGTGCATGCACCCACACTGGCACAGGCATCCACTGACAATAATAGGACAGGAGGCTTCACATGCCCTTGCATTCATGTGTGTTGAGGTCGCATCAGCAGAGGGAGGACTTTATTTCAACTACTCCTACTTATGAAGCTCAGTCCCTTCTTTCAGGTACTTGTTAGTAAAATGTTACGTAAAAGATACCAGTGTTAAATATCAGGTACTTTTCTCTAAGGCCCTTTCCTCACTGGGGGGGGGGCCGAACGGGGCCGCGCACACAGGGGCGGAGCTTACCCGCAAGCGGGTTGCTCCGTCCCTCCGAAGAGTGCGGATCCGCCGTTCCAAACGCCGCTGAATTTCGGCGGCGCTCAGCAGTGCCCAGCAGCGCCCAAAATGACGGCCGGCGGCTTCCAGCGGCGCTCCGCCCATTAGGACAGTGCGCCAGCCGGAAGCCCGCTCCCGGGCAGATCTGCAGGGACGCACTACCGCCTCTCTGCAGTTCTTGACCGGGGGCTGCTACAGTGCAGCGCGGGTAAGTTTTATAAAAACCACTTTTGAAGGTGGTTTTTATAAAACTCACAGCACCACCCCCGGGGCTGCGCTAGAGCAGTTTGAGGTCTAGAACCTCACTTTTTTTAACTGCTCTAGCGCAGACCCCAGTGAAGAAGACCTCCTGGAGAGGTCGCTCTAGCGTGGGCAATATGCCCATGTGGAAATGGCCTAAATGTTAATAAAAGGTATCTGTTAGTTCACTTGCTTACAGTTTAAAGAAATCTTTTTAAAGTGCTATTAGTTTAAGTTGCAGAGATTTTGAGTCTGTCCTCATAATGTTAGCATTGGAGCTTAGCATGTATCATATAAAAGTTTCAGAATACAGCAGTTAAGTTGCTAGCTGGTGGTGCTTATTAGAGCCTGTGGGACCACTCTGAAGGAGACCACCTTAGGAATCCTTGCCATCTCTGAAGGCTGACATCTTCTTGGTGTTTCTCACATGCGTCTCTCTCTCTCTCTCTCTCTCTCTTTCTTTCTTTCTTTCTTTCTTTATTTATGACCATGGTGCAACCTCCATATTCAGTTCAGTTGTGTAATTGGAGTTCTACCAGTGTAACCAATCCACATGCAATTATGTATTCCAGAATGTTGAATAAACTGGTCAGTGGCACTTTCAATATACCTCTTGATTCACTAGGATTGTGGAAAGAGCAAACCCGTTCATGGACATGAAATTGGTTGCACAGTGATGTGTTACTGCAGCTTCTAGGCTGCCTTGGCGATAGCATAAAGATATCATTTTGATATCAGTAATTCGGTTTTCTTCCACCACCTCTCTCCACGTGTTTGTGAGGTCCCCGGACAAGCACGAAACTAGGCTCGGCGACTGATTGCTGCAATATTCCTAAACAATACAGGCAAGCCAGAAATAGCCAGATCGCAGCTTCAGGAGACCTCCCGGCAAACACCCTATTATGTATGCGTGCCACCTGCAAAGGACTCCCTGCCCTGAGCAGGTAACTTGACTAAGCTGAACTATCAACTGTCCAGCATCGCGCATTTGCATACTGGCTACTCCTTCTGTCAATTCAGACCTAACCCAATCATGCTAAATTTTGATCTTTCTGAGACTTTGTCTCACACCCAAAATCCATTGTTCTCACCAAGTAAGGCATAGCCTGCAGTCACGCTTCTCCCTATAAAAACCCCTGATTCCGAGACCTTCCTCAGATCGCTCCCGAGTTCCAGACCGCTTTGCTGCCTCTTTGCTTGGTGAGCCTCCCCTCAGCTCCATGTGCTGAGCCACATCAAACCCCAGCATCGCTCTCTATTCTCCTGGACTTCAGGACAAGTTTCATATCACCCAAACCAACTATCCCTCTGAAAAAATCCCCCTATCCCACTCCCACTTTTATTTTCTATAGTTATCTGAGTGAGTGTGTTGCATACACTGTTTGGCTGTATTTTAATAAAGATCTCATTTATTCTTTCACAACAGTTTGCTTCTTGACTGGCCTGACCCCGTAGACATTGGGTTAAAGATCCTGCTAAGTCACCCTGCCTCTCGTAATGCTAAAGCAGTGCTCAGAGCTAATTTTCCCCACCTATAGTTGAGCACGTTTTGGAGTCCCTCACGGGACCCCCAGTAAACAGGGTAACAGGTGGCATTCAGCAGAACAGTGTTGTAGCATAATCATTGTGTAATTACTTGAGCATAGATTTACATTATGTAATCATGAGGCAGGATCTCAGCATCAAGGCTGGGGGACTGGAACCTGGAAGAGGGCCTTCTCAGGGCATGTCCACACTAGACTATTATAGTGCTATTATTCCACTTTCAACATCCTATGGAATCTTGGGGTTTGCAGTTTAGGGATGGGCTTTTAGAATTCTCAGCCAGAGAGCTCTTTCACCCCCCTAAACTGAAAACCCCAGGATTCCATAGGATGTTGAAAGTGGAATAATAGCACTATAACAGTCTAGTGCAGAAATGGTCTCAGTAGCCACAGCTAAGCTTTCCTGATGTTTCCTCATGCAGTCATGCACTATTTTAACTCCATTACCTTTTGCCTTTTTTAAAAAAATTTGTCCTGTTCATCAGTTTGCAGAGCTCTAAAAAAAATCACGTGTTTGACAGATATGTTCAAACTGACACCTAGTTGTTGTTATAATATTTATGTCTATCCTGTCTCTTCCCCCAGTTTGGGACTCAGCATAGTTTACAATAAATTAAAAACCATAATTCTTTTTCCTACCGTTTTAACCCCTTTTTAAAAATATAGGCCTTCTATTGCCTCACGGTTGTTATTCATAAAATGACAATAAAAACCAGCTGTGTGACATTTCCCTACAGGAATATGAAGAGGCAGATGACAGTCCACTTCTATCAATGGGAAGCTGCCGAACGTGCACATCAAAACAGAGCTCACCCAAGAGCTAATGCATACCTGTGCTGCAAAACTTTAACCAGTTGAAATTATGGTTGTTGTAACATGGCTATAATTTATTTGTTTAAAGTGAGGCACTCATCCTTACTGGGACATAGCTGTGTCTCAATAATCTGCTAAAATCTGATTTATCTCTCCATCATGCAGCCAAAAAAGACACAGAAACCCATTTATGCCTTATGATTTGACAACATAACAAATTTATGTACACCAGGGCTGGGCACCCATGGTCTTCCCAATGTCCTTGAACTGCAGCTCCCATAATCCCTCACCATGAGCTCTATTGTCTCAGGCAGATGAGAACTGTAGTCCAAAATAATCTAGAAGACCACAGTTGCCTATTCCTGATGCAGCCCATGTTTCTCCAAAGCAGAAAGCAGATCAAAGGAAAAAGTGCATAACAGATTCAACCATCCATCCATACCTTTATTTACGTCCTGCTTTTCTTTCAGATTCCAGATGGCTTACAAAAGACACAAAAAATTACAATAAAAACATAAACACAATTAAAAATATACAAAAGCTGAGATTAAATAATATCATTAAAACTATTTATCACACTTACATTCTGTCTGAGGGCTCCTGTAGGCATCTGGTCAGACCCTGTGGGAACAGAATGTTGGATTGAGACAGATTCAGACATGGTCCAAGTCCAACCCATGGGTTACATGCAACCCTTGGGTTTCCCTGAAGAAACCAAAAATCCCAGGACTTATTTTTTATTTTTTGTGAGCAATATTTTTCTCCCCAAAGGGCTGGGTATTTTTTAAACCAGAAATGCTCTGACAGGACTTATGGTCACATCAGGTACACTGGTGCGCTTCCCTGGGAGCATGCAGAAGCTAAAACTGCCCCCTGCCCCTTCCACGGTTGTCCACCCCTGGACTAGACAGTCCTTTGATCTGATCCAGTAGGGCCCTTATATACCATTTTTATATCCTTACGTTTTCATGGGTGTATCTACTACTGCAGCTATAGCACTTTGATCTCTTTCAACTGCCATGCTTCCATTGTAGAGAGAATCCTGGGATTTGTAACTTGGTGAGATAAATTTGGAAACCTCCACTCACAAGGTCTAGCTCAACCCCTTAAACTGCAGCCTTAGAAGAGCTCTCTAGCAGAGAGTCTCCAGTCCCTTCCCAAACTACAGAACCCAGAATTCCACAGGATGGAATCAGGGGACTAAAATGGGACCAGATTGCTAGAACTGTGTCATATGTTTTCTAATTCTGCTCCCCCTAAAAGACATGAGTGACCTATGAAGGGAACACCTGGGATGATGCCATCCTAAAGTAAATTAGGAGATTAAAGAAAATCGAAAAGCCTCTCTTCCTATGTTGTCCTTTTTCCCACTTATGCTTTGAAAAAAAAAGTGTGAAAGGGAGCAGATTTGTGTAAAAATTGCATATGCTTATGAATAGGCCTAAAGGTGGTTTTGGAAATAATTGCTGGGATTGAAAAAGAGAGGTAAGGCATCTAATTTTATTTTAGAAGTTTGAAACCAAGTGAAACACGTACCTGCTCAGCCTGCTGTCCAGCTGTTAACTGCAGATGTTCAGCATCAAAATCCCTGGTCTCCTTTATTGTGGTTCACTTGTTTTCTCCCAGCCTACGCTACCTCACTGGGTTGTTGTGAAGATAAGATATGATAGTTATTGGGGAAACCACCTAGGCAGCCCTGAAGGAAAGGCCGAAGTTCCATGTGTTGGACTACAAAGCATATCACCCCACAGGCAGCAGTGTCATTGTGCTGCTTTCTGTGGACGATGGGAACGCTAATCTTCCACATCTGAACGTCCCCCAGTTATGAAGTCTGGAAGGAAGGAAGGAAGGAAGGAAGGAAGGAAGGAAGGGACTCCAACTTCGTGTTGGGTGGACTGAAAATTCTTGTCCAAATCCTGTGCACATCAAGATAATATTTTTTAATAAGATTACTTGTTAAAACATTTCTTCAAGGTTGCTTGTTCATATTGTGACACTTTTCAATAAAAGCTGAGACTGAAGATTTGCAGAAAAGCACTAGATTTTTGTCCAAGAATACAAGTGTTGTTTTTTTTAAAAAAAAGTAATGTGCTTTGTTTGCAGCAATAGATGGATTCAAATGTAGCCTTCTTTTCTTTTACTGCTCAGATTCTCCCTGGACGAAGAGCACAAAAGAACTTTCAATAGTTCAATAGAACAAGATTATCTTCCATTTTCCCCCACTCTGTGCAAGGCGGCTGATGCACAAAAAACGTGTAATTACCATCTGACATAGACGTGATTGTGCGGGCCTGAAAATCAGGAACGCTAACTCTTCTCAAAATAAATTTCAATTTGATGCGGTGAATTTTACATTGAAATGAGTTTTTTCTTTAAAACCCTGGAGAAAACAGCCCCTGTATGCAAGCATTAACAAATAGCTCTGCAAATCTAGGCTAACGTGAACATTCAATTTGAGGAGGTCAAATGGAGAATCTGCTCTCAGCTACAGAATGACTGAGCTGGAAAAGCTGGAGTTTAACCTCCGCAGAGAAACACAGCATCGCTGCCACCTGATTTATCTACCCCCTTGTGGCTCCACATTCTGCCCTTGTCCTCTTCTTTCTTTCTCTTGGACATTTATATCCATTTGGAGATCATTAAATGCCCAGCCCAGCAAAGAATACCAGTTCCTGGTGGACTGCAACCTTTTCTCAGTGCTTTGTAATGGCTTCTGCTGGGCTAGGAGCACATCGTGGGCCAGCTGTCTTGTTGGAACAGGCAAAATCCGTGTCATTCAATTAAACTGTGGGACAGCAAAGCCCGTCCCTTGATCTGCCACCTTGACATCTATCATTTTTTTTCTGCTGTAGCCGCTGTTGAAGGCAGCTACTGGTGCTCCCAGCTTTTGTTACTACATTGTGCAATTAAACACACCTGTCATAGGATCATGGAGTGAAATTAGAGGCTAAGGCAAATGTGTATACTAAGGCCCTTTTCGCACGGCATTTGCCATGCGAAAGGGCCCCTCAAGCATTGCGCAAATGCAGGGAGTGGTCCACACGACACACTCACAATCACGCGACGCTCCAGGGGCTGGCAGGCACCGACTGTGCACTTTTTCATTTTCGGCTCTGAGCCGAAAATGGTGCACGATCGCACATTGTTCCGGGGCCCCGCGTGCACTTGCCATGCGTGCGGAGCTCCAGAGCCACGGAGCTTGTGCTTCCTTCCCCAGCACAGCCTGGGAAACTCCCAGGCTGCACTGTGGAAGGAAGAGGTGGGGCTCTCACGCAAGCAGGTGGCAGCTGCGGAGCTGAAGGAACCGGAACGCGAGAGACTCTCACTAGAGGCTGCTCGCGCGATCCCCGAACCCCAGCTCCACAAAAAGGTGTGTTGCAGAAAGGGCCTTAGTGATGTTTTCCCTCTCAAAACAAGGTTTTTTCAGGGAGGCATGCCTCAGAGATCAGACTTGCAAGTTCAGCCTATGTTTACATTCTAGTGTTTACCTTCCAGAGGAGGGCAACCAAAATGGTAAATGGCCTGGAAGGCATGCCCTATGAGGAGAGGCTTAGGGAACAAAGTACATTTAGCCTGATAAAAAGAAGATTAAGAGGAGATATGATAGCCATGTTTAAATATTTGAAGGGATGTCACGCTGAAGATGGAGCAAGCTTGTTTTCTGCTGCTCCAGAAACAAGGATATGGAGCAATGGATTCAAACTACAGGAAAAGAGATTTCACCTAAACATCAGGAAGAACTTCCTGACAGTCAGAGCCATTCGATAGTGGAACATGCTGCCTCAGACTGTGGTGGAGTCACCTTCTTTGGAGATTTTTAAGCAGAAGCTGGATGGCCATTTGCTGGGGGTGCTTTGAGTCTTTGTTCCTGCATGGCAGGGGGTTGGACTCAATGGCCATTGTGGTCTCTTCCAACTCTCTGTTTCTATGATTCTATGAATGACCACAAAAGAAATCAGCTTAAAAGAAGATGCATAGATGAGGAGGGTCATCTGCTATGACAAGCAGATATATTTTATCATTTGGAGAAGAAGAAGAAAAAGCTAAATATGTCATCTGCGTACCATCCTATCACACTGAAGACATCTATATCATCTGATTTTGGAAGTTAAACAGGGTTGAGTTTGGTTAATACTTGGATGGAAGACCACTGGGAAATACCAGGGATATTAAAGTGGAGCTAGGAAAGAATTCTGCATGAAAACCCACAGAGCTGCTGCCATCCAGATTTGACAATACTGGCTGGATAGATCAAAGACCTGACTCAGCGTAAGACATTTCCTATGTTCCTTTCTAGTTTCATCCATACATATATAAGAAACTGCCTTATACTGAGCCATACAACTGGTCCATCTTGCTTAGTATTGTCAGCAATGACTAGGAAAGGTTCCTCAAGGTTTCAGAGAGGAATATTTCTTATCCTTATCTGGAGATCCCTGGTAGAGTGGTATTTACACTCAGACACATGCTTCTGTTACCATACTCTACCACCCATCCTACAAGATATGCGATTTTCATAAGTTGGACTTATTAATGACCAGAGAACATAATCAGTGTAATGAATGTTGATTCAAGATCATATTCGGGGTCACGCTGACCAGAGACGTGTTTGGGGTCATGAAAGTTCAGATAGGATTATGCAGAAAACCCCAACACTGACGGGTTTGTGCTAATCCCATCACCACTTCAGGTTCTTGGCATTTTTGAATACAATGAAAGATGAACTGCCCAGATTAGTGAGCGGTCAGAGACCATCCCTTGATCTTAACCTACAGAGATCTTCCTTATACACCCTACCTGACTGAACATTAAGAGATTGTCATGAGTCCCATCAATGTTTTGTCACTCCAGAGGTAAAGCAATCAGCCCATTCCAGACCCATTTTCAGTCCCGCGAGGAAGTCATTATGGCTTTGTTAACGCACCCCTTCAGGGTCTGAAATAGGGTATAAAAACCCTAGCTTTGACTCCAACCAATCATAGTCCATAGTCTGTAAAACATAGTCCAGACTGCCACTTCTCCATGCTACCCTCAGACACTGTCTGAGCCCCTCCACTGCAACCTGCTTCTTCATGACTGGTAACTATCACTCTTTTCACCCCAATATCTCTCTATCCAACCTTTCCCACTACAATTTCCGATAGCCTTGTATGGTTCTTAAGAGTGTCTGATTTCTCGTATGCTTGTCAATTCAAACAAAATACTTTGTTTAACTTATAACCAGAGTCTTCTCTGCAGTCAGTACAGGTATACTAAGGTGAAAAGATCCTTCTTTGAGCTATAATTCCCCCAAATTCTAAGGACTCGCTGGCATTGCGGGTGGACCCAACATCTCCCACTTCTTAGAGTAACACCTCCTGCAAGATAAGGCATGCAATACCATACCAGCCCCTGGGAAGGAGGTGGGTACCAAGAGATAGCAAAAGAGATGAAGAAAAATATGGAGTGATGGCAGTAGTGGCCCTATATTTCCTTTCTCACACCCATCTCCTTCCTTGGATGTGCGAGGGAGTCAGGAGAGGGTTTGTGATGCTGTGAAATCGGGATGCAAGCCATCTCTAGCTGGCCAGGAACCTGGTGGTGGTGGTGGAGGATGAGAACCAGAGATGGGTATTTAAAGGGCAGCTCAACTGGTCAGAGCCACAGAGAGGAAAATTCCCACAGAAAAGGGGTGCCTGAGATGGCATGGCAGGGATTGGAGAAACTTGCAGATAATCAAATCCATGAAAGTCAAACCCACAAATGTGGAGGAATGACAGAAAGGGAAATAATAACCTTTCAAATGGAAGATACTGAGTTTTCCATTAAAAAAATGGAAGTAAATGTTTCCAGAAACTGGATGTATTATTTCTTTGACCTCCAACCTTGAATTCCCCAGACAGATGGTCCCCACTGACTGAGGGATTCTGGGAGTTGTAATCAAACAAAACAAAACACTGACAACTTTTCCCTTTAATTTCTAGGGGGGGAAATCTGAGACCAGGTATCTGTACCTTCTTCCATTTTCCATTTTCTGTATCCTTTTCTACCTATTTGTTGCCAATGAAATTATACCTTGTACTCTCATTGGCTTAGTCTAGCTAAGGCCATTTCCTCACTAGCCTATTATAGTGCGATGATTCCACTTTCCACATCCTCTGGAATCCTGGGGTTTGTAGTTTCAGGAGAGGCCGCCTGGCCCCTCCCAAAACTACAAACCCCAGGATTCCAGAGGATGTTGAAAGTGGAATCATCACGCTATAACAGACTAGTGCAGAAATGGCTTAAGTTTGGCTAACTAAGTCCACCTGGGTTCTTTGTCAGCAGCAAGAAAGGCCTGGTAGGAAGGCAGAGTGTCAGTGATCTATCAGGATTCCATCTCCCTCACCAGGCAACCTATTCCACAGTCTGCTGGGTTTGAGTGGGTGTTTTTGAAGGTGGGTGTCTAGGACAGAATAGGGGTTCAGTTGGTATACTGCCCACCCTACCGCTCAACAGTCTCCCTTCCTGACCTGGCTGAGTTGGTCTCAGTGGTGGTGTTGGACTCCCTTGTCTTGTTATTCTGAGGAACTTCAACATCCATGCAGAGACAACTCTGTCAGGAGCAGTTCAGGACTTTGTGTCCACCATGACAAACATGTGCCTTTATTTGGTGCCACCCATGCTGGACCTAGTTTTCTGTTCTGGGAAGAAGGACAGTGATCGGGGTGTGGAGGAACTTTCTCTAGTTCAGTGGTTCTCAACCTGTGGGTCCCCAGATGTTCATGGACTTCAGCTCCCAGAAGCCCTGAGCATTGACCATAGTGGCTGGGGCTTCTGGGAGCTGAAGTCCACGAACATCTGGGGACCCACAAGTTGAGAACCACTGCTCTAGTTCCATTGTCATGGACTGATCACAACCTGGTGGAGTTTAGACTGACTGGGACTCAGAGGCTCTGCAAGGTTGAGGGGACAGCTTCTCTGGCTACCAGTTCATTTCCGGGCAGAATTCAAAGTGCTGGTCATGACTTATAAAGCCCTTTACAGCTTAGGTCCAGACTATTTGAAAGGATGTATCTCCCTATATGAACCTGCCAAAGTTGTAAGTTCTGCCTAGGAGGGCTTTCTCTCAGTCCCACTACCATCCCAGGCTCACTTGGTGAGGACACAGGAGAAGGCCTTCTCAGTAGTTGATTCCCCCAATTCTGGAACTCTCTTCCATGGCAGGCTAGGCTGGCCCCCTACCTCCTTTGCTTTCACCAGCAGGCAAAAAAGTTCTTGCTTAATCAGGTGTTTAAGTATGAGTATGACAGCTTTTGATTTTTATTGGGATATCTTATTTATTATTTTTAACTTTTGCACATTTTAAAAATGATGTTATAACTGTTTTAGGTGGTTGGTTTTGATTGTTTTTTAAAACCTTTTGTAAATGTTTTTTAATTGGCTGAAAGCTGCCTTGAGTCCCACTCTGGAAGAAAGGTGGCATACAAATGCAATCCATCCATCCATCCGTCCTTTAAAATACCTCCTCCATCACCACTGGTTTGTCCCCGGCTCCTGGCTCATGCCAGATTACTGCCGTGACCTGTTTGCCGTTAATGGATACAATTCTAGCTGAAAGTCTCCATAGCTACCACTTGCGTGCATAGCGTTCCTACTTCCATGTGCTGTGGAGAAAATAATTAGCAGTCCAACCCTTCTAAGTTAGTATGTTTCAGAAGAGACAGACAACAAGCCAGAGTCTGAGACAAGTTTTCAATTTGTCTTTAAATGAATTCACTGAATTGGCACCACTGACGTCAAGGGGAAGTGAGTTTCACAAATCTCAATTTATTTTATAGGGAATAGTTATTGATTTTTTTTTATGGTCTCACTTTGTTCTCCTTTTGTGTCTCCATCTTTCCTCCCTCTTTCTTCTTCTACCTGGATTGATTTAGGAGCATCACTTCAGTTCAAGAGACCCTCTTTGTGGCAACTCCCAGACCCCCCAGCAGCCAAAGAACATGGGAAACAAAGAGGCCACCTCAGTCCATTGTGAGCAAATATGACATTCATGCTATAGTTACATGGTTGAGTGCTAAAAATCTGGTCATGGTGGTCTCCCAAAGCTAGTGCCTTCTAAACCAATACACAGTAAATTTAGCACTGGATGTTCAACATGGATGCTATCAATGTGACTGATTTCTGACAATTTCCATGTTTCAGGAATCTTTTTATTGTCTAATATTTCATTATAAACCTTAACTGTATGGCTACTCAGCTCTTTCTTGAATATCTTATAAAAAATTGATGTAAATAACCATCTCCATCTTCTGCTTCCAGTTATGGAGTCTTTTGGCCCTATATTGGCCATCAGGTGATATCTACGTATGTAGTCACCTCTTTGTTTGCTTGAAGAATGTGTTTGCAATGAACCAACTATTGCCCTCCCAAAATTCAATTAGTCAGTCTCCATTGCCTGCATAGGATTTGGGTAGCTGGAGAGTTGTCCTGTACATGGCAAATCCCAACACAACAGATTTTATTGGGCTTGGTCGGGTCAGAAAACTGTACAAGTTTGATCTCAATTTCAGCTAGGCTAAAACAGGTCAATATTTCTCAAGAACATTTTCACCTCTAAAAAAAAACAAGTCTCCAGTTTTAATCATTTTTTGTTACAGCATTCTTTGTGAAAACACTTGTCTGTTAGTTTGTATTGTCTTTCTTGATCTCTCTATTGGCTTTTTTCTCTGCTAGTAACATTATCACAAAGGCAAACCTGATCGGCTGCCTAGGCTCCATCTCAGTTGCTGCCTGATCTCCGATTGGCCAGGACAACATGTATGACTTATCCAGGAAGTGCTGATCTCACTTCCACTTCATTCACCCTCAGTGACATAATGATTAGTGATGGCTGCATCTGTCACGCTTGATCTCATTCAGGTTCTCATTTTTCTAGGCCTGGAAGAGTGTTCTATCATCAATCCCCATAAGAAAGTCAGCTGTTTTTCCACCCTGCAAATAAATTGAATTCATTTTTATGCTCAGTTTTCAAAAGCCATCTTTTTTTTAATGCTTTCCCTCCACTAAATGCTGCAAGTTTGTGGAGAGGCATGCATTTTTCTGTGTGTGTTTTTTTTCATTTGTGCACCTTGTTTCCAAATTCATTTTTTATTTTATTTTTCAAAATGCACCACAAACTCAGAAAGTACATATTTCCAAAATGCCAATTATATTTCTATCATCATCTGGTTCTAGAAGGTATTAACATTACACACTTCACACACACCATGTTTTCTTCTATGGAAGAATCCAAGAATCTTAAAGTTGGAAGGACTGCAAAGGCCACTTAGTCCACCTCCCTGCCATGCAGGAATAACCAACAAAAGTACTCCCTAAGTAAGAACATTCATCTTCTGTTTAAAGACCTCCAGTCCACCCACACCGAAAGCAATTTATTCTAACTTCAAACAGTTCTTAAAGTTAGGACGTTCTTCCCGTTGTTTAGGTGGATGCTGTTTTCTTATCATTTGAAACCATTGGGTTGTGTCCCAGTCTCTGAAGCAGCAGAAAACATGCTTGCTCCACCTTCTGCATGACATCTCTTCCGGTATTTAAATATGGCTATTGTATTTTAATACCCAAAGCAAGCTTGAGCTCTTCCTAGAAGCCAAGATGATGAAACTGAGGCTGTTGTATCTTGGTCATATCATAAGAAATCATCACTTACCAGAAAAGACAGTAATGGTTGGAAAGGTAGAAGGAAACAGGAATAGAGGAAGATCGTGTTACAGATGGATAGACTAGCTGAATCTAGTTGAATCCCTGAATCTGCAAGAGATCAGCAGGGTGGTTGATGATAGAAATGTCTTGGAGGTTTCTTATCCATAAGGTTGCCATAAGTCAAGGTCAACCTGACGGCAGTTAACAACATCATATCACCTCTCAATATTCTCTTCTCCGATCTGAACATAACCAGCTCCCTACTTCATTCTTCATAGGCATGTTTCCAGACTTTTGGCAATATTTGTCACTTTCTCTAGACGTTCCAACCTGGTGATATCCATTCTGACCTGTGGTGCCCAGAACTGGACACAGTAATTCAAGTGAGGTCTCACCAAAGCGAAATAGAATACCACTATCACTTCCCTTGATCTTGACACTACATTTCTATTGCTGCATCCTAGAACTGTAGACCATGTTTAGCTTGTGGCATACTAAGACCCTTAGATCCTTTTCACGCATACTGCTTTCAAGGTAGATGTGACCTACATACAGAGTTTCAGGAAGTTATTTTTGGGGAACCTAAAGACTAATAAAGACTGTTGGCTGGTAGCTCCCATGTCAATCAAATGTGAACCTGCTTGGGTTTAGTCTGAACTTTAAAAGCACTATTCAAGATGTTGAACCTGTGTTAGGGATATTTAATTTGATTTTCAGACTAAAAGCTAGAACCAATTCACACATCTCACTGACATGGAAGACACCAGCCAACTCTGCCAAGAAGTATAATTTACTGTCAGCTCTTATGGGTTGCCCAGGTCATCTCATGAAATACAAAGTATGTATGGTTGGCTTGATAATGAGGCTACCATCCAACAAAAGCTACACTCCATTCATGTCTGTGCAAACTTATGCCCAAAACTGCTGAGTTGTCTGTTTTCATTATATGTTTTCACAACCAAAACATCTTTCTGTTAGTGCCTCTAATGCCTTCTGCTACCATGCTGGGGCCATGTTTATGTAGCTTGATCAGATGAAGTTGCAAAAGGGAGGTCAATGGCCTCATTCCATGGAGAGGATTACATCCAAAAGATGTCAAGTAGCTGTGTTAATCTGTGCAGCAAAAACAACAAAGGCTTCAGTGGCATCAAAAAGATCAATACATTTTATTTGGCATGAGCTTTTGCAGAGTCTAACCCACTTCATCAGGTGCCTGCAGTGCAGCCTCAGTTGGAGGACAGACTACCAATAGAGGCTATGGTTCTTGCATCTGATTAAATTGGCTGGGAAATCCATAAAAGTTTATAACCATAATGCTTGCTCCTAGTGGCAGATGAAGGTGGTAAATCTGCTCTGGATGCAAAGGTTTAAGGGAGTGGTCCCAGGTACTAAGGCCAATCCGCCAAATAGGATCAGCATCTTGGACAGCTCCATTAAAGTTCAGGGTATTTATCTTTAAATACGTTAGTCTTTAAAGTGCCATAAGCCATGTACTTGGTGACCCGGAATCAGTCACACTCTCTCAGCTCCAGAGGAAGGCAAGAAAAACTCTCTTGGAACAAATTCTACCACGAAAGCCCAGTGATAGGGTTGCCGTAGGGTCACGTTAAGTCAAAAATGACTTGAAGGCACACACAACAAGGCATCTTTGTACAGATACTATGAGCTGCTAAAAAGTTGAGCAAATTGGTCTTAGAGCAACTCAAGCCTGCACTTTCCCTAGAAGCCAAAAACATGGTTCCTCCCTCTTCTGCGTGAGAGAGAGGGGGGAAATATTTCCAAATATTTGAAGGCTGTTATCATGCTTGAGCTTAATCTTGATTCTTTAGTCTGGTGAGTCCACTCTGAGTTTTATTCTAAACTTCAATGAATCAATCCTATTATGGAGCTGAGTGGGTACCTAGGACATCTCCTTTGAGAGGCAGCATGGTCTAGTAGTGGTTTCAGCATTGGACTACGAGACTGGAGACCCGGGTTCAATTCACCACTCAGCCATAGAAATCCATGGGTGCATCACACACTCTCAGCCCTAGCAAACCCCATGATAGGTTTGCCTTAAGCTTACCATAAGCTGGAAATGACTTGAAGACACACAACAACAACAGCAACAACATCTTTTTTAAAGTCTCAGATAAAAGCCAGAGCAGATGCACTACACCACCAACATGGAAGCCACTAGATGTCCCTGCTTTGTTTCCAGGTCTTTCAAAGTCTTGGTCCCTCTCTTCTGGTCATCCTCTAGGTTAACATGCTGTTCTAAAACCATTCTGAGAATTGGACATAGGCTACCAAAAACACAGTGCCCACATCTATCCCTGTGTCATAGGTTGCATTTGCAGAAGACCAACAAAGAGTCTAGTAACTGGGCTTCTCATACCTCCATACATATTTATTATAAGCACTCCATGCACTATACCTTCATCCTACCCCGACTTACCCAGTAAAGAGATTTTAAATGTAAAGCTCAGTAGAAATGCAGCCAGTGTGTTTGTGCCAGTCTTGGTGCTGATAACAAACTCTCTCTGAGAACAGGAAACTTTCTGCTCAATCACTTTCAGAGAAGAAGAATGAAGGGGAAACTACACCCCTCTGAAGCCTATGAGTATCATCTTGAAGCTTCTAGAAATCCAAGGTAGATAATCTGCATGCATGAAGGAGTTCTTTGTCCTGAGGCCCATTTATACTACAGAATAATAGCACTATTAATTGCTTTCAGCTGCCATGGTTCCATACTATGGAATCCTGGAAACAGCAGTTTGGTTAGGTGCTGAAGCTGTCTGGCTGGGAATTCTACACATCCCTCCCTGAACTGCCAACCTCAAGATTCGATAGGACAGAACCATGGCGGTTAAAGCGGAATAATTGCACTATAATTCTGTAGTGTGAATGAGCACCTGGTCTTGGGAAGAGGAAGTGCCTTGCCCAAGAGCTTGAGCACCCATCTGGAGTTAACTTTTTCCAGTTTCTGCATCTTTTTCCACCTATTTGTCACCAATGAAGTTGTACCTCATAGGCTTAGCCCGGCTTTAGTGTGTCCTTTGAAGCCAAACTGAGCACGAACCGTGAAGATCAGGCCCCTCCAATCAACACACCATGTAAATAGCACATTATGAGACTCCAGGAAGAATATCAGACACCTCTTCCATTTGCATTGTGGGTTCAAGTGAGTCTATTGTGTGAGGGTGGATGACTCTATGCTCTCTCATCTACTTTAGGAGTACTGACTGCCTGTTTGTCTTGAGATAAAGTTCTCAGGAACAGTAAGATCATCTGAAGTCCAGAAAAAGGAAAATTGAACATTAATGCCAGTGCATTAGATATGACAGGCTTGTGAGCTCTGATTGGCCTGCAAATGTTTAACAACATGCCTTTGGTCTAAGGGGGAAAAAAAACTCTTGCTAGAAAAAAGGGTGGGCAGAGAAATGAATGAGGCAAGGGGGGGGGACCCACCCGCAAAGATTCCAAGCATCTGACAAGAATACGCAGACATAATAATTTCTTTGACCTCAGCCACATGAGCCTCTGAAAAGAACAATCCAGCACCATTCCATGGCATTTACAGTTTAAACCTTTCCTATTCAAGTTTCGAACAAAAAAAAGCCAACAGCCCATTCTGGTCATGATTAAAATTCATAGGTTTGTAGCAGAGAACAGATGGAGAAGCTGTTTTAGGCCAGTCATATCCCAGCTCTGCAAAATTAATTTGACAGCTTTGCATTAAAGCACTGATCAATATCCACTTTAGAACAGCAGAGGCTAACTGAGAAAAAATAAGTGACCCGAGTGTTACCAGACGAGAAAAAATGAATCTTTGAGACTTTTTTCCCTCTAAGCTTCCACCTACATCAGAAGTCCTGACCTCAATCCATTGATCGGTAGCAGTTAACATGACAAAAGGCCTGGCGGATATATCCAGACCTATACCTACCAGGGAACAATCAACCCTGATACACTAAATGTTTGACAGAGTGACTAGACTGCTGAATTAGTATTTGCTTTTTGAGGTCTGGTAGATGCAACCTTTCCTTCCTGGATCTTTTTCCCCTTCTTCATAAATTTAGACTCAGTAACAAAAACAATTCTATAAGAAATGCCAAACTTTTGTTAAACTTACTTACTTATTTATTTAATACCCTGTATTAATAGGGTAAGGGATAGCACAACTAAAGTAATTTATACTATAATATGATCCATGATAATGTTATTATACTGTACATTTACCTACTTATCAATCATATTTGTTTATATCATGGCTTTTTCCCCGTTTGGGATTCAAGGTGGCTTACGAGAGATTTTTTTTTAAAAAAAATTGTTAAAAATTCACAAAATGCACAAGTTAAAAAGTTATTGAACTATCAAACCGGTTAAAAACAAAAAACATTATTTTAAGAAGCGTACCAACATAACAAAGAGGAAATCCATCATGTTGTTGAGCCGGGCCATACGCTCAGTCTTCAAAGGACTGTTGAAACAGAAATGTTTTCACCTGTCTACAGAAAGAAAGCAGGATGTGTGCCAATCCAGACTCTCCAGGAAGACTTTATTTGTCCAAACTCATCGCTGGACGGTACCACCTTGGAATGACTGCTGCCACCACAGATACCGTGTGTCTAAACTCTGACGTTCCAATGACCCTTTAGGTAGTGTTCTCAGAAGCATGAACGTATAATACAAAAATAATTTATTAACATTAATTTATCAACATACAATTAAAGATTACTTCTTTAACACATTTAAATTCTGACTAACCCTAACTAATTAACTCTAAATCACGTCTCTCTCTTTCTCTCTGTCTTATATCTAACAAACCAACTTGAATCTAACCAAGCTTTGGACCTTTCCACACTACATTGTTATAGTGCTATTATTCCACTTTCAACATCCTATGAAATCCTGGGGTTTGCAGTTTATGGACAGGCACTTAGAATTCTCAGCCAGAAAGCTCTTTGGCCTCAGGAAACTACAAACCCCAGAATTTCACAGGATGTTGAAAGTGGACTAATAGCGCTATAACAGTCTAGTGCAGAAATGGTCTTTATCTCTGATCCTGTCTAACTTTCCTGACATCTTTAACTCCTGTTCCTTACTAAAAAGTATTCCCTAGAATCTTCTCAGTTTTCAAGTGGATTACTTTCCAGTACTTTCTTGACAATTTTATAACAAAAAAAATGTAGTCTGCGAAGGTGGCAGACTACAGTTCCCATAATCCCTGCTCCATGCAGGATGGGGTTATGGAAGTTGCAGTCCGACACCATGGGAGGGCAGGAGGCTTGGGGAAAGCTAAGTTAGGTGCTAAACTGGTTGGTATTCAGACTGGCTTCTTCAAAGGTAGGCATAATTGTGGCAAGTGGAACCACCCTTGTGGTCAACTGGAGTTAATACAAAAAAGGAGGAAGGGAGGGGAAAGGGGAAAAAGGGAATATAGCAACACCTTTAAGATTAACCAGTTTTTATTTCTGCATGACAAAATGCTCTTATTTGGATGCAGTACAGAGTGATAATAAATGTTCAGGTCTAAAGCATTTTAATACATCCGTGAGAGTGGGATGGAATGTAAGAGGATGGTATAAGGATGTAAGTCATGACCCAGTCCCCATATCCAAGCCATAAGTTGCTTATTAAGCCAGTTTCTGAAGCACCCAAAAAACCTGCAGGACATATTTGACTCAAGACTGGAGTAGAATAGAAAAGAACCAATGTTAATGTTCAGCTGGAGGTAACGACTCTCTGAGTCCTTATGGAAGTCTTGAGCCATTGCCACACTACACCGTTTTCGTGCTATTATTCCTCTTTCAATATCCTATGGAATTCTGGGGTTTGTAGTTTACTGAGGTCAAAGAGCTCTCTGGCTGAGAATTCTAAATGCTCCTCCCTAAACTGCAAAACCCAGGATTCCATAGGACAGTGGTTCTCAACCTGTGGGTCCCCAGATGTTTGTGGACTTCAGCTCCCAGAAGCCCCAGCCACTATGGTCAATGCTCAGGGCTTCTGGGAGCTGAAGTCCAAAAACGTCTGGGGACCCACAGGTTGAGAACCACTGCCATAGGATATTGAAAGTGGAATAATAGCACTATAGTAGTATAATGTAGAAATGGTCTAACATGCCTAAATTTTTTAGGAAACTACTACAATGGGGTGTGAATTGCGAATGAATATTTTCATCTGAAAAAAAAGTCTATCCCTTCACTCCATAAACTTCCTATTCACTGCTCTGCATATGTGTGTGTGCGTGCGTGTGTGTGTGTTATTATTTCTTTCCAAGCACTTTTTTTGCAATATTCTGTCAACACATTGAGGCCTCATATTTCACATTAATGAAACTGCTTTGCACTTATATTCAGTAAAATATAATTTATCGGCACTGGTGGGAAGAATAACAGGTTGACATGGGTGATTTCCATTTTACCTTCTATAATTTTATGGCCCTGGTTTAGAACCTCTCATTCGTAGTCTTCGGTGTGCTTTCGCTAACCTAGGTTAATTATACCTGGCCACAGCAATTCAAGAAGACATATTAGCAGGAGGGCTATTGGGAAGAATTTGCCATACAAAGATGGGGAAATGGGGAAGTTTTAACAATTCGAGTGGGGAGAAGAGATTGAAGTGATGCCGTTCCACGAAGTGTGAGGATAACCACTAGCTTAGAATAGCTTTGTAGCTGAAAATGAATGCTGTATATTCTTGCCAAAATGATTATATCGATACATCGAAGGGATCTGAGTTCCCATACCATCCCACTTCTTCATCTGTTTTTAAAATGTTCCAGGCCACTTCCGCATTACACTTTTATAGTGCTATTATTCCACTTTCAACATCCTGTGGAATTCTGGGGAGGGGCAGTTTAGGGAGGGGCATTTAGAATTCTCAGCCAGAGAGCTCTTTGGCCTCAGGAAACGACAAACCCCAGAATTCCACAGGACAGATATTTCCAAACTTTTCATGTTGCTGACACACTTTTTAGACAAGCATCACTTTGCAATGCAGTAATTCAGCTTTATGTATTATAAAGAAATAAATAAATAAAGCGTAAATCATATATTTTTAAAAAATATAAATGAAAGGTTTTCATGAGATATGTTGTGTCCCCCCTACATTTTGTTATTATAATTTATGCATGTGTCCGTAGCTACTAGCAAACCAGAGGTTAAACTAACTAACCACCACCTTTGCTGGGGTCTTTGTTGGCCTGGGCCGGTGGTGACACACCTACACACTGCAACTGACACACTAACGTGTTGCGACACACAGTTTGGAAAGCGCTGCCACAGGAGGTCGAAGGTGGATTAATAGCACTATAACAGTGTAGCATGGAAATGGCCTTGCATCTTCATCTAAATGGGAGACTGGGCACTCCAGAATATCCAGGAGACGTGAGGCTTACAGAATCTACATCATTCCCTAGCCCAAGGAACTCAAAATTCATCCCTGCTAAAGGAATCTTCCAGTGAGAGCACAAAGCCATCCCCCAACACAACCACTGGCAGCTCAGCAAGTAATAAAAGAGACAAGGTCTTCTTAGTTATGGCACCATTGCTTTGGAATGTTTTTCTTACTGAAGCCCAATGCACTCCATTAGTCTTCACTTCTCTCCACTTGCTGGAGACCTAAACCATTTCCGCACGAGACTGTTATAGCGCGATGATTCCACTTGCAACATCCTATGGAATCCTGGGGTTTGCAGTTTCGGGAGGGGCCAGGCGGCCCCTCCCGAAACTGCAAACCCCAGGATTCCATAGGATGTTGAAAGTGGAATCATCGTGCTATAACAGTCTAGTGCGGAAATGGCCCTAGCTTCTTCTTTTTCCTTCTCCTCTTCATTTGGAAGATGCTGGTGGTGTTTCACTGTTGGTGCTGTTGTGGTTTAACTCTTTTCTTCCTCCTCTTCTTTTTTGGAAGAATCTGGTGATGTGCCACAATTGCTGGTGTTTCCATTTAGTGCTTCTTTTGTACAAACATGGTTGTTTATTTGCTTTATTGTTACTGTCTTTATTACTGTTTTCAGTTGCAAACTGATTGTTAGCAGCCTTGAATTCCCCCCCTTTTTTTAATAAAAAAAGGCAGGTTATATTTTTGAGAAATGAAAATAATATCCATATAAAAATGCTCTGGCACAATTACTCGAGTCAAAAATGTTGTTTCTGAACATTGTGATAAAGATAAAAGACCTCTAGAGTAAGAGATAATTTACTACATTTTAAATATATATGACACAAAACGTGTCCCCCGAAACATCGCCTTGTGAAACATCAATAGCCCAGTCTGTATTTCCACCTCATTAGGAACAGTTTCTTGATTTCTTTTTCTTCATCTCCCTCCTTCTCTTTCCCTTTCTGAAATATTTTAACCTTTTCAATGTTCCAATATATTTAGGTATCTTAAATATTAAAGGGAGGCCAATCAGGGTAGATTCAAGAATCCAATATAATCAACGTCAGTAATTAGGGTGGTAAGAAAACATCATTGCCCAGGATTTTTTCATCTTGATGACTGACAACTCTGATACCTTTAACCAAGGACAAATCATTTGCCCCCGCAGCATTTAAACCCTGTGGTTCTAAATAGCGCAGGGATAGAAATAGAAATATATATAAAGAGAGAGAGAGAGAGCAAAAGGAAATGAATACATACACAGACATACACACACACAGTGGCTGGCATTGCATTGGTGATTTTCACATGTGTAAATTTCCTTACCCATGAAGTTGAGACAGCAAGGTGGAGATACTGCTATAAGTATTGAAGATCAAGTATTTAACATCAGAAGAAGCCAGACAGATTGGATCAAAAACCCAGCAAGTTCAGGAAGCTTTCCAAAGGCTCTAGGTGGGTTTCTGTCAAACATTTTTTTTTAAAAAAAAAAAACTACAACAAGAACAACAAAACTCTGTATCAAAGGCCACTTCTGCCCTATACTGTTCTAGTGCTATTATTCCACTTTCAACCAACTGTGAAATTCTGGGGTTCTGAGGCCAAAGAGCTCTCTGGCTGAGAATTCTAAATGCCGTTCCCTAAACTGCAAACCCCAGGATTCCACAGGAGGTTGAAAGTGGAATAATAGCACTCTAACAGTGTAGTGTGGAAATGGCCCAAGAGCAGGGTTCTAAAATTTTCTCAGTTAAGGAGTTCAGTTAATCAGTTAATCAATGAGCAGTTTTCCAGCTGGCATCCTCTTTGTTTTTTACACGGATGTATGTGGTTGTACTTTTGACATAATGCCTATATTCAGTTCACAGTTGCATAAGTGAAGTTCTGCCAGTGTAAGCATTGTATGTATGGATGCACATTCTTGGATGATGCACAGCTACTCATCAGTGTCTCCAGAGTACCAATTGGTTCAAAGGAAGTGCAGAAACAGCAAGGACATCACAGAAAGAAAATCAGTTGCACACTCTTGGCATGTTTTAGGGAGGTGTACTGCAACCACAATTTAGCTAAGTGAGTGTAAATTAACAGTAGGCAAGCATGATGTGGGCTATTCAACTGCTGTATTTTTTTTCTCTTCTGCTTTTGATTTGATATAGAAATCAATCAATCTCTAAAGCATTCACTTCCAGTTTGTAAGCCTTATGGATGTTTGTTTTCTTTTTTTACCAGGCAACTCCATGTTGTGACCAGCAATTCTCATTTAGGGAGCCACTGAATTTCAGCTAGATATTCGCCATTTTTGTACTAGGCTAGGGAGGAGCCTCCCCTCCCTAAACTGCAAACCCCAGGATTCCATAGGACGTTGAAAGTGGAATAATAGCACAATAACAGTCTAGTGCGGAAATGGCCATTGACTTAAAACTCAAACTTATACTGGTGATAGGGACATACCTGCACACATCCTGCATTAATTGAGTGTGCATGAGATCCACACAGCCATACAAATGAACCCTGCTCACCACTTCACATCACTGCCACACTTCTCTGCTGGATATCTGCTTAAGGTAGATTAGAACGTGTTACGTGGGCCTGCAGATGTCCTTATGAAGACTGCCAATTGGTGTCTTTCCTTCTACGGACCTCTTTGTACATACATCTATAGACACTAGTGATATGCACCGTTAAATTATTCATTCCCACAAGGGTGAACAAATAATTTAATAAATTTTCTCCCTGCTGCCAAATGGCTTTGAAAACTATGCAATTTTTAAAGAAGTCTTACAAGGGACAAGAAAGTCTCTAGCAAGAGGTTGAGGGAGGAAGTGGAAGTGGCATCGGGAGTGGGGAGTACCTGGCAAAGTTTGGAAGGCTAGAGCCTTCCAAGACCTTCTCCTGCCTCCACATCCACCTCCCACACCATATAGTGGGGAGGAAGTCAGAGAAGCTATAGCCTCATCGCCTGAATTCTGTTAGCTGGTTGACAAAGATGCAGAGGTGATCATCTTATCCTAACTATTGGAACACAGCTGTCTCCTCCTGCCTTCTTGGGTTGAGTGGTGACCAAGTAGGAATAGTCCTCAATAATATTTCAGTCTATTTGAAGACTGAGGATGGATGAGCAGGATTCTTCTCATTGGAGTTTTGGACACTCAAAAGGCCTCTTTCTCATTTTTCTCCCTGGAATGTTCAAGTAGGCTTTCAATCCTTAGTAGAAAATAGGTGTGATAGAAAGGCAAGGAACCCAAAAAGGCCTCTCATCTTGCTTTTTCCCTATAGCAGGGCTGGGTACACAGAATCTAAAAGGATGTAAGGCAGCAGTGAGGGTTACAGTGGGGTTCCATGGCAATTTATGGTGCGCTTGGGAGCCAAAGACAATTCCTGCAGGGGCTACATGTGGCCTATGGAATTTGTTGCTTACCCTTTCTCGGAAAAATGACATCAATAATGGGGGTTGTAGAGGAGGCAAGGACAGATGTTGGAAGGGCCAGGCTTGGAGGCAGAGTTCAGTGCTTCTTAAGCTATCTGATGTGGAATTTCTTCCAATCTGCCAGGGCTTGGCACCTGTTTGTGGCCATTGACTACATCTGTTTCATTCTTTCCTGGAAACCCTCCAGGGACTGGTAGCCAAAGCTTGGGAACCAGCACTAACTTGGGGACCTCCACATCAAGTAGCATTGATCTAGATGACCAACTTGGTCCTAGGGGACAATCCCTCCTCTTTGCTCCAAACTTGAAATCATTCACCCTTCTCACCTTGTATTGGGGCTGTAAGGTTACATCCAGTAGCTGCTGAGCAACATATCTGAAAGGTATCTATATGCACGTTGTGTACTGGCACATTATTGGGTGCTCGGAACTTTGTGTGTTGAATTCACCATAGAATATATTTATTGGTTTGGGTCTTTTTACGGTTAATTTAAATTCTCAAATTCTTTAAATCTTTGTGACTGTATTTGCAGAAGTGATTTATAATTAGCCCTATTGTTGCTGCAGTTGCTGTGTGTGTTCAGGTTGTTTCTATTTTTATGCCAATCCTAAAGCAAACCTATTACAGGGTTTTTTTTGGCAAGATTTGTTGAGGAGATTTGCCATTGCTTTCCTCTGAGGCTGAGGGGTCTAACTTGCCCAAGGGAGAGAGACCCAGTGTCTTTGTGGCCAAACCAGGATTCAAATTTTTTTTTTTTAAATTTTTTTTTTTAATATTTAAAATAAATTTATTTTGATATGACAGACCAACAAATCTAAACATTTCACTAATTTACATACATATACACAAATACACATATAGACAAATACTCACACCAACATCTACCAATCTTTGTCCCTTTCCCCTAAACAATAAATTATTGACTTCTCTTACCCCAACATCTAGCCCCCCTTTTATTATCACCATTAGTCTTTTTTTTTTTCTAACCTCCTTCTCTCCTCACCCATTAAATTTAAAACAATTTTTTCCTTTTACTTTTTTCTAAACATAAATCCTACCTAAAATCTCTACAACTTAAATTGACTAACTTGACTTTTTTTTCAAAAATCATTGGGTGCTACTGATGCATTCTCTTCTTTTTCTTATCCTGCTTTCTTTTTTCAACTTCTTTAAACTTCTTACTGCAGTTACCTTACTCGGGGATTTTTTTCATCGTTCTCTAATTTAACGTATATCTTTTATCATTTTTTCCCTTTTCCCCTTTTCTGCTTCCTTATCTTTTAGCTACTTCCTTATATAACTAGCTTATATTTACGTGTAATAAAATTTTTATATCTTTTAAACCTATATCCCTTTTTTTCTCTCTCTCTAATTTCTGCTCTCCCCTCACCAATTTAATCATATAATCCCATCAAGGCATGTTCTCCCCATTTCCCTATCCACATAGCATCCAATTTTCCATTCTTGATTGAATGTAACATTTTTTTTATTTTTTTAATTTTAAAGTTAACTTATCCATTATTGCTAATTCATATAATTTTCTATCCAATCTTCTAATATTGGGATTTGAGTATTTTTCCAATTTTTTATAGACCATTCTTGCTTCATAAATCATATAATATAATATTTTTGGATATTTTTTCCTTATCTTCAAATTTTTTCCCATCCACTATATTTAATAAATTTTCTTGGCTTCATTATAAATTTAACCTTTAAATATTCTTCTATATGTTGATGTATCTGGCCCAAAAATTTTCCCCTTTGGGCTTTTTTACATCCCCCACCACATATGAAAATAATTCCTATCTTTTTAACTTTTCCAACACTTATTATTTTTTTTTATGTATTTTTGAAATTTGCAATGGTGTGAGATACCATCTATAATGTTGCTTGAAAAAATTTTTTTAAATTTTATAACATTTTGTAAATTCTTGTTTTTTTTTCCATACATTCTCCCATTCTTGTAGTCCTTTTGGGAACCAATTTTGTGCCCTTTTTAATTATTAGTTTCAATTACATTTTTTTCTTAATTCAAAATTTCCCAAGAGCAATTTATAAACTTGACTGAGGCGTCTTTTTACTCCTGCCTTCATTATTACATCTAATTCATTATCCTCCAATAGTTTCCTTTCTCTTTTATGTCTATCTTAAATTTTTCTCTCAATTGTACTTGAAGTAGCCAATGTGTCTCAAAACCTTCTCTAATTAATTCTTCCTTACTCTTAACACAATATCCGTCCCTCTTTTTTTAAGTAAGTCTTTATAAGTTATCCAGTTTTTAGTTTTAATTTTTCCCAAACGGTAGAACGCCTCTGCAAAACCCCAATATGGTAATTTTATATATAATTTATTTCTTACTTTTTACCATATCCTCAATATTTTTTTCCCTAATCAGATGATCCATGAATATCTTATTTTTTTTTCTGCTTTTCATACCAAAGATATGCATGCCAACCGAAATAAAGGTCAAAACCTTCTGAATTCAACAGTTTCGAATTACTTAATGTTCCCCTTTTTTTAACCAAATTAATACAGATGCTTCATAGTATAGTTTTAGATCGGGCATATTTAATCCCCCTTTCTCCCTCACTTCTTTTAAATATTTCATTTTAATTCTTGGCTTTCTACCGTTCCAGAAAAATTTTTCTTAAATCTCTTTCCCAGCCCCTAAACGGTTTTTCATTCATTATAATAGGTATATTCTGAAACAGAAACATCATTTTTGGTAAAATATTCATTTTAATCACTGAAACCCCCCTAACAATGATAAATTTAATTTTTTCCATTTCTCTAAATCACTTCTAATTTCATTCCATACTTTTTTGTAATTATTGTCAAATAAATCCGAATTGTTATTTGTTAATAGTACACTTAAATATCTAATTTTTTTCAATATTTTATTTCTGATTTTTCTATTAATTCTTTTTCCTGCAAATGCGTCATAGTCTTGGTAATTATCAATGATTTTTCTTTTATTTATTTTAAGTCCTGCTACCCCCCCAAATTGTTCTAAAATTTCCATCAATTTTGTAATACTTGTAACAATTTCTAAAATTATCACTATATCATCCGCATAAGCCTGGATTTTAAACTCATATTCCCTTATTTTTACCCCCCTAATTTCCTTATTATTTCTTTTTTATTAATCAGAATTTAAAATACATTATAAAAAGTAATGGAGGGGGGGCATCCCTGTCTTGTATTTTTCCCTTTTATCCTAAATTGTTTTGATTTTCCCCCTTTTTTCTATTAAACATGCTTTTTGTTCTGTATAAATTGCTTTAATCCAATCTTTAAATCTTTCACCCATGCCAATCTTACTTACTAATTCTAAAAAAAAATTTCCCAATTTACGTTATCAAATGCTTTTTCTGCATCTAAAAAATTAAAGCTATTTTTTTTAAATTAAATTTTTGATAATTTTAATACTATCCAAAACTACTCTAATATTATTTCTTAAATACCTTCCAGGCAAAAAACCATTTTGTTCATCTTGAATCCAATTAGTCAGTATCTTTTTTTAATCTATCTGCCAAAATGGGAGCAAAAATTTTATAATCAATGTTCAAACGGGAGATAGCCTATAATTTCTCTTATCTTCTTTATCCTTCCCCTTTTAATTTAATGGATATTCGACTTTTTCCATGAATTTGGGAAATTTTGGTTTAATAGAATTTAAAACCTGAACTAATAGAGGTATCAGCAAATCTTGAAATATCTTATACTATAATACTGCGAATCCATCTGGTCCGGGAAAGTTTCCCTACCTTTACACTTTTAATTGCCTCTCTTATTTCCTGACTCATAATTGGTTTATCTAATTCATTTTTTTGACTTTCTGTTATTTTTTTAAATTTTCCCATTTTGTTGAAGATATTTAAAAATTTTCTTTCTTTGTTCTGATGTACCCACTCCATTTCTATACAATTCCTCAAAGTAATCTAAAAAAAACTTTTTTTATTTTCGTTTGTTGACAATATATATTCTGTCCTTCTCTAATTCTACTAATATTACGCTTTTCCCTCTCTTTTCTCACTTTATATGCTAACCACCTTCGTGGTTTGTTAGCTTGTTCAAAATTTCTTTGTTTTACAAATTTCAACTTTTTATCAATTTCTTCTACCACCAATGCCGCTAATTGATTTTGTAGTTTTTTTATTTCCTTCTGAATCTTATTATCCTGAGGTTTCTTTTTTAATTCTCCTTCTTTTTCTTGAAGTCTTTTTTGTATTTGCTTTTCTTTCTGTTTTCTACATTTACAAATTTAAATTTGGGGTTTTAAAAAAAACCCTCTCATTATTACTTTGCTTGTTTCCCATACCGTCTGCACTGATTGGCCTTTACCCCACATTATTCTCTATGAAAAAATTTATTTCTTCTTTTGTTTTCCCAATTATAACCTCATTATGTAATAAACTGTTATTTAACCTCCAACAAAACTTATTTTCTCCATATTGGACTGACATTAATGTGGGGCAGTGATCAGATATAGTTCTGGGGAGTATTTCTATTTTTGTAATATTTGTTATCATTTCTTTGGGGGGGAAAAAAAAAATAATTTTGGGCCAGGTCTTATGATGGTCCGAATAACCGTGTAGTCCTTTTCTTCCCCTTTTTGTTTTTTATTCTTTTACTAAAGATAAATATTTTTAACAAATAAAAAAAATTGGGGAATTTTCCCCGATTGGCTTTACCCATTTCACCTCCTTTTCCTGATCTATCTATTGTTGGGTTTATGACCTCATTCCAGTCCCCCTCAAAATAATATTTGATTTTTTAAAACTAATAACTTTTTAACAAAATTTTGATAGAATTTAGATTTATTTTCTAATGGGCCATATACCGCCACTCTTTCCAATTTCCGATCCTTTTTTACCTCCACCACCACACAATATCCTAAATCATTGCTATATAGTTTTTTTTCTTAAAATTTATTTTTTATGTAAATTAATACCCCCCCCCCTTTTTTCCCTCTTATTAGATACAAAAAATCTGACCTAATTTTGGGTTTTTAATATAATTTAAATCTTTTTCTTTCATGTGGGGTTTTGGATTGCTATAATATCTAAATTAAGTTTTTTTAAATAATGAAAAATACACCTTCTTTTATAAAGGGAACATTTTCCCAAAATAGTGTTCTTATCTTTTATTTCCTTTTTATTTGTTTTATTTTTTTCCCCTTTTAATTTCTTCCATTATCTCCTCTGGTCCCTCTAAATTTCCCAAATTTTTGTATTGAACCTACTTCTTCCTCCCCTTCTTCTTCCTCCTCTTTATCTGCTACTTCACCTTCTTTTTTCTTGCACCCTTTCCAATCTTCTTCTTTCCTTTTTTTCTCTCCAGTTCTCTTCTTAATTCTTTCCTTTTTTTCTTCTTTCCCCGACTCTGTTTCTAATGTCACTGATGTCTCTCCATGACCTATCTCTTCTGATCTATTCAATTCTTCTTTATATTTCTTCCAAAACTCTCTGCTTTCCTTTTATATTTAATACCCAAAACCCCCTCTGTTTTTCCCGACAAAAGAAATCCCCTCTGTCCTTTCCCCAAATATATCTTATACCTTTGTGATCTCAATTGTTGTGTCAAAAAATTGTATTCCCTCCTCCTTTTCAACAGGACCGGATGCACATCTTTATAAACTTTAAATTCATTTCCCCTTTTACAACCAATTTTTTCGAGTAACTACTTTAAAAAATAATCCTTTTCCCTTTCTCTAAGAAAAAAATTCCCCAAAGTCCCGTGGTATATTTTTTTTCTACTATTGAATTAATACGAAAAAATTTTGGAATTTTAAATCCAACTGTTCAGGTGACCATCCCATAAAAATTTTGCCAAAGGTCTAGTTAGTCTCTGATACAAATTTTCTTGGGGAAATTCTCCTAGCCCCCTGATCTTATTGATTTATTTCTTTTTCATGTCCATTAATAATGTCGTTCTTTTTCCCAAATTTATCTGTTCTTTGTTCTATTCTCGTTGTTTGAACCTCCATTTTACTCGTCCTTTCTTCCACCTGTTCCACCTTTTCGTTCACCAGTTTTAATTCCTTATTAATATTATCCAGCTTTGTGCTAAAAGGGTTTCCCAAATCTCTTTTAAGATCTGTTTTTATTTCTGATCTTATTTGCTTCCCTTCCCCCTTCTCATTTCTTTCATCTCATTCTTAAAAGTCATTGTTAGTTTCCTTAATTCTTCTGTAATGTCCGGTCCTATATTTTGTGTCATATTCTTTTTTCAGCTGTTATTGTTTTTGCATCCATACTAGGTAGTCTGGTCTCCGGGTTTAAGCTCTTCTCTGGAGCAAAGTCTGGATTTGCGTTTGTCCTCCAGCCGCTGCCCTTCTTTTCCCGCTGCCATCATTTTGATTAACTATTGTTTTTTGTATCTTACTTAATATGTATAATTTTCTTCCTATATGATCCTTACCAACTTTTTCCCACCCAATTTAATTTAACTTCCTCTTATTAATCTTTTATTTATACTTTTTATTTCCCCCCTTTTTAAACCTTTCCCCCCCCTTCTTAATCTTCCATAACAGCTTATCCCTTAAAAACCCCTATAGCTTCAAATTTCCTTCTATCTTATTAATTCAAATTTATCAACTAAAATTCCTTATGTTTCTGTCTCTATCCTCTACCCTCTTATCTATACTGTTTTGTACTTTGTTCTCTTATCTAGAGTTACCCCCTTAATGAAATATAACAATAAATTATATAACCACTTATTAACTCATTATTAAATGAGTTATATAAAATATATAAAAAAAAATATACACTGAAATATAAATGAAATATATATGATAATTAACAATTAATCAACAATTAATCAACAATTAATACTTAATAGACAGGCAATTTAGTAACCCAATACTTTAAACTATTCTTACCATTCTCCCCACTCTACTTCTTTTCCCCTTTCACTTCCCCCAAATTTACTCCCGCAAAATTCAATTCCCTCCTCTTTCCCAAAAAAAACACTCAAGTAATATCAACAGTAATATCAACAACTGTTAGCTACTCCTATGATTTCCTTATCTTTTTTAATTACAACCAACTGTCAAAAATCTATTGTATATATAATATATATGTATATACTTTAAATCTTACACTTATAAAGTACAAAAATTTCACAGCACACTTATCTTAATACACATAATAAAATATTTTTAACAACCCAACAGTTAACTGTATCAACTTGACCGGCTCAACCTTCTAATCTTCTGTAAATTCCTTGGTGTCCAAGGTTAAATGTACTCTCCCTTCTTTCTTAAAACTTCCCCCCCCGTGTCACCTCTTATCATCCAGTACTTTTTTTTTTTTATTTTTTTACTTTCCCGATTCCCTTTTTCCCCCTTCAACCTTCTTTACATTTACTTTTAGTTTTTTTATTCAAATCCGAATAAATGTCCAAATTTTTTTTTTTTCTTTTAAAACCTTTAATGCTCTTAAACTTCTTTCTAAATCTTTCATAAATTTTAAAAGTCTATCTATTTCTTCCATCCTTTTCTCTTTTCCTCTGGGAAAACCCAAATTTGCCCCCTTTCTCTCGCTGTCGCTCACTGTCTCTCGCTGTCTCTCCGTCTCTCCGTCCTTCCCCCTTTTAGTCTCAACCATCTCTAACAGTCTCTGGTCTCCTCCATTACTCCTCCATTACTCCCGTTGCTCCTCTTTTTAAAACGATAAAACTTCTATTTCTACGTTTTCTGTTATTAAATACTTTCTTTTTTAAGTTTGTTTCTATATTCTGATTCTGTCGCCTCCAACTCCCAGGTTTTTTAAAATCTTACAATATTAAATATTAGCTTTCGATGAAGCAACTTTGCTTCCGTCCTTTTCCCCTTTCCCCGGGGGGTGAGGGATTTTTTACAACTTTACGCTGTTACTTTATTACTTTATTACTTTATTTCACAATGTTCCCCCCGGTATTTCAGTCAATATCTTATCTTTCTTCTCTCTATTTCATTCAAGTATATTTCTGTCCCGTAAATAACTTTCTCAATCCGAAATATTTAAGCTCCCCCGATTGCTTTCTCCCCCGGGGGGTCCCCGTCCTCCAGGACTCGCTGCTTTCACTGCTAAGGCCCCCAAAAGGGGCCCTGTTTCTCTATTTTTCCCTTTAAACTGAGATCTTCTTTAACTTTTAGCCCAGCAGAATAAATTGGTTCCCCCTTACCCAATGATATTCGTCATTTTTCTTTTTTCTAAAAATTTTCTAATCAGCGGTGCCGCGGCTAGCCTGTCCCGGGTCCCCCCGAGGTTCGGCAGCTCTACGGTCCCCTCAGCTCTCCATGTCTCTCTTCTTTTCTCTCCGATCTCTCTTCTCCGAGCTGGATCCGGACCCCCTTAACCTTTTCCCCCGCGAGCCCCTTTCAAAGGCTCGGTTTCCTCTAGTTTTTTTTTTTTTTTAAAAAAAAATTCCAACCTCGCTGTGGCTCAAAACCCCCCCTGTGGGGTTCCCCTTCCCAACGCCACTCAGCCTCCACCGGAAGTCCGCAGGATTAAAAACTTGATGCCCTAAAGTCTAAACACTCAGGCCACTGGTGGGGGCTATATAATCTATGGAACATGTTTAAAAAGCACTTTGTATTTATGGGCCGAGCCTTCCACCAAAAGCTTTGGGCCCTTTTTTTTTTTCATTTCCAATGCTTTAGAAGGCCTAATGCAAACCCTTTTTGTTTGAGAAATTCCCCAAAACCTTATTCCAAAAATCCTCTGTCATTCTTTTCCAACTAACTGAAATACTATCGTTGCACCTCTTCGATATTACAATTTGGCATCTTCTCCCATTGTGGGGGAAAGGGGGATACCAATATAATAATTAATTAATTAATAACAATACCAAATGTATATATACTGATGCTGAGAGAATGTAACTTACGCAAGGTCATCCAGAGGGTTTTTAGAGGCTAAAAAAAAATTTGAACTCTCATTTTTAAAAAAAAAACACAAGGCCACCCAAAATCTCCCAAGAAGGTGGTACAGAACCAGCCTTGATCTTGGCACTGAAAAAATCATCAACTGAAGACATGTAAGGAAGTAATGCCTTTCCTCTGCTTGCCATTAATAGCTGGTAGTCACGCCTTTCGTGTCTTCACTGGTTGCCTTCCACCTATGACCAAACCATTCCCATCTTGGTTATGGGAATTTTGCTGTGGTATCAAGTGATATTTAGAGGCTTTGCTCTTCATGATCTATAAATGTAAATCTCTCCTGTGCCTAGATGCATCCTTTGTCCTTTAAATATTTGATTAGTTACCTGAGGTGGAAAACACTGGGCATTTCCACACTGCCTGCCTTTTTGCACGAAGTTTCTTTTGCGAGAAGGCCCCTTGAGTGTCACGTAAATGGGAGCAGCGATCCGTACAACGCTCACGAGCCTAACGCGCACACACCTTTTCATTTTCGGCTTCAAGCCGAAAATGGTGTGCAGTCTTGCAAGGCTTCCGGGGCCCATGCGCACTTACCTGCACTGTGGTACGTCGTCCCAGGTGTACCGCTTGCGCTTCCTCCCCCAGCACAGCCTACAATTCCCAGGATGCACTGCGGAAGGAAGGAAGGAGCGGTCGCATGACCAGGAAGCCAGCTGCGGGACGAAGGAGCAGTGAAGAGAGTGCCTCGCACAAGAACCTGCTTGCGTGAACGGCACCCCCACCTCCGCGATAAGGTAACGTGCAGAAAAGTATTGCTATTATTCCACTTTCAACGTCCTATAGAATCCTGGGGTTTGCAGTTTAGGAAGGGGCATTTAGAATTCTCATCCAGAGAGCTCTTTGGCATCAGTAAACTACATACCCCAGAATTCCACAGGATATTGAAAGTGGAATAACAACACTATAACAGTGTAGTGTGGAAAGGCCCTGAGACTGGAAGGTGTATATCTGTCCATAATAGACTACTCATCATGACCTCACTTGGCGGTTGCTGCTGTTTACCTAGCCTAGAACACACTATTCTCTTTAATGGCAGCTGTTTTTTCCTAAATGTAGTCACTCTTCTCGTAACAGTTCTTCTGGGTTTTCCTCCCGTGGTGGTTCAGAAGTAAAATGAAAGTGTCTCAGTAAGGAGGTCACTACATTAATTTATGCACTTATTACCATGCCTGTTCACTGGAAACCAAGGAAGGGAAATAACCATGAAGCACTATGCGGGGTAACAATTATTTATCACACCAGTCTGTCACAGGGATTGAAAGATATTCAAAAAATATTTGGAAAACGGTCAATTTTTTTATTAATGTTATTGTCTAGAAACTCCAATGGGAAGAATCCTGAAACTGAGTTTCAATTTCTTAAAAAGCAAGTTTTATTAATGGCTTCCAAGATAATACAAGCCAGTCCAAAAAGAAACAACGAATTACAATAATGAGTAGATAGGAAAAACAAATAAAGAAAAAGACAGAGTAAGGAAAAAGAAAATACTAAATACCAAAAATACAGAATACAGAAAAATAACTAGGGATAGGCCAACCGAATCCGTGAATCCTGGAATCCTTGGGAAGGATTCAAGATTCGCGGATCTGAATCCTTGGGCCAAAACAGGCGAATCGAATCTTTCGAATCCCTGCGCGCCTGGAGGCCTGAGCTGGCGTGAGCGCCCCGGATCAGACCCATGTGGGCGCGCAGGGGCAGCGAGAACCGTTTTCCTGCACGCCTGGAGGCCTGAGCTGGCGCGAGCGCCCCGGATCAGGCCCATGTGGGCGCACAGGGGCAGCGAGAACCGTTTTCCTGCACGCCTGGAGGCCTGAGCTGGCACAAGAGCCCCAGATCAGGCCCATGTGGGCGTGCAGGGGCAGCGAGAACCATTTTCCTGCACGCCTGGAGGCCTGAGCTGGCGCGAGCGCCCCAGATCAGGCCCATGTGGTCGCGCAGGGGCAGCGAGAACCGTTTTCCTGCACGCCTGGAGGCCTGAGCTGGCACAAGAGCCCCAGATCAGGCCCATGTGGGCGCACAGGGACAGCGAGAACCGTTTTCCTGCACGCCTGGAGGCCTGAGCTGGCGCGAGTGCCCCGGATCAAGCTCGCTTCTGTTGCCTGCCTCTGTGACTGCCTCCCTCTGCAAGGTAGTTATTCTCTTCTTCCTTTTCTTTTGACTTGAGACTGGAGGGTAGGGATTGGGACGGGACTAGAGTGTTCATTTGTTTTTGTTAAGTGTCTTCCTTGTTGCAGGACTTGAGCCTTGACTGGAAAGTACAGTCTTCTTGAGATTTCAAGGACAGCTGAAAGACTCCTTTGCGTAGCTCCCATGCAAAGCTCTTTCATACACAATTCTGGGGTTTGTAGTTTTACAAGGTGTCACAGCCTTCTCCGCCAAAGTGTGCTGGTGCATCATCAAACTACAAACACCAGGATGCCAAGAAAATGCAAAGAAAATCCAGTTTTGACCTGGATTATCTCTGTACTGTAGTATGTGGCCCTGTTTACGCAGGCAGGAAAATGTGGGATTAATAATCCACATTTTCCTGCTTGTGTAGAAAGGGCCTTCATGTCATGTTCAATCTGGGGAGATCCTGAGGAAAACTACGACAATTGTCCTGGCCAAATTTCTTCAGAGGGAGGTTTGCCTTTGCCTAGGCTTTTGCTAAGGCTAACAGAGTGTGTCTTGCCCAAGATTATCCTTGCCCCCCCTTTTTTTTGTAATAGTCAACCAGGAGATGGTATCATCTTGAGCATCCTCCAACATCTGGAGCTATTTCCAAATTACATGTAATTCTTAATAAGAAGTATATAGGTATGTTTTCCTGGAAGTGAAAACTATTATTTAATTTCTTTTCATTAAATAAAGATGTCAAATTCTGCTTTAAAACACTTTTCAGTAGAAGTGCTTTGTTTCCCTTGCTTTTTAAACCCTTTTGTAAAAAAGTATTTGAAAGATTCAAGATGCGTGAGATTTGTGGATTTGCAGAATCTTCCAGGGATTCGGATCCGGAAAATTCTGGATTTGTCCCATCTCTAAAAATAACTAAATACAGAAAAATGCAGAAAAATAACTAAAGGCAAGAAAGAAAGAAATAGATATTGGTTTCTAGCTTTCCAAATGCAGATTATAGATAACTCTGTAAACTAACGTCTCAAATTCCAAATGCCAATCAACTGCTTCAGCTGCTACCTTTGCCAATATACCAATTGTTGAAACCTAGCAGTTTGTGACTTCGTCTGAGGAAAATTCAGATTTGATATATTTAAAAGGTTTCCTTAGGCAAGGAATACTGAGAACTGATTTGCCATTGCCTTCTTCTGAAATTTAGCCTACAGAAGTCAGCATTCCTTGGTGACCCTCCATCCAAGTATTAACCACATCTGACTCTGCTTAGGTTCCAAGATCAGATGGGATCTGGTGACTTCAGGGTAGTTAGACCTGTTTTCATAAAGTGCTTATAAACTATTATAGTTAGTTCAAAAGATACATTCCCTGTCTAACACACTGTTGCTTCAGTGGTACAGGAAACCCAACAGGTTGCTACTCTCAGGCCATTTCTGCACAGGTTAAATAAAACCGTGCTGTGCATCCTGCACGGAGGACGTCTGCACCTTGGAGCGGACTGGGTCCGGACTACTTAGTGTAGATCCGCACCTCAGTCTGCTCCGGAGCAACCCCAGGTGGTCCTCCAGCGTGTTTTTGAAAAACCTGATTTTTCAGGTTTTTCAAAAAGCCTGTGATCTGTGGAGGGCAGGCTTTAGGCTGACGAGCTTCAGCGCTTGGTCGAGACCCACGACCAACCGGAAGCCACCATTTTGGACACCGGAGCAGCGCAGAGCGACGGCCACGCGCTGCTCCGGAGCAGCCTGGACCGGACCGGGGAGCCAGAAGATCCGGTAAGTCGCGGCGCGGGGCAATTCCCTCGCCCCGTGCAGAAATGACCTCAGAGGGGTTTTCCCCCAGCTGCAAATTTGAAACTACCACATTTGAATTTGTCTTCCAGAGCACTGATAAGCTTGGCCCTCTCTCTGGTTTATTACATTGAGCACCAGAGTGAAGTAGTAGTTGACCTTATAGATGAAATATTTGTGTTTATTTATTTAAAACCCTTCTATTCCCCCCTTTGACTGAAAAGGCTCTGCAAAGAATAAGACAGTTCAAGGGAAAGGGTATAACTAAGAGGCTGGTCTGTAAAACAGTAAGGCCAGTCAGAAACAGAGGTGGAGCCAGCCTGAAATAGCGATAGGCCAGTTTCAAATAGAGCTAGGGCCAGTCAGGAAAAGAGGAATGGACAAGATTTGTACAGGGTTTGATGGAAGCTGGGAATGTAGAAAAAATTCAGGGAGAAGTGGTGCTTTGTCTGAAATGGAGGGGTTACTATTTACTGTCTTTGGAACTAATGTAAAGCTAGATGTTTGCGTAATTCATTATACAATAAATCCATCACAGGGTTCCCTGAGGTCTTTCCATCAATCAATCAATCAACCTTCAGGAATTTCACATTAAGAAATATATACACTGAAGCAGAGCATGTTGATGTTCTAGTTGTTTTAACTGATTTAAATTGTTTTAAAGTATTATAACTGGTCTCATTTTGTCCTTTGTTAAACTGTTTAATGTGTTTTAGCATTTTAAAATCAATTTTACTGTTTAAATTGTTTTCAGTTGACTATGTTGATTTTACTGTACATCGCCCAGATATCTTTAGAGTCCCAGTGGTTCTCAACCTGTGGGTCCCCAGATGTTTGTGGACTTCAGCGCCCAGAAGCCCCAGCCACTATGGTCAATGCTCAGGGCTTCTGGGAACTGAAGTCCAAAAACATCTGGGGACCCACAGGTTGAGAACCACTGCTTTAGACAGAGAGTGGAATATAAATATTTTAATAAACAAAAGAAATAATAAACTGACCAGAAACTGTTACTGGAATCCTGTTGCTGTCTGACACGGGTATGTTCCCCTATGGAAGAGGTTGGACATTTTCATCCAGTCTGGAACATCTGCATTCAGTCCAGAAACATAGTTGTGCAGAAACATAGTTCTGTTGTGCGTGGATGCGTAATACTCATTGATACACATTGTGCATGGCACGTGGACATGACTCTGTTCAGTGGTGCAATGTTGCCATTCAGCACAAAGCTTGTGTAGTACAGTTAATGCATAATTTTGCATGCAACCATTTATGTGATGCAGCCCTATTTGAGATCTCAGCCACTTTCTTCACCTTTTCCTTCTGCACAGTCAGACAAAGGCCATTTCCGGGCGGGGCGAGGGAATCACCCCGTGCCGGTACTTACCGGACCTTTGGGCTCGACGCTTGGGTCCAGGCTGGTCCGGAGCAGTGTGTGGCCGCCGCTCTGCACTGCTCCAGGGATGAAAATGGCGGCTTCCGGTTGGTGGAGGCTCTCCACCAACCACTGAAGCTTGCCAGGCTAAAGCCCGCCGCCGGCAGATCACAGGCTCACACTGGTGCGAGCCTGCAAATCTGCACTGGTGCACAGGAATGGAGTGGCGCGCTCTGTGCTTTTGAAAGACCTCTTTCAAGCAGTCTTTCAAAAGCACTCTGGACAACCACTTCAGGTCGTTCGGGAGCGGGCTGAGGTGCAGATCTACAGTAAGTTGGTCTGACCCAGTCCGCTCCCAGGTGCAGACGTCCTCTCTGGAGGACGCTCTGCACCATTTCTTTACGCCCGTGCGGAAATGACCATTATCTGTGTTCCAAGCTGAAAATGTGAGTTGACCAATAACAAATTTAACAATACAACCATTTGTGGCTATGGTTATGAGTAATTCTAGTAGGAGTACTTGGTTGGATCTCTAATGGTAGAATAATAATTTTATATATATATTTAAAATATATGTATTTCTTTCATTATAAGTTGGTGTGAGAGGTCAGAGCCCTTTTGTGCTTTGTGTTTTTAGTAGGTTAGTGTTTGGTGTTTAAGTTAGTTAGTGTTTAATGTCTTAATTTAGTGTCTTAGCTCTGTCTTTTCTTTTTCTTTTTCTGAGTGTATACTTCTCAGATTGTGATTTTGACTATAAGTTAGATGATTTGTTTTAAAGAGAGAGAGAGAGAGAGAGAGAGAGAGAGAGAGAAAGAAAGAAAGAAAGAAAGAAAGAAAGAAAGAAAGAAAGAAAGAAAGAAAGAAAATGTGAGTTGTTTCACCGCAATATGTCTTACACTGTGCTGATTTCCTCTTTTTATAAAAAAAGGCAAGTAAATAAAAGAAAATGCCAAATAAACCATTTGTTTCATGGCTGCTTTTCATTTTCTTAATTTTATTTCAGAGAAATATATTAGTAGATAAATATATTATATAAAGAACCAGAATGTTGGGATGGGGAGGGAGGGAAGAGTTTTGTCGAGCTGCATTCTCATTGGGTATTCCCCTCCCTGGGGGGAAACTGACTTTGGAAGAACTTAATTCAAAAAATCCTTTAGGCCACACTGCAGCCTAGTAAAGACTCAGACAGCGAGGAAGAGAAAGACATCAATAAATAATCAAGGGTCTTAGACTTTTAAATGGGAATCCGAGCATTTCAACCAAAAAGGTAAATTGAATCTTTTCCCCCCACTATCTCCCACACTCATGCACAGGCAAGACTATAAAACTTTCTTCATTGTAAATGTTGCCTGACCTTTTGACAGATAGTTTTACATGGAAATAGAAAAGTCTTCGCTTAAAACTGCTGAGAGGTGGCTTTGCCTGCAGCAGCTTCAGGCTTCGACTTTGCAAAGGTACTTCCCCCACCCCCCGTCTTCTACTTCCTTTCTGTTTGCTGAGATATATTGAAATCCTGCTTAAACATTTTTTTTTCCTTTTTGCTATAAACTGCTTCTAGAACAGCTTCTATGGTACAGGCGGGCTGCTGGTCAAAAAAATCGTGCTTTAACGGAAGTGTTATTGTTGATGTTATGAGTCTTCAAGTCACTTCTGACTTACAGCAACCCTACAGACAACTTTTCTTGGCGAGATTTATTCAGAGGGGTCTGTCTCTGCCTTCCTCTGAGGCTGAGAATATGTGCCTTGCACAAGGTCATCCAGTGGCTTTTCATGGCTGAGCAGGGGGCTTCAAAGCCTCCTGGAGCCCTCGGCCAGCACTCAAGACGCTACATCACAAGGGCTCTGTTGCCTGAAATGTGGAATGTCATTTTTGAAAAAGGGATGGGATGGAGGAGGAGAAAAGCAGTGGGGTCAACCAGTCTTAAAGAATCCTCTCGGTGTCATACACCTGTGAAAGTTCTCTTGTAATTTTTAAGCAGAGGCTGGATGGCCATCTGTTGGGAGTGCTTTGATGTGTTCCTGCATGGCAGCGGATTTGACTGGATGGCTGCTGTGGTCTCTTCCAGCTCTATGATTCTATGCAGTTACTTCTTTGCCCATTGTACAATCAGTCCAAAAGTGTAATCTTTCTCAAGGACCTAAATCCTATTGTCAGTTCCAATAGAAATAGAGCCATTAAATGAACTGGATAAACCTTTTTGTTGATTCACCATTCAACAGTTTATTCAGTGGGTATTGTTACCATACCCTACACCCCATCTTTTGCAGGATGTGCTATTTTCATAACTGGACATATTGATGGCTGAAAAACATGATCAAAAAGCATGTTGCCAGGTCAAGCTGACCTAAGACATGGTCAGGTCATAAGCTCAGAGAGAATCCAGCTGGAAGCCTTGACAGCAATGGGTTTATGCTAATCCTTTCAACATCTCAGCCTCTGTCCATTCCCAAATACAATGGAGGGCATACTGTCCAGGTGAAGCAATCAAGGAGCATCCCTTGTCCCTGCCCTATGGAAATCTTTCCAATACCCCCTGTCAGCCCAAACGTTAAGAGAATGTCATGACTCCCATCCATGTTTTGTCTCTCTGGAGTTAACGTAAGCAGCCCATTCTGGACTCCATTGTATTCAGGGTGTGGAATAGGGGATATAAACCCTAGCTTTGACCCTAGCAATTTGTAGTATGTTGAGCATGATATGCTGTGCATGGTGCCCCAGTTTGCCATTCTCCCATGCTACTCTCAGATGCTGTCTGAGCCACTCTGCTGTGACCCTTTCTTCAGAACTGGTAACTATCACCCTTTTTCGTCCAGTCTCTCTATCCAACCTTTCCTGCCTCACTTTCAGATAGTCTTGTATGGTTCTTGGAGTGTCTGATTTCCTGTATGCTTATTAATTCCAAATAAAATACTTTTGTTTAACTTTTAACTGGAGTCCTGTATACAATTAGTACCGGTATACACAGGTGGAAAGTTCCTGATCTTATCATCCTCTCACAGGCCGCCTTTGAGCTATAATTCTACCAAATTCTAAGGAGATGCTGCATTGCAGGTAAACCCCAACACTCCCACATCTTAGGGTAACAGTGTACTCCAGTTGAGACTAGCCCAGCAGGATTCTAGCTCTGCAGTTGGACATTCCTGCATAAAATGTAACTATTAATCTGTGCTTTCAACATGCCACATTGGGATTGTAAAAACAGCCACTGTGCATTCTCAATAGCATAATGGGATAATAATAAGGAGGCACATTGGAAATTACACAATTGGTTGCACAGTATCAATGTTCAACAGAAGAGTGGTACAGGGTAACCATTGTTTAACTACACCAGTGTGGATTTACAGCTCACAAGAATGATGTGAGATCTTGGTCAATGTGTATTTAGATTAAAAGTTCAAATCATGTTGTATTCCAGACGCTATTGATTGTAAATTCCAGTATTCCTCCCCTCTGGCAATACTGGATAGCATTTGCAGGGAGAGCAACAAGGAGTTGCTGTGAGACAAAAGGATCCAAATAAAGAAAAACGCAAGCAACAACAGACCTGGAGGCAAAATTGGCCACAATTTTATTGATGTTACATCTGCATGGGTTGGCCTGAAATGAAGCACAGATCCAGGGATGATTGCCCAAGGCTGAATGACCTATAGCATTTGAGATCCAAAGCAGGAGGCAGTCAAAACGCGTGGCAGCTAAGGAAGCCACATGGGTGCACAGCTTCCGCATGGTTCTCTGCCACCAGAGGGTAAGGCCAGCAATGCCCCTGAGTGGGACACTGCCCACATGCCACCCCTAACAGTGCTCTCCACAAAGGGCCATTTGGGGGAAAGAAGAGTACAAGACCCAAATTCTCCTCCCAAAGTGGATCTCATCCCATGCCACCCTGGCAAAATTGTGACAAAGTTAACACAGAACACAGTCAAAGAAAATCACAACTTAGCAATCCCACAGAGCTAGTGAGCAGAAAGCTCAAACTAGGCAGCCTGGCTGAGTGAAGCTCTCTTGAGTTTACGCTTCCCAGAAGGACATGACTGAAGCCTGCAGTTTCAACATCAGACACGTGGGAAGCACATGTCCAGCTCAATGCTGATTGGTGGCTTACTGTCCAACCTGTGAAACCACAGGAGAATCTGGGAAGAAGATGCCATATCAACAAGAGAAAATAGTGTGTTCCTGTTACCTTGCCCATTGATGCAACATACAAATCTGCTCCAGGTGATTCTGATGCCTTTCTCCTTATGGGACTAACAATGTACAAATCAAACATAAGCGTTTCCAGGACTAGCAATGTACAAATCAAACATAACCAGTCTCTTTTGTGTTTCAGCAGGTCACATGCTCTCATTCACTCCATCATCCACAGAATACTCTTTACAAATTTGGGGTTTTTTTCACACTAGGGATTTGGGGCAAAAAAAATAATACAGAAAATAGCATGCATTTGTCTGCAAGGCATGCTAATACAAAGCCACTTATACACATTTGTATGCACAAAACTCTGCTTTTTTTCCTGTCTTTTTTATTTGCATCTCTTCCATCATCATCTGTCACATTTGAAAGTAATATAATGGCCAAAATCCTAAATGAATGAGATGGAGTGCAATTTCAAAAGCCACTTCTGCCCTATGCTGTTATAGTACTATTACTCCACCTTCAACATCCTGTGGAGTTCTGGGGTTTGCAGTTTACTGAGGCCAAAGAGCTCTTTGGCTGAGAAGTCTAAATGCCCCTCCTTAAACTGCAAACCCCAGGATTCCATAGGATGTTGAAAGTGGAATAATAGTACTATAGCAGTGTAGTGCGGAAATGGCCATACTCATAGAGTCACATGATGACTGCGTGTTAGTGAATAGCAACACTGTGCAACTGAATGGACAAACAAATGTGAAATGCATGTGCAATGCACAGTGGCAAAACATGTTCAGTGGCACCACATGTCCAACACTTCCTCAACCTTCAAGTGAATATCAATATTATGCTACGGAGAGCAAAGAACAACCACATGCATGAGGGAATTTAAATATGCTTAAGTCAGTTCCAGGATTCTAGCTAATATATTTCCTAAGAATATACATAAATGTCTCTGGAAGTTTCAAGGGCAGAGGATCCATCCTGCTTGGCCACAGATTCAACTGAAAGAGTCACCCTGGGATCATGACGTTGGTACCCCTTTGAAATAGGGAAAATCCGATACCAACAGATTCTGAGATAGATCTTTTCTGCCATCCCTAGCTAGGACCCACAGTCCAACATCTGAAGGGCTGCATGGTTCTCATCCTTCATTTAGATCCTAGTATATCAAGATGGAGGGCCAGCATGATGTAATTGGTTGAGCATTGGATTCCCTGGTTGGAAACCAATTTGGTGTCCTTGAGCATGTCACACACTCTCAGCCTCAGAAAACCCATGATAGGTTTGCCCTAAGGTCACCTTAAGTCAGAAATGACTTGAGGGCACACAACAGCAGCAGCAGCAGCAACAACAACGAGAAAAAGACATTTCAGTGGTGTTACTACTTTCCCACAACAATTTTTGTTCATATATAGGGTACCCTAATTGGAGATCAATCTAAACTGACTTTCCTGAAACTGAAACTATTTACCTCTTTCCCACAAAAGACAATTGTTCTCTATGGATATTGCTGCAGAACCTGGGACAGCACAAATATGTTTTACAAAATGCTTGAGAAAGAAGCTAATTTCAACCCTCGATTTCTTTGCCTGGTGGGAGTTCAGCTCAACGGTCCAAAAGATATGCATGTTTGTGACTAATGTACAACTGAAGGATTCAAGATGGAGCAACTTTATTCATTCCTTGTTATTGTTCTTTGTTGCTCAGTGTTTTGTAAATCCCTCCAGTTATGGAGACTTTTTTTTTTTACTGTTATTAGAGAATGCTTGTTTCTTTCTCTCTCTCTTTTTTGAAATGGGGCTTGGTGAAAATGAAATTTCAGAGGTATGTGCCTGGGCATTGATTTTTCTATTTGTAATAACACACAATAGCATATCTTGTTTTATATCAAGGGGATAAAAATGTCCCTAACACAGTGATCTCCATTCTGGGGTAATGGATAAAACCTGTTTATGAGATGTCATTTATTCCACAATAGACAGTAAATAAAAGCCATTTCAAGCTTCGGTTAAATCAAAGCTTGTTCGGGATTTCAGCAGATTTGCAAATTACCTTTGGGACTGTCTTCAGCTCCACTTGTTTTCTCACATGCTATTGACTAGCTTCGTTTTACTAGAAAAGGTACGACTGTCTCTCTCTGGCCCCCATCCTCTCCCTACCCACCCTCCAACCTTTCAGATTGTGGATTGTTTTGGTTATATAAAGGAAGTACCTATGGGCCAAGATCCTCTGTCATGCTTCCGTAGTGTAAATCCATACTCACATAGTTATGAGTGGTTGAATATCCACATGGTGTGACCAACTGTGAATCTGCCAATCTGTCTGCTTGTTATTATCACATTGTGCCAATAAGAATGCACAGTGGCTGTTTCTGCAGTCCTGGTATGGTGATACCTTCAGGCCATTGATAAATAGGTACACATCCTCCAAAAATGTGCAACTGCATGTGAAATAGCTATACTTGCAGAACTCCACTTAGGCAACCAGGAATATGAACACGATCATTGCACATTGGGCAAAAAAAAAGAAAAAAGAGCAATCTCTTATGTAAGGCAGTTTTCACATGTGTGACAGCCAGTGTGGTTGAGTGGTTTGAGCATTGGACTATGACCTTGGAGACCAGGATTCAATTCCCCACTCAGCCATGGAAAACCATTGAGTGACCTTGGGCACATCACACACACTCAGCCTCAGAAAACCCCGTGATATGTTCTCCTTATGGTCGCCATAAGTCAAAAAATAACTTGAAGGCACACAACAACAATTACACCAAGGCTTTCCAAATGGTGTGCCACGACATATTAGTGTGTCGCCTGAAGTATGTAGGTGTGTCGCCTACAATCTTGGAAATGTATGTTATTATTTATAAATTGTATATTTTTAAAAATATATGAAAGGTTTTCATGAGATATGTTGTGTCCCCATGCATTTTGTTATTACAATGTATGCGTGCGTCCGTATCTCTTATAATGGGGTTAGTTTAACCTCCAGTTTGCTAATACAACTGAATTATGGTGTCACGAAATGATGCATGTCTTAAAAAGTGTGTCACCAACATGAAAAGTTTGGAAAGCTCTGAATTACACTAATAGGATTCTGGACAGTATATGTTATTTAAAACATTCTTGTCCCAGCACAAAAAATAAATAACAGCTTGTTTGTGGGGAAGTAAAGCAATTTCAGTTTCTATGTATAGATGTGAAAGCTGGACAGTCAATAAAGCCGGCAGGAAGACATGAGTTGGGCTGTTGGTGACTGTTAATAATATGGCCAAAACAGACAAATAAATGGGTCCAAGAGCAAATCAAACCTGAATTCTCCCTTAGAAGCCAAAAGGACTAAAGTCATACTTTGGATGTATTAGGGTCTACATAAGCCAGAAGTTGTCCTGGAGGCATATAACAACAAACAAACGCAATCCCCAGCATCCCACAAGTGCTGAGCACATGAGGGTAGAATGTTCATTGGAGGTTCTCTTTTAACCATCTTCCACCCACAGCCAAAGAAATCCATCTCCTCCATCCCTCCTTCACATACAGTTCGGCATGATTACTTGAAGAACTTCTTGTATTCCTGGTGAAGAAGGAGAATTTCCAAGGCTTTTTTCCTAAGCAGAAAAATAGCAGCTTCCTCCATTTCAATTGCTTTCCTTGTTTTTAAACTGATACCCCATATTTCCTCCAGTGAGCTCAAGACAGTACAGATGATGTTCTTTCTCCCCATTTTATCTGCACAACTTTACATTTTTCTATGAGAGATGTCAGCCAGAGAAAGTCACTGCATTGACCCAAGGTCACCCATTGAGTTTTATGACTTAAGTTTGGGATTTGAACCTGGATCTCTGAAGTCCCAATGCACAACACACACAACACATTGACTTTCTGTAAAAAAGATAAAGCTTTTCATTTGTTATTTAGAACCCCTTTAATGATCTATGGTAGCATGGTTCTGTTTGGTTATGACTACTGAAAATCACACAGCTGAGTCAAAATTTATAAAATATACTATAATGTTTATTTAAAATAACAACAAGAATAAAAGGATTGGTTTCCGTTTGTACATCCAAGCTCACACAAATCTGCAGAATCTGTCCAGATAGTTTCCTTATATCTTTACATCAGCTTAAAGGCACAAGTGTCTCACACACACAGCTCTTTGGCTACACTTTTGCCCAAAAGCTCAGTTCCCAAATCTAGGTCACACTTTCTGACCAGATTCAAAAATGGTTGATTTCTCTTCTGCCTCTCTCTCTAGGTTTTCTCTGAGAAAACACACTCTCTTAATCAACTCTCCTTGGTTGACTGAGAACCTCTCTGGCTGAAGGATTGACTCTTAGCCCTTCCTCCTGGAAGTCTGACCAAAACAATTCAGTGTGCCTTCTTTATATACACATTTCTCTCACAGGCCACCAACCCCTTCTTCACATGAATGGGCTGGGTTTCTCTCTTGAGTGGCTATTCTGGTTTCCTAGCAACCTCTTGCTGGAGCTTCTCTGACATCCAGGATAGCCACTCCCTCAGGCCTACATCACACTCTCATTCGCATGTATCTTAATGAATAATCCCAACTAGAGTAGGCTCATTGAATCAAAGGGATTTCCCTGTATGCACACTCCCTGTTTAACAACTTATTCAGTGGGTATACTCAAATTGCAGCAAACCAGCTAGATTCTGGGCACTGCCTACTTGTGCTCTAGAGGGGTGACATGATTTCCCTCTTTAAATATCTAAAGGGCTGTTGCAGAGAGGAGAGAGCAGCTTTGTTCTCTGCTGCCCCAGAGGGTAGGACCAGATCTAATGACTTTATGTTAGAGGAGTGTAGGTTTCAATTGAACATTAGAAGGAACTTCTTGACAATGAGAGTGGTTCAGCAATTGAATCAATTGCCCAGAGACACGGTATGGTCTCCTTCTCTGGACACCTTCAAAAAGAGGCTCGGCTACCTGCTAGTAATACTTTAGCTGGAGATGCTGCGTTAAGCAGGGACTTGGATTCCATGGTCCATTGGGTCCCTTCTAACTTTATGATTCCATAATTGATGATTCCTACATCAGAGAAATATGATACTCAACATGTAAGATCTAAGAAATATTCTGGATCAGACCAAAGACCTATCGTGTCCAACATTCTGTTCTCATAGTGGCCCACAAGATGCCTATGGGATGCCAACAAGTGGGACATGCATAAAATCGCTCCCCCATTCCTGTTCCCCACCATAATGAGAGCCATGCTGCCTCTGAAATGTATATGACTATCATGCTCAGGAACCACAGACAAACTCATCATTCATAAATTTTTCTAATCCCCTCTCCTGCCATTCATGCTAGCAACCACTACGACATCTTGGGGCAGCATGTTCCCTAGCTTGCTTGGACATACTGGACCACTTTCATTCTCTTCCAGCCTCCATAAAGACAGCACAGGGGTTAGCCTGTTGCTAGAAACTCAATAAAGAACCTCGTGGCAACTTAAAGACTAGCAGATTTATTGTGGCATAAGCTTTTTATGAAATAGAGAATCTACTAGTTTCTGGCCGAGTAGATTCTCTTTTCCACCAAGGCTTTTGCCACAATAAATTGGTTAGTCTTTAAGGTTCCACAAAACTCTTTATTGTTTATACCCTTCTGCAAAACAGAAGTACTTTTGAAGATCAGCAGCAAACCATTTGACTTGACATGTCTAGGGAATACTGAATTTGTGGCTCTAATTTCTTTACAGTGGTGCCTGCGAGTCTCGTTACAGTTAAACCTGTGTCAGCATTTTCATTAGAGACTGAGTTTTGATTTATCACTGTGGCTGTGCAACTTTGCTCTTGGCTGAAACTTGGCATAAGGTCTTAGAGTAAAGGAAAACATTTTCCTTCTATATTTGATTTTTTTTTTCCTTCCTCTAAGATGTTGGTTTGAAAGTTCAGTTCTATCAGCACAAGTGTAGATGTTTCTGCAGCTATTTTTTTCCTTCCAGATTTGATCATATTTCATCTTAATAAGAAAAAAGAACAGGGAGAAAGTGGATATCTCAAAAGTGGAATGAAAGTGCTGCCAAAAATGCATTAAAGGTCAGCCAAAGTGATCAAAGGGCAAGAACGGCTTCCATTCAAAGAAAACTTAATGCCCTCGGTCCTATTGTTAGTCTTGACTAGAGCAGAGTCATTTAATCAGTTGGATTTGCCTATGTGTTGATTCTCCATTAAGCCATGGATTGAATGGGTCTACTCTAATTGGGACTAACCAACAAGATTCCAGCCAAAGCATTTGGTGCTTATTAGTTTAGAATAGCATTCCGCTAAATGAAAGCTCTCCAGAAGTGTTGAACTAAAATTCATTTCTTGGTCAGGTTTAGACTTGCTGGGACAGAGCTTCTGCAGGGGTGGGAGATCCTTTAAGATGGTCTAATCAGGAGGCTTATGGATCCAGATGGATTCTTGATGGTCCTTCAGAAGTTTCCTGGTCTCTTGGTGATCCTGCTGAAGCCCTGGTTGATCTGGTTGAAATAACCGTGATAGCTCCTAAGCAGCCCGTTCCATGGCGTGGAGCTAAACCAACTCACCGGTTTTCTCAGGAGCTGACAGCACAGAATCAAGTGAGATGGAAGGTAAAGTGACACCAGCAGAAAACCTAGAGTGAGTTCAACCAAAAATGGGTTAAAACCTACCTGAAGGCCCACAGCAGGGCAATAAAGGTAGCAAAAAATACTTTTTTGGCTGCCAGCATTGCATCATCACAGAACCATCCAGTGTTGCTGTTTCAAGTGCTCAGGGATTGGTTACAATCTGACCCAAAGGAAAATTTAAGCCATTCAACAGCCACCTACAAGAATTTGTCCACCACTTCTCAGATAAAATCACTTGGATTCACTCTGACTTGGATTCCAGAGTTGATACATATCCAGTGGATGTAATCTTGACTCCTGCTTGTCCTCTGTTAATGGATACTTTTCAATTTGTGCAGCCTGAAGATCCCTGGAGATGGGAGAGCCACCCCATGTGTATTAGACCCTTACCCTTACTGGCTTATTAAATTGGTCAGAGGGGGATTGACTGAGTGGGTAAGGAGAGTAATTGATGCCTCTTTTTAAGATATGACGTCAACACACCTGAGGAGATTGTTGTAAGACCTCTTCTGTGGGAAAAAAAGGGGGGAACCCTTCCCAGATCCTACTATACTGGATAACTACAGGCCAGTCTTCAACATCCTATTCTTGGGCAAGGTATTAGAGGTGGCTTCTCAGCTCCAGGGGTTCCTGGCTGAGGTAGATTATCTAAATCCATTTCCATCTGGTTATGGGACAGAGACATTTTGGTCACCTTGGTGGATGATCTACACCAGTAACTGGGCAAGAAGAGTGTACCCCTCTTGGTTCTGCTGGGCCTCTCAGCAGCTTTCAATACTATCAACCACGGTATCCTTCTGAGTTGCCTCCCTGAGATGGGGCTTGGAGGTATTGTTCTATGGTGGCCCTGTTCTTTACAGAAGGGCAGTGGGACTCCTGCTCAGCTCCTTGGCAGTTGGTCTACAGAATCCATCAGGATTCTGTTTTGACCACTGTACTGTTTAATAGATACATGAAACTGCTGGGAGAGGGAGAGGTTATCTGGAGTTTTGGGGTCAGGTGTCACAGGCATGCTAATGATTGTTGTTGTGACGTTTCAAGTTGTTTCCAATTTATGCCAACCCCTATGGAACCTATCATGGGGTCTTCTGGAACTGTGTGGTATTCCCAACGTCACCCAGTTGGTTTCCATGACCAAATGGGAAATCGAACCTAGGTCTCCAGGGTCATAGTTCAATGCTCACACCACTACACCACAGTAGCTCTCATGCTGATAATACCCAGCCCTATTACTCCTTTCCACCTAATTCTAAAGAAGCTGTAAGGAGGCATTAATCACTCCCTTTACCCACAGCTTGACATCTGTAAAGGACTGGATGAGGAGAAACAAATTGAAGCTTAAGCAATGGGTGCTTCTGGTCAGTTGAAAGACAGATCTTGGAATAGGGATTCAACCAGTGTCATATGGGATTACACTTCCCATGAAAATGCAGGTTCACAGTTTTGCAATTCTCCTGGATTAAGCTGCAAATCTAGGGGTCCAAGTTTCAGAGGTGGCCAGGAATGCATTTTCACAGTTAAAGCTAGTGCACCAACTGTACCCATTCCTTGAGAAGTCAGATCTGGCAATGATAACACATGCCTTGGTTATATTTTGTTTTCTGGAAGAAGGAGGGTGGAAATGTCAGTATGCTGCACCCCATCCACAGGAGAACTGGCCTCCATCACTCAATGTGGCTGCTACCCAGTAAAATAAGTTTTAGAGCAGTGGACCAGAAGATGCTACTTTATTAAGTAAGTAATCTAGGATCTTAGACCATTCATTCATTCATTCATTCATTCATTCATTCATTCATTCATTCCCTTGCCTTTCTCTGTGTATAACCTAAGCCACTTCTAACATAGATTAAAACAGAAGACATTGAAAATCAATTACAGCATTAAGAAGAGTTAAAAACTAGCACATTGTCACCAGCACTAAATTATAAGTTTAAAGCATTTAAAACAGCTAATCTGGATTCTGCCTGGGGTCTTGTTATCCCCATCTGCCGAATTTGTGATAGTGGTTAGAATGAGACAGGCAGTGTCAGCATCAACAGTCCATTTAAGCAGTCTTAAGTCTTGGAATCTCAGGATATTTGTGTGGGATAATGAGCAGACTCTTTGGTAATTTTTTTAGATTTATTATATGCATTCATAGATATACAAACATGTCTGGGTGCTTGCTTTCATCACATTACATCACACTGCATGTAAGGCATCATCCATTCATTACATCTCAGTATATGGCAAGAAAGATATTATACCCTTAAAAGGACTGAACCTTTACCTCTCTTCATCTCTTTAACCAGCTTTTCAATAGTCAACACATATAGGAACATTATCATCTCAAACAATATAACTTTAGCCATTTGTCCATCAAGATCAGGTTCTTTCATACTTTCCATAGTGTCTGTTAAGACATTATACAGATATTTCACAAAGGCTTTCACAAGTACAGAATTCTGTTCCTTATTTCATATCCGTAACCATATGTCAATGAAGGAATATACTACACATCTTTAAACAGGCACCTGTGAACACACAGGTATTCGAGAATTAATCTCCTTGAGCATTGTTAAATCCTAACAGCATCTAATGCATCCATAAGCATCCTAACAGGCATATTACAATCATAATGGGAAAAATATCTATTTTAACACAATCTAGACCAGTGGTTCTCAACCTGTGGGTCCCCAGATGTTCGTGGACTTCAGCTCCCAGAAGCCCCAGCCACTATGGTCAATGCTCAGGGCTTCTGGGAGTTGAAGTCCAAAAACATCTGGGGACCCACAGGTTGAGAACCACTGATCTAGATGTTTCTTATTATCTTTCTCTTAGTCTGCATAGTCTATCTTTACCAGTATGTCTGGGCAGTTCATCAGTTATCAAGAACAGCGTGGTTGAAATAAACAGTGTTCTTCATCAGTGCAGATTGCCAGAAGCAGTTTAATCTCCTGGCTCTATCGCAGCTCCTCATATTCTCTCGCTGGTTTCATCCACGCTACCAGTTATCCAATCAAAAGAAATCAGAATAAAGGTGCTGACTATTCTTTATTTATAATATCCAGTCAAAACAGAGATCTTAGTCATGACCTTATCTGTGGTACAACTGGAAATAATATGAACAAACTATGTAGAGCTGGATCTTGGCTTTTGGCTGCCTTCAACTAGATTACATCAGCCATTTTACCTGCTAGATCGTTATTCTCAGTCACATCTGCTCACATCTCACAATGCTCCTAGAAGTGCTAGCATTCTCATCCCTTATCTTATTTATACTTGAGGAGGCATTTTACCCAGACTTAAGATGCCCTCAGGTTCTCAATGATACATACCAATAAATATTATTACATCTAACTTTCCACATTATGGGAAGCTGTTATAGTGCTATTATTCCACTTTCAGCATCTTATGGAATCCTGGGGTTTGCAGTTTAGGGAGGAGCCTTTAGAATTCTCAGCCAGAGAGCTCTTTAGCCTCAGGAAACCATAAACCCTAGAATTCCACAGGATGTTGAAAGTGGAATAATAGCACTAAAACAGTGTAGGATGGAAATAGCCTATATCTTATACCCTTATGCTATTGTTCTATAGGTTACACAAGGTAACACTCCATACAAGCCTCGATGTTGGCAGCCAAAAAAGCAAATAATACAGCCTGGAAAGACTATCTGGTCCAGCCCCTTGCTATTCACGCATACACAATCAAAACATCTAACTTCTATATAGACCTCCAGTGAAAGAAAGCAGGCTACCCTCCAAGGCAGAATACTTCACTGTCAAACAACTCTTCCTGTCAAGAAGTTGTTCCTAAAGTTTAGCCAGAGTCTCCTTTCCAGTAATTTGAATTCATTGGCTTGGCTCCTATTCTCTGGGGCAGGAAAAAATAAGCTTGCTCTATCTTCTACATGACATCCCTTCAGATATTTAAAGACACCTACCATTTCACTTTTCCTCTTTCTCTTCTCCTGGCTAAACATATCCACCTCCCTTAGTTGTTCCTCATAAGGCCTGATTTCTAGATCTTTTACCATCATGGTCACCTCCTCTGGACATGTTCAAGGTTGTCCATACCCTTGAACTTGTTACCACCGTGTACTGGCCTGGCCTTTGGTGAACCAAAGATATCATTTTGATATCATAATTCGGTCCCACTCTGCCACCAGCCAAGTGTTTGTGAGGCCCGCCGAACAAGCGCAAAGCTAGGCATGGCTATTGCTTGCTGCTCTCACCAAAACAAGCCAGATATTGCCAATTCTGCTTTAGGGGACCTACCAAAACAAACACCTTCATTACATATGCACGCTACCACAAAGGGATCCTCTGCCCTGAGAGGACACCCTGGCGAGCTAGGCACTTAACTGCCAAGCTAGCCGCATTTACATACCAGCTATACTATTGTCAATTCGGACTTTAACTTAATTGTGCAAATTCTGACTTTTCAGAGGCTTTGTCTCCAACTCAAAACCTATTGTTTTTGCCCAAGACCAGACTAGCCTGCGGTTGTTCTTTCCCTTATAAAAATCCCCCGCTCAGAGAGCTCTTTGGAACTCTCATTGGAACTTCTCCGGAACTCTTGCCAGATCGCCCAAACTTCACTTTGCCTTGCTGCCGCTCAGTTCAGCAGATTCCCCTCGGCTGCCATGCCGGGTTTCCACTTCTTCAATCAGGCTCCTTCAGAACTGCAGGACAGGTGGCGTATCACCCATTGCCTTCAAATTCTATTTTCCTTTCCTAGTTAGGATTGTGTTTGTGCTTTTCTTTAATAACTGTTTAATAAATCTTAATTATTGTTTGAACCACTTGCCTCCTCACTGACCTGACACTGTATACATAGGGTAAAAGATCCTGCTGCGTTGCCCTGTCTCTCGTTAGCCAAGAGAGTGCTCCAGCTAATTTTCCCCATCTTCGCTTAGTTTGTTTTGGTTGTTTGGGCACTCCTTCCGGGACCCCCAATTCACAGGGTAACAAATTGTATATCCCATTAACACAGATTAGAATTTCACTGGCATTTTTGGACACTACCTTGAACATCCAACACATTCATAGTTCACTTATTTGGGTAAAGACTGATTAGAATAAGTGGAGGAGGGTGGGAAGATGAGAGTTTATATCAAGGACAGGGAACTTCTTTCTGTCCAAGGGCTGGGTTCAATTTCAATTTCAAAAAGATAAGTTCTCAGGACTGTATCCCAGAGGTGGGCAGAGTTAAAGGCAAAAGAGGTTTGACCAAATATGCTAACACTTTCTAACTTCAAGCTCTTTCCTGTCAGTAATTAAGCCCTGGGAGAGGCAATTCAGTCTTTTAGAATGGAGGGGTGGAATCCACATTAAAGCTGTGGCTGTTCTGCCTGAATCTGGACAGCAATCCAGAGCAGGCAGCTGTGCAGCTGATAACCAGGAGATAACACAGGCAAAATAGCAAACACAGAAACAGCTCAAAACCAGTCACTTAGTTTTACTTAATAAGCAAATGTGAACAGACTCCAAAGACAAAGCAGATAATCCCAGAGTTCACAATCCAAGAAATCAGCCAACAAAAAGGTCAGATAAGCTCTGACAACTCCTGGAGGTGAAGGGCTGTGTTTATATAGGTCAGCAGCTTAACGCAGCTGCTGCCTAACTAATTGCCACCACCTATAAATCCTTTGAGACCGGCACAGGTTCTCTCTTTGCTGTCTATGCTCAGCAAAGGTAAGTATAGGTAAGTTGTCTTCTATTAGAAAGGGAAGGTCTCTCTGCTGGAGCTGGCACTGTACCCTGTTCTGTCTCCGTGTTTTGTGGTTCTGTAACCTCCTCCTGTTCAGCCAGTCCTGGCATGTCCACTATTCCAGTCTCTGAGTCAGAGTCTATCTCTATGTTCTGGAAGCAGGGCATGACAGTGGCCATCTTGGGAAGCATATAGGGCTAGTTTGAGACCCTGGAAGTCAGCAAAGGAAAAGTAATGCTCTCTGTTTGTCGGCAGGTTGGTCGCATGTTGGGGAATTCAATATTTCTTCCATTGGTGGGGGGTGTTGGGATTTACTGGAGTGAAGAATACCCCCACAAGAGAAGACATGTGTGTTCTATTTTGTTTCAATTTAGCTGATTTTATTTTATTATTCCATCTTGTGTTTTTTGGCTCTCGGTATTTGGGTGAAACACATCTGCACACACAAAATGCCCCTTGAACAAGGAGCATTTTTAATGTTGTTGTGTACCATCAAGTCGTTTCTGACTTACGTCAACCCTAATGCGACCCTATTGCAGGTTTTTCTGGGGCTGAAAGTGTGTGACGTGCCCAAGGCCACCCAGTGAATTTCCATGGCTGAGCGGGAACTGAACCCTGGTCTCCAGGATTATAGGCTAGCACTTAAACACCACGTTGACTCTCCAAGGATCATTTTAATACCCCACAATACACTGGAATTCTCATTGAGGTCAGAATATACCACACAACTCACAGAAGGAAATTTTTATAAGAAATCTTATTGCCTGAAAGCTAAAGACATAAGTCAGATGCTTTTCCAAATTCTTAATCAAGGGAAGAACAGATTGTGGCCATCACTCAGATAACAAAATATTGTAATCGTTGCTGATTTCTTAGTCGAAGCTGCATGGATGTTGGTATGAGACGTGAGGTCTTCTTCCCACAAGAACGCTTCTCCCTTCCTTCTTCCCCCTTTCTTAGCCCATGAAGCCAGGGAGAGTGGGAAGCCAGCCTTTTAAAGAGGCAAACAGGCTGAAAATGTGCACATGAGTTAAAGAGCGAGAGTCGTTTTGAGCTCCCGAAGTGTCATTAGCGGTAACCTGTCACATAAAATGAGGTGGCAGATTTCCATTTTCATCTGAACTTCAGGTGTTTAGTAATCCAGAAGCTTTATTTAAGGACTGACCCTTGACCCGGCCTGTCACTCCAATTGCGAGTGTTTGATAGCCACTGGGAATCGATGGACAACATGAAGGTCACTTCCTAGAAAAACTGCGGCTATCAACATGTCAGTTCCAATGAAGGATTATAACAAAGTGGCAGAGAAGCAAATCTGGGGGTTGCCAGCAGTTCCTTTCTCTCCCTGGGCCGAGCTTCTTGTCTCCCTCTCCTTGCTCTCTCATTAACTGTTAGGGAGAGACAAATAGATCTAAACTGGTATTAAATAACGTGCATTTCCAAAGACAAACTGAATTTTCAGTTCCAGGGGAAATATCAGGTAAACGTCATTTAGAATCCTAACTGCTGTCCCAGATACAGGGAGACAAATAAATGCGAGGTTTATTTCTGTACTTAAAGGAGGAGCTGCTGGAATAATTTTGTGAGAGAGGTTTTAGAAGAAAGCCTACTATTGAGCTAAGAAAGTCAGCGGGATTTTTAAGAAATGCATAATAATTGCATCCTGTATCTGAGAGAAAGATGACATACAAATCAAAGAAGGAAAACAATGAAAAGAAAATTATACCTGAAATGCAGGTCATTGTTCAATTATTGCAAAGTCTATATGTGCCTTCAAGTCACCAGACAACTTACGGTGACCCCATGAATTTCACAGGGTTTTCTTAAGCAAGGAATACTCAGAGATGGTTTTGCCAGTTCCTCGCTCTGAAATGTAGCCTACAGCACCTGGTGTTCATTGGTGATTTCCCATCCAAATATTGATGAGAGCTGGCCCTGCTTAGCTTCCAAGATCAGATGGGGGCTGGTGCCTTTAGGGTATTTAGGCCTAGCAAATATTGCAATATCACCCAGCAAAACACATGGGACTAGATCCTACATCAGGGTTGTACAGCACAAAACGTAGGTATTGACTACGCTACACAACTCTGAATGACAGGTCAAACAACTGAATGCACAATGTAAAACTAAACTCTGCATGTGCTACTCCATGAGTAGGCACATCCACATTGATGCATGCATGTATGTGAATTATACATGGAAGCATGCACATCATATGCGCATGTATATCTGAATACACAGTAGCACCACATACACAGGTTCTCTTTCTCAACCTAAAATGTGGATGTTCTGTCTAGAAAAAAAATGTCCACATACTTTTGTGGGGAAACTTGTGTAGAAGTAGGACACTAGCTGGATTCTGGCCACAGAATATCAACAATGCATCCAAACATCTAAGTTTTAAAGAGTGTACTTGATGAGCCACTATGATGTAGTGGTTTGAGTGTTGGACTGAAAACTCTGGGAGACTGGGATTTGAATCCTCACTCAGCTATGGAAAGCTCACTGGTTGACTTTGGGCAAGCTACCCTCTCTCAGCCTCAGAGGAAGGCAAGGGCAAACCCCCTCTGAAAAATCTGATCAAGAAAACCCCATGATAGGTGTGATAGGTGCACCTTAGGATTGCCATAAGATGGAAATGACTTGAAGGCACACAACACACACAAACTCTAATTACCCAGTTTTGGGGAAAATGTAGGACTACTAGAAAAGCAAAACTATTGGCTATGAAAAAGGGGGATTATTTGTTAACCATGAGCTAGGGAAATAGTTTCTCACTTACCATTTCCATCCCAATAGCCATGATCCTGTTTTGCCACCATGACATCTTTCCTGGGGACAGAAGAACAAAGCAAATATAATTCATAACTTTCAACACTTATAAAACATGTGAGTGTCCCTTTGTTAGGGATCAATGAAAATTTCATTTTGTTCATTTTGAAAATGGAGAGGGAAATGGGGACTGTGTTTTCTCTACCCTGTTACAGCTTATGATACAAGGGACTGGGTAGCTGGGCAGGTCACATCCTCTTCATAGAATCATAAAAGCTGGAAGGAGCTTCATGGGCCATGGAGTCCAACACCCTGCTCAACATGGAATCTCCAGCTAGAGCATCCCCAGCAAATAGCCATCCCTCTTCTTTTTGGAGCCATCCAGAGAAGGAGACCCCACAACTTCTCTAGGCAATTGGTTCCATTGCCAAACCACTCTTACTGTCAAGTTCCTTCTAAAGTTTAGTCAAAATCTACTCTCCTGAAACTTCAAACCATTAGACCTGGTCCTATTCTCTGGGGCAGCAAAAAACAAGCCTGCCTCCTCCTTCTCCTCTTCTTCCTTACAGCCATTGGGATACTGAAAGATATTTAGAGTGTAAAACACACTACCATAAAATTATTAAGTGTTTCTAAATAAACATTGAAAGCCCTCATGCTTTTACACAAAGGTGGGACTATAAGTGGCGGAGGCAGAACTGTGTGGTAAAGACAGGGTGCCTTATCAGACTGGGAATTGCCACACCAATCTGGAAGAAGTAAGGGCTTGTCACTTCCCTCTAGTTCTCCAGACTGTTTCCAGGCTCAGGTTTTCAGTTAGTACAAAAAGAATCTTCAGAAAAGAAATCTAAAGTTGCTCCCAAGCCACCCCAAAACCCACCAAAATGAGTGGTCAGCACGCAGAATGGAAGGGTATCCAGAGCTGACTGACTGTTCAATGGAAGGAAGATCCTGGAGAGGGATGTATAGCTGGTTGGATCAAAGGCTGAACAGGAGCACTTCATACCGCAGCCATTGGTTGCAGCTCCCAATTTGTTACCTAACAATCCCTGATTCTGGAACTTTGCATTTTCAGAAAATTGTGCTGATTAAACTGGCATATCTAAAGGTTTGTACTGAAATGCACACACAGTCAAAGAAGTTCCAAGCTTTGAATGTGTATACTTGGTAACGGAGCAATAGGATATAGCTGGGATTCTGGTTTTGTACTCTCTGTCCTGTGCCAAAATGTATCCCTGCCTGGGCTGGTGGAGGTGGTCTCGAAGGTGGTGTTGATTTTCCCAAACTTATTGTATTGGGGGATTTAAAGTCCATGGTGACACCCCTGATTAGAATCAGCTGATGTAAGGGCCTCATACTTATACCTACTTGTATCACTGCATGCCTACATCTCTGTCAATCCATGGCATTAGGCATTTGACACTGTACATAAGAGAGCCGGGTTCCCCCAACTTATTTTAAGGAAGGTTTTTTTTTTCAGGGGGGAATCTTAAGTTTAAAAAATCCTTTGTACCTGAGAGGTACAAATGAAGGCCTCATCCTTGGGTCCTGAGTTCATCAATAATATTATTTCACTATGTAAACAAAGGCTACACGGAATTAGTTTCCCTTGAAATTAATTCAAGAGAAGGGTGATTAGGTTACACGTGACACAACTCATCAGTGGCTCAGCCCATAGTGTGAATTCACCGAAGAGAAGAGTCCCAGCTGAGTAGTTCCTTAGAGCATATTGGGCATCTGCTCGTATCTATGACATAAACTATATGAAATTGGAGCCCTGTGTAGTCAAAGGCAGGAGAAATTGGTCTATTGGAACATCAGGGGTCTTAATTGATCATTAATCTCTCTCTTTTCATATTTGGGTTCAGAAAGGAGATAGATTCTACCACTGCCTCCGTGGTGAACTTGTTGTGAACATATTTGTGTTTTATCACAAGCCTAAATTTGAAGAAGATGAAGACCCAAGACTATGCTATTGCTAAGCGCAGAATGGTATGCTACAGGCATATATGTTACTAAAAAGTACAGTGACTGTTTTCCGCAGGGAAAAGGTTTTCCTGGTGAAGCAGAGATTCATCAAGGGGATGTGTTTGATCTTCCTGCCTATTTCCAAATTGCCCCCGCCAGTCTGCTACAAACACCCTCCAAAACGTTCTGAAAGAAGATTTGGGGCCTGTTCACACTACAGCTATTATACAGCTATTATTTTGCTTTAACAGCCAGAGTCCCATCCTATGGAATCCTTGATGAGGCTCTGGTGCTCTCTGGATAAAAATTGTAAATTGTTGTTGTTGTCATTGTTGGGTGCATTCAAGTCTTTCCGACTTATGATGACCCTAAGGCAAAGCTGTCACAGAGATTTCTTGCCAGGATTTGTTCAGAGGGAAGGGTTGCTTTTGTCTTCTTCGGAGGATGAGAGAATGTGATTTGCTCAAGGTCACCCAGTGGGTTTCCATGCCCAAGTGAAGATTTTTCCCTGGTCTCCAAAGTTGTAGTCCAGATCTCAGGCCACTCCACCATGCTGGCTCTCTAATAAAAAAAGAAAATGTAAATGCCTCTCCCTAAACTGCTGGTGCCAGGATTCCATAGGACAGAACCATGGCCGTTAGAGTGAGATAATAGGATTACAGTTGTGTAGAGCCAGCATGGTAGCGGTTTTAGCACTGGATAACCCAGGAGACCAGGGTTTGATTCGCTGCTTAGCCATGGAAACGCACTGGGACATATCATGAGGGCCTTTCCGCACTACACTCTTATAGTGCTCCTATTCCACTTTTAACCTCCTATGGAATTCTGGGGTTTGCAGTTTAGGGAGGGGCCTTTAAAATTCTCAGCCAGAGAGATCTTGGGCTTCAGGAAGGTAGTGTGGAAAGGCCCAGTCTCCAGAAAGCCTCATGGTAGGGTCATCTTAGGGGCGCCATAAGTCAGAAACGACTCAAAGGCACACAACAATAAATTGTGTAGTGTGAATGGGCCTTCCTAAACATAAATCTGATTTAGTAAGAAGCAAAAATATATGAAAACATAAGGGAAGAAAATTCTACAGAGCAGGGTCAGGGGGAACTAATCTGTTGCCCTGGGTTTAATTTCAAAAAATGTCCACAAATGATTAGTTCAGACCTGTAGAGAGATCTCCCCACTATGTCACCCTGTTGGATAGGGAGGGAGAGAGGGAAAAAAGCATGATCCTTTCTGATCCTCTCCCCACCCTCCAACATCATGAACTCCCCCCCTGACAAAGTTCCCCCTCCCAAAAAAATTAGCCCTCAACAGAACCATTTCCCCACTGCTGCCATAAGACATCACGAACTCTGAACAATACATATAAATGATATCTATCCATGCGTTGTTATCATGGTTTTCTTTTATTTATTTAATTTATGCTCCACTTTTCTCCTTACACAGGACCCCAGGGCGCATACACACTTATTAAAGAAAACAGCGTGCACTTTAAAAAAAAATATTCATACAAAATGACAGTCCAGTTAAAGAACACAAAGTTAAAACAATATAATATACAGTTAAAACATACCAAAAAAGATAAAAACAGATATCATTATCTTTAGCCTTTATTCAGCGTACATGGTGCATTACAAGTAAAAGGACAACAAAAAACAGCCAGTCCTGCAAAAGTATACAGTCTAAAATGTATCCAAACACACATACTCATATATGCAGGGAAAGAAGGAATGATGCAAATGTAAACCTATATAATATAATTGTAAAACAAATTGTCCAGATAGAAATACGAAGACCGATGCCATATAATATAAAGCAAACTGAGAAATGTATATAACTAAAATATACGAGGTTATAAAGCATTGTTAAACTAAAATTTCAAAATAACAATGCCATTTGGACCTAGAGAGGCCCTTCTGGAGGTGACAGATGCTTCCGTAATCTATTTTCCAGTGGTTTGGAGCAGGGCTTTTACTGTGGTGGCACGCACAAGGAGAAACATTCTTCCTCTGCTCTGCAGACAATCCTTATTTTTAAGCACATTTGAAAAGTCTCCTATTTCTTTAAGCCTTCTCGGAATAGATCAGTATTTTATTCTGACAGAGGATAAAGATCAGGAGGAGGAACCATGTAGCTCTCAAGATATTGTCAAACTACAGATCCCAGCATTTTGGCTAGGACTGCGAAGAACAACAGCTGGAGGGCTGCATGATTCCCAACCTGCAGAGCAGTGGCTCTCGAACTCTGATCTTCCAGAGCTTTTGGACACCAGTTCCCAGAATCCTTAGCCAACTTGGTCAATGATTATGGATTCTGGGAAGTGAAGTCCCAAAAATAGCTGGCATACCAAAAATCAAGAACCATGGATGTAGATAAGGGTGTAAATCTAGCTACTAGTCCAAACTAGAGTATGCCCATGGGATGAGTGGCACTCACATTAGTGTTCCTATTGGTTCCACAAGCCTCCTCTAGTTCGAACTAGAAAATAGCTTTAGTTCATTCTATATTGTATTTATGCATTCTTGTAGTAATTACTTTTGTGCAACATTTTGAAATCCTTAGATGTAAATAGTTTATAAATACATAACAAATAACATCAACAGCTACAAGAACAATAACACTTCACACAGTTAGTGTTTGCTTCCAACATTTAGTTAGCTGGCAATCGAATATAAAATGTAATCTATCCTTTTTTCCTCTGCTTAACCTGAAGCTTGGACAGCCTTGAAAACTAAGAAGAACATTTAAACTTACTGAACCGAGGACTCTAATGGCAGTGGGTTCCAAACATACCTGGTGAATCCACTCCAGGTTTTATTCCAGACTTTAAACTTTTGATTAAGGGCCTTTCTGCACTACACTATAATAGTGCTATTATTCCACTTTCAACATCCTGTGGAATTCTGGGGTTTGTAGTTTACTGAGGCCAGAGAGCTCTCTGGCTAGAATTCTCAGTGCCCCTCCCTAAACTGCAAAGCCCAGGACTCCATTGGATGTTGCAAGTGGAACAATAGCTCTGTTACCCTGTAAATTGGGGGTCCCGGGAGGGGCACCCAAACACCAAAACAAAACAAGCAAAGTTGGGGAAATTAGCTGGAGCACTCTCTTGGCTAACGAGAGGCAACGCAGCGGGATCTTTTATCCTATGTATATCGGTTCAGGTCAGTGAGGAGTCAAGCAGTTTCAAAATATTAACAATATTTATTAAACAACAATGATAAAAACACAAGCACACTCCTAACTAGAAAAAGAAAGAAAGAGAATTTGGGGAATGGGCAATACGCCACCTGTCTGAAGTCCTGGAGACACCAATTGAAGAAGAGGAAATCCGGCGTGGAAACCGAGGAGAATCTGCTGGACTGAGCGACCACAAGGCGAGGGAGAAGATCCGATGGGAGCTTCAAGTGATTTCAGCGAGTGAATTTCAGCAAGGTCCGACGAGAGTTCCAAAGAGCTCTCAGAGCGGGGGCTTTTTATAGGGAGAAGAATGACCGCAGGCTAGACTGGTTTTGGGTGAGAACAATAAGTTTTGGGCTGGAGACAAAGCCTCCGAAAGGTCAGAATTTGCACGATTGAATTATATGCCGAATTGACAATAGTATGGCCGGTATGTAGATGCGGCTAGCTCGGCTGTTAAGTGCCTAGCTCGCCAGGGTGTTTTCTCAGGCAGAGAGTCCTTTTGTTTTACTGTGCATTTGTAATCAAGGTGTTTGTGTCAGGAGGTTTCCCCCTGAAGCGGAACTCGCAATATCTGGTATTTGGCTTGTTTGGTGAGAGCAACAAGTATCACCCATGCCTAGCTTCGCGCTTGTTTGGCGGGGCCTCACAAACACTTGGTTGGTGGCAGAAGGCCGAATTATGATATCAAAAATGATATCTTTGGTTCACCAAAGCCAGGCCAGATCGCGGTGGTTACAGCACTATAACAGTGTAGTGCAGAAAGCCCTTAAACTGCTGCAAGCCACTTTGGGTCCTGTGCAGAGAGAAAAAGAGTTTATAAATTATAAATTATATAAAGAAATAATGGAGATGCTGAACCCTGTGCCCCTCAAATGGGTTTAGCACCTTGGATAACTCATTCAAAGCTTGGACTAAAACCCGGTGGTTTCACTGCCCCTCCGACCTGGGAGCCACCACCTAGTGGCATATTCACATACACTTCCCCCTCCAAAATAAAAAAAAATGCCCCCAAACATCCTTTATGGGATGGGGACATGCGGAGACATTTTGACCATATTCTGGGGTCATTTTAGGCCCACCAAAGGCCTTTTATAACAACTGGAAGTGAATTCAAGTAACTTCTTCTTCACTTCCTGTTTCAAGAAGGTCCAGCCTGGGTCTAAATTGGCCAATGGTCCCCACACAAAACACAGTCAAAAATCTGTCCCGGACTGTCTATGGGGCATTTGAGGGCAGAAGAAGAAGAAGGGGGGGGGGGAGAGAGAGAAAGAAAAGAAACAGGAAAAAATTGCAGAAAAAAGAAAACTTGAGCCCTCAAGGGGGCATGAGGCTTCCAACGGTGGCGCAGATTCCCTCTCACTCCTAAAAGTTATCTCTGGGCATTTGGGAGTAAGGAAATTATACATATGTACATCTCCATCCATCCACCTAAGGTGGCTCTAGGCACAATAAAACAGTTTTGAGGGGGACACATGCAGCCCATGTGCCATACCTTGCCCACCGCTGGCATAAAGAATATTTTCCAAAACGCTGCAATTGCCTCTGAAGTAGCAAGGCAGGGGATTCTAGCTGGCTCTTCTCTCTAACTGGCACTGTAACTGATCCCCATGAGCAGGGCCTGGAACGAGCCGCAAGCCGGAGTGTTCCCCCCCCATGCAATAAAGCAGCAGTGAGGGGAAAAAAAAATCTCAAAGTAATTAAGTGGCTGACGCGCAGAAGAAACCCGTTACAAAGAATTGACTAAATTGCCCATTCATTAGTAGCACGGCATGGAAGGAGAATTACAAATAGACAATAGAGCCAGCGGTAATTCAATCTAACCGTGTACTTACAGAAAACAATGAGATAATGAACAGAAAAATTACCCAGCACATATTGCATTTTGTGATGGGGAGAGAAGGAGGGCCCATTAATGAGAGGCAAGAGAAACAGAGAGGCGAAGGCGACGGGGAGGGTGAGAGAGGCCGGGTGTGGCAGAAAGACACAGGCACACGCGAACGTGCACAGAGACACTCAGGCCATTTCCGCACTAGGCTGTTATAGTGCTATTATTCCGCTTTTAACATCCTATGGAATCCTGGAGTTTGCAGTTTAGGGAGGGGCCTGAAAGGCCCCTCCCTAAACTGCAAACCCCAGGATTCCATTGGATGTTGAAAGTGGAATAATAGCACTATAACAGTCTAGTGCGGAAATGGCCTCAGGCTGAGCAAATGTTTCTCCAGCACAGTCACAGCACGCAGCCTGAGAGCCTCTGGAGACTGGAGATGCGGCTAGATCGTGAGCAAAAAAAATAATAATAATAAAATAAAAAATGTAATTTATAAGGCGTCCGCGGACTGGAATATGTATCATCGGATCCGCTCGCCGACGCTCAATTGATATGTAGTTGATTTCCAACAACACCCCCAGGCGACCACAGGGGAACATTTTTTAGATTTTACGCTTGGCTATATCTGTTTAACTCACCATTTACCAAAACGACAGCTGATGACAGAACAAACGAGTTACTCTGGGGGTGGGGGCAGGGTGGGGAAAATGCATGTAAACACACAAATAACACACACTCCCATGCCCAAGTCTCCAGCTCTCCTGGATGTGTGTGCCAATGGAAAAAGTGAGTCAATCTCACCTCCAAATATAATTAGTTAAGAGCATAGCATTCAAAGGAGGCCAGTTAGGTTGGATCAAAAACCTAGCAGGTACAGGAGCCTTTCCAAAGGCTCCAGCTGGTTTCCTATCAAATGCTAAAAAGAAAATGGAATTTGGAACAACCTGTCCCCATCCCACAACTATACTAAAGGGTAGGACTCCAACATTTTGTCAACTCACGAGTTCAGTTAATCAATGAGAAACCTACTGGCTATTTGTGTTTTATGCAGATATAAGTTTCCTTATGCATATGGTTGGACTTTTTCAGCCATGGCATCATGTTCATTCTCAGGCGATTTCCACACTACACTGTTATAGTGCTATTATTCCACTTTCAACATCCTGTGGAATTCCGGGGTTTGTAGTTTACTGAGGCCAAAGAACGGCCCCTCCCTAAACTGCAAACCCCAGGATTCCACAGGAGGTTGAAAGTGGAATAATAGCACTATAACAGTGTAGTGCGGAAATGGCCTCAGTTTGCCATTATGTTCCAAACGGGTAACTGTTTCACAAGTTGTTGTGCATTTTGGATGATGTGTAAGTACTCTTCGATGTCTTCACTGTACTGCTTGATTCATGGGGACTGCAGAAACAGCAGGTTTACTGTCAGGTATGCAAGGGGTTACACAATATTGCTATTCAGTAGATGGTGTAGTACAAATGCCGCTTAGCTAGGTGAATGTAGATTCATACTACACGAGCACAGTACAGAGTCTATGCTTTTGATAGGGGAGAAGGATACCCCCAATTAATTAGACTGCAGGTTTTAAAGGAATCCAGATTTTTAAAGTAAAATATTTTTCAAAAGAGCACGTATTAAGAGACATTTTAAAAGACAAGCTTACTCTTAGAACCATAGAGTCATAGAATCACAGAACTGGAAGAGACCACAGGGGCCATCGAGTCCAACTTCCTGCTATGCAGAACACCCATCAAAGCGCCCCCAACAGATGGCCATCCAGCCTCTGCTTAAAAACATCCAAAGAAGGAGACTCCACCACACTCCCAGGCAGCACCACATTCCACTGCCAAACAGCTCTGACTGTCAGGAAGTTCTTCCTGAGGTTTAAGTGGAATCTCCTTTCCTGCAGCTTGAATCCATTGCTCCTTATCCTAGGCCCTTTTCGCATGCCGTTTCTAAAGTGAGAGGGCCCCTTGAGCGTCGCATAAATAGGAGGAGCGGTCCATACGACACACTCCCATTTATGCTACGCTCAAAAGCCTAAAGCAGACCGCGCACGCACCTTTTCATTTTCAGCTTCAAGCCGAAAATAGTGTGCGGTCACACAATGCTCCCGGGGCCCGCGTGCACTTACCTGCCCTGCGGTGCGTCGGGAGCCGGGCCGGTCGCACTTCCTGCCTCAGCGCTAACCTGCAATTCCCAGGTTGCGCTGTGGTAGGAAGGGCTGGGGCATTCGCGCGGCGCTCGTGCGACCTGGAAGCTGATGCAGAACTTAAGCAGCAAGGAAGTGGCGGCGTTCCTGCCGAGGCTTTTCACGTGCAAAAAGGTAACGTGCGAAAAGGGCCCTAGTCTCTGGAGCAGTGAAAACAAGTCTGCTCTCTCCTTGACATGACATCCCTTCAAATATTTAAACATGGCTATCATGTCCGCTCTCAACCTTCTCTTCTGCAGACTAAACATAAACTCCCTAAGATGCTTCTCGTAGGGCATGGCTCTAAGACCCTTCACCATTTTGGCTGCCCTCCTCTGGACATGCTCCAGCTTGTTGATATCCCTCCTGAACTGAGGTGCCCAGAACTGGACACAGTATTCCAGATGAGGTTTAACCAATACAGAATAGAGTGGTCAGAAAGAAAGGGAGACCACCTGAAAGGAAAAATAGGCATCCTGTTGATATTTTACACATGTGTAAGTTCTCTTAAGACCCGGCATGGTGTGGTGGTTAAAGCATTAGACTATGACGCTGGAGATCTGGGTACGATTCCCTTCTCGGCCATGGAAACCCACTGGGTGATCTTGGGCACATAACACACTCTAAGCCCCTGAAAACCCTGTGATAGGTTTGCCTTAAGGTTGTCATAGTGGAAATGACCTGAAAGCACATAACAGTAGCAACAACAACAATGTTCTCTTACTCTGGTAGTTGTAGTATTTTGGCCATGGAAGTGTCCATCAGTGTCTCCAACATATCCCTCAATTCACTGGGATTATGGAAACACATTGGTTGATACACAATTGGTTGTCCAGTCTTGGTATTCAGCAGAAAGGTGGTATAGCACTGCCACCACTTAACTACATGAATTTAGATTTACACTACAAAAAGATAATGTAGGATCTCAGCTAAAGTATATCATTCAAAATTTATCACCAGTCATGGCCTGGTGTTTTTCATGGCTATGGCTTTGATTTGCACCATAAAGAAGGTATCCAAGCTGCTGAATCCATTTGGAGGATAGGAGCCAACACCTTGGATAGCTCCTTTATATTCTGGACTAAAACCAAGAGCAGATTCACTGCTCCAATGACACAGCAACCACCAGCCATCAATGTTGATCATACATCCTCCGTTTCTGAGTGAGGGTAGATGGGGCTAAGGGATTAATAGGTCATCCCAGTGCTACAGCCTTATCTGGTGAAGATTGCTGGGGCCAACACAGACAAGGCTAAAGTACAGCAGCACCAAGGAATAAGCTAAGTGTCAAACTCATAATTGCATTTTTTTCTTAACAGATATGAACAATTAACTCTTTTATTCAGTCAATTTTTTTGCTCTTTACAGCTGAAATTCTGGAAACTCAAACACAATATCTTTGCCCGTGAGCTTCTTGCAGACACCAGAAAATGTTTCTTCCTTCTGTTCAACATTGTTCTGTTGTGCTTTGTCTAAGTGAACCTTTATGAGTTGGCTGCCATCCAGTTTTACATGGATTCTCTTGCCTACAATTTCACTGGGGAAAACCAGGTCTTCAGGAACGGTATCATGCACTGCAGTAAGTGTACAGTTCCTGGAATGCTTTTGCTTGGTTTTTGTGCAGCTTAACATAAATAAATACAAATGGTTGTAAGCCATCTTGAATCCTGTGTTGAGAGAAAGCGGTGTTATTAAATAAATAAATAAATAAATAAATAAATAAATAAATAAATAAATAAAAGCATGAATCTGTGTTTTTCCATTTTCCTTACTCGAGAGTAAGCACAAGTAATTTGTATCCTAGAATGGATATAAATGGACTTTCAGCTTTCCCTCTATTGTGATCCCAATTCAGAAAATTTGTACAGGAAGAAAAGCCCCCAGTTTCTTCAATAGGAAATCCACCTCCTCCATTTAGGACCCCCAGATCTCCTCCTCCAAATGGATGATTGGGGGACAGAAATAATTCCCATTTCATTTGTTTCATAGCGACTGGGCATTGAAATGAACGTTCCCCGTCATTAATCTCTTCTGGCAGATTAGGCTCTGATGTGAAGAAGAAGAGGAAAAAGTTCCTTTCTTGGACTACAGCTCTCAAAACCCCCCGACAGCATGGCCTTTTCAATTCTAGGAGCTGTGGTCCAAAACAAGGAACTTTCCAAGGTTACATAGTGAGTTGAGAGGCGAGGCAAAGTTTGAGTTGGGGTCTTGTGCGTTTGCAATTGAAATTCTTCACCATTATGCTACGACATTTATTGTAATAATGTTTTCTGTGTTGTCCAATGTACAATTATAGCTGAAGGAAAAAGCTTTCCCCCACTTCATTTCAAGAAGGATATTGACAAGCTGGGGCATGTCCAGAGGAGGGTGACCAAAATGGTGAAGGATCTGGAAGCCATGAAGCCCTATGAGGAGTGTCTTAGGGAGCTGGGTATGTTTAGTCTGCAGAAGAGAAGGTTGAGAGGGGACATGATAGCCATGTTTAAATATTTGAAGAGATGTCGTCGAGGAGGGAGCGGGCTTGTTTTCCGCTGCTCCAGAGACTAGGGCCCTTTCTGCACCTTATCTTTTTTCGGCGCTGGGATGCGGGGATCGTGCCAGCAGCCTCTGGCGAGAGGCTCTCGTGTCCCTGCTGCTTCAGCTCCACACGAGCTGCCTGCTCGCACGAGAGCTCCACCTCTTCCTTCTACAGCACAGCCTGGGAGTTTCTCAGGCTGCACTGGGGCAGGCAGTATGACTGGCGTGGCTCTGGAGGCTCCGCACACCAGGTAAGTGCACGGGGGTCCGGGAGCAATGTGCAATTGCGCACCATTTTCGGCTTCCAGCCAAAAATGAAAAGGTGCGCGATCCGGTGCCTGCCCTACCCTGGAGCATCACACGATTGTGAGTGCGTCGTGCAGATCACTCCTCACAATCGCACAACGCTCCAGGTGCCCTTTCACATGGCAAATGCTGTGCGGAAAGGGGCTAAGGCAAGGAACGATGGATTCAACCTGCAGGAAAGGAAATTCCGCTTGAACCTCAGGAGGGACTTCCTGACAGTCAGAGCTGTCCGGCAGTGGAATATGCTGCCTCGGAGTGTGGTGGAGTCTCCTTCCTTGGAGGTTTTTAAGCAGAGGCTGGATGGCCATCTGTTGGGAGTGCTTTGATGTGGGTTCCTGCATGGCAGGGGGTTGGACTGGAGGGCCCCTGGGGTCTCTTCCAAATCTATGATTCTATGACTCTGTGATTCTATGAGCCTGCCATTGGAAGCATTCACAGGCTGCAAACATGCCTGCTGCCATTTTGGCATTTGAAGAAGGACTGCACACATGGTTGATATGCTGAGCCTGCACTGAGAGTAGTGATCACATACACTCTGCTGTTCTTGGCTGCATAATTTTTATTCTCATGAAGGCAGAATTTGGCTTCATTACTCTGTAACAAAATCCAATCGGTTATATTGTGCTGTCAGGAAGCCTTATCAGAGTAAAGTCATTAAACAACAAAGTGAATAGGCTTCGGAAACTGTAGTTTTCGAAGACTTGTGAAAATTACCAGTTGCTTCCTTTGAGAAGAAACTTAATGAAGAATTAGTCCCTAATCTGAATACAGCCTTTTCCCACTTAGAGGTGGCCCATAAAAACTGGAGACTTTGGGGCCAGGCCCTGGGATCTGGCAATCCTAGCAGCCCCAGAGATGAGAAATAACAAATATATATGCCTCTTCTTTCAGCCCAGCAATGAGGTGAAAGAGACTTAGAACATTTCCTCACGACACTCTTATAGCGTGATGATTCCACTTTCAACCTCCTATGGAATCCTGGGGTTTGCAGTTTCGGGAGGGGCTGTCCGGCCCCTCCCGAAACTGCAAACCCCAGGATTCCATAGGAGGTTGAAAGTGGAATCATCATGCTATAAGAGTGTCATGCGGAAATGGCCTTACTTTTGCCTCCAACAGGCTGCTGCTAGAAAGCAAAGTTTACTTGACACAGCCACATCAGATTACCAAGGAATGTGATTTGCAACTAAATAACTTTGTAAGGAGGGATTGGTTTTGACTGCCCCTAACCTGAAGCCATGTCCTTAATCCTAGAATGAGTCCATACCTCCTCCCTGTACAAGAGACTTATGACGTGCCACCCTGATCTATGCCACAGGTAATGCTTATTCCAAACCGTTTGGTGCTGCTTTAGCCACAATCCCTCAGATCCCATGCAATCACTTGCTATCCTCTGCATCAGAAAACAGGTTGTGTCAAAATGCAAGCAGCATATGGAATTCTCAGACTTTTGTTTCGTTTTGTTTTTAGCCCTTTGCTGTGCACGATTTCCTCTCCTGCCGTTGCTGTTCAACCTAGTATAGATAAAAAGAAACATCCGATAATCTGTTTTTTAAAAACCTTAAGAACTGGCTTATTCCACCGATTTATTTGATTATTGGCTCTGATCGCCTTTTGATGAATTAACAGGATTCAAATGCTCCAGAGCCAAAGGTGTCAAGCAGATAATGATACATCAAATTGAGCCAGTTCTTTGACAATTTTTTTGGGGGGAGGGTGTCAAAACTTAGACCATTTCTGCACTACACTGTGATAGTGTGATTATTCCACCTTCAACATCCCATGGAATCCAGGGTTTGCAGTTTAGAGAGGGGCATTTGGAATTCTCAGCCAGAGAGCTCTTTGGCCTCAGGAAACTACAAGCCCCAGAATTCCACAGGATGTCGAAAGCAGAATAATACCACTATAACAGTGTTGTGTGAAAATGGCTTTAGTTTGCACGCAATGAATTTGGCAGGGGGGAGCGGAGAAGACAGAATCTTTCTCTGCCCAGTTCACATAGGCAAAAGCAAACTACTGCAGCCTCTCCTAGCTTGTGTGTTCTTCCTCACTAACAACTTTGACCGTCTTGACCATAGTCTGATGGTGATTGGCCACACATCTCCCTCTTTTTGTCTGTGAAATGTTTGAGGATGATAAAGTAGCATTCGCTCTGAGTAGTTTCTCCTCCAAATAAGTTAAATGGGAGCGTAACAACACACCGTCAGTAGCACTCCTGCCAGCCTCGCATAAACCATTCTTGCAGTGGCAAAATGCCGGTTTGGTCCCTCCAGGAGCGCATGGCTCCTTTGACAACGAAGGCTAAAGACCCTCCAGGGCTGTTCAGGAACATCAATATGTTTTGTATTTAATGTGCTGGCTCGGTTACAGCAAATTAAAGAGAGCGAGCCCGCTTCAAGATAATGCAGAATGGAGGCTCCCTACTCCCCAGTCAAGTGGTGCACACTGAAAATGAGGCTCCAGCGTCGGGAAACGGCCCCGTTTATGTCCCCCTGCAGTACCAGAAGAGGCATTAGGCAAAGCCCTGCGCCTTAATGGTACGCATCAGGAAAACATCTGAGCTTGGGCCTTCAATCACAAACGCGGCAGGATTTAAAAATGAATAAACTTCACATTGTGATTCTCTTATTTATCCTTTATGCAAATGTTCCCTGAGAGGACACATTATGCTCACCGCATGGTACGGCAGAGGCCCACATTAAGCTACAAGGGATGCGCCTCTTTGCTGCGAAAATACTGTGAGCCCCTTCCGTGAGGTTTGCACATCAGAGCGGGGGGGGGGGCAGATGGGAAGAAAAGGAAAGATTTTTTATTTTCAGTCAGTCATTAAAACATCCAGAAAGAAGGAAGAAGGACAGACAGACAGAAAGGCATAAGAAGAGATGGGCTAGACTAGACCCAGGCCTATCTAGTTCAGCATTTGATTCACAGAGTGGGCTATAGGATGCCTCAAAGGGAAACCTACCAGGAAGACCCACATGTAGCTGCATCTCCCCATATCCTCCAACTATCCCAGTTTGGTAGAGACACTCCCAATTAAGCCTCTGTCAACCCACTTTTTCAACTGCTTTTAAAATGTTCCAGTTTCTCTCTCTTCCTTCTACTTTCCCTCTTTCTCCTCAGCCTACTTCAATTGCTGTAAACTGTCAATTAGCCTTCCGCACGAGACTGTTCTAGTGCTATTATTCCACTTTCAACATCCTATGGCATCCTGGGGTTTGCAGTTTATGGAGCAGCATTTAGAATTCTCAGCCAGAGAGCTCTTTGATCTCAGTAAACTACAAACCCCAGAATTCCACAAGAGGTTGAAAGTGGAATAATAGCACTATAACAGGGTAGTGCAGAAATGGTCTAGGCGCATTTTGTACTCGGCTGAGTGGTGGATCTCAGTAGTCATCAAAGGAACACAGGCAGCTGCTGTATACTGTCAAACCATTGCACAGGTCCATCCAGTCCAGTATTGTCAACTTTGGCACCCATGATTCCACAAGATTTCAGGCAGGAGTATATTCGAGATCAAGGGAAGTAATAACGCCACTTTCTTCTGCTTTGATTAGACCTCACCTGAAATCCTGTATCCAGTTATGGGTACCATAATTCAAGAAGAATATCGACAGAAGAAAGCAACCAAAACAGAGAAGGGTCTGGGAACCATGCCCTGTGAGAAGTGGCTTAGGCAGCTTGATATGTTTAGCCTGACAAAAAGAAAGTTAAGAGTGACATGATTGCCATGTTTAAATATTTGAAACGATGTCATGTTGAAAGTGGAGCAAGCTTGTTTTCTGCTGCTCCAGAGACTAGGATACAGAGCAATGGATTCAAACTCCAGGAAAAGAGATTTCACTTAAACATAAGGAGGAAATTCCTGATGGTAGGAGCCATTCAACAGTGGAATATGCTGCCTCGGAGTGTGGTGGAGTCTCCTTCTTTGGAGATTTTCAAACAGAGGGTGGATGCCCATTTGCTGGTCGTGCTTTGAGTGTGTGTTTGTACGTGGCGGGGGTTGGACTCGATAGCCTTTGTGGTCTCTTCCAACTCTATGATTCTAGGATTCTAGGAATCTTTGCTATCCTTACAAAGAAATCTCTAGTTTTCTCTGATGGTCTACCACCCAAGTATTAACCAAGCCCAAACCTGCTTAACTTCCAAAATCAGACAATGTTTTGTCTGCCTCTAGTTTGTTGCACTTTTGCTTCAACAGATTGGGCAGAGTTCTTTGCCTGAATCCATGAGTCAATGTGGATGAAGTTAGAGCGCTCAGGAGCTGCTGGTTAAAGGAGACAAGCAGTGGAGAAAGCAGCTGGGAGTCTATTTTAGCAACTGCCGCAAGATCGGTCAAACAAGCAGACAGCCTTTATAATTAGCCTTGTTGTCATTTCCCCTTTTGTTAGTTCCGTAAACTTGAATGAGATGACAGCATAATAGAGAACAGAGCATCATGTTCCTGAGCTGAAAGCCCCGAAGTCCCTTTCCTCTCCTTTGCTTTCCTCCTTCCCATTGAAAGCGTTCATTATTAATATGTGGTCTCCTTGAACAAACATTTGCAGAAGTGTCTAGATAGCAGAGTAGCGTCTTGCCCTAATACAAGGAGAGAGGGAGGGGGAAAAAATAACTGAATGGTAATTTAGGGATGTTGCCACAACTTTAACCACTCAGAACAAGAACAAAAAATTAAAATAAGTAAAAGGCAAAGGGAGATTTGTTAAGTAGTGCTCTGCGGGTAGACAGGCAGGCGGGTTGAGAACTGCTTAATCACAAATCTCTTTTTATCATTGTCACAGGTTAAGATTCAAGCTCTCTCTTGTCTGTACTCACCAGTGTTTTCAGCACCTTCGGGGTCAACAGTGAGCCTCATGCCCTTCCAGCGCTGTGTCGAAGCCAGGGCTCACAGGGCCAAAATACTGGGTGCATCTATGGCCATTTCTGCACTAGACTGTTATAGTGCTATTATTCCACTTTCAACATCCCATGGAATCCTGGGGTTTGCAGTTTAGGGAGAGGCCTTAGGCTACTGTGGAAATGGCCATCTCTATCTATCTATCTATCTATCTATCTATCTATCTATCTATCTATCTATCTATCTATCTATCAGCAAGGAGAATGGCACTGAGCAAAATCCTACTGGTGGTGCAGCTGGTATTTACCTTTATATCAACTCCAGCTTATGGTGGCTCTGTCATAGGGTTGTCTTGGCCAGATTAATTCAGAGAAGGTTTGTCATTACCTTCCTCTAAGGATGACACAATGTGACCTGGCCAAGATCCCCTAGTTTCCATGGTTGACTGGGGATTCAGACTCGGGTCTCCCAAAGATCCAGCCCAACACTCAAACCCCTGCGAGACACTGGCTCTCGTTGTTCTTGTTGTACGCCTTCAGGTTGCTTCTGACTTACAGCGACTCCAGTGAGAACCTATCATGGGGTTTTTGTGGCAAGATTTGTTAAGAGAAGTTTAGTCATTGCCTTCCTCTGAGGCTGAGAGAGTGTGACTTGCTCACGGTTACCAAGTAGGTTTCCATGGCTGAGTGAAGATTTGAACTCTGTCCTCCCGAAGTCAGAGCCCAATACTCAAACCACTGCAGCATGCTGGATCTCTTACAAATTATAATCGTGAAATATGATTAAACAAATTATCACATTCATTTTCTTGCTGCTGTGTTTGCCCAAAATCATCCAGTAGGAATTCAAACCCCAGTTGCCTGGAGTCATAGAATCATAGGATCACAGAGTCATAGTGCTGGAAGAGACCACAAGGGCCATCAAGTCCAACCCACTGCCATGCAGGAATACACCATCAAAGCATTCCCAACAGATGGCCATCCAGCCTCTGTTTAAAAACCTCCAAAGAAGGAGACTCCACCACACTCCCAGGCAGTGTATTTTACTGTTGAACTGCTTTTACCATCAGAAAGTTCTTCCAAATGTTTAGACAGAATCTCTTTTCCTGAAGTTTGAGGTCATTGCTCCATGTCCTAGTGTCTACAGCAACAGAAAATAGGCTTGCTCCATCTTCCATAGGACATCCCTTCAAATATTTAAACATAGTTCTACTATAGCACTCAAACTACTACACCATGCTGTTCCTTGAGGTGCCTTTCTTTGTCATGCAAATAGGAACTGAGCTAGAACTGAGCTATGGCCTTTCTCCAATACTGGTGTTTTACACTTCCTTAAGTTCCCCTGAGCAATGCAGAATGTCTGCATTCAGATCAGGTTTGCAGGAGTTGCTCATGAAGTGCACATTGAGCATGGTGCCTGCATGTGTGTATTGTGTATGCAAGTGTGCATGTGCATTTTGTTGCACATCGAGTTGCCCAACATCACAATTCACTAACAAAACATCATTGTCCAATGGCCATGTAACTCAGTGGTTATAAAGATACACTCCATTTCTTTGATGCAAGATTTCAGGAAGTACACAACTCCCTTGTTACAGCAGTTCCTGTGTCTGCCAGCATGTTTCTGGGCAGAAATCGAAGTGCCGAGTATGACCTATAAACCCTATACGACTCAGGTCCAGGTTATCTGAAGGACTGTATTATCCTCTATGAATCTGCCTGTGGTTTTGGATCTTCTGGGGAGGCCTTTCTTACTTCCACACTACACTATTATAGTGCTATTATTCCACTTTCAACATCCTATGGAATCATGGGGTTTGCAGTTTAAGGAGGGGCCTTAGGCTTAGTTTGCAGTTTAGGGGCCTCCCTAAACTGCAAACCCTAGGATTCCATAGGATGTTGAAAGTGGAATAACAGCACTATAACAGTGTAGTGTGGAAATGTACTCAGTGTCCTACCACTCTCACAGGTACATTTTGTGGGAAGACAGGAGAGGACCTTTTCATCTGCTGCCCTGAAGCTATGAAACTTCCTTCCTAAAGAGGTTAGACTGGTGCCCTCCTTGCTGTTCTTTCACAGACGGGTGAAGACTGAAGATGACAATGGCCCTTTCCGCACCTTACCTTTTTCCGGAGCTAGGGTGCGGGGATCGCATGAGCAGCCTCCGGCAAAAGGCTCTCGCATCCCTGCTGCTTCAGCTCCACATGAGCTGCCTGCTTGCGCGAGAGCCCCGCCTCTTCCTTCTGCAGTGCAGCCTGGGACTTTCCCAGGCTGCGCTGGGGTAGGAAGCGCGATTGGCGCAGCTCCAGGGGCTCCACACACCAAGCAAGTGCACATGGGGCCCGGGAGCAATATGGGATCGTGCACCATTTTTGGCTTCTAGCCAAAAATGAAAAGGTGCGCAATCAGTGCTTGCCAGCCCCTGGAGCGTCGCACAATTGTGAGTAGGTTGTGCAGATCGCTCCTCACAATCGCACGAAGCTCCAGGCGCCCTTTCGCATGGCAAATGCCTGTCACTCTTTTGAGAGAGACTACAAACAACTAACATGATGTAGTGGTTTGGTCTGGAGACCAAGGTTCAAATCCTCACTTGGCCATGGAAAGCCACTGAGTGATCTTGAGCAAGTCACACTCTCTCAACCTCGGAGGAAGGGAAAGGCAAACCCCCTCTGAACAAATCTTGCCAAGAAAACCCCAGGATAGAGTCACCTTAGATTTGCTATAAGTTGGAAACGACTTGGGGTTCCGAGAGCTGCATGGGGCCCACAGGATAGATTCTGCGTACTCGTGAGCCAGTTGATCCTTGGGGCCTTTTTAATTCTTATAATTCCTTGATTTTACATTTTCCAAACATGTTTCTCATGGAACCACCGGTCCCACTTGAGTTATCATAAAGAACATTTCAAGTCTTGCTTTATTTTATTCTGTCCAGCTTTAAAAACATGTCCTTTTGCTTCCTGCTTACACATAGGCCTGATTAATCTCTTCCTCTTGTCTCGTGGGGAATAATAAGAATGAGTCATCCCTGTCCATCTCTGCCTTCTTGAATCATCTCGAGTTCCCATTGAGACACAGCATCTGAAGAGTACATTCTGTCACTAACCTCTTGTCAGGTCCTAAGAAGCATCGACTCACAGCGACCCACACCTGTTCATAGAAAGATTAGATGCTTAAGCTTCCCAAACTCAGGCCTTTTCCGCACGAGACTGTTATAGCGCTATTATTCCACTTTCAACATCCTATGGAATCCTGGAGTTTGCAGTTTCGGGAGGGGCCACGTGGCCCCTCCCGAAACTGCAAACCCCAGGATTCCATAGGATGTTGAAAGTGGAATAATAGCGCTATAACAGTCTCGTGCGGAAATGGCCTCACAGGCACCCAAAAAACAGGTGGGACGGCCAACTGTAGGATCGGCTTTCCCCAGCCTTGCTACAGTACAGACTCAAGAATCACAGAGTTGGAAAGAATTACAAGGAGTCTTCCTGACCATTCAATTACATACTTGCCAGAATCCTGTTGATGCCTTATACGCCAAGGAAACATGCCCATTTTTGTGTGAGGTGGAGTATCTGCCTTCAATTCAAAGTTGCCAAAGTGAAGTTGTGCGTGTGATATCATTGTACATGCACATGGATTGCACGCACCTTTGTTTCTTCACTCAGTTAGTCTCTTGGTTCAGTTGCACAATGTTGCCATTCAATGGAAGGATTGCACAGCACAATATAACCCTGAATAGATTATAGCTTTCACAAACACTATACACATTGGGGTCTATACACCGTAGTGATATATTTTTGCCTCTTCCTCTCTGTGGCTTTACAATACATTTGGGCTTAAGTCTTCAGAACACCTTAGCATATATAGGCGTCCCCCTCCCCTTGATATTCACTGCCAATCAGAAGGAAGCAATCTTCTTTCTTATTTCAAATATGGCAATCAGTCAAAACCTGAATGGGAAAAAAAAAATCTCATCCAAAGTCATCTTTACAAGGTGCATTACTGTGGAACTAATCCTTAGCCTCTATCCTTGGCCTCCATCATCCACTTGAGCAGTCCCACACATAAAACATAAGCTGAGACCCTACATCAGGCTGTGTTGCATACACCTCTTCATGCAGAGTTATGGATTAATTGTGCTGCATGTCCCATGTGTTGAATGGTAGGCCATTTCCGCACTAGGCTGTTATAGTGCTATTATTCCACTTTCAATGTCCTATGGAATCCCGGGATTTGCAGTTTAAGAAGGGGCCAAAGACTACCATAGGATTCCATCGGCTTCCAAAGGATTCCATAAGATATTGAAAGTGGAATAATAGCACTGTAACAGTCTAGTGTGGAAATGGCCATAGAGTTGTGCAGTGGAACCCAAGATATCACATGTGGAACAGTTTACCCAACCAAATGCACATAGATATCCATGTGCAATAATTTTTCCTGTGCAATGTGCATGCATGCACAGTGCTCATGTGCCTCCATGTGCAATGAGCATCTTCAGGCATAATAGCATCACATGTGCAACTCTGTTTCCACAATCTTGAAATGAATTAGAGCATTCCACATGAGACAAAAATGCCCAACCACTTCTGCAGAAACTTAGAAATACGGAAGATGCCAATGGGATTCCAGCCATGAAGTTTAGCTGTCTCTCCTTCTTACTGGCATGCAGTTTTGCTATATGCCAGGCTCCTTCTGCTTGTAAGCACCACTACCCTTCCACCTGCAATGTTACAGTGCAGGGAAAAGCTTTATCACTTGATCCTTCTGGAGACAGAAACTCTCCCTGGCTTTTTGGTCCTATAAAGGTAAAGAAAGAAAAATCAACCAGCAGCAATTGGGAAGATTTACAATACTGGTGGTGCTCCGGGCAGATTGTAAAAGGTAATGCAACAGTCAAGTTCAGCATTGCTAATAGGGGAGCGGGTTGCATGTAACAAGCTTATGTCTTCAGGGTGCTCACAGTAGAAAACATCAGCCTGCCTTTACAGAACGATGCTCACATCACTCTGCTGCTCCTTTGCTTGCCACAACTGTTATTGTAGCTTCACAGGTAAGACCATCATTGCAAAAACACCCAGCTAAGACCAACAAAGGAAACACAAAAACTCCCATACTGTCAGGGTCCAGGCCATAGCACTGACACCCGGTACTTGGGAAAATGACTTTTTTTCCTGACTATAACTTCCAGAATGCCCCAGGTGATTCTGGGAACTGTAGTCCAAAAACATGGCCTTTTTCATGCGCTTCATTTTCCACGCTCTTCATTCATTTCATTGGCATCAGACTCCTAATTGCAGTCTATTGGCTTCTTTTAATCACACTCATTAGTACATCATTTTGAAATTGTTTTATTCTAAAGATATAAACTCTTGATTATTTCATGATCGTGTGCCTGAATGAATGATTTCCAAAGTTTCCTCCCAACTAGAACAAATTTATGTGCATGCTTTTTATGAATATTTTTTTCTCATTTCAAGACTTTTCACAGAAAATATGCAAATAATTGTAAAGAAGTGAGAAAAAAATTGAGGGTTTGCTCAAAAATACTTGGGCTGGCATCCCGTTGGGAATTTACAACATTGTAAACCAACATATGATTGTGCAGTTTAGAACTGCAACATTGTGATGGTTGCATTCCCAGGAGGGGAATGTTGTAGCTGCATCATCAGAAGCCTTGTGCAGGAAGGGTGAGCAGTGTGGCCACTGCACAACAAACATGATGTGCAAGGATATGGCACTTTGCGGAACAGGCTGCCTTTACACAATGACAGCAAAAGGAGAATGGAGAAAATGGCCCCAAACAGAGCCACATGGCATTGGTAATCATAACAGAGGACACTGGAAAGCTCTGTATCTGATCAGAAAAATGTCCCCACTTTTTTGTGGCACCCCATTGTGCAGTGGGAGCTGCTGCAAGACAATCTATATGGTGCCCCATTGTGCATTGTTGCAATTTTCTATGGTTGCATATTGTTCTGTGCTGGCAACCAGTCAAGATTTACAGCTGTCCAGTTAGAGGCCCTTTTCGCATGGCATTTCCAAAGTGAAAGGGCCTCTTGAGCATCGCGTAAATGTGAGGAGTGGTCCACACGACGCACTCACATTTGTGCAATGCTCAAGGGCCTGACGTGGACTGCACACACATTTTTTCATTTTTGGCTCAAAGCCGAAAATGCTGCACGGTTGCACATCGCTCCGGGTCCTCGCACGCACTTACTTTGTGTGCAGACCCTCAGGAGCTGGGCTCGTCGCGCCTCCTCTCTCAGTGCAGCCTGGAAGGAAGGAAGAGGTGGAGCTCTCCCGCGACCAGGAAGAGCAGCAGAGCTGAAGCAGCAGGGACGCAAGAAGGCTTCTCGCGCGAGCCCCGCATCTCAGTGCCGTGAAAAGTAAGGTGCAAAAAGAGTCAGAGTCTTTTATCAAAAGCCAGGATATTATCAAAATTTGTCACAGTTTGTTAGCCAGATATCAGTCATCATTTTTGCAGTCTAAGTCCATAGTAAATTCAGAGCAATAGTCCAGTAGTGAAGTCGGTACTCAAGCCGAGGGTCAAGGTTTCCGGAAACACGAGCAAGGGATCCAAACGTGAGGCATGCTACTTCCACTGATAAGATCAGTTGTTTGCAATGGCTTCTTCCCATCCCTTTCCCTGTCTATATACTCTGACTGCCTCCTCCAGCTGTTTGCCTAATGGGTGTGTCCTTGGTATATAAACGTTCCAAGTCTCCTGGGCTTTCCCTTTTTCACCTACGCTGGCTGCAGTAAGTATCGTCTCATTCATGTGTTGTGTTGTGGCTGTGTTGTGGCTGTTGGGAAGGGTTCTGTTTGGATCCTGGGACAGAAGCATGACACATATTGTGTTGACGACATAACTCTGTCATCATAAAGTTGCACACTACAGGCTAAGGTGTGGGATCTCAGCCTTAGATTTTGCACAAAAATCTACGTATTTGTGAAGTGCACTTGTGAAATACAGATACATATGTGAAATCTGTGAAATATACTTTTCTTCACAAAATGTTGTTTTCTGCACAAAAAAAAAAAATCCAAGGGTTTTATGCAAATCCCCCCCACCCCCCATATCCTGAAATGTGAAAATTTTCAAAGACAGCGAGCACTTTCTCAATTGAGTGTCTCAGTGTGTCAAGACTTCGTTTCTTACCAAGGATGAAAAACATGTGATTATTCCTCATATCTCTATTGCATCCATGATCATGTTTTATGGTTCTAATGAACCACATCTACAAGATTGCTCCTTGATCATGTTAAGGCTTACGCTTCAACAATTTCTCTATACTAAAGAGTGTCCTGCTTCTTGGTATCCCTCCCCAGCAAATTCTTTCCATTTTGCCTCTGGAAGAGCTACAGGGAATGCAACCATTTTTGCATCTGGGATGGTCTTCTTTAGATGATGCTCATGAATGATGCTTCACACCTGAATGGTATGTCAGTTAAGGGTGTAATTCCTCATTAAGTTTGTTCTCGCAGGAAAGAATGAGTAATTTTAACAATTTTCTTCTCACTGCAAGAAAGTCTTTAAAAAACCCACACTTTTCAAAGACTGTTTGCAATTCAGGACTTCACTCTGTGCAAAATTTACACATGGTAGTTTTGTGCAGAAATAGCATTTTCTGCATAGAAAACAATTTTCTGTACAGAACAAGCTGTTTCCTATGCTGAAAATGATGGTTTCTATGCAAATCAAAGATGTGTGAATTATGTGCAGAATGACTCACTTGTTATAGCATTTTCTGAGCAGGAAATAATAATGCAGTGTACAAATCTTATTTTCTGTGCAGGAGTTCTATTCCATTCAGAAATTGTTTGCTCCATTAACCTTGGTCAATCCTAAAATAAAACTATTGTTTTATTGGCCTTGTGGTTTTGTTCCGTGGGAATGAAACTCATGTTTAAAAAAAATCAAAATTTTCCAAAACTTTTTTGAGCTGCCATTTTAGAAGATGGAGCGCTGGTTACTTTTGCAAAAGTATTCTTTTTCCCTGGCTGAAAGGTACATATGGCCTTAGCTAAATTGCCATCAATATTTTGCAAATCGAGTCTTGCTTAGTAAATATTTTACAAGGGGAAATGCCTGCAATCTTCCGTGCTCTCTGCAGATATAGAAAACACATTACTGTATTTTATTTTAACAACAGGGATTGTTAAAATAAAGTGTTCTATCTTCTCCTTTTTTCTTACATCTCTGATTTCCTTACATTAGAGGACCATGAATGATTTACCAATGAAAGAAATATGCCCAAGGCAAAGCCTCTCGACCAAGTATATCTAATGGCCTATTAAGCATTTACATATCCATTGTTATCAAAGTGTATCTTGGCTCCCTTATGCAGATTAAAAAACTGGCACTGACTCTATGAAAACCCACAGGGAAAACCTGCAGCCACAGAAGACAGAAGATACGAGAGTCTCCGTATATGCTGCGTGTTTCAAGATTGAGACCATAGGATTTCCAATTTCTGTGTGAGGGTATGAAAGCAGAACAGTGAAGGAAGGAGACGGGAAAAAAATCAGCGCATTTGAAATGTGGTGCTAGAGAAGAGATCTACAGACAAATGACAAACAAATGGATTTTGGAGCCAATCAAGCCTGATCTATCAGTAGGACAAAGATGACTCAAATGAGGCTGTCATGGTTTGGACATATCAGGAAGTAAAGTGACTGGAAAGACAATCATGCTTGGTAACATGGAAGGTCATAGGAAAAGAGGAAGACCCTACAAGTGAATTGATTCAGTCAAGGAAGCCCCGGTCCTAAGTTTGCAAGACCAGGTGGGCAGCTGAGGACTGGAGCTCTTGAAAATGTCTCATTGTCACCATAAGTGGAAATGTCACCATAAGTGGAATAAGCTTGATGGCTGGTAACAGCAACAACTGCACAATTGCTGGAATGGGATGCTTACCTTTAATACTGGGGCCATTTCTGCACTAGAGTGTTATAGCACTATGATTCCACTTTCAACATCCTATGGAATCCTGGGGTTTGCAGTTTCGGGAAGGGCCAAGCGGCCCCTCCCAAAAGTGCAAACCCCAGGATTCCATAGGAGGTTGAAAGTGGAATCACAGCGCTATAACACTCTAGTGTGGAAATGGCCTGGGACATCTCCAACCTGCATATCAGTCATGGCATTTCTCTTGCCACCCTGCGTAGCGATCTGGCTCCTGATGACCCTGCTGGGGATGTCCAGTAGTCTCCGTCAGGCGCTGGCCAAGCACCAAAGGTGATGGATAGATGGCATCTTGTTGGTGGTTTACCTACACACCAGTTGCCTCATGCAGGCAGTTGTACTTTTTTTGGCCATGGCTTAACACCTGTATTCAATTCATACAGGTTTTATAAGGAAAGTTGTGCAAGTAAAAGCATTGACCATGCAGCTTGGCATGTTTGGATGTCATGCCACTACTCATCAGGGCCTTCAATGTACCATTTTATTCCTGGGACTGCAGAAACAGCAAGCACAGTTGTAGATATGCAGTGAGTTGCACAATGTTGTGGTGCATTTAAAGGATGGTGTAGCACAACCATCATTTAAAGACATGAGTGTAAATGTACACTTGGAGAGTATGATGTAGGCTCTGAGCAGATGTTTTATCTTCTTAGACTATGTCCTTCTCTTGTCTGCTCTTTAGTGTTTTGCCCTCAATGAAGCTACCACAACAGAAATTCAGGAACAATAGCAGTAGTTTGTGCCTTCTGTGTCAGTGGGACAGTGAATCTGCTCTGGATTTTGGTCCAAACTTTAAAGGAGCTATCTGAGGCACTAAATCTATATTGGGGATAAGGTTCAGTGACTTATGCAATCCTTTAAGTTTGGGCCAAATTCCAGAGCAGATCCACTTCACCCCACCTCCACTGACATTAAAGTCCGTGGCTGCTTCTTGCACTGGTTAGCTTCAGGTTCAGAGAATAAGCTTAGAGGGTTCAAAAGCTTTATCCAGAACAGCAAAGACACATCAGCACATTTTGGCAGTTGCCAAGACTACAGAATTATTGAAGTTGCAGTATCTTAAAAGCTGCAACATTTCAAATTAGCACATGTTAGAATTCTGTTTGACAGTTAGTCAAAACAACTCTTTCCCCCTGATTCTTCCATCTCCTTCCCATTTTTTCACTTCTCCTGCCAAATGTGTGACCTTGCAGCTGTGGCCATTTCCGCACTGGCCTGTCACAGTGCTATTATCAACATCCTATCGAATCCTGGGGTTTGCAGTTTAGGGAGGGGCCTTTGAGGCCTGTGTCTGTTCATCATTATCACAGATCATTATAATAACATTCCCTCATTCCCAGCACCCTGTTTCTCACCTGATCCCATCATCCCTTCACAGCACAATAAAGGCCTGTTGATAGACATCAACACAAAGCAACTGCCTTAAGCATGGCACGAAGAGCAAAGCCGACCTGCTGCTGTATGCAGTAAGAGGGACTATGCTGCCCAAACAAGATGTCTGCCTTTGCATAATCCACCCTGCCCAAAATAGGGGGAACGTAGCATCAAAAATCGGAAAGGGAGAACAAAAGTGGGTAGAGATTTGCTTTAACATATGGATGTGCTCCTCTGTATGTATTATGGACCACAGTGGTTCTCAACCTGTGGGTCCCCAGATGTTTTTGGACTTCAGCTCCCAGAAGCCCTGAGCATTGAGCATAGTGGCTGGGGCTTCTGGGAGCTGAAGTCCACAAACATCTGGGGACCCACAGGTTGAGAACCACTGATGTACCAGCTTAGAAACACAGATTGAACATCCCTAACCAGGAAATCTGAAAACCTCAAAAAGTGAAACTTTGTGCTGTCAGCTGCCCACTTCTACTTTTGAGGTAGCGGGAGTGGTGCTTCTGCTTGTTCATCTCTCAGATCCTCAGGCCGTTTCCACAGGACACTCTTGTAGTGCTATTATTCCACTTTCAACATCCTGTGAAATCCCGGGATTTGCAGTTTAGGGAAGGGCCCTTAGAATTCTCAGCCAGAAAACTCTTTGGCCTCAGTAAACTACAAACCCCAGAATTCCACAGGATGTTGAAAATGGAATAATAGCACTATAACAATGTAGTGCGGAAATGGCGTCTCTCTCCAGGCTCGTGTCTCATACATAACACAAGTAGCAAATCTCAAGGTCCTCCGCTTTTTGAGGGAACAACCCCATGGGCACTGGGGTAACTGCTGGATCCCACGTTGAGGAGGGATTCACTGCAGGTTTCAGTCTGAACTTTAAAGGCACTATCCAAAATGCTGGATCTGTTCGGTACTTGAGTTCAGCACTTTGGATAATGACTTTAAAATTCAGGCTAAAACCCAGAGCAGACTTAATGCTTCATTGACACAGAAGCAGATACAATCTTGGAGTAGCCTCCCTTTCTCTACATCCCCATTTTTGTGGTCCCCTTCCTCGCTCTGCCCTTGTCGAACGCAGTCAGCGCCACGCAGCTCAGAGCAAATCAAACGGAGGCAGCTCATCCCTGGCACTGCTCATTCACTTGGACAGAGGAACAGGCCCCAGTAGCAAGGAGGGTCAGGGAGCTTGGCAGAGAGCCCCCTGTTCGGGGATGGGCCTCAGCTAATGCATGAAGATGTTGGCTTGCCGTAGCAGCCCTGGTCCAAACGCCTTCTCGGAATGAGCAATGAGTCTGAGGCCAAAGAGAACTGGCATTGAGTGAGTGGATTTGGCAGAACTGTCAGCAGTGGGCAGAAGCCAGCCAAAGTTAAGTACTTTTAAGTATCATTGATTATTGTGGGAGAGTTAAGTCTAACATTCCTGTTTAAATCAATGGATTTGCAAGTGTTTAAACCTGAGCCTGCCAGCTTCCTTTGCCTTGCCTTGCCTTGCCTTGCCTTGCCTTGCCTTGCCTTGCCTTGCCTTGCCTTGCCTTGCCTTGCCTTGCCTTGCCTTGCCTTGCCTTCTCTTCTCTTCTCTTCTCTTCTCTTCTCTTCTCTTCTCTCTCCTTTCCCTGAACATTTCCGCATGACACTCTTATAGCGTGATGATTCCACTTTCAACCTCCTATGGAATCCTGGGGCTTGCAGTTCCGGGAGGGGCCAGCTGGTCCCTCCCGGAACTGCAAACCCCAGGATTCCATAGGAGGTTGAAAGTGGAATCATCGCGCTATAAGAGTGTTGTGCCTATCTGTCTC